>CM022398.1:92113463-93313463 GCA_011833715.1 Carcinoscorpius rotundicauda | reverse complement strand
TTAACTCAACAGAATACAATTCATTCCTCACACAAAGCTACTTTTTCCAATATTCTATCTCTAGTAAACAAGCTATAGCTAGTATTTCACACATTTCTCTCACTGAAGTTGTCCAAACCCAAGAAAGTCTCAGTAATACACACATCAAAATCCCATTTCCACAACTGTTTTGAACTCAACAGTTTTATGTCTTATACTCCTATCTTCATTACAGCAACAATTAATCATTATTTTAAGAGACGTTGTTTTATGTCTGTTGTACGTTTTCCTGACAGTTATATTTCCTACTATTAGTCCTTACCCCTGTTTAACCTTAGTTTCAATCATCCACTATAGCCCCTACTTTAAATGTAAGCCTTCCATTCCAAACAGATTCTCCCATTAAAATTATCCTACAGATCCAACCAGGCTATTTTTTGTTTCCTTATTTGTTCATCCCTACATACTAAACTAAGCCTACATTCAATCGTAGGGATCTACTTAGTATCTCAACAACATAATTACCCTTAGCAATATCCCTAACAAATCAAGCTATGTTCCTTTGCCTTAAACGCCTTTATCAATGTTTCACATTTACCAATAAGTTCTTCACTAGTCCCAACATGTACCACAAAATCTCCATTGCTATTATCACTTTCAACTGTCTCTCTGATAGGTGATGATGAGAATTTCACTTGAAGTAAAAAATGTATTCTCAAGACAGTTTTTATGGGTATTGAAACTTTAATTAAAATAAAGTACAGAACAACATTTTGACCTTCTAAGGTCACCTTAAACTCTCTTTATTAGCCTGAAGATGACCTAAGAAGGCCAGAAAGGTGTTCTGAACTTTATTTTAATTAAAATTTTAATACCTGTACCAGTCGTCTTGAGAATACATTTTTATCTCTCCGATACTTGTTTCATTGTTCTACACAGAGGGAGAAAGTGTTCTTTGTTTAAATCTTGTGTTAAAGTACCTACTTTTTTGTACAAGTGTGTACTTGCACCTGTGTAAACAGGTTTATTTTAACTTATTACTTCTGTGCTAAAGGGTATTTTTGTGAAATGCTTTCATCAAGTCATTTTCTTGTATTATTATTTTTCCCTGTTTAAACAGCTTTGCTCAACAGTTGTAACATCTGTGTTGTTTTTTTGGAAGCAAGAAAGAGTTAATGCTACCTTTCACCAGTGTGTGAATTCAAATTGTGTTGGTTTTTAAAGACAAGTGTGAGGTAGGGAAGACAAAAATGTCGTATATGAATACACCATGTGTTTCTGTTTTCTTGCACTAATATAGTTAATATTCATTCATTTGTTTCAGATATATTCAGGCTTCACATTACGTGATGAAGAAAGCCGTTAAACTGGTCTTGTTTCAAATTACCTTTGTTCCTCCATGATTGACATCTTGTGATAATCTCCAGTTTTTTAACAAACTTCGCCAGCAGCTTTAAGATGTATTTACTTCTTATAACAAAATTCTATACACTTCATGAGTCAACCAGTATGTATTTGTTCACATTTCATAGAAAAACTAACACTGATAACATAAGGGATAATTTTATTGAATTACACTTAACCACACTGCAGTTATTTATTTTTGATAAAAATGAAACAGAAACACTATAACTTGAGCAATTTCAAAAGGTCAACCTTCAACCTACATATTTTGTCTAACATCATGAATTAGTCCTTGATAAGACAGGCTTCAATTATTGAAAACATGTCCCTCACAGAATGGCAAACTTCTTACATTACTGCTAAAATGAACAGCGTCACCTTCACAAAATTTAATAAAACTAATTCAGTGTTTCAGTTACACTAATGCATAGGTTTATACATGGTTACATTAGAGGTTGCTGCAAAGGTTACTATAACTATCTGCACCAATACTAGAACAAACAACACCAATAGTTCAAGTATATTTTCTAAAGATTGTCAGTTTTTTATTAAATCAATAGCATTATTAAAAGAAAGTCTTGAATTCTTAATAAAAATGGAGATTTCCTTTTTGTATCCAAATCAAATCTGGTAAAAAATTCACCATTTCTATAAGTTTACATATATTAGAATATTACAAATTATTAAAACAAACTGAATTTTAACATTTTAAGTTAAACTGGTTTTCTTGATGAAGTAGCAGTACAAACCCAAGGTTTGATACATTCATACCATGTGACAGTTATTTCCATATACATCTAGGGCCACCACACAAAATAAAACTTACCAACATATTCTACACAAAAACTAGCTTTCAGTCATTCATGTTATCTAGTACTCAATGAAAACTCACTCAACTTAGATCTGAATATTAAATGTTATTAAATCTGTTATGCATTTTTTATTCGTTAAAGCTACTCTATAAAAAGTATTTTGAAAAAAGAATTATGATACTTCAAGAGTGAAAATTATGCATTTTTTATTCGTTAAAGCTACTCTATAAAAAGTATTTTGAAAAAAGAATTATGATACTTCAAGAGTGAAAATTTAAAAGTTGTCATCGCATGCTACTCTTTAGAGATCTTCATCTAGTAATAAAATTATCTAGTCTCTGTGATATACGACTCCAATTCTCAGACACATATTACTTACCAGGTACTCTATTTTTGCATCTCATTTCCTTGATTACTTTAGAATAAATATTAATTGTAAAGGATATTAATTTTCAGAAACATTTGCCAAAACATACTATTACTGACTGAGATAGTAAACTGGAAAAACTAACAACACAGACAAATCTTAACTGAATAACAGGTTTTAATTCAAAACGTTTCAAATAGATGGCATTCTTTGGGTTAGTGGAAACCAAATTGAATTTTCATTTATTTTTTCTGTAACATAAAGATATATATTCACAAGAAGTCTCCTTCAGTCTTTATGGAAGTGATGCATGCATATTTCTTGAAAATAGCAGTGAATTAGTAAACATTGTTACCTAGAACTCTGGTGTCTAAAAACATACATCACATCAGTTACTATACAGAAAATTATGATTTCTATGTTAAATATAAGGACAGATCAAGAGAGGGTGGTGCAACTTCCCCTTTCTGATGGACCGTCAAACAAAGAAAAGAAAATTTTCAGATGTCATGACCAGACGGAAGAACACCCTGTACACACCCACAAGCAAAACTCCTGTGTCCACCCCCAACATTTTTTTTCCCCTTTCTCCACATCGTAACTTACAATCAAAACACCCATGAATGCACAGATAAGACTCTTATGGTATTTTACACATAAAATAATATACACATTTTTTATTGAAAACAAATATTACAAGTGAAAGAATTTCAAATAACTCAACTAGTTTTTATATTATCAGATATTTTTAACATCAGATATCTTATTTCTTATTTTGTTGTTATCGTTAGAAATGTTTGCTTTCACAACTTTTCGCAGCTGCATCACTAAACCACTAGGATCTTCCATCAACTGTTTTCCTAAAAAGAACAAATATATATATAAACATATATAAATTATTAATAAATGATTCAACTGACTCTAAAGAATGATCAACTAATTATAACTGAAAATTTTATGAACTAATAAAAATTGTTTTTACACACACACACACTTACTTTAAATACAAATCTTACAATTTACTCCCCAGATTTTATATTAGCCAGCAAATCAGTAATACTGTAGAAGGTTCAAACTGAAATTATCAATTTTAAATATCTTCCCATATACTGCTTACCTATAAGACTTACAAATCTAGCCAAATATAGCTTTCTTTATTTTTCCTAGAATACCAGTGTCACTGTCTTGTTCTTGTGTTCTTTCACTAGCAGCATAAGATTTCTTTTTCCCTATATGTACAAATGAATAGAAATATCATATTGATCTGATTGAACATTCATAAACAACAATAATAATTCATTATTGTCATATTCTGAAGAAAGTGACACTGGTGTTCAAATTATTTACTCTCTCTCTCTATATATATATATGGCACCATGAAAAAGTTACTTCATACTACAGTTGTTGTAAAACAATAATATATGAGTAAAAAACCTGGTGTTTTAGAAAGATTGTTTACAAGAAAGATAATCCTTAATTTCTTATAATTAAGATCCATGCAAGAAAAACTTAATTATATTACAAACATACAACATTTGTGTCTACATGGACACATTCCAATACAACTTTCTAAACTTATTTTACGACATTTTATCCAACGCACGCAAAATCTTTCTGCACACATCTGCCTCAAACTGGAAATTTACAGACAACAGGAAAGACAACAAGTCAACAGAACTCATCGTTAACTTTTCAGTACATAATGGATTTTAGGATAATTTTTTACACCAACAGCCCCACAGGAAAGTGTGTAACACATTACTTTAGGTTCATGTTCTGGCCACGCTAACCTGTAAGCTACACCCACTTACTGATGTTTCAATGCTGACCGGTGAAAATTATGTTCATCTTGCAAGAGCTTATACTTTGACCATTAGAGGATTAGGATAACAAGTACAAACATTCAAAAACAAAATCATTACACACGTGACACCTTAAACTGTCCACAATTTTACAAAGATGAAACATACGAAAAACACAGAAGAAAAACCTACATAAAAACTCTTATAAAACCAATCTAAAGTTGAATGTGTAGAGTGTGATGTTAGACAATGAAAAACATGTTTTAACTTCAGTAAAAGAGTGACATGAAGGCTTGAACAAAGTACATCAGTAATGAAGAGTATTTTAAAGTAATTCATTTCCACATCCATATACCTAAATTTATTAAATTTTAGGGTTAACAGACCACTTTTAACATTTATGTTCTTCCAGACTAATTATAAAAAAGTGATTTAAAACCTGTAAAACAATTAATCAAAGTTTAGTTGTTTCATTTGGTTTCAAAAAATTTTATTTTAAAAGTTGAGAGACAGTGTTTAACTTTTACTAAGTTCAGATAGATAAATTTTGAAACCAACTTATGTTGCATCATTACCCCAACAACCCACTGTCCATATATAAAGATGTATTTATTTAATTACTAGCAACTAAGAAGCAGTGCGGCCTAATGGTTAGGAGTCTTGACTCGTAACCTCTGGGTTCAAATCCTGCCACCAAACATGCTCATCCTTTCAGTTGCACCTGTAGCCTGAAGTATGGCATTAGATAAACGAGATGAACCCAAAGTGATAACAAACTTTAGAATTCAAACAAACAAACATAATACTTGGTGGCAAAACACAAGTAAGGAAAATGCTTTCAAATGAAAATTTCTTGAAAAGAAATAAAATATAAACTAAACTAATTTAAACCAATCTACAGCAAAAATTGAACAAATAATGGTTAAGTAGAGGTTCACAGAGGGAGTCAAGTTACATGATGGTGGTACTTCTGAATTGGTGGAGAAATGATTTATGTTGATGTGCATGAGAGACATGTTAGAATCTTTCATTCCAATGGGAGATGGTATCACAAAGTAAGAAAAACTGATCTTATGAGTGGAAGGAAGTACCATACTGGAAGGGTAATGTACCCTCTAGGGCCTAGAACATATAAAATGTGGTATTAATTTGTACGTATCAGTATCAGAGTTAGCTATGCATATACTAAAGTACATCATCTAACTTGTTCACTTAATTCAATTGACAATCATACCCAAATAATATCATTCAATATGAGATATGCTGAAACAAAGTTTACTTACAAATCTGTCTACTTTGTATAAACAAAGTGATAAATGGCACTAAACAAACTTCTGGGACAGAAAGCTTAAAAGAAATAAACATTTTGTAAACACAGAAATTCCTATTATTATATTGTTATTGTATTATAATAAAATTGATACATTTCCAACAAGTTAAACACAAAATACAAATTACTATCTCTACTATCAATACATCTAAAACCCTACATTTGTAAAAGTAGTTTAAAACTACAAAGAAAAACAACTATGGTATTACAGAAATAAAACACTGATGCATAATTATGAGATACTCCTTGTCCAGTGGACTTGATGTAATTCCAGAGTATGGAATAACAACTGAGCTTTAGAAAGACGATAAAATTATAAACTTTGTAACAGGAAAGTGTAATGAGTAGATGTGACAGAGTCATTAATATATTAACCAAATCCTCAAATGTTGTGCTTGAAAATATTCGTCTTTACTTATATTTGAAAAAAACATAAAAACACAAACCTTCTGATGTGTCACTTATATCATCTATTGTGCCTGGTGTGTTCTCTTCTATTTCAGCATATGCCTGAAGCAAGGCTTTCTGTTCACGTGTTAACTTTCTGAAGTAAACAAAACCGGTGAAATATATTCATATTAAATAAATTCAAATCAATACGTCACTTACTAACATTTCTCAAACTTAAAAATATGACCACAGAACATTTTATACAATGTTAAACACAAAGCTACACAACAGGCAATCTGTACAGGCACATCATAAGAACTAAAAACTGGGTCTTTGTATTATAATTACCACTTAACATACCAGATAATTACTGGATCTTTGTATTATAATTACCACTTAACATACCAGATAATTACTGGATCTTTGTATTATAATTACCACTTAACATACCAGATAATTACAAATTTTTACACTACTGATTCTTTTTGAAATTACATTTCTTTTTGTTGCAGCAAAATACAGTGTGATAAAAATGTTCGATTCTGTATACACAATTTAGAAGATTTTATTTGTATAGAAAAAACACAGAAAAGATCACTAAAAGTGACGTTAAATCTTTGATACCAAAACTGAGTTGGGTCACAACATAACACAATAGTGCATTTTTTTAATACTGTGAGTCCAGTCACAAAAAAAGGCACAGTAACATTTGTCGATACCCAAACTCTGTTACTTTACATGCACTTGCCGAACCTCCTTACTACATCAGGAAAAAACATTATTCATGTAAAGTTACATATCTTTCCTTTCATAGCAATGTATCAGAAAGTTTTCAATTATACAAAATTTGCATTTATTGTCTGAATGTGGAAAATAGTTTACTTTTTTTACAGTTAATTCGCTGGAGTACATTTTTAACATCACTACATGAATTTAGAAACAGCTCACCTTGAGAGCTGATGAGCTCCTGTAATAATTTCATTATTGTTTCAAACTCTCTGTCCACCAAGGTGAATAAAAAACTCAGATTTTAGTGTGCAATACTGAATGAATATTCTTATGTGTGTGGCATCTAATTTAAACAAGACCTTTCATACCAAATGAAACATTAGCATTTAGTGGTAGTGTCCATCCTGAACCTTGACCCACATCAAATATACTGTAATTATAATGGTTATGAAATGTCATTTAAAATATTTGTTATTCAACTGGAAAGAGATGACAAACAAACATAACATAAGAGAGCATGGATTATCCAATGTCAAAACTTTACAAACCCACACAAGTACCTCAGTTTACTTTGAGTGCTCTTAGAAATAATTTTACCTGAAAAAATGTTTTAATAAGTTTTGTTTAGTAACATGGCTCCCAGTCTGGGTATCAAGTGTGAAATTACTGTATAGCTGTATTTCACTAAATAAAGTAAATTCATATCAATTCTTCTTCAAACCAGTAATGCCCACTGGTAAATATAACAATCATCTACTTGTATAAAAAGTAGCAAAATAACCATTAAATTTGTACTAGTTCTCGACCAACAAGTTCAAAAAGAGCAAAATAAAAACTAACTTTGAAAACCTAGTGTTTTACTATGAAACAAAAAAACATTCTTGAAACATACTGTGGTATCTTGATCTTGATGTGAATGTAGTGATCCCCGTAACCGTACGAGTTCATCTTCTTTATCCCTTTTCCTGCTACTCTCAATCTTGCATGAGATGAAGTTCCTGGTGGGATCTATAACCAGAAACATACTTTTACAATTAGTAATAAACTCTTACAGCTGTATTAACCCTATAAGTAACGGCACCCCCGTACTGCACGTGTCACAAGATTTTACTTTATTACATTCAAAATTGAATTTACAGTATAAAGTCTTGTATGAATTTTGATTAATTCATTTAAAGAGAAACCTTCAGCTGGATGTAAAAAGCAAGAATGGATTTTGTAGCTTGAAAATGAGTTGGATACACTAAGCCTTCTAAACGTACATCAAAGATCTAGTCTGATTTCTCTGTTTACACATTCTCTCTACAAGCACTTCATAGCATGTTGGTAGGAATGAGAAACGAATTCCTTGGCTCTTTTCACAGATGCCATGCCCACTTTCAACACACCGAGTCAGAATTTTTCACCTAATTATACTTGATTGAGCTACATATTTGTAACCAACAGAAATATTACATTTTTAAATATTATTTTTCAACAGTTTAAAATTCCAATTTCAAACAATCTTAGAATTTTACCTGCTTTTCTCCTCATTAATGGTTTAGTTGTTTCTCACATATAAATATTTTAGTTAGGTGAACAGTTAAGTCTAATTTAAACTTTAGTTCTATAAATAATTATGTTATTTATGTTTTAAAATTCATACAAGAAAGTTTCCACAACTGTTTAAAAATATAAAACTACACTGCCTCAATTTACTAGGCCTTGTGTCGTTAGAAAAACTCCCAACGTTCCAACAATGGTTAGTGCTTCTGCAAAGGATACTGTAAAAATTAACTGTTCATGAAAAAAAAACCAACTCACAATTATAAATTTAACAAAAACAAAATTTTCATGATTATTTGATGTAAAATATAAGCACATTTCTTCCAGTTCTTAGTTATGAACATTTTGTTACATTAATTGTAACACTTGAAATATTAAAACTCTGAGTGCAAATAACAACAATAAAAATCTTGAATTAACAATTAATTAAAACAAACTCGTTCTGTGTATATTCAATCCTTAACAAAACCTTCCTAATTCTTCTTAAAATCACTTAAGAAAACTCAAAATTGTGTTTTTGAACTGTGTTTCATTCTCAATATAAGCTACGTTCACTGGATTACAACAGAGCTTCATAGAATTAAATCATAAAACAGTCATAACCTCCTTTGACTGCAGCTTTTGTTTTATTCATTAAAAATTAAATTTACACCATTGTAAAACACTTGAATTTCCTTGCACAAAGAACACAGTAGATAAGTAGAATTAATGATAATATAAACACGCACAAGTTCAAGACATTAATTTAACACTAAAATATGGTACACCCTATAAACAAGTAACATGATACAATCATGTTATGCTTAAAGATCACAACCAAGAATTGACACTGGTCGATGAAAGGAATTATTGTTGGATACCGTTACACGGTTTGTTTTTTTGATAATATACAGATTCCTAATGAATATTAAATATATTTTAGCAACTTAGTATTAATGTATATCATATGAAACTTTGAAAGTATACAAACTTTGAGGGTAATATCCTCATAAATTCCTTGCACTCTCACAGTTCCTCCTAACACTGCTTGAGAAAGACTAATCATAACATCTGTATGAACGTCAGCACCATCTCGACGAAAATAATCACTCTGTTGAACCTATAAACATTCACAAGTTCAGTTACAGTACAAATATAATGACATGAAGATAAACCTTTAATTATAAGTTGAAATACATTCCTTGGCACTCCACTTTTCAAAATTTAAATTTCTTTCTGTTCTTTCTGTCTTTTTTATACCCAGACAAAGTGAAAACTGTTATACAAACAAGATAACCCAGTAACTACTAAAACAGCAGTTTATAATTCATCAAGCCATTAGTAAAGGATGCAGACACAGTCAAAACAGCTGATTGTACAAACTAATGTAACAATAAATGTATTCAGTATATTGCTGCAAGGTTGAAACAGATGTTCTAAGAATGCAACACCAAAACATTCAACCTCCACATAATTAACAAACTGCCTGGTATATGAAAAATGCCGTTTCTTCACTTCTATACATTCTTCAGCAAACATATTTAATGCAAAATATTTAGCTTCAAGATAAACACGAAAAAAGTTTGTTTTCCTGAATCAAACAAAAGCAACTCCTCCATTCTAATGGCTTGTCACTATCTTGTCAATTTATATAGTTAAAGCAATTTGGTGTAGTTACTTTTATGCACAAAGTTACACAATGACCTACAGTGCACTGCACACCAAGAAATGCCTGCAGATTTGCTGCTGAACCACAAGGGGAGGTAGATTAAATCAACTTATAATATTTGAAATAACTTCTTATTTAATCTTATGCTTTTAAACCCTAAATTGTTTTGATTAATAAATTGTTTTGTGTTCGACTTTGTTCTCTTAATTGTTTTGACTTTCATATCTACCATGATAATTAATACCTTAATTAAATTTGCTTACATTAGGCTAATTAATTAGATGTATGCTTCAAGTAACGTTTTTTAAAAAGTCTAACAATGGTTGGATTATGCGTTCTCCTTATCTGATTTTATTACTACAGAATTTCATTCACATAATTCTATGATCTCTCAGTAGGTGGTCTAAAAACAACCACTACTGAAAAAAAACAAACTTACATGTAAAACTTAAATTAACTTGTAAGAACAGATTACAATCTATTTACACCAATGTGGTGCAAGATGTAATGTGCACACCAGCCCAGAAAAGGTTGATCTGAACAGAGACAGAACATCAGTCTTACCCTGAAAGTTATAAACAATTCCCTTTTCCCAACCTGCATTCTTACAGTCTGGCCATCTTCCACACCTATTAAAAACAAAGATAAAACAAGCTGAGTAAATGTACCTAACATATAACTTAAATTTTAAAGTATTTATAATTATCTAGAATCACAATTCATCTAAACAACAAAACACTGTCATGTGCTGCATCTAATAATTACATATTTCAATAATAAAATCTCACCTTCAGAAATTGGTTATTAGTATTGGTAAATTTGTCTTATCTATGGGAACTGGCATACTGATATTAGTGTGTTAATATTAGTAATTTTATCTCACCTTCTGGAACTGGTGTATTAATATTAGTAAACTTTGTCTCACCTTCTGAAACTGGTGTATTAATATTAGTAACTTTGTCTAATCTTCTGGAACTGATGTATTAATATTAGTAACTTTGTCTCACCTTCTGAAACTGGTGTATTAATATTAATAACTTTGTCTAATCTTCTGGAACTGATGTATTAATATTAGTAACTTTGTCTCACCTTCTGGAACTGATGTATTAATATTAGTGAGCTTTGTCTCACCTTCTGGAACTGATGTATTAATATTAGTGAACTTTGTCTAACCTTCTGGAACTGATATATTAATATTAGTAAACTTTGTCTCACCTGCTGGAACTAATGTATTAATATTAGTAACTTTGTCTCACCTGCTGGAACTGATGTATTAATATTAGTAACTTTGTCTCACCTGCTGGAACTGGTACTGTCACAGTTTTCTTCTGCACAGTTGACCCCTTGCCTTCACATTCATTACATGGAAACTTTATATGCATGCGTGTCCCATGGCAGCGTCGACAAGTACTTCTCATGACAAATGGTCCTGTGCTAATAGTTTCCTATGCGTATATATTAAAACCTATCCTAAATCTTCGAACAAATTTTCTAATGTAAAACAGAAAAATTAGTAATTTACTCAGCAGTGAATTACTGTAAACTAAGAGATACAAAATGCAGTGGAAAAAATATAAATATACAGAACAATGATGGTAAGGGAAGATTCATTGTTTTAATCACACAGACTGCAATAGAACACAAAGACTGGAAAAAAACAAGGTTACAATCTCACAATGGTCACACCCTTGTGAGAATAGGAAAAACAACAATACATGATTAATGAAGAAGATGCTCAAAAACTAAAGAAACTGTTACATAAAGTCAAGGAAATAAAGATTTATTTAAAAAAAAACAATTACTCAAACACCACTGGTTTATCACATATATATCACATGCACATGATGAAAACCAAACATTCAGCATAAAACAGAGATCATTACCATATGGCATAAACACTCTAGGTATATGAAAGAAAAATGATTGGCATATGGCACAGACACTGTCTGCATGTGACAAAGATCACTGGCATATGGCACAAATACTGTAGGTATTTGAAAGAAAGATTATATCTCACTTCCTCTCTGCATCTGCAGGTATTTACAGCATACAACAAAAAACTTACAAATATCTAGCCCTCTAGCAACAATATTACAGATTACAAGTAAGGAGAGTAAATCAGAAGCTCTGAGTAAAATGATGTTACTATTACAAAGGCCTAGTACAACTATTAACCTTCACTCAATGGGTTTTGTACAATATACACAAGTTCATCTACACATTTGCATACATTAAGTATTTGCATTATAACTTCTGATATAACATGTACATCTTCACAAAATTTGGTAGACTTTCAGTAAAGATTGGAATTGTTTTGTACACAGATCTATTTGTGAAACTACCAAAACTGTTTCATTGCTAGTTTGAGTGCAAAATGGTTTCATGTTATGATTAAAAAAATGATTCTTTGTTCCAAAATTCTCAATTATTATTTGTGTAATCTCCAAAACCTCATAAATACATTGCAAACATTTGTTTTCAGTAAAACTTTATATTTTATTTTCTATACTCTACATGAGGTCTGTCATTTAACCAACCTCGTAACCATCATAAAAAAAAGTTAGGAAATAAATATAAATTATACTGTTTTCATGGTAGAATCATTACATAACATGAAAATACAAATGTTTAGTTTAAATAGCTTAAGTCTCATAACGATATATATTTATTTTTTTATTTCATTTACCTTCTAGTCATGCCAACCTAACATTACATAACTTGCATTTACGTGGTACATGTGTAGTCACATAACATGCTACATACCACGTAATATAAAACTGACCTTTAGTCTTCCCTATCTTTGCTGTGTTTCAATGGACTTGTATTTCGTAATACAAAGTCACATTTCAATTATTATACATCATATATGTATGTATATAGATTATTTCTATTTAGAAGTAAATTATTGCACTTATTTTTCTTAAAATATAAAATAATAAATCAATAAGCAAATTAAGCAATTATCTCTTCTAGCTAAGCCCTTTGAACTCAGTTGCTTCTGGACATAGTTTGCTAAGCCTTTCAAAATTTTGCATATTGAGGATATCAAACAAAATTGATTTTAGGTTTCATATATACAGCTGATTAACCAAAAAATCATAAATAACTATACTGATACCATAGAATTCTAATTTATTAAGCTGTATTTAAGTTTAAAAAAATGAAACTTCGAGCAGACTGAAGACTCAATCTACCTTCTTGAAATTTTGGTTCAAAAGAATATGGTAGTCTTTTCACAGATTAAAATAGCTGATAAAATCTCTCTAAGTTGTTGATTGGTTATTCACACGTCATGTACTGAAGTACGTGTATAGAAGGAGCCGTTTCCCTTAACAGAAAGAGGTGAATGGAGCCACCATGTTTGATTCGGTACATAAACCCACATCTCGGCAAAATAAAAAGATACAAGGTTCTTATTTGATATTCTAGATTTTCAACATTAGTAACTTGAGTTCCTAACTTGTATGAAACTATAGACTAAGTATTTTAACATCACAAAACCTCAAAATTTAAACTGTTGCATTAAACATACCATGGACTCACTAAAAACTCTAAGGAATATATCTACTCTTAAATTAAGAAATTAACTCATATATAATATTAAGTTTTCAATTATAATATATAATTCTAAACTTGACATAAATTCATTAAGTAGTTGTTAACATAATTTTAAATGCAAGTTAACAAATGCAATGACATGGTCATTGACCCCTGACCCATCGAGAAAGGTTGAAAAAACATGCAATCCTTACTATTAGAGATTTGTTATAATTATCCCCTTTAAAATAATTAACTTCAACTCTCTTGTTATAAGAACTAAATACTAATTAAAGATTAAATCACCAAATGAATAAATTAACATCTGTTAAACTAAACAGTTTTGTTTATCCATCAATTTGCTTGCAGTGTAAACAGTCTCAAATCTAAACACTATAAGAGGAAGACAAAAACAACTAAATCACTACAAGTGGGAGTTTCGTGTATGTTGTCATTTTGTGGATGAAAAGACACAGGAGTAGATATACGTGATTCTAGTTCACTTCAATTAATTGTTTGTCACAAGTAACAACATTTGTGACTGTGTTATAAAATTACTAAAACTAAAGACTACCAAAGAACTTTTATATTTAAAATTCCAGAATTGTCATTTTAACCATTTGACAAGGACTATCCACCATTTCCTGCCATTTTGTCTTATTATGACATGAATAATTCATCCGTACACTTACGAACAGTAACAGCACCATGCGACAAACAGTGACTGAAGTCCAGTCTGTTAGAGTAAGATAAGCGACTCTGACAACATTTAGAGAAACAATCACATTTATGAACTTCAATGGAGTTAGCTTCTTCCAGCAAGATCTGCTTATTAAATCGTGTCTGTTTTCCAATCTTATACTTAACAATTACTGCTCCATTTTCATTTCTTTTTGAAAATCAAAGCAGATACCCTTTTAATAAGTGGCCAACTGATTAAAGTAACTTTCTGAAATTCTTGATGATGAGAAACCCTCTTGAAATAAAAGTATATCTCAGATTGGCTGGCATGGGTATTAACACTTTTACTGATAAGCAGAAAACAATGTTTCGACCTTCCTAGGCCATATTCAGGTTGAAGATGACCTAGGAAGGTCAAAACATTGTTCTCTGCTTATCAGTATAAGTGTTAATATCCATACAAGCCATTCTGAGATGCATTTAAATTTGTGAATTGTCAACTGAACTAAATTATGAGAAAACAACAACACAGGTACACACAGTACAACAACATATTCACACTTTCTTTAATGGTAAAACTGATTATTTCACCTGTTAACTAGCTTCATTTTGCTATAACGGTGCCTAAAAATGTTTGTTGCCATAAGTAACATATACATGAACTTCCTTGAAAAAGGCACTATCAAGTAAGAGAGTTTTTGTAAATAAAGTCTCGAGTACTTTAACCGTAATACTAGGAGACCATGAGTACTTGAAGTTTCCTCTCACTAGTTTGATATCAGACAACAGAATTCATCTAAACATGTTATGAAAACAAAATAATGTGTTCAGTACTCACCATTCCTGTTCCATTACAGTACGGACATCTGATTGCTTTCGTTCCAGGTTCACAACGAGAACCATTACATTTGGGACAGGTATCAATAATGTTAACAGTGACATCTTTATTCACACCTCGTGCTGCTTGTTGGAAACTTAGCTTCATAATAATCTGCAGTTTGTAAATAATCATATTTAATAAACCTTTCAGTGATTAAAAGAAACAACTATTTACTTTATCAACGAATACCAAGAAAATAATATTAAAACTACCAACTGTATAAGGTTCATTTGTTTTACAATAAACTCAGAAGAAAACAACACTGACACTCACTCTTCACACAGGTAAGAATTACAAACTTTATGGAAGTCCAGTACTTAACAAGAACTATTCCTTTTTCCACTCTCAATATTTCTGTAAACTGCTAAAAACATGTCCACACAGATCAACACCGGATGGTTGACCAACAGTGATAACTAATTGCCTGCAGTATACTTATAAACCAAAGACTCAAGTTTGTTACATTTACTGATAAATTACTTCCATATTTAACAAGTTGTTTTAATTATAAATCTCATAATACACTAAAAAACTATATATCTTTCAATCCCACAGATGTGATAAAGGTGAACAGTGTGAAAATTAATGTGGGTGTTTCATACATATGGGTGATTTATATACAAGATGGAACTGGCATGGGTATTTTGTACATGTGGGTAAGTGACATACATACAAGATGGTACTAATATGTGTTTTGTTCACCTGTGTAAGTGACATACATACAAGATGGTTCTAATGTGTGTTTTGTTCATTTGTGTAAGTGACATACATACAAGATGGTACTAATATGTGTGTTTTGTACATCTGTGTAAGTAACATACATACAAGATGGTACTAATGTGTGTTTTGTTCATTTGTGTGACATACATACAAGATGGTATTAATATGTGTGTTTTGTACATCTGTGTAAGTGACATATATACAAGATGGTACTAACATAGGTGTTTAGTATATCAGTGTGACTTGCACACCTAATGGTACCAATACAGGTATTTAGTGCATCTCCATAAGTGACTTACATACAAGATGGCACTAATATAGGTGTTTTGTACATCTGTGTAAGTAACATACATACAAGATGGTACTAATGTGTGTTTTGTTCATTTGTGTAACATACATACAAGATGGTATTAATATGTGTGTTTTGTACATCTGTGTAAGTGACATATATACAAGATGGTACTAACATAGGTGTTTAGTATATCAGTGTGACTTGCACACCTAATGGTACCAATACAGGTATTTAGTGCATCTCTATAAGTGACTTACACACAAGATGGCACTAATATAGGTGTTTTGTACATCTGTGTAAGTGACTTACAAACAAGATGGTACTAATATGTGTATGTGATTTATATAAAAGGTGGTTCTGATTCATCACTAGCACAATTTACAGTTATTTTCTGCGTTTCTGCTTTTATGAACTCAAAAAATTTGAGAGGTGAAATATACTCCAACAGAAGAAATGCTATAGAAGAAAAAATAGTTCAACATAAACAACAATGTAAAAGATGGAATGGTCCAAAAAATGAAAATGGTAGAACCATGAAAATCCAACATATACAAATGATATATCTCTTACACTATACCACTTTATGTATGTAGATTAAAAAATGCATTCTTTGACACAAACTGTATCTGATTAAACAAAAACATAACCAGATCTGGGACACAGATGAAATTAGGTTATCTTTAATTGTAAAGTTGTTTGAAAAACATCTGAATCTCTGACTTGAAAGTAACAAAAAGGTAACAATAACAAAAAATAAAAGTTTCAAGGTATATAGTCTGAAAATATAACTTGTTCTTATGATTATTTTTTTTAAGTTGGCAAATCAGGAAAACTAAGGTCAGAGACAAAAACCTACAAAATAACAAAGAAAACTATAAAACCTCTTGTGATTGTCCAAATCCAAACTGGGATTCAGCAAAATCAAAATTAGAAAATCCTGTTTTGATTCCCATGTCCCCAAATATTTTGCGAAAAAGCTCTTCAGGGTCAATGGTTGACTGAAACCCTTGAAACCCCGTTGCACCAGGACCTCCAGCTGAACCAAAATCTGTTGTTGTTCCAAACTGATCATACTGTTTTCTTTTGTTATCATCACTGAGAACCTAAAGTTTGTACAAAAATAAAACAATAAAGTACATCGACAGATCCAGCAGTTAATACAATCAAACACTAGACCTTAAGTTATCAACCACAGATAGGAAGAAATGTGAATAAATAATCTACCATGCGAAATTCATTTTGAACAGACTGTATTGTTTGTCTTTATACAAACTTTGAACAGGCTGTACTTTTGTCTTTATCCAAACTATGGTAAAACTGTTTTGTTTGTCTTTATACAAACCTTGACCAGACTGAATTGTATTTATACATTTGAACATTTTTTTATTGTGAAAATAAAAGTTTGGAGACAGCTTGACTGGATAGCTAAGAAAACTTTTTATAAACATATTACTTTTCAACAAGATAAGGTCAACATCAGGTTAAAGTACTGTACAGACAGACAAGGATATATATAGAAAAAAGAGGTAATATGACTGTAGATTGCTTGGTAGCTTCCTCTGTTTTGTGTTTACCGATCCCTTGTCCTTTATTCAAAATTAGTGTCTTGTATAGATTTATTGCAGTTTCTTGAGCTCCAACAGTGGCAAACATGGCAAGGTTTTTTTTTTATTATGTTTGGTGAATCTGGTTTCAAATTTTCTTCCAGCTTCTCCTATGTAAAATTCTGGGCAGTTATTGCATGTTATCTGGTGAAAGACTTTGGAATTGTGGGATTCTACATAATGGAACAAAACAGCCCAACTCTAAACCACCACTCCAGGTTACCAACATACCTTTACTAAGTTGTTACTAAATCTCCAATCATAAGGCTTCTTTGTTCCATACCATAAGCATCTGTAGTAAACAACATATATGTGAAACACTATACATTTATTGTAAACATTTCTTTGTTATACATTCAAGCTGTGTCTAAACTTTTAAAATGGAATTTGGTAACAACAGTTGGATGATTTCTTTAGTATTCCACTTTTTCTTTGTGATGATTAATAACAAGAGACAAGAGTTTGTTATGAATAAGCAGTCCTTCACCTTATATAGTAGGACTATATTTCTAGTAATACACAAAAAGCATTTTTCCATTGCCAGAGTCTTGTTGTAATTATATAAATAATTAACAATAAAAGTAAATTACTCACTTCATAAGCTTCTGACACTTCTTGGAATTTCTTTGCTGCCTCAGGATCTCCTCTGTTAGTATCTGGATGGTACTTTTTAGCTAACTAAATACACAATTAATAAAACTACAAGTTGTTAATGAATTTAATGCCACTAAAAGTCATCAACATACCACTTTTTCTTGTTTCATTGAGGAATTTGTTTTTCATTACAAATGCCTGATGAATGTTTTAAATATTCAGTGTCATATGAAACAGCTGATTTGGATAGTCATGTAAAAACGAAGGCAAAATACATTATAAAGATAACATATATGAAACTTTAAACATAATTTTTTTTCACATTCTATTATTCAGATGAAAATAGATCCAAAAAACACCTAAAAAATCATGACATAAGATTGTTTCACTTAGATAAATTTTAGTCCTTTCACAAAAAATTAACTCAATTATTGACAAACTGAAATTTTCCTAAAAAATACTTTTTAAGAGTGTTTTGAATAAAATCATAGATTTACTTAAATTATATCTTATACTCTTCAACATTTAATTAAAACATCAGACTTAGAAATAATTATACTTTACAGTAATACAAGTACTTCTTGTGTTTTATAATCTTCAGTTTAACAATCTCCAGCAGATTCTCCAACTGTTGTACATAAACATTTATTATCAACTAACAAAACTGTCCTTTCAATGAATAATGTAATAAATTATTTTTTGTTCTTGTTCAGTTGCTGGAGACAGACATCAACTGACCAGTATCACCAAATACCATCTTTCTTTTGCTTATAAATACCATGGTTTAAGCAAAACTCAACAAATGGAGCCATCAATTAATGAATTAGTAAATGCCACTAACCAAGCTCTCTTCATCCAATGCTTCTATTCAAGAAGAACCATTACAGAACGTCTATTTTAAGTTTGTTATAAATTTAATGTGTTAAAGTAATTTTCTTGGACTTTTGGTTAACAAAAAAAGTTAATAATTTTATGTTTGTTTTTACGTAAATCAGATTATCACTTTTGTTGTCTTATAAGTAACAAACCTTTATCAGGTTCTGGGTTCTAAATATCTTCTTTAATTTAATGAATCTTCACTGAAATTTTCCATCCATCTATTATCACTTCACACCTCCAAAACAGGAGGATTGGATAAGCACGTCTGATATCAGTTCTAACAACAACAGGTTCATGGAATACTGTTTAGTAAAATATGAACTTAAACATGAAGTTAACGTATATTAACAGCTAGCTAGTTCATGATCTTTTTAAACTCTATATTTCATCCCTCGCCTTTAGTTCTTTAGCCTTTCTATGACAAGTGTATTTTGATCAGCCAAAATTTAAATCTAAAGTTTGTTTACAAAATCTTTCCAACAGTTATAGTACATTCATCATAAGTTAATTAAGCTGTATCTTTCAATATGGAAACATTACATGGTTTTCAAGAATGTACAATACTTAACAGTATAAAATTCATATTTTCATTCGGGCTGCTTCTTGATGAATTATGTATTTCAAATTTTGTTTGATTTAAATATTTCTTAACAAAACATAAAAAAGACATGTTTACACATCAACACTCTTCCTTGATTGTTTTCCACAAAAGTACTTACGGACTCTGCCACAAGTGTTCCAGAGAAAATGCTAAACTTAGCTGATGTTTCAATCTACCTGTAAACAGTGGTATATTTAGCCAGAAGCTATAGGAAACTCAACCACAGGACCGTGGTCTTAATGGGAGCCAATTGATAATGTCATTGTATATAAAATTATATGGGATGTAGAACCCACAAAAATAATTAGCCCATGGGCCCACACAACCTTAAATCCACCACTGCCTGTAAATATTAAAGACAAGTTAAACTATTTTAGGTTAAAAATATATCAAACTGACTTGAGATAATTATCTCACTAAAGTTCAGGTCTAGCCCTACTTTTACATAACAATATCACTTACTTGGTAATAAGCCTTTTTAATATCCTTCTGACTAGCATTACGTGCAATGCCAAGAACTTCATAGTAGTCACTCTTCCAGCTTAAACTAGTTGTGTGAAACTTCCTGGAGACAACAGGATTCAATACAGCTAGAATTTAAAACATAAACAAGATATGAATAATAAGTTGTTAAAGAATCTTTTATCCCCAGTGCATTCATGATGAGCTAAAAACATAGCTCCAAAAAGTCTTGATGAAACTGAAACCCTTATAACCCAAGCATTTTTGAAAGATCCACCAATACAGATGGGTGGTTTAATCAGTTATCTTCAAGCAATTATACTGATTAGTAATAGGTAAACTCATCAATAAATTAAAATTATGATTAAATCAATTAATCAAAATGGTAATTTCAACAACTGATTAATCTAAACTACACAAACTGTCATAAAAATAAACAGAATTAGCATTTCTGATTATCAATTTTTCATTATTCCAGCGATAATTACCTGAATTTAAATTATAGTGTTTGTCACAAAAATAACCAACTAAATGAAATTAATGTCTCTGATTACTCTAACAATTGATCAAAAGTATTATCATCATGAAAATAATAATCTAATCAAAATTAGGTTTTTTTTTTTATTATTCCAGTTATATAGTTACTGAAATACTATTACCAAACTAGCTTGTCCTGCTATGTATTTGTTATGGCAAAGCTACTGAGGTCGTCTACAACTATCATTAACACTTATTGGCTGATGAGGGAAAACAGAACTGGTTGGCAGCATGTGCCACCAACATGCTTTTGTTTTTTACTTGTATGTACAGTAACTGGAAGAATGAAGTCCTAATTGATAAATGATACCTTTGATTACAGAATACTGCTAATCACTGGAGATACTTGGTAAAATACATGCAGACAATTGTCCTGCACCTCATAAGATGCATAACATACAACAACAAACCATCTGGTCCTCTATGTTGCTCCTACTTAAACAGATGTGTAGAAAAGTAAAAACTGAAACTCACTTTTTAATCTTAAAAAATTTACTATGTTATCAAATATTATAAAGTCTAAATCAATGGTCAAACACACGAGGGATATAACTGTAAAATAGTAACTACCTGTATCTATGTCAGTACGCGTTATAAAATTTCTGAATTTATTAAGTATGAATTAGATACCTTTCCCTTATACATGAAAAAAGAACATAAAAAAACTTGTGTTACTTGATATGAATATAAAGATAGTTCCTGTATGAAAAGAGAAAATAGGATGGTCCAGAGAAATACGAGATCACCTATTAACTTTGTATGTGATCTACGTCCATCCTTAATTTGCAGTCTCTCGTCTTTACACATGCTCTAATAAACCTTGAAATAATTCAGAAAGTTAAATTCTAATTCTGCACAGTTAAAAAATATTGAACAAGAAGTGTTATAAAACCAAGAAAATAATAAATGACATTTCCCAATAATCACATTCAATACTAAATAATAAATGGCACTTCCAAATACTAACATTCAATACTAAATAATAAATGGCACTTCCAAATACTAACATTCAATACTAAATAATAAATGACATTTCCCAATAATCACATTCAATACTAAATAACAAATGACATTTCCAAAGACTAACATTCAATACTAAATAACAAATGGCATTTCCAAATAATTACATTCAATACTAAATAATAAATGACATTTCCCAATACGAACATTCAATACTAAATAATAAATGGCATTTCCAAATACTAACATTCAATACTAAATAATAAATGGCACTTCCAAATACTAACATTCAATACTAAATAATAAATGGCATTTCCAAAGACTAACATTCAATACTAAATAACAAATGGCATTTCCAAATAATTACATTCAATACTAAATAATAAATGACATTTCCCAATACGAACATTCAATACTAAATAATAAATGGCACTTCCAAATACTAACATTCAATACTAAATAATAAATGGCATTTCCAAAGACTAACATTCAATACTAAATAACAAATGGCATTTCCAAATAATTACATTCAATACTAAATAATAAATGACATTTCCCAATACGAACATTCAATACTAAATAATAAATGGCACTTCCAAATACTAACATTCAATACTAAATAATAAATAACATATCCCAATTAAAGCTGGAAGAATAGCTGAAACATTTTTATTTACAAATAAAGAAATATTGTTCCCTAATCACATTCAATACTAACAGATGGTATTGTTCCCTATTCATATTCAATATTAACAGAATGTGACCTGGCTGTTTTTATGATTATTGAGGACGTTTTGAATTCAATAAGTGAATTTATGAACACATGGCTAAATTGACAAAAAGATATGTAAAAACTTAACCTGTGAAAAAATTTAAATCTGGCAACAAATAAACAAAAATAATGTATAAATTCTGTATCATAGTTGAAAAACTTTGAAGAATGGATGGTAACTGGCTGTTGCTGTCCATTCTACAAAATTTCATCATGAACACTTTGTCTAAACAATCTATCAAAGAATACTGTATCATATTTACGATTATGATCATATGATCAGCTATTCTAATCTAGTAACATGTATATAATGATTCAATGGATAGTCACTTGGATGAACAACAGTCATAGAATGGGTTAAGATCTCTGAAACTGTATTCATTTAAAAAAAGAATTAATTTACCTTTTGATTAAAGTTTATTTAGATGTGGTGAATGAAGTAAGTTGATGAGAAGGATTGATAAATGTCTAAATGTCAAGGGCTGACTTTCAGGATATTTAATACTATCTTCTAAGTTTGGTTTAGTGGGCAAGACAGCCTCCATAGTTCAACGGGCCCTTTGTATTCCATAAGCAGTTAGCTCAATGCGAAATAAATAAACTTATAAAGCAATAAATTTTGGTGAATGTTACCATTAGTAATAACTAGTAATAGGATTACAGATACTTACAGTTCCTATTATTTGGGTAAACACTTCTTTGAACTTGTCTGACATTACTTGCACGTCTGCAAATAACAGTAAATGAACTGCAGCAGCATTTCACATGCTGAATGTAGTAACGAAAGTAAGCATTCATTGTCTATGTCTCGTACATAAATAATATACTCTAAATTTGTATACTCTTTAGGTATAAAGACGTCAACATTCATATACCTAATTCATAATCACAGAGTCCAATTATTTATACATTCTACCATAACAAAAATAAAATTACGCTATTCACAATTCTCTGAATTCAAAATTGTGAAAAAAGTAATGTAAGAGATGAAGTAAACTTTTCTGGTTCACGACCAGGTTTCGAACAAAACGTTTATACTAAATAACAGTACACTATACAGTACTGTATTACGTACAACTATATTGTACAATACTAAGAAATAAAGTGTTCGCAAATGTTTACTGAACCTAATTTAACACCTAAAATCTAAATTTTATCGTCTTTTCCTTCAGAAGACGTGGTTAATAACAAAAGTGGATTTAAACTATTCACAAATATAATATCTTCTTGTTATTTTCTACTCCGAGTCAAAAAACTTAACCTAACCCTAAATATCTTCATTCGTTTACAGCAATCCCCAAGCATGCTAAAATAAACGCCCTCTTTCGAAAGTGGATCAAAATACTAAATTACTTATCGACCTGAATTGCTCTGATGATTTCCTACAATATTGATAAAAAAATTAAACATTATTTTTATATTTAATGAAATCCCTAGAGAAAAATTTTATGTCATTTTTATATAAGTTATTTCGTACATTATAAAACAAATACCTTAAAATTTCATTTATTTGTAATTAAGTGTAAAGCTACTTAATGGGCTATCTGCTCTGTGCTCACTGTAGATATTAACCCCTAAGTTTAGTGTTTATAGCCCTCAGTCTTTGAAGTCACTTTGGAATATAGTTTAAAAATAAAGCGTGATTTGGAAACAGCACTAAGTTGTGTATGTTTTTCTTATAGCAAAGCCACATCGGGCTATCAACTGAGCCCACTGAGGGGAATCAAACCACTGATTTTAGCGTTGCAAATACGTAAACTTACCGCTGTATTAGCGGGAGGCTAAATAATTAGGACCTAGTTAATCCAGTATTATATTAACAATTCAAGGTAAAATTCATAAGAGTAAAAAAGGAATTTAATAAAATAAAATAAGTAAACAGATATATTAAATATTGTAATCAATACCATTAAAAACAAAAAAGTAGTTTTAAAGAAAGAACTTAACATAACCGTATAAAACACAGATAAATCATAAATTTGCTTCACATATTTTCACTGCATGATTTGCTGTTCCTTTCTGATATATGGCCAGGTGGTTAAGGTGTTCGGCTCGTAATCCAAGGGTCACGGGTTCGAATCCCCATCACATGAAACATGCTCGACCTTTCCTTGATAAAAGCGTAGTTTAAAAGTTGGCGGTGGGTAGTGATGACTAGCTGCCTTCCCTTTAGTCTTACACTGCTAAATTACCGACGGCTAGTGCAGATAACCTTCGTGTAGCTTATGCGAAATTCAAAGCAAACCTTTTATATATTTCCTACCCTACTAGTTTTACTATACTTGGTATATGGGCATACTATGTGTTTTATATTTATTTTATTTTAATGTTTAAATTTTCATTTTTTTCGTTTATTCTGTTTTCGCATAACATACAATGGTGTAGCACTAAATATTTTAATACTTGGTTATCTGTGCTTTGCCCACCTGGGGTATGTATTGCAATCTAGTTTATAAAGTTATAAATCCGCAGACGTACCGCAACAGGTTTATCCGTGCTAGTCAGACGTGTTTCTACACTTCTCCTGCTATACCATAATGACGCTGTCATTTCCAGGTCCTGCTGTGCCGATCCCAACAAATATCCCGCCAGTAATCGTCGACGGCTTATCGCCTCGCCTCTCGCCTCTTCAAGTTGACACGTTCATAGCGCATGCTAAGCCCGGCGCTTCCATTGACCCGTCAAGGACTCGAATTTTACGCCGTGGAGGAGTCCTTCTCCAACCGTCAACGCCTCAAGATTTGTCCTACCTCTGCCAGCCTTGAAACACCCCAATGAAGATCAGTTGTGCTCCCGCAAAAAAGCCCTACCAGCCTCTTCACAGTTTTCCTAAAAGGAGTTCACCTATCCATTCACCCAAATGAAATTAAGGTCGCCGTAGAGAATCAGACCCAATCTGTGGTTTACGCCGTTCACCGGATTTATTCTAAATCCTCCCGTCAAGCCACCAACTTCATGAAGATTGTTACAACTAGTAAATCCATCGCCGATACCATCCTTCGTAATGGCTGTTACTATCATATTTTCCATTATAGTGCTGAACGCTCCAGCCCCCGTTCTACACAACCCAAAACCCCAAATCAACCCACTCAGATACCACTGCCTAGTGAGACATCCACCATGCCCTCAGCCGCCCCGGCAGCCGAAAACCAATCATCAGAACAATATACCCAAACAGATTTCGTTACTAAGGTATCCCAGAGCACACAAACCATCAACGACGAACCAGAAACCTGCGAATCATCCGTCTCGACGGACAATATCCAAACTGATGACGCAGTTTCTCAAACCGAAATTGACGTGACTAATCAAACGACCCAATATCCTGAAGAGAAGCGCATCACAAGAGCATCCAGCAAGCCCCTTCCGAACAGTCTCAGTTTGAGAGATCAGTTTCTAATGTCGCCTCTTTGAAGACCTAACGCAGACGAAGCCTTCAAATGGAGGTCTGGCCCCTATGAACCGTCGCCAATTTAGCCCAAAACTGCATCCAAGTTGCTACTTTTCTGCTTATTTCTTATTGTTTTTAATCCATTTGCAATTTTAACTGTTACTGTTTGTTACATGCTACTAATCTGTGTAATTTCTCTCCTTACAGCTCTTCTTCCGGGCACGTCCAGGGCCTATTATTCGGCGCCCTGGTCGTGAAAATGGGTTTTCTCGGGGTACTCCCGTTTCCCCCCGCAGCAAAAGTTCCGTTTGATAGGATTTATAGATCCCAGCCCTGAGAAGAGGTTCGTCTTTTGGCATATAATATTTAACATAAGTTCTGTTACCAACATTAAATTTTTCTAAATTTTAAATAACCATAACGCCTTGCGGTCACAAGTCCTGTCCATGTTGACGCACTGTGTTTGCATCTTCCTGCTCTCTCCATGTCAATTAGAACATCATCACACATCATCGTGAGCCTGTGAGTGTGGTGCTGGATCTTCTTTCTTCCTCTCCTCTCTACGGTGAGCCATCCCGTACTGACTCTCAGCTTTTCATGACGCTCCTCCCGTTGAAACTTAATACTATATTAGCCTCGTGGTCATCCATGACCATCACATTCAGATAATGAAGCAATTCACAAGCCACTGGAATTTTACTTCATCATTTCCATTTTCACTTGTATTATTTATTCTTGCCATGTGTGGGGTGAAGAGAAACAACAGTTTCTGACCACCCCTGGTTATTTTTCGTTCGTGATGAACGAAATGATAATTTAACCAAAATTCCTACCCTGACCTGGGACGTACCGCAACAATACCGACCGTCTTTATAGAGAAACCTGCTAAACTGTAACAGACGAGTGGCTTCACCGTCAGGATGAACATCTGATTTACGTTTTAGTAAGTTCATTCCAAACAAAGAAAACACATACAGTACTAGTTATTCGAGAGTACCTGTATTAATAATAAATTGAATACCAATATAAATTACTGAGAGATAGCAAATGATCTTAAATTAAACATCAAGGAAACAACACCAACAACAAGTAGATGCTACATTTAATCATCGGATCAAAACTAAAAAATCTTATTAATTTACTATATTTCAAACTACACTACCGTGTTAACTGTTTTGTTCTTTATGATAATTTGCATACTTTCTATTGTGTCGCCCCCCAGTGGCTCAGCGGTATGTCTGCGGACTTACACGCTAAAATCCGGGTTTCGATACCCGTGGTGGGCAGAGCACAGATAGCCCATTGTGTAGCTTTGTGCTTAATTCTAAACAACAACAACATCTATTGTGTCAGTACGAATAATTAAGAAAAGCGACTTTCGTTGCAAATTCTGTAAAGTATAACCTTTCTGTACTGTGACCACTGCGGCTATTGAAACCTAGTCTTTGGGGGTATAATCTTTCAGACTTACTGTTAAACCACTGGATGACGCAGTAATAAGTCTTTCAGAAATATTGATATTTTATCAATAGTGTTAATACTTAATTTGTGTTTGTTGATTGCCACGTGACTTATAACAAAAACGTTTCGCCTATTAGACATACTGATACTTATTCCCGGGCTACAGCAGTCACACAGCTCGTGAGGGAAGAGTGTATGTAATGAGAGAGATCTTTCATGGGACATGAGGAATCACAAACAGTCAGAGTATTCTATGGCACTCTGAGATTTTAGTTATGAAAGACAGTTCATTTTAAGTGAATTACTTATACTGATACAAATATTTCTACTTTGTCTTGTCAGAATTCAGATCCAATTTCTGGAGTTACTGGAGCCATTACGTGAAATTAATTCCGGCTGCCTATATTATCCCTTGGAGATAATACATGTTCTGCAAGAATAGAGATAACAGCAGTTTTCTACAGTGGGAGGTCAGCTGATATTTCAAGGTCATGACCTCCCTTATATTGAATGAGAAAGATCACTTACATGGTGCAAATCTGACATTTCCATTTAAGTAAGAAACGTTAGATATAAACAGTACTATGTACGATTTTAAGTGATTTAGCTGATGGTATGACATCTTAAAGTAAATAAATCAGTTAAATAATCCATAAACTCGGGTAAATGCAATCAACTCATGAAAGTAACATTTTGTGTGGGGGAGTAAATATTGTTTTCATATTTTACTACACATCACGTAAATTCTCTTATGTATTAAAATTAATAAATTCAGTATTACCTTTTGATCTGTCTTGTCAATTCTCCACTTATATAGTATACTTATGTAATATTATTTGTAGAAATTTAACCTAAAAATCCCACATAATAGAAGTTTTCAAAACTTCCATTTGTCCTGTTATGTCTAGTTACATCACAGAACGTTGCTAAAGCCCTTTTGTACTTGCTACCTATTGTTTGGTGTCATTCATCTCTTTATTCCCTTGGGAAAGGTTTATACAAAATTAGTGTAAAGGTATACTGTAACTATTCCACTAACAGATCAGATGGCAACCCCAGGGTATAACCTCCCTCATGTTTCAATAAAAATGACCAACAGTCACTTGGATAGTGTACATTCTCAGAAAAAAACTAGCACTGTATTTATAATGCTAGGTTTTCTCAATTTAGAAATAAATATTTTTTTATTTGTTCCTACAGTTTGGAGTTAAATACAAGTATTTCTTCTTAATAAATGTACTGTCCCTTCTGCAGAGATATTTTTAAATGCAGAATAAAGATTGTCACAGTGTGTTTAGTCTCTTTTGTTCTTAACTCAGTCAGGCTCAGATAATTCAGACTTACCCCACATTACCTTTTCTTGTGAAACCTACTGTTATTCCAGGGAGCCTATTGTATCACAAGAAGACAATCAGATAATATGAGAGTATCACACCTTATTATTGACACCCCAAAATCATTGTTCCCGTTTTATATTAAGTTTTGTCTTATGACAACAGAAGTTCAAATCCTGCAATTTTAATGAACAAGTTTCATTTTAAATGGAATATTTTTGTAAAACTTCTTCAAGTTGTGTTAGTTTTATTTTTTGTACATGCCACCTCTCAAGTTATAAAATTCATTACTATGTCATTGTGTTTGATGCATGAAGTATGGATAACTCTAACCAAACACTTAAATCATGATAAAGGTTTATGTTTCCTTTTGCTTGGAGGAAGATAAAGTTTTTTGTTGTTTTTGTTAGACGATCCTGCTACAATAATGAGGTTCATTAACATAAAACTTGGATCCTACTATTACAGAACAACAATCAACTTATATGGATACAATTTTAACACTGTCACGTGTCTTTTTGAGTCTAGTGTTTGTTTTGATCCAATGTTGATCTGAAGAAAATGTGAAACTGATGAAACTCGTATAGTGATCCTGTTACTGTTAATCTAACCATTAGATTTAATGGTATTGTGTATTTATCTACCACAAGATTGTTTGTTAGTTTTATGCTTTTATTTTCACATTACATATTACTTCATAATTATGTTTTTTATAAAAAAAGATATATGTGTAGCTTGTTTAAATTTTTCTTTTCACATTTGCTTTATAATTGTGATTTCAAACTAAATGGAACATTATTTAACACACACATAGGTACAAGCATCAAAGATCAAATCCTTCCCATGCCAAGATGGCACCAAGAATCTGATGTTAAGCTGTGGTACAAGCAAATGAAAATGGTGACACATTCATCTTCCCAGGACAGGACAAGTTAACCCCCAAATAACAGCTAGTACCTATCATAAAGCTGGGTTAACTGAAATACTTAGTATCAAGGACACAGCAATGTAATGTAAGTCAACCTCAAATTTACAATATCAAATTGTGACTCCAAAGCACAATGCCACTGACCCATGCCTGCTCAAAGTTCAATCAAAACCATCCCTTAATTAGAAGGGTATTGAATCCCACTTTTATGTACATTCTGAATTAGTTCTGTTCCCAATAAATCTATCACTGACATTCTTCACCTTCAGTTTCGTCTCATCCATGACTTGGATTCACAAACATGTAAAATGAGAACAGTAGGTCTTCTCACCTGTCAGTGTGACCAGAATGGTAACATTACAATTTGTTTTAGAAAAAAATTACACCACTGGTTCTTGTCCAAAATCACCACCAAAAATTGACTTTGTTCACATGAATACTTTAGTTCTTCCTCGATTTTCGATACTTGATTAAAAAAAAGTTTTTTTCGTAATCACACTTTAACAACCACACACAGAAACTTAAAATGTCATTTTTAATATTTTATTCTATTTAAGTGAAACATTAAACTTACATATACATTAAAAGCTTCTCCATTGTTTGTTTCAAAAGTAACTAGAATATTAAGGAGAAAACTAATTTGAAACAGATACACAGCAACATGTTATATTCTGGACACAGAAGCTTCCTTCCACCATACAACACTCTGATCAGCTTTCATCTAGGTAACAAAAATTCAATGACTGTACTAAAAATATCGTCAAGTTAACATATGTTCTACTTCAGACTTAAAGTAGGAATTTCAAATCCAGCACATTTTTTCTTGGCGATGTTTAATGCTTGATGGCACCCTGTGCGACATATAAATGTAAAACTCCCTTGACACAACCCATTATTTTGTTTTGTTAGGCAATTAGCCCCCCTTTGAGTTGGTGCCTTGTGCAAACACACCACTTGCACAGCCCCATTTTCACTTTGCATTATGAGTGCAACTATACTTTGTTAAACTAAAAACAAATCACACTACTGAGTTATATCTGTTTACCTCCAAACATAAAAATACACAATGATAAACTGTGCTCTACACCCCACTGGTATCAAATTTGATCTACTAACCAGACTTACCCCAGAGCCACCTGGAAAAATATACTACTTGTTTTCATGTACAACTCTGAGACAAGAATGAGAGAAAAACTGATAATGCAAATTTTATTAACAAGTCTTTCTAAAACTATCTTTAAAACTGAAATTGATGAAGTTGACCAGACTGAGAAAAAATATCTCATGTAGAAAAAAAATGCTAAAACATTGTTCTAAAAGCTGATGACAAAGTTTTGGCTGGTCCTGTACCTTACTAAAACCACTTACACTATACAAACAAAAATTGTACTTTCAAACAACGATATATTTTTGTACAACTTGGTCACAAAAACCAAAATATTTATTTCAGGTAGGATTTTAAATAGGACAAATGGAGTTTATAGACAACCGTATCCTAACATTAACCAGTTATTAATCTGAAATACGCCGATGACACAGAAGAAAAAAGTGAATATTACATAATGTATTTCACACAGTGAGCTTTTTAACCATGGTGTTTTTTCTTCTTTTTGGGGTTTTTAGTTCTCTTTTCCCTAACAACCTTTGCTTTAACACTAGCTGTGGATGTGGACGAAGTAGAAGTGTCAGATGAAGAGCTAGAAGAGCTTTCTGATGATGATGATGACGACGATGACGATGAACTTGTATCTTCACTGGAAGATTCAGTTGAAGACTCTGAGGAACTTTCACTAGATGATGAGGACGATGAAGAGGAAGGTGAGCTGTCATCACTTTCATCATCAGATCTAGATATAAGTTTAAATATAACAACTGGTCTTAAAATGTGTTTTTGCATTTTGTGTTAGTTAAGATGTTATTAACTGATATTTTTTGTTGTTAAACTAAATATCCTGTCATCACGTTTAATGTTATCTTATAATTCTGTAATTATTGTAGATTTTTTAAACTGCTTTAATTATAATTATTTTTACAATCAAGTTTTAGACAGTCTTTGAAATGTTTGGTCCATTAATTATTTTAGTTTCTTCTTTGCAAGATTTTAAAGATGACATGTTTATAAACATCACCGATGACAAATTTTGTGAAACAGTCCAAAAACCGTTATGTCTTAAAGTGTGTCCTTACAAAAATTTGTAGATAAAATACTATATGTGGGATTACTTTGAGATTTAAATGTTTCTCTTATTAGTTCAAAGTAATGACATACACAATTCTTACAGCAACTCTATGGCCTTGAGGAACTGTCCCAGTAAAAGTAACCCATATCTTACAGGACATACTCTGATGCAAGTGTTTTAAACTTTTTAACAAATGCTAAAATCTCTTATCTTTTGGTGTTATATAATTTATAGTATTAGTATGTGGAAAATTGCACTTTCAATGGTAGAGAATTAAACAAATACCAATATACACGTGTGTTAAACAAGTAATCAAAGCACCATTTTGCACAACTGCAGAAACATGCTATTATATAAAAATATGCAAATTTTTCTTAAATAATTGAACAGTTTGTAATTTATTGATTTATTTTGTGACAAATATGTTGAAACATCACAATTTTAGCATTTTTTGAAACTTTAAATTCTAAGGAAATTTTTCTTCAGAACTCCTTTACAACACAATGAAATAGGTAAGTACTTATTAAAAAAAACATCCAAAATGATTTAAATGTCATAATAAAGTATGAAACAAAACTAATTAATGAAAATACTACAAAAACTACAACTTCATTTTGGTGACAATTACCAGTGTAGAGATGTCTTGTATTACTTGAAAACTTTACAAATCAAGTAATAACCTTAATATTCTTTGTTGTGTTAAGTAAAAACACACGACTATTCATCTCAATTAAGTTAAAATAGTATTTTTGCTTGTTGTTAAGAAACCAAAAGGTACAAAATCAGCTATGTGTATTGTGCTCCTGATTTCTAGCATCACAAGTTTTCAGACTTACTGTGAGCCATTGGGAAGAAGTGTTCTTGCTTCAGCAAAAAGGATAATTTTATCAACCAATGACTGTTTGGATATCACAGCACCCACACAAAAAGGGAAGGTGAATCACTAAATGCGTGAGTGTGGCCAAAGGGAGGGTCTTATTCACCAAAGTTGCAAGTTGCATATAAAATAAATACTCTAAATAATTTGCCAGAATAAATGGATTTTTTCAAAACTTTGGACGCATTCCATATAGATAGGAGGAAGTTACTGAAAGTCATTCAGAATTAATGGCATTTTGAGTAAATTATTTACTACAACTGTGGGAATTTATGGAAATGTTCATTTTTGAAGAGAAGTGAGTTGTTTACAAAACCTAATTAAACTACTTTTATTTGGGTTCCTTACTTTGTTATCTTCTTTTTGTGTTCTTCCATTTCCTTACTGAAAGAAACAAATATATATTTTAAACTAACCTGACTTATCAATACATTCTATACCATTTAGAGTAAGATTATATTGTCTATAATTCTTACTTTTATCAATGAAATCTCCACCCTTGTAACTTTACAGATAAGTCAGCCAACCCATGTCAAACCGAATGAAAGTTAATTCCTCATTTCTAACTGATCCATAATAATGTCTATTTCAATACACTACTGACTGAAGGTATAACTAGGATTGCCATGTTTTAGCCCCCAGCTAGTACAGTGGTAAGTTTACGAATTCAAACACTAAACAATGCTAAAACCAGGGGTTCGATTTCCCTTGGTGGGCTCAGCAGATAGCCCGATGTGGCTTTGCTATAAAAAAATACACACACATGCCTTGTTCTAATGTTTTCGAAAGATTGTTTGTTGAATTTCTAGCAAAGATACACAAAAGTTGTCTGCACTAATTTAGCACTGAAATACAAGTCAACACCACCTTTCAACTGCTGTGCAACTTTAATCAAATGAAAGACAAGTCAACACCACCTATCATCAACTGCTGTGCTACTTTAATCAAATGATGCGATTCACTGCCACATTATAATGGTCCCATGAAGACTGTTTAGTGAAAGGATTTGAACCAGCCATCCATAGATTGTAAGTCAAACAACCTAGCTGCTAGGTCATGTCATGCCAGACCATATTTATGAAGGAATTGATTTAACAAAATTCATTCTATCAAAATGTGTTTATTTATTATATAACGAGATTGCCCCTTTTATTCAGTATAAGTTGAGAACTGTTGTATCATATCATTGAAACAATAACCGTACATTACAATAATAAAACACTAGCTTATAAATCATGATTACAGTATTCACTGATGACAATTATAAGTATTATAAACATCTACATATTTTTATTTCATTGATGGATAAATACAAAGTTATGTTTACATAAATCATGGTGAATGTGGCATCATCAGATGTAGATATTTATATATATATATATACATATAATCTCAACAAAATATAAATAGGGGTGTGTGTGTGTTTTTATATAGCAAAGCCACATTAGGATAACTGCTGAGTCCACCGAGGGGAATTGAACCCCTTTGTTTTAGCATTGTAAATCCATATACTTACCTCTGTAACAGGGGGGTACATACAAATAGAGGAAGACAAGTTGGAACATAGTTGTTGTGACCTTGTCTCAAAGTACCCTGGAGTAAATGTTTTGTCTCTCCCTTCCATTAAAAAGTTTTCTGTATTTTAGAATATTTTGCTTTAATGTTTAATACTCAAAATTTAAAATAGCTGCTTTTAGAGGATTCAGAATGGCCTCGGCCAGCTGCCTCCATTATTGCTGTATCACTGGGTGGAGTCAAAGTGACATGAATATTACATTACAATTCATAGAAATGAAAATAATATCAAATTTTATGTTTCAACACTGCAGAATCATTATTTTGAAACTCTTTTTAAGGTTTAATATCATTCCTTAATTTTAAATTAAAACAAAAATTAGGTGTCTTTAATTATCTATCAATAAAGCAAAATCATTAATTTATTTTGTCATTAATATGTTCCTTCTAAAGCTACTGTTAAATATACTGAAAATGTATTTCCTTCAATACAATTTTGCATCAAAGGATGAAATACAGAAATAATGATCTTATTAAAAATATGAAACTTACAGTAAACCAACTGTTTTTTGTTCATCCTCCTTTTTAAGCCTTTTCTTCAACTGCAATGTTCTTGATGGTCTGTGAAGATACTTTCTCTTTCCAGTACATTGGTATGTCCAGTGTCCATATTCCAAACATTTCTGACATCGAACTTTAGAGACATCAGGTGTACTAATACAAAATATACACATTTTAAATTTTTGTCTTGCAGTTTTATAACAGCAATAGTAACCAAAGTTAAATAATTATCAGAAAAATAAATCAACAATATATTTAATTGTTTTCAAATACTTTTTTAAATTTAAAATAGGGTTATCAAACAGCAACTTTTTTTTTTTGCTTTGAAACAAGTAATAAAGTCTAAAGACAGAAGAAATTTGCTTAGTAGAAGTTAACAAAATATAATAATAATGCAAAAATATAAACTTATCAGTAGGAAATAAAAGATGGGGCTACTATAGTATGAGGTCCACAAATAAATTTTAAACTGTATTGTGCAGTCTGCACAAGTACTAACATTATCACAGTTTCAGTGGCTCGCTAAAACATAATTTCTGGCTAAATGATTTATATCTATCCATGTTTGTGTTCAGTAAATAATAACAAGTTGTGTGTTTGAAAAGACCACCTTAGATTTAGGTTATAATTGTTCTAGGTTGAATTGTTGGAATTTATTTCTTTTCAATTATATTTGGTTCAAAAATGTAACAATATTTTGTGAGTTATAATTTTAAAATTGTCATTTATAATAACTGGCATAAGTTGCAAAAAAAATAAAAGTTAAAACAGTGATGACAATAGCATCTGTGTAGACCACACTAGTATGTTGACTGTAGACTATAGTGTAAATATCTGTAAAGACTGTAGACTATAGTGTAAATATCTGTAAAAACTGTAAGCTGTAGTGTAAATATCTGTGTAGATCACACTGCAGTATAAATATCTGTGTAGATCACACTTTAGTGTAAATATCTGTATAGACCACAGAGTATAGTGTAAATATCTGTGTAGACTGTAAGCTGTAGTGTAAATATCTGTGTAGATCACACTGCAGTATAAATATCTGTGTAGATTGTAAGCTGTAGTGTAAATATCTGTGTAGATCACACTTTAGTGTAAATATCTGTGTAGACCACAGAGTATAGTGTAAATATCTGTGTAGATCACACTGCAGTATAAATATCTGTGTAGATTGTAAGCTGTAGTGTAAATATCTGTGTAGATCACACTGCAGTATAAATATCTGTGTAGACCACAGAGAATAATGTAAATATCTGTGTAGACCACATTATTGTGTAAATATTTATATACAGCAAATGCTACAGTAGAACCTAAAGGTTAATAAAATGTACTAATATTTTCATATATCATGATTAATAATTAATATCTCTTCTAACCATAACCTCATTGTCTCATTTTTTACATAACAGTTTTGGCAATAAATGTAAAATTAATCACAAAAAAGTAAAAAAGTAAACTATGGTTTGTAATAACAGGTTTATTTGTTTATTTCTATTAAAAAATAAAGATGAACAGTACTTAATAACAAGCATTAAATATATACAGTACTTAATAACAAGCATTAAAGATATACAGTACTTAATAACAAGCATTAAAAATATACAGTACTTAATAACAAGCATTAAAAATATACAGTACTTAATAACAAGCATTAATGATATACAGTACTTAAAAGCAAGTATTAAAGATATACAGCACTTAATAACAAGCATTAAAGATATACAGCACTTAATAACAAGCATTAGATATACAGCACTTAATAACAAGCATTAGATGTACAGAATTAGAATAAAATCACTAATGCTAACGATAATTAAAATCTATAACAGTGAAAATTGTTCTGTAATCTGTATTCTCAACAACAATATACATAACTTTATTTTAATTAAAGTATTAATAGAAATACTAACCATCTCAAAAATACGTTTTTACTTAGTGAGTTTGTCATCATAATGAAATTCTGTGATTTATGTTATGAGAAATTATCTTCAAGACAGAGGTTACTATAATCTCATTAAATACTTTTGTGTCTCACTTTAATTTTACCATACATGAAAAATATAAAAATTTTGGAAAGTACATAAGAGAAATAATAGAAAGATACCTAGATTATGCAATTTCCACTATAAATAGAAGTGGAAAGTTTAAAATTTGTTTCCTTTGGAATGTAGCAGGTGTAGAAAAAACTTGATTCAGTTGTTTAAAACTGTCAGTTTGACTATGAAGAGTCTATTTCATGAATGAAATAAAAAAACTTAGAAATGTAAATTTAATTTACTTTGGAAATATTATTTATTGATTAAAATTAAAACTTTAGTATAATTTACCAGATGATAATGATTAGAACTCAAACAATTCCATTGACACATGAAGTTAGAAAAGAAAAAACCTAACTTCATAAATTATTAAAAAATTGTATAATAACTACATGAGAGGTGAAAAATATATCAAATAAATATGTCATAACATAAAGTTAAATTTAAGAACAACATATAACTTGTTGATCCATCCAAAAAAACACAAACACTCAAAGCCATCCCTTATCATTCAAAACATTCCATTAGATACCTTTAAATTTATGATATTCACCACAACTGAAGGCAACACATTCCACAAGCCAACCATACTGTTCAAAAATAAAATTGTTATGACTGAAGGAAAATCCTTCCAAAACTTATAGTTGTTTCACATATTTCTACCACTAAATACAAAGAACAACTTTATATACATTATTATGTCTTATTATGACAATCATTCCATTCCAACTAACATCCTAGTAGCCCTCCTCTGAACCCCCTTTTCAACCATTCAATGTCCTTCCTAAGGTAAGTAGCCCAAAACATAATATTTTAATGTGGCTTAATCAGTGACATACACATTGAAATCATAAGTGCTTTAGACTTTTATTTAATGTACTGGTGATACAAATTAAAATCTGATTTGCCCTATAATAACAACAAAATTTTGCTTGGATGACTTTCAAAACTACTGATGAACCAGAACACTTAAAATAGCCAATACAGGTATTAACACTTTTACTATTAAAGCAGAGAACAACGTTTGGACCTTCCTAGGCCATCTTCAGAGAGAGTTTGTCATCAAGAATTACTTCACCAAGGTTATTTATTTTCTTTCCCAACACTGTCAAGATTCCCATTAAACTATACTTACATATTTTTTACTTTACACTTCAACTTAAGATAATCTACATGCAGCACCTTATATTTATTACAATTAAAAGCCACCTGCTTATCATTCACCCAACTAACCAAATTATCTTAAATTCTTTTTTCATGAAGCAGCAACAACATCTTTACAGCCAAAAATATCTGAGACTTTTAATACCATCAGTAACTTATTATCCATTATTTTATCTTTGTCATAATGTTGGAAAAAAATAAAAGATATCCTAATAAAGAATTCTGGAGTACGAGACATCACTTACGACACTGATTAATCCAATTTAATCAAACTAAATTTATAATTAGTTTATAACAAGCCAACTATTTTCTATCCAACCACTATTTTTATTTGATGAACTAACGTAATTGCAAACCAATGTCAATAATCTTGAACAAAACTTTAATGCCAAATGTTTTCTGAAAGGGTAGATACACCAAATCTACACTTAAACCGCATCTACTTCGCACATATTGTTAAAGACAAATTAATTACTTCGCTCCACTGAAACAAAATACAATATCATAAATTATGTTCTCTTGTACTTTACCATTTGAATCTTACTTGCTTTCATAAAAAATCTAATATTAACACTGAAACGAGCACTTCCGTTCTGGTAGTTTAAACTGGTGAGAAAATGGCATTTACATAAAACAAATACAATATAGTTGAACAATTTTAAAATTAAACCTAATATTACCTTTTCTTATTCAAGGTCGCAGACATCTTTGAATAAAGCGCCACCTTTTTACTGTCATCTTAAAATTATTAAACAAGAAATGAAAAGTTATTTATTAAAGTTTGGACAGACACTTAAGAAACTGGTATCAAATACATTTGAATTAAAAGTGAAAAAAATTAAGGTGAATCAGATCATGTTGGATAATCCTCTGTTAAGTTCACAATGCCATAAAGACAGAAAGAATGTTCAGAAGGGGAAATTATCAACAAGGAGAGAGGATTATCAGATGAACATCAACATCTGCCCAGTACATAGATATTTGAGGCAGAAACCACAGTGTTAGGACAGTTAGAATGAGATGATCTTGAAAATATTCCACATCAGCCAGATCTAGGGTTCATTATAAACAAAAATTTGTAAAGTAGGAGTCTCCATTAAAACCTTTGTTTGAAAAGGGTGTTGTGTTTTCTCTGAACAAAAACTTTCAGAGGGAATTCACCAAAAACGTATCCCCTGCATTTGTATAATAGAATTTATAGACTAAAAAAACGCCCTAGAGAGGTTTTCATAACATGCAAGTTGTTATTCACAAAAGGTAATGATAGTAACTCATGATCAGGATGCAAGACCAGTAGATACCCAGGCCTCTAGTGTTTTGGCGTCACAGCAACAGGAGGCAAAATCTTGCCTATTCAAAGTTGTAAGCATAGTCCCGTTCTAATCATGGCATGTGTTGGTTGTTAGACATCATGAAAAAAGGAGAGGAATCTAATCCAACAGATTCGGAATTCTTTGCAGTAGTTCATGAATTGAGACGCTTGTTTGGAGAATTATGGAATTCTAGATAATGTTTTGTGGCATTAATAAAGTCTGAGAGTGGATCCTACACTCCTTTGAAATCAATGTGCTATACAATATAGACTGTTAACACCTCAGCCATTCGGTAATATACAATATAGACTGTTAACACCTCAGCCATTCGGTAATATACAATATAGACTGTTAACACCTCAGCCATTCGGTAATATACAATATAGACTGTTAACACCTCAGCCATTCGGTAAATACTCAACTAATACGAACTGCTGTTGCTTACTTTGGAAGATATGGTTTCATTAACTTCAGAAGGTACAGCTACTGAAGAAAAAGGCTTATAACAATATTCCAGAATGAGAAAACATTTCTAGGACTAATCCTAGTCACTGAAGAAATATAAAAATTGGAGTACTTAAAGATCTCTCTGAAAAAGAGAATATGAGCCATTACTGGAATACTTGCTGCAGTGGGGTGTCTAAAAATTATCTTCGATAATAAAGAACAGACAAAAGCTTGAGCAAAGCATATGATAAAACAACCAAATTATTCCAGTCCCTGAATATCCAGGCAATTAAAATTCCACGAATGAGAAAACCGCCTAAGTGCTTTACTACAAAGATGAGATCTGCAAACTACTGTGATGTTATGATTATTTTATTTATATATCAAAACAGAAATTTTCATAACAAGGAAACTATTTTTAATATTGTGAAATTATGCAAATATGGGTTACAAAATTAACACTTTTATAAATCGTAAAACATTTAAGAATTAATACAAAGAAATTTCACCTGCTTCAACATTCAACATCTAATAAGAGATAATATATTAAACTTATTTTATGCAAAGCGTATTTTTATTCAAAGACGAACAGTAACACAGTTTCGTCCTGCTTTAACTGGATAATATATTAGATTGAGGTTTATATATTATCAGTCATTAATTGATTGACTTGATTATCCTCGAGTTACCTTAAGTAATGCTAATGTAATTGTTATTATTGTTTCATAAATTATATTGATATCTAAGTACTTGTAAAAGTATAATATGGCAAACTAGTTCTGTTGAAAGTATGCAACTAAACTTTTGTAAGGCCTGACAAGTGCTATGGTGGGAAGTCTACGGATTTACAACGTTATAATCAAAGGTTCGATTCCTCTCGGTAAATTCAGCAAATAGCCCGATGTCGTTTGGCTATAAGACAACACACATACTCGATAAAACAGACTTTTAATTTGTTCTGAAGGTTTGTTTTGTTTGTTTTGGAATCTCGCACAGAGCTACTCGAGGGCTATCTGTGCTATCTGTCCCTAATTTAGCACTGTAAGACTAGAGGGAAGGCAGTTAGTCATCACCACCCACCGCCAACTGTTGGGCTACTCTTTTACCAACGAATAGTGGGACTGACCGTCACATTATAACGCCCCCAAGTCTGAAAGGGCAAGCATGTTTGATGTAACAGGGATTCAAACCCGCGACCTCAGATTACGAGTCGCACGCCTTAACACGTTTGGCCATGCTGGGCCCTTTTCTGAAGGTAGAAGAACAAGATAGCAAAATTTCATAATCAGTGACCCAGCATATTCAGGTGGTTATGACACTCGACTCGTAATCTGAGGATCACAGGTTCGAATTCCCGTCAACCAAACATGCTCGCCCTTTCAGCCGTGGGGGCGTTATAAGTGCGGTCAATCCCACTATTCGTTGATAAAAGAGTAGCTCAAGAATTGGCGGTGGGTGGTGATGACTAGCTGCCCTCCCTCTAGTCTAACACTGCTAAATTAGGGACGGTGTTTAAAAGTGTTTAAATTTCTTTCTGTTTTTTTCCAAACCTAAAATCGGACATTACTTAAGGAATGACCTGATATAATAAGTCCATTGGATTGGAATATAAACTTAACAATCTTTTGTGAGGACCTTTTCAGGATGAATAAAGAAAAAAACACACCTCATAATCTGAAGGTTGTTGGTTTGAATTCCCGTCACACCAAATATACTTTCCTCTTTAGCCGTGAAGTCATTATTATGTTATGGTCAATCCACTATTTTAAACTTACAAAATTTCATTTACATAATAATTACATAAACCTAAATGATAATTTATTTTTTTATTTATTCTGATTTATTTTGTTTCGACTATTCGCGGTAGGAATTGTTGACTCGCTGTCTTCCCTATAGTCTTCTAACTTCAAAATTAAGACCGGTTAGCACAGATAGTCCTGCTGTAATTTTGCGCGAAATTTTACAAATACAGAAAGTCTGTTACCAAGTCCTTTGTAGTTTTAACACGTTTCAGTAGATGGCGACTGTGTATAACGAGATTCGTCGCAGTGTTAACAAATCAACAATAGATATAGAAAAATTATGGATTAAAAGAAGCTATAAGTGAAAATTAATTGCTTTATTACAAAAAATCGAAATAGCGACTTTCCGTGATAGTTGTACATAAGTCTCACTTCTTCATTTAAAGGGGCACGTTCACCCTTCCTCAGTTTCGACTGATAATAATGAATAGAAATGAACCAGCTAGGGTTATGAAAATGAAGGGAGTGTGTATATGTGTAATTTTAATACATCTGAATTTCTGCTCGGGCAAAATAAATATATTGTTTCTTTAAAAGTAACAGTAGAGTAAAGGCAGCAGTTTGTAAATATCTTTAGTGAACGTTTCGGATTATATTATATTATATTCCAACTTCAGCAAATCTATGACAATGACAAATTAAACAGTCTTTAGCAAATTAATGATAAAATAAAAATGCAATTAACAGTGTTAGAAAAACTATAAAACATTCAAATAAAACAAAGATAGAAAAGAATTGTTGGTATAAAGCAAGGGTAAACAGAACGTTCAATGAGTGTGCACCCACTGGTGCTGTTGTTCTTTTATCCATTATTATATTTCGTCTCTCACCAAATGTATCAGTTGATCCATATATTGTGGTTCGAAAGTAGTTATTAAAATAACGATAGCCGTGACGGATAAAGAGATAAATATGTCTTTAATGTGTAATGTAATACTGATAAAGGAGTTATAATTCATGATAACGTTTAATCAGCCAAGTACGTTTAATATATGTCGAGTTATTATTAACACCAGAACGCAGAAGTTAAACCAACACGCTTGATACTTACACACGTCTAGGATCTCAAGCAGCGCGGCCTTGGCGGTAATGGTTGAGTAGATGACAGGCCGCACGTGCGGAGGCAGATTGACCCCCACCTCGTGGGACAGGGTAGTAAATTGGAGAGATGCCGTCACTTAATGGCCAGCTTTTACTATCATGGTACCGTCCTACTGACAGTGGGATCACCTTAGGTCCTAACGAGCATCTGACATTCTTGAAGTGTTCGCATTGGTTTTCGTGTAAAAACTGGACACCAGTTTTATGTTTCTCAGAACGAAATGGACAACAAACAATGAGCTAACGCTGTAACACATTTTTCTCATGAAATACTAAAGACATTCTTTCGCTAGGGAGATCCATTCTACTTTCTGCTTCTAAACTGTTGTTCGTTTCTAAGGCTTTACTTTACAAAAAAACAAACGATTAAAAATATAAGAAACTAAACTGCCTGGTCTTAATAATCAAAACGTCTTCTGTCACAACTCTTTAATGATATTCAAGTTTAGCTACACCCTAATTGCAAAGCGGGAGGTCTGGGGACTTACGATGCTGGAAGCCGGTTTTCGATACCCCTGGCGAGAACAGCACATATAACTACAAACGAAGCACATTCAACTGTTGTCTGTTAAGCATCTTAAGGACAAATAACATACACAAAATAACGAGTTTGAACTGGCCGTTCTTATTTAAGATTAACGAAAAACATATTTGTAATTGAATTCGTATTGTACCAGACTGTGCAACCGAAGGTCTATGGCTTTCGCCTACCGTAACCACACACACACACAAAATATACAATGAAATAAAATTGCTATCTGCTCATTGGGGCTGTGATTGCGTGATACCAGTGACTGTCAAAGCCCATTATTTAGTTCGAAGAGAGTAGCTCTAGATTTGGCGACGAGTGTTGTTGAGAGACGGCCTGCGGGGATATCCGACGTGTAGGTTTGCACATAATTCAGAAAACGATAAATTTCTCATAAAGGGTAAATCGTTTTGCATTCTCCATGAAACACACAATATCCTGCACTCTGCTAGTATTATTTATTTTGATGCTAAATCCATCACATCACTGGGTAAAGTAAATGTTCACAACATTAGAACTGTTGTAATTTCCCTCCGTTATAAAAACAAGGAATTTCTATATACCCCCTCGTTTTTACAGTTCGTAAACTTCTTTAGAATGCAACCCGGCATGGTCAGGTGGGTCAGGGTGTTCGACTCGTAATCTGAGGGTCGCGGGTTCGAACGCCCGTCGCACCAAACATTCTCGCCCTTTCAGACGTGGAGGCTTTATAATGTTACGGGCAATCCCACTATTCCTTGGCGAAAGAATAGCCTATTAGTTGAAGGTGAGTGGTGATGATTAACTGCCTTTCCTTTAGTCTTACACTGCTAAATTATGGACGGCTAGCGCAGATAGCCCTCGTGTAGCTTTGCGCGAAATTCAAAACAAACAAATAAACAATGTTTGGGATGTAATCATAAGTTCTGTTTGAGGTTTTGTCAATTTTACATAACAAAGAAGATGACCACTAATTTGTATATGTCTTAATAAAAAAAAACTACTGATTACATTCCGTTACACAACAAAAAAGTAAGAGACAGATAAACTATGGAATCAAAAAGGCCTCAATTCCATACATCATCGATTTTTTACCATAATTTGGTAGTTTGTTTTCCATCTCGTACTTTGCTATAGGTTTACTTATTTAATATGTGAAATGTATTTTACTTCTTGTACATTCAAGAAAAGCATTTAATGTATTTTTCCTTCTCCAAACTTAACGCAAGTTTTTGAAGTATTTCTTCTTCTATAAACTTAAACATTCCACGGTGGCACAGTAGTATGTGTGCAGATTTGTACGATCAGAAACTGGGATACCTGTGGTGGGCAGAGCGCAGGTAGCCTTACTAGGCTTTGATACTTGTGGGGGGCAGAGCGCAGGTAGCCCTTTGCGTAGCTTTATGCTTAATAACAAATGCTACAAACTTAAGGCAAGTTCTTAATATATTTCTTCTTCTATACACTGAAGAACAATATCCGACACATTTCTTCTCTTCAATATTTAGTATATCTTGATGACCTATGAGACATGTAGTGACATGTCTACAAAAGATGTCCTCCAATATAAATTAAATGCGACTCCTACAGTTATTTAATTGTAGTTAGAATTCCCGCGGATCCAAATTTAAGCCAAACTTAAAATGTCATCAAGTGATTATATTTCAATAAGAAATGCATGAGCTTTTAGGGTAGTTAGCGCATTCGTTGGTAAAAGTGAAATAGTAGTAGATATGTAGAAGCTGTAATAATTATACTGGTACCACTTACTGAGATAATCAGTGTGTATGTCTTTCTCTAACTGATTGTACTACTCGTGAGCTGAACTAACTGAGATAATCAGTATGTATGTCTTTCTCTAACTGATTGTACTATTCATGAGCTGAATAGTATAACTCCCCTTTATGTACACATGAGCTGAATAGTATAACTCCCCTTTATGTACTACACATGAGCTGAATAGTATAACTCCCCTTTATGTACACATGAGCTGAATAGTATAACTCCCCTCTGTGTACTACTCATGAGCTGAATAGTATAACTCCCCTTTATGTACACATGAGCTGAATAGTATAACTCCCCTTTATGTACTACACATGAGCTGAATAGTATAACTCCCCTTTGTGTACTACTCATGAGCTGAATAGTATAACTCCCCTTTGTGTACTACTCATGAGCTGAATAGTATAACTCCCTTTTGTGTACTACACATGAGCTGAATAGTATAACTCCCCTTTGTGTACTACACATGAGCTGAATAGTATAAGTCCCCTTTGTGTACTACACATGAGCTGAATAGTATAACTCCCCTTTGTGTACTACACATGAGCTGAATAGTATAACTCCCTTTTGTGTACTACACATGAGCTGAATAGTATAACTCCCCTTTATGTACTACACATGAGCTGAATAGTATAAGTCCCCTTTGTGTACTACTCATGAGCTGAATAGTATGACTCCCCTTTGTGTACTACTCATGAGCTGAATAGTATAACTCCCTTTTGTGTACTACACATGAGCTGAATAGTATAACTCCCCTTTATGTACTACTCATGAGCTGAATAGTATAACTCCCCTTTATGTACTACACATGAGCTGAATAGTATAAGTCCCCTTTATGTACTACACATGAGCTGAATAGTATAAGTCCCCTTTGTGTACTACACATGAGCTGAATAGTATAAGTCCCCTTTGTGTACTACTCATGAGCTGAATAGTATGACTCCCCTTTGTGTACTACTCATGAGCTGAATAGTATAACTCCCTTTTGTGTACTACACATGAGCTGAATAGTATAACTCCCCTTTATGTACTACTCATGAGCTGAATAGTATAAGTCCCCTTTATGTACTACTCATGAGCTGAATTAAATTGTCTTTCCCCTTTTCGGCAATCATGAAGGACATGACCACTGCACCTATACAATCATGAAGGACATGACCACTGCACCTATACAATCATGAAGGACATGACCACTGCACCTTTTCTAATCACAATAAGAGAACTTTTATTGTATTATACAACTTCTGGTTGTGTACATTTAAAAACCACCCATTAGGTGTTCTTGTCATTTAGTATGAAGAAACCTTTATATACGGGTCCTCCAGATCCACAACCAATGAAAATTTAGAAAATGGTGCTTTTTATCATATTCGATAAATACACTAAACAGGCTAAATTAAATACTATAGTTTTTATCCTTGAGATGTTGACACACGAATATATCAACTTTATAAATGTAAATATAACAAAACTTTAATTATAAAGAATTCTTTGCAATTCTGATGGCCTATACCATATATTTTTAAATTATACACCGAATAATCAGTAAGTAGTAATGGTCATTTTATCTTGTTTCACGATCTTTTCTGCAAACGTTGTACGTATGAAGTTTTTATGTCACTTTTACAGTATCCACGTGAATTGTTTTTTTTTTCATGGGTTGCATAAAAATTAATAATATTAGCCAAGTTCCCAACAACAGAGAAAGCCTTTTATAATTGTTATTTTCATCTATTTGTTAAAATCAAATTTATTTCTTCTGATTCTTAGAACTGTTTATAAGACTAGGAAGACTGTGCCTAACTCATTATAAAGCTAGTAATTAAGATATTGAACAAATAAACTTGTCGACGAATGGAAATTCTGTATATATTTCAATAATATATTCTGATATTATTTAACAACTTCCATATTAATTTAATGCTGAACTAACCAACTCCGATATAATATGTTCTATGACGTCTTCTGGTAAATAATTCATGGTTTAGATATTTGTCATACTACAGGGTGGTCGCTAGAAAAGCGGAAAATTTGTCAAACAGCTCTTTATTTTTACAAAGAATAACTTTTACAAATTTTTTAAAGGCATATGTTATATTACACTCATAGATGCTCAAAATTATTAAAATCATGCATTTTATTCATGATGTAAAGAAATCGAAATAGAAATGAGTAAGCACGCATTTTATTCATGATCTCATCTGACCCTCAAATTTTCCACTTTTCTAGCGACCACCCTGTATATATTACGTAGAGCACTCGTTGTCATGGCAATTAGTTGTTACTGGTTATAAACTGTTTTTACACTAATTCTACAGGTTCGTTTTAAAGTATATTTTAAACCTACAAATAATGCTTATATAACAGTTTACTAGTGTAAATATACTATATTTCATTATTATACAGTTTACTGGTGTAGATATTCGTTTTTTCGTATAGCAAAGCCACAAAGGGCTATCTGCTCAACCCAGCGAGAGGAATCTAACCCCTGATTTTAGAGTTGTAAATCCGGATATATACCGCTGTACTAGCGGGGGGCAGGTGTAAATATACTATATTTCATTATTATACATCATTTTCAGTATTAGGGTGATTGATAATTTTCATCGAAGTGCCCTCTAGGTAGCGTAATAATTATCGGTTTCTACTTTTGTTACTACAAGCTTTGATAATGTGGAGGACTTTATGCGGGTACTTTTTAATTCATTTAACAGTTTTTTTACAAATCCATTTCATGTAAAATTTAAGTATAGATAAAATACTAGATGGCTTATTTAGTACCATTCATAAAACACCAAAAACACAGGTATTAATTATTAATATTTAATTAATAAAGCTGAACCGCTTTTCATAATTTGTACAACTAACAGTTTATTCATTTCACTCTTTTTTCCACTTAAGGACAATCACCACCGTTTTTCGGATGAATAATTTTTAGTGTCTTTTCCTTACATCAAAATAATTCGGTAATGCATAATAAGTACTTATTTTGGGGATGGTTCTCTTTGTTTCAGTTTCATACGCTAAGAAACCAGACGGATGGATAACCCTCTACTCCTTCAGTCGTTTGAATTCACTAAATAGGCGACAGTGAAGAAAACAGCTCACTTTAGGATTGGATGATATTTCAACCAGTCAGAAATCTGTAAGGCGGAGCTTAAGTCTGCAAATCACGTGCGCTATATCAGTCTTCCAACCTGTTTCCCTCTTTAGAGTAAAATATTTGTTTGTTTCAAGGCAAAGCCATATTGGACTATTTGCTCTCTACAGCGTGAGGAATCGACCATTGGATTTTTGCGATGTAAGTCCGAGGGTCATAGTTAAAAATGCTAGTTTCTGAATGAGTTTGATATTATTTCAGTATCTACTTCTTAAGACAAAACAAACTCTTTTAGGGTTAAAGAAAATAACAATACACGAACATGTTTTTGACTATTATACTTTATTGAATCGAATACACTGACCTAATGTTTTGAAAATCTGAGTTTAAAAAGATTGCAAAATATTTTAAAGCTGAGATGTATTCTCTTTCGCCATTCAACGTACGTTACACATGTTCTTGTGAACAGTAATTTATGGTAATTTTATATACCAAATGCTCTAGATAGAAACAACTTATCACGAAAAAAAACAAACTAAAATGAACAGCATAACTTTGATAAAATTAAACTGTAGTTGATGTAAGTCTTAGCAGCTCCTGTGAGGGTTGAGTCAACGTGCAGAACAGTGAATCTGAAGGTCCCAAGTCCACATTCAGTTCCCGTGGGTGCGTTAGAAGTGTAACAATCAAAATGTTTTATTTGATTACAGTAGCTAAAGAGTTGGTGGTGTGTGCTATTGACTAGCTGTCTTCTCTCTAGTTTACCAAGAAAAACAAAAAAATACAACTCTGATGAACTTACTACGCTGTTTTTCATTTTCTACAAATGTATATATAACACGAGTCACTTGTTTTTATGCTCAGAAATATATTTTTTCTTTATTTAAAAGTTCAATAGAAAAATTTCAATGGAGTGTCTGTTTCGTTTGTTTTTTAATTTTGCGCAAAGCTACACTAGAATCATCTGCGCTAGCCGTCCCTAATTTAGAAGTGCAAAACTAGAGGGAATGCAGTTAGTCATCACCACCAACTCTTGGGCTACTCTTTTATCAACGAATGATGGGATTGACCATCACATTATAACACCTGCAGAGTTGAAAGGGCGAATATGTTTGGTGTGACGAGGATTCGAACCTGTGACTCTCAGATTAGTGTCCAAAAGCGTTTAAACTTTCACCAAAAATACGTTACTTCTCAATTCCAAAGCTAACCCTGCATGGCCAGGTGTATAAGGCACTCGACTCGTAATCTGAGGGTCACAGCTTCGAATTCCCATCACATCGAACATGTTTGCTCTTTAAGCCGTGGGGGCACTATAATGCTATGGTCAATCCTACTATTCGTTGGTAAAAGAGTATCCTAAGAGTTGGCGGTGGGTGGTGATGACTAGTTGCCTTCCCTGTAGTCTTGCACTATTAAATTAGGGACGGCTAGGGCAGATAGCCCAAGTGTAGCTTTGCGCGAAATTCCAAACAAACAAACAATCCCAGCTCATGCGCTGTAGATCAGCTTTTAATAAATTATTAAATTTTCCCGTTTTTTTATATCAGTTTCGTTTTAGCTTAGGTGTTTAACATAATTCATTTTTCTTCATGACTATTATTAAGCAGCAATAGTTGTATCTGGCAAGATAATTAGTAAACCTGTCGGTACAACGGCAAACTACAATCATTTTTAGTACCAAGAATCGAAGCATATGGTTTGAATTAAGAAAGGGCGCTATACAGCGAATTGTTTTTGAATTTCGCGCAAAGCTATGCGAGGGCTATCTGCGCTATCCTTCCCTAATTTAGCCGTGTCAGGCAAGAGAGAAGGCAGCTAGTCATCACCACTCACGGCCAACTTTTGGGCTACTCTTTTACCAAAAATAGTGGAATTGAACGTAACATCATAACACCCCTACGGCTGAAAGGGCGAAAATTTTTGGTGTGACAGGGATTTGAACCCACTACCCTCGGATTAATAGTCGGGTATTTTATCTACCTGGTCATGCTATGTAGCGAAACCATTCAGAACCATCTGAATCAATAAATAATAAGCTGGCGAACAAATTTTATACTTTTTATTCGTTACACAAGTTTTCGAATGGCGTTTTATTTTTTAAGTAAATATTTATTCTTCTCAAATATTAAAATATGTTGACTGCAGCTGTCCTAAATTTTTTTTTAAATTATGTATTTATACACATTATTGTGTATCCTAATCATAAGATTGTACACATACAGGTGGCGTGGTCAATTTGTTATTTTCCCTCATAAAGCATATTGATGGACCAAGTTCAAAATTTTAAAAGATGTTTTCCTGCGCATTCTCAATAAAAGTACGTAACACCAAAACGCCACATGGTGTCAGAGGTATTAATTAAGGCTTCTATTTATTATACTAAGGAGAATAATCCTGAAAACTCACTAGTGAAAATTAAAAAAAAAAGTTGACCACATTACATCTGTCATGTCCAATGCTGAGACCTTTCGTGAGAAATATGGTGTATTAGTCCGTTTGTGGTCTAGGCGATATATACGACTTCGGTTTGCATGATAGAGTATTATGATATGAACTTCAATAATTAAAACATCATTGTTGTTGTAATTATAAGATAATGACGAAGGTTGAAGAACTTGCTAATAGTAGGTTTATTGACTCTAATTCATTTCCTACATAAATTAAATTGGTTGTTTTCATTTCAACACGTAAAAAAACATTTTTTTGCTACTGATTATATTATAATGACTAAAATAAAATTGTTCGTGACGAAAGTTCAGTTTCTTAACGCTGTTCACACTACAGTAGTCCCCCTCACTTACGACCGACCTATCAGCCACAGAAAAAAAGTCGTATCTGCGGGGGGTCGTTATTGAGGGGAATCTTCAAAAATTGCTCTGACAGGTAATCCACAGTGATCAACCCAGGCAAAGATTGAAAGAATGCCATCGTAATGAACCTGCCGATACGGTCGTACCGACATTGTTGGTATTCTGAATATCAGCAGCAAATTAATGTTGTTTTATTATTCTCATAAAAATAAATTGCATAATGCTCCTAGTATACATGTTGAAATAGAATAAATAAACAAAACTACTTTTAATTGTGTTCATGATTTTCCCCAGCTTTTCACACAAAGAATGCGGCGACTGTTTCTCAAACTTCCCAACTTCCGATCTCTTTGTAATTTGCGAACATAGAAATAAAAGAAGCGCAAAATTGAATGTTCATGATTTATTCTATAAAAACGGAAGCAGATACAAATCTGCTGGTGTATTTTATTGTTTATAGCAAGTAAACTAGTTCTTTTGTTCAATTCGCGCACACAAGAATAAGAAAGAAACAACAAAGAACAGTTTATTGAATAACCATGAAACAGCAGTAACTGTGAATTAGATGAAAGCCTGATCATGGTCCGGTTTTATGAGCGATGAAATGTAGTGTTGTCACACCAATTCGGCAATCGATAATGACTGCTGATGCAAAAAGTCTTTATAGAGGGGTCGATACCGGGTTTTTTTTTTACTAAATAACAGTCGTAAGTCGCATCTACGGGGTGTCGTTGTTGAGGGGTCACATTCAATGCCAAGTCGGTGCGTGCACAGAAAAAAAGTCGTATGTGCGGGGAAGTCGTTCTAGAGGGGTGTCGTATGTGAGGGGGACTACTGTATAACACCAATATTATGATTGGTGTATCCCAGCCGGCCTAATGAGCTGTGGTGGTATTGTGCGAAAGGCCTCGTTGGCTTTGAATATTTCAGATGCAGTGTGTGTGTTGTTGACATATTATATCTTATTCTTCTTTACTTCTGCTCGTAATTTATCAGCTGAAGATGTGCAACTTTGTTAATGAAAATACGAGAACACATTCGAGTAAAAATTTATTCACGTGATTCCAAAATCCATCAATTCGGTATATTAGAAACGGCGTATTATGAAACGTTGAAATGTTAGTCTACATTTCACGAAATTTTAAGTTATTTTATTTCATGTCTCGTTAAAAGCGATGACGTTCATTAATTCAATTCATTCATTGGTTTCGGCTGGGACACTCTTCTATGACGTACATGATTCTAATTCGTTCATTGGTTTCGGTTATGTCACTGTCGAAACACAATCACTAACACTTGTTAGTTTTAATTGATTTTACGCTGGCGGGAAAGTTGTGCAGACAAAGAGCATAATATCGATGACATAATTTACTATAATTATTCTGAATTTAGGATCGCCTTGATAACATAAGTTGTAAGTTAAATGATGGTTGTCGAATACATTCTATTCTCTTTTTCATAAAGTTCGTTACTGATTTAGAATTAATCAAAACCCTTATAGTCTTGACTTCCTGTCGCGTACTAAGAATCACTTTCTGGTCTCGGGGGTGGGAGTACCATGCTGGAGTCGGCTCTCTGACTTTTCTAAAAGCTCCTCCCACTACTTTGTCCCACTTAACCATGTGACAAATAATCTTATTCATTGGCAGAATTGAAATTTCTGGGCGGTGCCAAGAGGTGTACACATGCCGTTGAAAGTTATGTCAACGAGTTAGTGTCTTCTACTTTGCACCGAAAGAGTTGCTGTGCCTAGAAAGTTGACATTTGGGTATTAAGACTAGAGATTCTTGGTGTACCAAAGAAAACTGAACATCCCAACCAGCTGTACCTTACTGTTCATTATAACAATCCTTTTTTTTTTTATTTCGGACAGCATACGTCTATAATATGTCCAGAAATAGGTGACACTATGGTTCTGTACTACAACACTCATTGCAGTATGTTCACTACAAATTCTCATCAGGAGGCTTTTAATCCCTACCCTTACACATCACAGACAATCCAGCAGGCTCCATTAACTCACTATGGGTCAGGTCAACAGGGTTACGAAGTGGGGTGTCCAGTGTCTGAAGCGGTGTTTCAACAAGGCTGGCACGCTCAATCCGTTTACCCGGTTTCTAGCATCAACGGTTCTCTGTGTTCTCGTGCATCTGTTCAACCTGTCAGTTACGAGGACTGGCCTCAACCGCAGTGCTCACCGACAACTCCCGGCCCCTGTACCAATGTGGGCATGCCAGTCAACTTGTCTTCGGCACCCGCTGGTCAGCCATGTAATTTTGGGCTACCGACCTATAGGCCGCATGAAACAGTAACCAATTTTCAAGGGTCAGTTAGCATGGCGGACCTGGTTCAGCAATGCTCTGACGTCGGAGCTGGGATTTCAACTGATGGTTCTCCCTCTCCGTGCTCCGGAGTCGGACCTGGTCTGATCCCGTCTCCAGGAAGCTCTCATTCTTCTCGACCACCACCTACCCGGAGTCCCTACGAATGGATTACACGACCGTCATATCAACAGCAAGGCCAGTTGATACCAGGTAATGAGCTGAACAAAACTTGTATTCTTTATTTAACTGAGATAAAGTATTTTCTTGTATGTGCAGTCTCAGTTCCCTGTAATACGGTTTCTCCTCATGACTATTGCCAGAGTTCTCTGTAATCATAACTACTGCTACAGTTCTGTAATCATGTGACTCATGACTGTTGTAAAAGTTCTCTGTAATATTATTTCTCACTATTGGCACAGTTCTCTGCAGTGCTATTCCTCGTGACTATTGTCACATTTCTCTGTAATCATGTGACTCACGACTTGTAACAGTTCTCTTAATGATTTTGGAGTTATGAAGTTCTAAAGCATCAGCTAGACGTGTTGACACATTACGTGGCCCAGTGTGGCTTTGCTTTGAAACAAATTGTATTATATTTTTAGACAACGTGGATTAATTTTAACGGTTTCAACTATTTCTTCAGCGATTGACTTAAGCCGTATTATTGATCTGAAACATTCAAAATGTAGTACACAATCTTTCCTCGTACAAAAATTGTGAAAATTTAATTCGTCAACTAAACAACATACAACAAAACGAGTAGGCTTAATTTCTAAAACAGAGAAACCAGGTCTCCAGTAGAAAGTTATAATAATATCATTACAATATAACGTTAAACTTAGGGTATGATGGAACTTATGTTGGATCATTTGACGTAATGAAAGGTTCAGTACCTGGTGAAAGACAGGTCGTACGAAGAACTTGATGAAAATGGATGGATAACTTATATAACTCTTAATCTCAAGGATAACGTAAGGTTAAATATGAATTGATAACCTCTATAGCTGAGATTTGGATCTTAGAGCTGACATAAGGTTATGTGTGTGAAAGAATTAGTTATATAACGAACTTACATAACAACATGTTATGTGGTGAAAAGTATGATATAGAAATGTCATTTAATCTACCGAGACAATTAATGATTCCTTATAAAGAACAGAAACAAGAAAACCCACATGTCAACACTGTTCTTGGAAATTCAACAGTCACTGTCAAACTATATCTGAATACATAGAGGATTAGTTGTATAGAGTAAATGTTTTATGTTTAATTAAATAAATAATGGCTCAGAAAAGAAAGTAAAAACTATGATATAAAACTAAAGTACATTAAGATCTGTAATTAGGATTAACTTACACAGTGATATAAATCCATAGTCTAATGAATCCAGAAAGATTTTTAACGCACTGTTCCCCTTCATAGAGATTGTTTTTTGTTTCTGTATTGGTTTATTGTTTATTGTACTTATGTTTATTACACAATGTTTTTATAATTTAATTTACCCGTAAAATATTATAGTTCTTAAAATACTATCACACGTTTTTACTGGTCTTAAATTTCACAAATTGTATTAAAATAGACCTTTTATGATAAATATAATGACTAGTTCTTTACCTCACCCCAGAAAATTTATAATGCTGTATATATGAAAGCTCATCTTTAATTTTGGCATACTTGTAATATTTATACTGTTTTTTTCTACACTTATAACTTCCACATGTTTACACCGTTATTTCTACACTTCTACAGATTTATTCTGTTGTTTCTACATCTGTTGTTTTCTCTTAGGGCCTGGCATGGCCGAGCGCGTTAAGGCGTGCGCTCGTAATCCGAGGGTCGCGGGTTCGCGCTAAACATGCTCGCCCTCCCAGCCGTGGGGGGTGTATAATGTAACGGTCAATCCCACTATTCGTTGGTAAAAGAGTAGCCCAAGAGTTGGCGGTGGGTGGTGATGACTAGCTGCCTTCCCTCTAGTCTTACACTGCTAAATTAGGGACGGCTAGCACAGATAGCCCTCGAATAGCTTTGTGCGAAATTCCAAAAAACAAAGTTTTCTCTTAGTGTTATTTTCTATTATTCAGCTATGATTTAGAAGTTCCACGGTGCACTATTTAACCAGTTTCACGTTTGCTTTTTTATTTCAAACGGTTCTTTGTTGAATTTCATTTGAAACTACGTGAGAGTTGTCTACCTTAGTCGTCCATAATTTTGGAGTGAAAGCACAGGGAGAAGGCTGTTGGTCAACATCACCCACCACTAATCTTTGGGTCACTCTTTTCCAACGAGTAGTAGAATTAATTATATATGTAAAAACGGCTGGTTGGGGTTGAGAAAATTTTTATGTAGAGGAGCGAACAACGTTTTCATCTTCGGTCATCGTCAGGTTCACTTAAAACTGATTGTAATATAAAAACACTGAAAGGGCGAGTGCAATAGCTGATCAGATTCGAACCGGCAACACAACTTATGAGTTGACCATCCAACCAAACAGTCGTTCTTTGTTTAAGGAAAACTCGATCTTCTATCGAGTTAACTCTAATTACTGTATATTGTGTTTTGAACAAACAGTGTAATTAAACGTTGTGTTGAACATTAAACAAAGGTATATAAATAAAATGCGGTAAAATAACTCGGGTGTTAAATTTCAATTTAACTAACTTGCACTGTTGTGATAAAAATTATATGAAGTTTGTGTGTTGACTAACGATAACGGTCCTTACAAACCTATTACCAATAATGTAACGTATTGAGCAAATAATAATCAAGTTAAACAAGGGTTTTTAATTATCTTATTTTTATTCAAAACTCTAATGATCAAACTTTAACACTTCTATGTGTGAAGGAGGTTGAATATCAGCAAAACCTGCAAGGAATACATATAACCTGCATAAGTATTCAGCCCCCAAAGTTAGAACTTGCTAGAAGCATGTTTGGCTGTAATAACAGTTGTGACACCTTAATGATAGCTCTGTACCAGCTTTGTACAATGGGCAAGTGTAAATTTGTAGCCATTCTTCATGGCAAAATTTCTCCAATTCTGACCAAGTTCTTTCTGGATTGTTGAAAGAATGCAATGTTCAAGTCTCCCCATAAATTTTCTATTGTAATAATGTCAGGACATTGACTGGTCTACTCCAAGACAGTCATTTTCTTTTTTTTTTTTAGACCATTCCAGTGCAGCTTTGTCCCTTTGGTTTTAGCCACTGTCCTGCTGAAATGTGAATTTTTGAGCCTGTTAGGTTCTTGTTAAATTCAAGCAGGTTTTTGATTTAGGAGTTTTCTGTACTATACATCTTCCCTTCGTTCTATACAACCTTCCCAGTCCCTGGTGATGAGGACTGTACTCACAACATGATGCTCTCTCTACCATCTTCCCTTCGTTCTATACAAGCTACCCAGTCCATGGTGATGAGAGCTGTCCTCACAACATGATGCTCTTCCTGCCATCTTTCCTTCATTATTTACAAGCTTCCCAGTCTCTGATGATAAGAACTGTCCTCACAACATAATGCTATCTCTACCATCTTCCCTTTATTCTATACAAGCTTCACCATCTTTGGTGATGAGAACTGTCCTTACAGCATGATGCTCTCCCTACCATCTCCCCTTCATTCTATACAAGATTTCTAGTCCCTGGTGATGAGAACTGTCCCCACAACATGATGCTTTCCCTGCCATCTTCCCTTCATTATTTTCAAGCTTCCCAGTCCCTGATGATGAGAATTGTCCATGTTTAAACATTGGCTTCCATATTATACTTTGCAAATATTTTCAAAGTTACTGTTGGTTTTACAGTAGCATTTCTAACTTAACCAGTTTTCTGCTTGTCTGGCTGCTTAGTTTGAAATGGTGTCCTGGTCTAGGTGGAGAATGGATTGAATGAAACACATTCCATTTCTTAATGACGGACTTCACCATACTCAGATGTATAATCTATGAGTTTGAAATTTTCTTGTGATCTTCCCCTGGTCTGTACTTTTCTAGTACTTTTTCTGACTTGTTTGGAAAACTCATCAGTCTTAGTTGTTGGTTAGTTGTATCTCTATGTTAGTTGTCACTTAAACAGATCTGTTTATTGAGAATGCATACACAGACAGAGAACATTACACTGATTGTATATTCTTGCAAACTAATAATTTGCACCTGAACTGATTTAGGGTTACATTATCAAAGAGCAACTTATGCAGTGGAGAATATTTTAATTTTCATAATATCCTCGATGATTTTAGTTTCTAATATGTAGATTATGTTGGTTTGGAATGTAAAGTTTAAAACTTTCTTTATTTCAAACTCACATGACAACAAAGTGTGAAAATCTTGCAGAAATTGGTCGGTGAATACTTTTACAAGACACTGCATTACTGTGTTCACCTTCGTTCTTTTCAAATAGGTCAAGAACAACTATATTAAGACTATATTTATTATTAAAAGTTTATTTTAGGTTTGAATTTTCGAAATTAAAAACCGGGTTTGTATGTATAAATATAACTAAAAATTTTACTTATTGAAAGTAATAACTGAAAGGGTTAAACTTTTATCTTTTGAAAATTGAAATGTAATTACAAGATTAAGCTTCCCTGTTGAAAAATTGAAATTTAATCGAAATGAAGTTTTTATTAAAAAGGTGCTAAACCCCAATGTATTGAAAGAACTTTTACAGAAAAAATTAAAATTTACTTGGAAATTAAATTAATCGAAAAACAGAGTTTAAACGTTTACTGTAAAAAGTTACTGTTGATCGATTAAAAAAACAGATTTTGAACTTCCTACGTTTTGCTTGTTGAAGATTAGTCTGAAAGGTCAATGTCCAGCATAAGAAATGACCTGTATGTGGTGCCCGTTCTTGATGTAAAAATGATGGATGATAATTAGCTGATCACGTGCTGGACACACACATACTCAGATCATTGGAACGTCAGGGGTCGAAGGTGTAGTGGCCACACTGGCTATCGATTCCCACGGGCTCTTCGCTGGACATATTAGACATCATTGGAAACCTGTAGTTACCTTGTTGGACCACCAAGTTGAGTGATTAATCAGTTGTACATGAGTGAAATCGGAGTAAAAACAGAATATACTTCTGTTTCTTGAGATAATAAACCAGCAGTACTACTATATAGCAAAATATATTGAACGCTCTTAGTAAATATTCATAAAGATAAAAAACCTAATTTTATAAGAATTTTTTCAGGTAATTTTGTTGAACAGTTTAGTTCTTTATTATGTTGCTCCTAAATTATAATGAAACAAATTTGGGAATTTTTTTTTCCGTTTCGTAATATAGCATGTATGATGCGAATATCTTGTTCATCACCTCTCTTCAATTAGTTAAAAACTTTGTATTTATTTTTTTATAGCAGTTAAGCACTCAACTTAAAGCTCTAGCAGTTAAGGCCTCTATCTTTGGCTTTACCCTCTTCTAGCATTTAATAATACTCTATTGGAAAATAACCCACGTTCGAATCTCGATTGAATTAATATTTTTTCAGAGTTAATAGCAGAAACTTTATAAATTTTGAGAAGAATGTACTGGATTTACTCTTACAGTTTCAAATTTTATCTGGAATTTTATGTATTATTGGAAGTTTCTACGAGTTCACAAAACTCGACGTGCAGTTTCTTCACTGATATTCGAACCTACGTCAGCCTGTTGTACTGGGTACTTTGAAAATAATGTTACTAGTGGCTGTTAAACTGAGACAAAATGAAAAATAAGAACGCGATTTATTGTAAAACAAAGCAGGTGTAAACTTTCCAAAGAACCTGTTGTTAAAAGTTGTCTAAAATCTGGTTTTGAAATTTTCTTTCAGAGGCGGAATAGTTTCGTTGATTTCTGTTTTCTAACGTCTATATAGAAACCTGTTCCTGTTTTTGAACATCACACAATATGATGAATAAAGATGGACCTAGTCTTGGTAACCAACTTTCACCCTTCACCAGTGGGTGACCTTGTCCGACACGGGGACATATATGACGAATCCTCTCACCTCTTAAGAAATCACACTAAAGATAAGAAGAACCGCGGAAGATACGCTGATGCGCCCAGCCCCAGGGCTAGCATTTGCTGACGGTCAGAGGACAATCCACAGTGACCTCCAGAATCACTCCAGCTGTGAGAGGGAAGGGACACCTGCGACAGCTTAAGCCTTGAGGGTAGTATTTAACCCTGCTTGGACAGGAGAGGGCGACCGGGCGGTGCCTTTTGGCACCTGGGGATGGGCAATTGACGGTGAAAGAGATACGTCCTTATGAACACAAGTTAATCTCCAGCTAGATCTCCGTCTGCTTGACTGCGCGGAAAGTTTGAGGGGGGGAGGTACTTAACAAATGGATTTAGAATTAATATATCATTAGTTGAGGGGGCGGAGTTATAGGAAAGATATAACAACTCGAAACTCATGTCGGTGCTGAGGCCGCCGTGTAACGATCTCTTAACGTTTACTTTTTTAGATAATCGTTCTTGTTGTTTCCATGGGGACGTGGTGAGCTATTGGCTCCCCCTGTCGTCACTTGTTTTCTCTTCTGTAACTAAATATACAGATGATAAAAGCAAAGGCTTAAACTATTGTTTTGCAATAGATTTTTATCTGAACAGTTTCTAACTAACATAAATAAGAATTTACCATTACCTATATCGATGCAAAGAAAATTTAAATCCACAATAATTTAACGACACGAAATTTATGTAGATAAGAGTTTTGACACTCCACGTGTCTCTTTCAGTCCAAATATATTTTTTTTTAGATTGTCAAAATTTATATACACACAAACTTGTTCATCATAGTGGACCCATGAGTTTAGTTTAAATAACTTTACATTGTGTTGTTTATTTATCTAAAATTAAAATTATCTTCCAGTCTAGAAAGAGCTAGACCTACAGCTGGAAATACAAACACGTGCAGGTAAATATAATAGAACTCCAGTTGAAATACAGTACAATGACAGATGTCTATCTACATATATTGTAATTTTTCAAAGTTGTACCGTATACGTGTATAGTTTTGTGACGTATTTTATGCTGTTTTGCTTCGTTATGTTTGTTGTTTATGTGCATATAAAGACATCTGTACTTAAGAATACACGATATTTTCTAGTCTTCGTTTATTGGTGATCTATGTAAATGAATTTTACTCATAAAATAGGTAACAAGTTTCAGTTGATTGTATTTCGATCTTTTGATTAGTGTAATAGGTTCACATTGGTGTTAGTTATCACGATATAGGGTTAACTCTAATTACAAAATGTAGATTTCCTCCCCTACACTGCCATCTTGTCCCACTTCTCACTATCTTATTAGGATACGGATTCTTTGATCACATTCCTCTGATCAAACCACAGTATTTGATCTGTCAGTGTCCCTTAAACTGGCGATCTAGTGCTTAAAATTACACAATGTATTCACACCGTTTTATTTTAATATTAAAATACAACATAATCTCCGAAGGTAATGAAAATATTAAAGAAGATGAAAAATGCGTGTAAAACCGATAACATGTGAATATATAAAATCAGTAAACAAGGGACACTCATGTAGCTCTAACAAACTCTATAGGCACAAACATGAACTATTTGTTAACCGGAAAAGATTTTCACGTTTGACATAATGTCAAAACCATTATTTTTTTCACTCCAATTAATAAATCATTACGCTTTTTAGTGAGTGTATAAGAGTGTACATTGTATGATTAGTACTATTTTCCACAGTACATTGTATGATTAGTACTATTTTCCACAGTACATTGTATGATTAGTGCTATTTTCCACAGTACATTGTATGATTAGTGCTATTTTCCACAGTACATTGTATGATTAGTGCTATTTTCCACAGTACATTGTATGATTAGTGCTATTTTCCACAGTACATTGTATGATTAGTGCTATTTTCCACAGTACATTGTATGATTAGTGCTATTTTCCACAGTACATTGTATGATTAGTGCTATTTTCCACAGTACATTGTATGATTAGTGCTATTTTCCACAGTACATTGTATGATTAGTACTATTTTCCACAGTACATTGTATGATTAGTACTATTTTCCACAGTACATTGTATGATTAGTGCTATTTTCCACAGTACATTGTATGATTAGTGCTATTTTCCACAGTACATTGTATGATTAGTGCTATTTTCCACAGTACATTGTATGATTAGTTCTACTTTCCACAGTACATTGTATGATTAGTGCTATTTTCCACAGTACATTGTATGATTAGTTCTACTTTCCACAGTACATTGTATGATTAGTTCTACTTTCCACAGTACATTGTATGATTAGTTCTACTTTCCACAGTACATTGTGTGATTAGTGCTATTGAACATAGTACACTGTGTGATTAGTTTTATTATCCATAGTACACTGTATCATTGGTGCTATTGTCCACAATACACTGTGTAATGAGTTCTATTGTCCACAATACCCTGTGTGATAAGTTCTATTGAACATAGTACACTGTGATTAGTTCTATTGTCCATAATACACTGTGATTAGTTGTATTGTCGATAGTACACTGTATGATTGGTGCTATTGAACATAGTACACTGTGTGATTAGTTCTATTGTCCATAATACACTGTATAATCACTTCCATTTTTCACACTCAACGTTGTATGGTCAGTCCTTCCGTTGGCAGTAGGTCTAAATTAATTTGTGGTAATCAGTCCAATTTGTGGAATAAAGTCATTTATCACAATGGATCCCCCTTCCTATCCCAAGGGCCAAATGTAGTCATGAGTTTAACACAATGTATGATAATAATTAGTTGGACACTTTGTTTACCGTGAACGATGTATGTTAAGTGGAACTCTAAGATTTGTATGCGAGGGATGTTAAAAAAAATACGCGGACTGACGTCATAAAACAAAATGTACTTTATTTAGAAGTTACAGGTCTGAGACCCCTTCAAAGTACTCTCCTCCCCAACGCACGCACTTATCCCAACGGTGTTTCCACTTGTTGAAACAGTCCTCGTACGCTTCATTTGTAATGTCCTCCAACTCCTTCGTCGCATTTGCCTTAATCTCAAATCTTCTTCCTTTCAAGGGTCTTTTGAGTTTTAGGAACATGAGAAAATCGCAAGGAGCAATGTCAGGTGAGTGTGGGGTGGGGAAGAACAGTGATCGAGTGTTTGGCCAAAAACTCATGAGTTCTGAGGCACAAATTTCGCAGCAACGCGGCGCATCTTCAATTTTTCGGTCAAAATCTCGTAACAAGATCCAACTGATATCCTACACTCTTCAGCAAGCTCCCTGACAGTCAGACATCAATTTGTCCGCACCAGGGTGTTGATTTTGTCGACGTGTGGGTCGTCAGTTGACATGGAAGGACGTCCAGGACGCTCATTATCTTCAATGGACTGTCGACCATCCTTAAAACGATCATGCCACTTGAAACATGCCGTACGCTTCATAGCAACATCACCGTAAGCCGTGTTAAGCAATGCAAAAGTTTTAGTCGCAGATTTTCCATGTTTAACACAAAATTTCACAGCAAGTCGTTGCTCCTTCAGGTCATTCATTCTGAAAACGAAAACTCGTACTTCACTTAAAACCGCGTAGGTAATAAACAAATGAAGATATCTGCAATCGGGAAATGGCGTCGTAATCAGCTGATTTGTGCAAACCTAGCGACACCAAGCGGATTCCCCTGGAACAAACTGGAGCAACACAATTTGTTTTGAACAGACCTCGTAGCTATAAATACCGATAACGTTCTTTACGTGTACGTGGTGTATATTAAATCTACTTATTCGAAATGAAGTTTAGAAAGTGAAAAACTTAACTTAATATATTTTTGTTTAACGTGTTAACGTTTTGAATAATAAATGGGGTCTTTAAATAAACATTTATTTGGTGTTTTAGAATCCTTTTACAAATTCATTCGTTTCTTCTACCTTATTTTTTGTTATAATGTTAAAACTTGCAGCAGACTACAAACACAAATGGTATTAGGTTGAAGTTTCACACAATCAAATACAACTTAAACAAAGGTAAGGCTTAACTTTAAAAATGATTAGCTTTTACAAATGCTGTTTAGTTTGATAATAGTTACTGTTAACAAAAGGAAATAGAAAAATTAAATTTTATAGATAAACAAAATACTGATATTTTCACTAAGTGTGGTACCATTGCTGTGTAGGTCGCATGATGGTTAGGGCTACAGACTAAGTGTGGTACCATTACTGTGTAGGTCGCATGAAGATTAGGTTGCTCGACTCGCAGTCTGCGGGTTACAAATTCGAATTCCGTCACCGAACATGCTCGCTATTTCAGCCATGGGGCGTTATAAAATGATAGTCAATCCAACTTTTAGTTAGTAAACTAGTTGGTGGTATACTGTGTTGACTATCCATCTGTCCTTAAGTAGTTTGTTATTCCTAACTTAGGAAAGGCTGGCTCTGATAATTCTCCAGTAGATTCGCTCGAAATTCAACAAAAACAACCCTAACAAATACAACACTATCGGCCAGTTATCTCAGTTGATGAGATCACCGAGGGATCGAACCCTACATAAGTAAGACGTATCTTCCGTGCACAGGAAACTACAAACCAGCTAGTCTTACGTCTTTAATGGGAAAAGATCTAGAAACAGAGCATTATAAAAGTTGGTGAAATATAAAAAAAGAAAAGTTGAAGCGGTAATGATACCTTATTTTTCTTTTCGTCGAGAATATTAATTCTGTTATTTAAGTAATAAAACTGGTGTAATAACATGCTGTTGTGACAGCGATAAGTCTTCGGTTTTAAACTGCTAAAATAAGGGGTTCGATTTTCTTCGGTAAACACAACAGATAGTCTCATGTGGCTTTGCTATAAGGGAAAAAAGGGGTGGATAACATCATACAAAAGATTAGCTGAACAAATCGCTTGTGTAAAGGTTGGATGAAAAAGATAATGGAATAAACTGGTTAATTCGATGTCAGTGTGGTTGGACTGGAGAAGGCACCAGGTTGTTGTAACTGATGTCTCTGTAACCTGGACCTTTGTTACTTCTGGAGTATTTCATGGGTCAATGCTTGAACTTTCTTTTTTCCTGCTTTCAGTGATGATACTGATTAAGACATAATTAGCAAATTAGTAAATATTTCTGACATTAAGTTATTGGGTTTTAACAGCTGCACTAAATATCGACTTGGATCAGTTGATAAACTGTACAAATATTTGCAATATATTCTTTAACTACATTAAGTGCAAAGTAAAGCATTAGAGTTACAAAAATTTGGATCAAAAACTGGGAATCTATTCGACAGAACTATGTAACACGAATTTTGTTCCTGGATAGTATGTGTTATTTCTTAATTGCTTATGTTATAAAAATACACAAAATGGCCATTATTCCATTTAAACTTTGCTTTTGTGACCTGGATAATGAAATTTAGAAAGTAACCTATTTTTATGCAAAAACAGGCAAATTTGCACATTTTAATTTACATATAGTCTAAATAAAACAACAAATGAATTAAGATTTATATGTATTTATACTAAAGTTATACAAAAATGTTTAGAAGTGAGTAGTTTTTCGAGATTTGCAACTGTAATGTAAATCTCACGTACCAACTTCCAAATATAGTCTCCCATCATGTTTTCGTTATACGCTCCCAGGTCACAAAAGTAAAGTTTGAAGGGAATAATAGGTCTTTTCCATTTACTTTAGGCATAAGCAATTGGGAAATAACATTTTCTGTCCAGGAACAAGAAAAAGTAAACACTTTGTTACATAGTGTAGTGTGGGTGAAAAAGAACCATGCACTGTTACCAGTAGCAACTCCAATAAAATTACAGGATGTTCTTATAGACTTTGATTACAAATTAACCAAGGCAATAAATTCATACCACAAGTTAGGTTTAACTTTGGATTGTCAAAAATTATACCGACTTGCTGGAAATAATATGTGGATAATTCCGGGATTGGAAAGGTGAACTTATAGGAATAAGTTAAGATTTTTAAATATTTTCTCTTGATAATAGATTATCTTCTTTATTGATAGAATGTGTTCTAGTTTCTTTGTGCCGTCGTATGGAGATAGTAGGACACGTTTACGGTTTGAAAAAAGACTCCAGTTAAGACAATTTCATCGAGTGATCGATTACTAGAGTTAGTTTAAGCACGTATTGAATGAGTTCCTGAAAATGTTATTTCTCTGTAGCTCAGTAGTAGGATCAGGAGGACGTAGAATGCTAGAATTCTTGGTTCGATCCGTATGTAAGGAAGAGTGCCTATTGTGTTGTTTCGCATAGAAAAATATATTTTATAAAGTTTAGAAATGGCCTGAATGGGTAACAAAGTAATCTCTATTCACAAGTTTAAGATATTAACGTTTTGTGATCATATCATCATCAAATCTGTATTATTATATCTCGTAATTCCATAAATTTATCACGCAAATTTCATTTTTACTTTACTAACTAAAAGTTATATTTACAAGTCCACTAATTTACGTAGAATGGACTTTTTGCAAATATGTCTCGCTCTCTTTTTTTTAATGGTACATTTCGACTTTTCGAACAATCAGGATATCTCAGTGAGCCGTTCATGACTGTGTCAGTTTTACCCACGAAACGTATCCTTCTTGCAAAAAATATTTTTGGACGACAAATTAGAAGTCGTCAAACGTAATTGCTACTAAAGCGGGATGGCAGCTTTTTCTTCAAACGTGGCTTAGTTTACAGGCTTACTGTCGGGATTTCAGACACATTTACAACCTAAATATGCTTGTTCTTGAAAGCTAAGTGCACTAAAAAAGTACACTTAGTTTCTGGGTAGAGCACAGATGTGCAATTTAAACACCACCTCGATTTGTGTGCACTTAAAGAAAAGTCACTTCCGCCGTGAAACACTAAACTGAAAGTGCCCACTTCTGATCCCAAAGTCTGACTAATTTGAAGTGTTTGAACATTGATATCGTTGTTTTATTAGAGGTTTTAGAACTAAGGCATAAAAAGTAGAAAAACTTTACTCTAGAGACAAAGTTAGGACCCATAAGTGTGTAATTTCAGTTATTTGCGAATAAATAAACGTAAGTTAATAAATTAAAAATATATATTTGTTTCACTATGTCCTTTCGATAACAATGATTTCATATTTTAATAACATAATAGTATATTCACAAAGCAGTATAGAGGGATTATGTTATTCTTGTTACCATGTTTAGTTCGCACGACATATGACGAGTATATTATTTACGCTAACACCTTTAGGTAAAACTAGCAACTACTTCCTGAGTAACGCAGTGGTTGTTCTCGCCACGTTCCCTACTTCAAGACAGGGGGCGTGACAAACACATCGGATATTTATTCCGCTTGCCACAGTGTTTTCATCTACGTCATGTATTTTTCATTGGTTAGGCTTAATTACCGTTTCTGTATAACCTTCTTGCTATTACTTTTTTATATATCCTTAATAAAATTAGTGAATTGCAAATACAAGACACGATATTGCCACTAGTGCTACTGAAACATAAGTAAATGGACTTTATTGTGAATAAACATTACTGTAACATTTAAACTAGCCTTATTATTACTAAATGTTGATTGATGGGTGTCCCTTAGAGAACATAGAGAAGTTTAGTATAATTTAACAAGTGTTTAATTAGAAACTTTTGTATATAAATTCTTCGTTTTCTGTATGGTTTGGTTTTGTATTTTGCGCAAAGCTACTCGAGGGCTATCTGCGCACTTTCTGCGTGTCTTTCATAAATCATTATATTTAGAAGTGGTAAATTATTATTTTTCACTAATCTATACAATATGAAAATGTATCATGTTTTAACTACATTTACAGGCAGAACTAGGACAAAAGATAAGTACAGAACAGTGTACACCGATCATCAGCGGTTGGAACTTGAGAAAGAGTTTCATTACAGCCGCTACATTACCATCCGGAGAAAGACGGAGCTGGCTACCATGTTAGGCCTATCAGACCGCCAAGTGAAAATTTGGTTCCAAAACCGTCGAGCTAAAGAAAGAAAACAGGCTCGGAAAAAGGAGGACGTTCTTCGAAAGGAAATAGATGAAGCTCAACACATTAACTCGATTCCAGCCTTCAATATTGTAAACAAACCTGTTTCTACTGCAATTAATATTGACTCACGACATTATACTTAGGCCTAAAGGTGTAATAGCCGCGGGCTATTTACAGTTACAAACGTTCTTTGAATTTAGTTGAGCATTCATTTTACTGTAACATGAATCCATTTAATTTAGTAGTAAGAGCCACTGGAAAGTCAACATTGTGACACATTAAAGTTTATTTATAATGTCCAGAACTTGATAACCAAGTAAAGGATGTGCCAATTATTTTGCTTAAATGTGCAATCATGAGAGTGAAACATTTGATATGTTCTACCGTCAACAGTAGTGAATGCGAAGTCCGTTGAGCTGTTTTGCATACATTGTTAGCTTCGGCTTGGAAAATTGAAAAAAGAAAGGGATTATGTAACGTTTTTGGTTTATTTGGATCACATGAACATTGATAAGTTCGGAGATGGAAAATATAATTAAATATATTTTAACTATGTATGCCTATGTACTATTCAGAAATATGTACTTCATGTATAAAGTGTATTTGTGTGACGTCAGCTGAACGTACAGAACTACAATGAAACGTTTTATTGTATTGTTAATTATAGCATACTAGAAATGACAACACACGTCTTTATTTGACGTATTTCAGTGTAAATGACAATGCACTATTCATTCTTTATTTGACGTAATTCAGTATAAATGACAATACACTATTACATCTTTATTTGATGTAATCATCTCTTTGAAGTGGGAGGTAAGTTGACAAGTAATGTTTAGAATTACTGATGATCGGAGATGAAGCGCACCCTGTTTGATGTTTTTCTCAGGACGATCTGTGCTAAAACGTTTTACAACCTTGTCGTTCTGACATCTATTCGCATTCTTGTTTTTTTCCCAGGCCGTTTGTTTTCTCCAAGGGCATACAAACACCGTGAGCTATTGGACATGGTCTAATCCGATGCTCTTTCGCAGTTCGACCTGCTTTAAACGGTAATTGCTTGATCCATTATATCTGAAGTAATGGTCCAGCTCCTCTTTAATAAGTTTTTCCACTTACTGAACGACCGAATCTAACTTTAGTGCGTTTCTAGCTACCATGACGACGCTAGGCAGAACACAAGAGTTCAATCACTGCACACATTCTTGTTATGAAAACACAAAATACGACATTCCCGTTTTGGGTAAAAATGTGGGCAACTGTAAAAAGGTTCAATTCGTTACGGTAACAGAGAACACCAAACGTCACTTTAGAAATTAGCCCACAGTTTACAAATGCCCGAAGTTTACACAGAACTGGAATAAAATGGAAGTAACTGCTATTTGTTAGAAAACACGTATAGAGTTTGGAGAGATTTAGTGAAATCTAAACAATTTAAAAAGTGGATTATCTCAAGTTTTTGAACGATCTATTTTCGTTTGTTTTTTTTTACACATGCATGACTTTTGAATAAGTAAGTGGTGGATACATTAAAAGTCTAAAGCAAGATTGTGCTACTGGATGCAGCAGAACATTTACAACTGTCATTTTACGGAAGTTTTGTAAATAGTTATAAACAACACATAAGGTTATTATTGTAAATATTTTCAAACTGCATAAGAAGGTCGTTCTGCGTTAAACATTTGTCAGAACTATATATATTGTTTTTCTCTGTAATTACCTGTTTTAGTACTTGGCTGTAAGAGGCCCGATAACTGAGGAGTTTAACAGTGAAAATGTATAAAAACAGTGAATTAGTAAATCCATATTGTTTCCTCCATTGTGTATATATGAATATGAAAGCATTTTCTGTGTATGTCTGCAAATGTACATTTATTTGCTAAATCTGTGTATGAACGAAGACAATGGAATGTTGTCCAGGTGACAGGCTTCGTGTTTGTAATAAGGATAATTAAAAATTTAATAAAAGTTGTTAGCGATACGTCAGAGAAGTTATCTACACATGAAACTCAAAATTTGTTTTGTTTTTGTGTGCTTGTTTATCCGCCACGTTTGTTTGTACGTCACACTTGCCTCATATGAAGGAGCGCAAAACGACAATTTTTCTTTGATATACGCATCTATCGTCTGCTAACAGAACCGGTAATTTTAACGCTAACATGTACATTACAACAATAAATTCTACAGAGACTTGACATTTTTCGTTACGTTTGAGTTAACATTTGAATTTAGAATATAACATTATTTAGTTAGTTAGTTAGAAAGCATTAACTATACATCTACTAATACATTATATATTTAATCTCAGACACAAAATAAATGTATGCAGAATTAGAATGTCATTGCAAAAAATCAAACATTAAGCCTAGCACAGAAAATAAGATTGTCATCTGCCATAACACAGAAAGGTGAAGAGTGAGGCTTAAATTATGATAATATATACAGTGAGAGTCAAGTCAAGTCTGAGTGACTGGTAGAGTTAAAGTACACTGTTGTATTTTGTTTGCAACATAATTCATACATCAATATAATGTGAATACACTATAACATTCATAAAAATATTTATACAGATACTCATACGTGTATAAGATAATTTAAATGTTCTTTATAATGGTCTATTTATCCTTGACAGTGAAGGAAGAAACACGTTACAGGAAAGATCTGATTTAATACAGGTTTATAGTTTATTTTAAAAAATCGAACTGTCTTTTTTGTGTTTTTTTTCGTAAATTAACAAAACATCCAAACATAGAATAGTAGCATATACATATCTTACATTTATCATAAGTGAAACTACTAACAGCAAGGAAAAGTTAAAATATTCTACGTAAATTAAATTACTTTGCAACTGAAATGAATATTAATACATTCTACACATAAAATTACTTTAACAACTGACAAATGGCTAATACATTCTACAAAAATCAAATTATTTTAGCAGCTGAAAAATGATTGATATGTTTTACACAAATCAAGTAACTTTAACAACTGACAAATGGTTGATATGTTCTTCACAAATCAAGTAACTTTAGCAACTGACAAATGGTTGATGTGTTATACACAAATCAAGTAACTTTAGCAACTGACAAATGGTTGATGTGTTATACACAAATCAAGTAACTTTAAGAACAGAAAAAGTAGCAGTATTTAGTGATCATTAGTTACCATTCAAATTATTGTTGTAAAAACAAAAGTTTCTAAAGCCTCTTCCGCATGTTTTCTGTTTAGTAGTGACATTTCTGGTCAACTTAACGTCTGTTTAGTAGCGATATTTCTGGTCAGCTTAATGTCTGTTTAGTAGTGACATTTCTGGTCAATTAAACGTCTGTTTAGTAGTGACATTTCTGGTCAACTTAACGTCTGTTTAGTAGTGACATTTCTGATCAACTTAACGTCTGTTTAGTAGTGACATTTCTGGTCAACTTAACGTCTGTTTAGTAGTGACATTTCTGATCAACTTAACGTGTTTAGTAGTGACATTTCTGGTCAACTTAACGTCTGTTTAGTAGTGACATTTCTGGTCAACTTAACGTCTGTTTAGTAGTGACATTTCTGGTCAACTTAACGTCTGTTTAGTAGCGATATTTCTGGTCAGCTTAACGTCTGTTTAGTAGTGACATTTCTGGTCAACTTAACGTCTGTTTAGTAGCGATATTTCTGGTCAGCTTAATGTCTGTTTAGTAGTGACATTTCTGGTCAACTTAACGTCTGTTTAGTAGTGACATTTCTGATCAACTTAACGTCTGTTTAGTAGTGACATTTCTGGTCAACTTAACGTTTTCTAGCAGTTGAGAGACACACTAGATTCTGGTAAACATTTTTACAATGTCTGTATATGTTTATAAACAAATACACGTTTTGTTTATGTAAGCAGGCTTGGCTATACATTCTGTTTCCACAGCATAGATTATATTTTGTATACTCTTCTCTTGTAAACAGTATTTCGTTTCTGTAGATTTTAATTTATTTAAGCAAACACTTTTCTACACATTAACTTTCAGTTCACTGTTGATATGTTTATTTTTCTGTGTGTGTACATCGTGTTTTGTGTGTTTAGTTCCTGTGTATAGACACCACTCTACGTCTTTAAACTCGAAATTCTATTTTAAGTTCCTTAATTTGTAAACTTCACATTTTGTGCTTATTACATTTCAAGTCTTACTTAGATGTGATTTATCCAAGTTTCAGTTCCCGCTGGTACAACTGTAAGTCTATGGAGCTACAACGCTAAAATCAGAGGTTCGATTCCCTTCGGTGGACTTAATAGATAGTCCGTGTGGCTTTGCTATAAGAAAAAAATACACACACGTTTCGTGCGTAGTTAGTTTTAATTCGTAAGGTATTTTGTTTTGTCTCTATTTTCATTTTGAATATCTTATTGTGTTCTTTACTCGGGAAAAATCGTTTTACACGGTTTGTTCTATTGTGTTTCTTTTTTGCATCACCCCCAGTGGCACGGTGGTATGTCTGCAAACTTACAACACTAGAAACCAGGTTTCGATACCTCTTCTGAGCAGAATACAGATAACACATTGTGTAGCAGAATACAGATAACACTTGTGTTTAATTACAAGCACGAGTAACTGTTTCTAAAGACGGCATTTCTTTTACAGAAAATGAATAATTCGTTTACTTAATACATGAAGCGATTTCAGTTATAACATATACTAGTTTGTTCTGTGGTTGCCAAACATCTAGTAGTTTGAACCTCAGAATGGTTGGTATGGGTATTAACACTTATTGATAAGGGGAGAACGTTTCGATCTTCCTTTTGTTAACCTGAAGATGACCTGGGAAGGTCGAAACATTATTCTCTCCTTATCAATAAAAGTGTTAATACCCAGACCAACCACTGTAAGATACATTTTTATTTCAAGTGGGTTTCTCGTAATCAAGAATTACAACCAGTAGTTTGTTTTGTCTTTACGTAATGTGACGTATGACAAACGTGGGTGATCAAAGTCTTGTATGGTGAAGACACATACATTCTACAGACTGAGGTAATATCTCATGTTTCACTTGGAGTTACGTGGTAAACTTTGAAGACGATCAGTGACTATCGTACTGTTGATAAAAGAAGTGGGTGAGGAAGAAAACACACATTCTTCAAAGGTGGTGTTGAGTAAATTATGGTAAACTCTTTACTTTCTACACAACAATTTTGTAGAGTTCTTACCAAACGATCAGATTGTATCTACAGAAGTGAATATTACTTCTAGAACAGTAAGACACACATTAACATGAAATGGTATCAGTGAATGTTTAGCTCGTTAGAAAAACGTTATTTATAGAGATATGAACAAAGCTGGAGGGCGACAGATGAATCTGATTTCAGAATTATAAATAGTTTATCCGACAACAGAGGGGGTAACGGCATCATGTCCGACCAAGAACATCTACAATGTGAGCTGTAATTATCAGTAATCTACATATAATTGATGGATAAGAATCTGCCCTTGCCTATCGATTGGCATTGTATGTCATATTCTTAGCAGCGAGACCTGTTGGAAAGGAATTCATATTCGGCAATCCTGTCTCCCAGTGGTACGTCTGCGGACTTGTACTACTAAAATCAGGGTTTCAATATTCGTAGTGGTCAGAGCACAGATAGACCTTTGTGGCTTAACAAACAATCCTATCATCTGCGCTAAAATGTTGGTCGATAATTCATATTAACTTATGAATTAGTGTTTACATTTCTGTTCTACACTTTGGTATTCTAATCAGTTTTCACGAACATCTCGAATCATAGGACACAAATAAGCCTTCTGTTATGACAGTAACTTTGTCGCCTGTGAAACAGTTGCGCTTCTAATATTTAATTTAAGAAATGAGTCATGTAAGAAATAAATACTATTTTCGTTTTTACGTAGGCTATCTAGCGGTAAGCTTGAGGAATTTTGACATTTAAAATCAAGGTTTGAGCCTTGCATCTGAACTGTAGTGCACGTGAGCACTTAACAATAAAGAAGTTTGTAATGAAACAGTGAAAGAAGCTAAACATATCAATTACGTCAGTTACATGTATCAAACTAAATATTATGGCTAGTCTTCAAACTCGACATTATATCAATTACGTCAGTTACATGTATCAAACTAGATGTTATGGCTAGTCTTCAAACTCGACATTATATCAATTACGTCAGTTACATGTATCAAACTAGATGTTATGGCTAGTCTTCAAACTCGACCAAATCGATAAGGAAAAAAGTGATACTTGTTCAGTCGACAGCGATGATCTACGAGTTTCGGAATGAAACTAATTTTTATTATTAGTGATAGTTTGTTTGATAATAAAGGAATTGTAGTTCCTGTAGAGATATCAATTTTATCAAGTTGCTCGAGGCCTAACTCAGTAGCTTGTCTATTTTTTGAACTGATAGACTAGACTAAAAGCAGCCAGCCAATATAATTTATCGCAACTATTGTCTGATTGTAAAGTGGAATTTGACCATTACTCTTATAACGCAAGCACGGCCCAAAAGTGCGCAGTACTTTATTGGAGGAACGCAAGCCATTCGACCACACTCTGTTTAATCACTTCCGGAAATTGATACTCGATGATGATTTTAGACCGAAAATAAAATCAGTTATCGTTTTATTTCACTCATTATTTCGGAACTGAATATGCTTTTCGTAAACTTATTCGCAGAACGTCATTTGGAAGTTATATTCACAGTTACTGTGACAACACCAGGGTTAGTATTAGACCATGTAGCCTTTGTCAGTTTACTCTCTAACGCACATTAATCCCGCAGTCATAAATAACCTTAACAACAATCACCACTTGTCATACGTAATGCTTTTATGGCACGAGTGGCAATACTAGAGAACCATATCGACCCCATGGGGCTACTTGTTTTAAAGTTTCATTAATATTCGCTCAGAAGAACGGGTCACTGCCTGACAACTAAATTCTAAAATTGTGAGCACTCTTATATAATTTAGAGTTTTCAAATATAAATTTAGTGACACTAACTTAGTTCGTTTTATTAAAACTTCTGTTAGCAGTGTTTGCTATCTTTACGTAGGTTAATACGTGTATCAGAACTTTTGTTATAAAGGATTTTAACCCAAAAGTAAAACCATTATTAACTGTTTTACTGTATACACTACAATCTAAATGGCCCGATGTCATTGTTAACAGTGACATCAGGTCATTTAGAAACTACTGTTTACAAAACGTTACATTATATTTTTCAAAGATATTTCCCTGTAAAAAAAGATTTCGAAGTAAAAGATATAAATAAAAAAATTGGCATTTGATACGTGAAATAAGACGACTGTAGTGTTAGTAGAAAAAATAAGACGACTGTAGTGTTAGTAGATGAAATAAGACGATTGCAGTGTTAGTAGAAGAAATAAGACGACTGTAGTGCTAGTAGATGAAATAAGACGACTGTAGTGTTAGTTGATGAAATAAGACGACTGTAGTGTTAGTTGATGAAATAAGACGACTGTAGTGTTAGTAGAAGAAATAAGACGACTGTAATGTTAGTAGAAGAAATAAGACGACTGTAGTGTTAGTAGATGAAATAAGACGATGGGAATCTGTATTAGTAATTTCAATGTTTGCAGATGATTAAAAGCTGTACATGATGGTGAAGCAATGTTCGTAACCTCACGTCCAGTATTGGCTGTAGGAACATTATCAGTACGACACCAGTGAGGATGACCACCATAAAACTATGTAGGGTTAATTAAAGATTGTCAGTGACTTCAGCGTGTAAATAAAACTCATGTTTATTCTATAGTTTTAATTCATTCATTTAAAAGTCCACAGCTCTGATGTCACAGACGAAGTTTTAATCGGTGACTGACAGTAAGTTTCTGGTTAGACAACTAAAGTTATGACGTGTTTCTTATAAGTTTCTGGTTAAACAACTAAAGTTATAACGTGTTTCTTATAAGTTTCTGGTTAGACAACTAAAGTTATGACGTGCTTCTTATAAATTTCTGGTTAGACAACTAAAGTTATGACGTGTTTCTTGTAAGTTTTCAGTTAGACATCTACAGTCATAAGGTGTTTCTTGCAAGTTTCTGGCTAGACACCTGGAGTTATGACGTGTTTCTTGTAAGTTTTTGGTTACACAATTAGCGGTCACGACATTTCATATAGCCATGTTATTTTTTATAGTTTGTATTTGTAAAATGAGGCGAAAATGCGTTTCATGAATTGTATATGAATAAAAGTTAAAAACATCCATGTATAGCATATATTATCATTGGCTAAAGTACACACATAACTTCCTCACGTACTCAGGTCTATGTGGAATATTTCAGATTTAATGTTCTCCTGAATAGTTCCGCAATCGTGTTAAAAGAAACTTACGTGGTTATGAATGAAGTATTTTTCACGTTTCACTTACACAGAACGTACGATGTTATGTGCATCAAACAGAGTAGGCTTCTGCATGTTCGAGAGTTCAATGATGAAACACTTAACTATGCTTATGTTGATCAAAAACAAGGTTTCTGTGTCTTCAACAGTTACTGTAGTAGTGGAAACACGTTTAACCCAGCTGTGGTCATATTTATCGAAATCACTTTTTGTTTCGATATGCTGTTTAATTGGAAAGTTCCTACAGCTAAAAATGACATAATCACCAAAAAAAACTGTTTGTTATAAATAGAAGCTTAAGAGTTAAACAGTCAACATGAAAAAAAAAACTCGCTTCAATATTTCAAAATATTCCAAAATTTATTCCACATATTTTTAGGTTTAAATACTGATTTTTTGTTTTTAAGTACGAAACCACATAATCTACTATGTATACTTTATCAAAACCAGAGATTTAGTATCATAATTCTTCAAAGTTATGGCTAAATCTCAGCCACTAGAGGGCCGTAATGGTAATAAATTGTAATGTTTTCAGCACAGTGACATGATAAGTGGCTTATATAAGATTGTTGTGTTTGATTTATAGTTCAGATAATCAACAGGCCTAAATATGTGCGTTGTCTAGCAGCATTTCCCAAATACCACACATAAATACATGTAGATTCACAGAGGTAAGTAACTCAAAGCACCATACGTATATATACAGTTCATTAAATTACTGTAGTGTTATTTATTTAAACTTTCTATGAAGATTTTTGAAAAAAGAAGCAAAGTCCGTCAACAGATCTGAATAAAGTTACTTTAAGAGTTAAAAAAACGAAAATGAAAAATAATGTTATTTTCGTGAGCAATTTACTAAGAGAAAACGTAAAATATTTGTGAAGGCAAATGTGGTTATGAATATTTTCCATTAATCGAATACTATTTTTATGATAACAAAAACAAGAAACAACAAATATAAAGAAAACACTAGCTGTAATAGCTATCCCGTAAACATACTTTAAACTATACACATACACACACGCAGTTATAACACATGTTCCAATTATTCCAAACAATGTTAAGGTATATGAATGAGATTATTCAAGAGAATGGTCTTTCCAGAGTTTGATTACACTTTTTCAATGCCCTTCTTTCCTTAGCTCGTCTATTCTGGAACCAAATCTTGACTTGGCGTTCTGTTAAGCCTAACATGGCGGCCAATTCTATTTTACGTTCAATGGTAATGTAGCTATTAGATTGGAAAGTTTTCTCTAACTGCAGTCGCTGTCTGTAGCTGTATGGAACACGGTAGTTTTCTGTTTGGTCGTTTCCTAGAGAAAAAAAATCATTCAACTATCAAGGTATAACAAATGTCGCTTGAAGGATAGTTGTAACTGAAAATGGGCAAATTTTTTATGATATTAATGTTTATACATATATACTTGTTTATTAATCACATCTTAGTTGTTCTTTTCAAAAAATGGGTATAATTCTTAAAATAACAAGAGCTGACATCGTAGAATATCTTTAAGAAACCTTTTTGACGCCAGTTCTTTGTAATGTTTACTTTTAATCGTCAAATTTCAAGATCAGAACTTGTTCCTCAGAAGTTCTGTAGTTTCATTTTAGCATTGGCTAAAGGAGTACAAAAGTGCTTCTAAATCAGTCCTTTCAAATAAGACTAAACATGTCAAAACAGTCGTGAAAACTGTTTCGTCTTCAGAACGTAACACCTATTTCGAACTTTGACCTTTGATAATATTTTGAGAAACTAAGCACTCAAGTCTAAATTTTGACACTTTTCAAACTGTTGTCTTTCCCTGAACGTGAGTGATGGTGTATAACACAAGCAAGAACGTTGATCAGAGCAAAATATATTGTAAACTACAGTGGATATACTGGAAACTAGAACAGGTGTAAATGTACTAAAAACTAGCAGATGTATTTTAAAAATATAGTTTCAAGAGATCAGATATCCTTTAACAGATGTGTCAACATAACGGGAACCAAGCTTCGATCACAGACTGTATTCGTTTATGTAAACGTTTGTAAACAAAATCTGAATGAATGTTTGTTTGTTTTTGAATTTCGCACAAAGCTACTCGAGGGCTATCTGTGCTAACCGTCCCTAATATAGCAGTGTAAGACTAGAGGGAAGGCAGCTAGTCATCACCATCCACCGCCAACTCTTGGGCTACTCTTTTACCAACGAACAGTGGGATTGACCGTAACATTATAACGCTCCCACGGCTGAAAGTAAGAGCATGTTTGGCGCGACGGGGATGCGAACCCGCGACCCTCAAATTACGAGTCGCACGCCTTAACACGCTTGGCCATGCCGGGCCTAAATCTGAATGAACCTGAACCAAGACATTTACTTTCTGTTGAGATACAACACTGTTTGTCAGACTACCAAGGGGGATTGTTTTAAATAAAACACTTGCAGATAATTGACGACGATGTTTGTTTCGCATTGAAAAACAGACACGCGTGATTAGGTTTAAAATGGAGCTCGAACCTGGGCCATCTACGCAGGAACTCACTGTTGAAGCTCTATTTCTTGTACTTGGAATACCATTAATGTTGATATTGTTTGTTTTGAATGTTGAACAAGAAATATAACCATTTACCAGATCAAGTTAAACATGATTGGATGAACTGTTGAAATAAAACTTGATAACAAAATTCCTGGTATCTCACAATTTTTTTTTTCCGGAAACCTAAAAGGAGGAATATTTTTCCCTCTTAAGAGTATGAATAATATGCTGCTCAAACACCAGTATGTGCATGTGTATTTGTAACGTCAATCTTGCCGCTAAGTATCAGTCAAGTCTTCGCTGCAGTGAAAACGCTGTAAAATATGTGAAGGAAGTATGATATTTGATAATATATAAAATCGAAACTGTACACAACACATGCATATGGCAGAAAACGGTGAGAACATGTCATCTCTTGAGGACTTTTCCTTAACACGTTTATTATAAAATACCGAAACAATTTCCAAAATGTACAATTAACTACAGAGCAGCTCGTGAGGAAAATAAAGAGAGGGGTGGCGAAAGAGGTCTGAAGTGTGTCTGTAACAGGGAGTCCTCAATAGCCGCAGCACTTGAAATTCTTTTAATCTGTGAGACCTGGTGTGTAGTCAAACATGTCAATCGAAAGAGTTTGAATTTCTGAGTCCATTACTGTAATTAGATCTCAAATTGGTCAAGAGATGACGGAGCTATGAGATAAAACACTGAACTTCGAAACGAAAACAAAAAAGAAATTTTGATCCGTTTTGCCGAGGCTGAAAAATTTAACTATAAATGACAATACAGAAACAATCAAACAAGTCAGCAGTAATTTGTATGTGTGGGAAAGCGGTTATTATTATTAGATAATATACGTAGATCAGATGTGGATGTATGCTACTGGACAAGTTATAATGGATTATTAAATATCATACATATTTTTCACTGGGACCCTAGCGTCATATAGAGACGTGACAGCTGACGTCATGATTTAACATCCAGAGACGAAAGAGACCAACACATTCACTTCCAATCTCGTTGAGGGATGTAACAGAACTGAAATCGTTTTGACGACCCCCCTGTGATAAGTTAACGATCCCATCGAGGAAGTGACGTAAGTTATGGCTGATTTACTCGATACGTTGGATTACTGGCAGTAAATGTTGAGTTCTATCGTTTTCTGGGTGCTGTAAGAACTGGCAACTTGCTACTTGCGTGTGAACGCGTTTAATTTGCGCTGTTATTAAATGATCGATGAGCCACTAGTCTAGTGCAAACACACAAGGGTATGATGGGATATATTACCCAGTTTTATGGTTAATTCTATCACCCTTCTTGTCAAATTGTCTTGTAATAAATATCAGGAAATGTTGAAACGAACTTCGTACAGATTCACAGTTTAGAATAAACCCACGTTACAAGAAAACAAAAGTTTAGGATAAACCCACGCTATAATAAAACAAAAGTTTAGGATAAATCCACGCTATAATAAAACAAAAGTTTAGGATAAACCCACGTTACAAGAAAACAAAAGTTTAGGATAAACCCACGTTACAAGAAAACAAGTTTAGAATAAACCCACGTTATAATAAAACAAAAGTTTAGGATAAACCCACGCTATAATAAAACAAAAGTTTAGGATAAACCCACGCTATAATAAAACAAAAGTTTAGGATAAACCCACGTTACAAGAAAACAAAAGTTTAGGATAAACCCACGTTATAATAAAACAAAAGCTTAGGATAAACCCACGCTATAATAAAACAAAAGTTTAGGATAAACCCACGTTACAATAAAACAATCAATGGTGAGTAATGTATTAAATAGAAATATTAAAAACATACATAGAGTTACAATGGAACATTGATCAATAGAGTTACAATAGAACATTGATCATACAAATTAGTTTGTCTTGGTTTATCATCCGAGTACCAGTGTTTACTTGTATATTTTACAGAATGACACATTTTATGTGTAGTATTATAACGCTTTCTACTATGGAATAAGTCAGTTACCAATACTGTCCTATATAGAAATATATTCAATATTTTATTATAAGTTGTAGAGATTAGTAGTGTACAAGTTGACAACTCCGTTTGATGTGACAGAATGTTACAACAACCTTGGTAATCCGAGTAACTTCAGCTTTCCGAGGTAGTTTGACACCAAATAACATGATTTATGACCCTTACAGCAAGTAAAGTGTGAGAGAACCAAAAACAATTGTTTAGATAACCATTTATGGAACAAACTCTTCGACTGTTGTAGCTTATTCAATATTTCATTCAAATAAAAACTACGAACTACTGAACTTTTGCCAATTTTCAGTTTGTTTTATATAATGTTTTGATATGCATTAAAATATTCGCTTTTATAAGTAATAATATGTAGAAATAGTTTTCACAAAAGTCATCCACAGAAAACTGAAGTAACAATGACTATAATCATTGTAATCGAAGTATAAATATTGCTAACCCTATTTTGTAATAAATACTGTTGTCATCTTGGTTTTAATACTGTCAACCATGTAGTGTAACTTGTGTAATTATGCTACCCTCAACCATGTAGTGAAACCCGGATGTTAATATCAGTGAAACTACAATATCTTTGATGATGACCCTACATATGTTTGTATTTTTAATAATAATCTTATGAACTACCGGTTTCTAATCTTTGTTTAGTTGATGTGGGTATGCCAGTGTCTGTGTTACCATCACGACATACACACCTGTACACTTAAAGTCCAGTTGGTTTTGATACTACTGCCTTAGGCCTAACTTTTCGACTCGAGTTGGCTACAGACAGGACGGATAACATCAGAAAACCCATTGGGGACCAGATGAGGGCCCAATTACAGGCCATTACGGTAACTTTGATGTCTTTCTCTCATTAGCACACACATTACCTTGTGCGCCATCATCTGAGCGGTGAGTTCCAATCGACAGCTATCCCGGCATCCCCTGCAGCTGTTCAGGATTACTGTCTTTGTATCGAAATGTTTGAATCACGTCGTCAATTTTATTGCCGCTTAATTTTAAACGGCAGCCATGTTTTGTTCAGAGATACGTCACTCTTCCTCAAGCAAAACCCATGCGACGATAACCTCGTTACCAGTAAAACCACTGCTCGGGTTCTAAGGTGTAGAACCTGGTTCTTAATTTTATTCTTAAAATAATTTTTCGTTCAGATTTATAAGATTCTGGAAGAGTTTATGTGAACGTAGCATCCAATGTTTGTCGGAACTGAGTTAACATGTTCTGTTTTGGGTTACATTTCAATGGATGGAAGCCAGGCATGACCAGGTGGTAAAGGCACTCAACTCGTAATAGCAGAGTCACGGCTTCGAATCTTTGTCACATCAAACATGCTCGCCCTTTCAGTCGTGAGGGCGTTATAATATTACGGTCAATCCCACTATTCGTTGGTCTGGTTAGTCTTCTCATCTTTGGTATCTAAAACTGGAACTTATTAATAAAACATAGAATCAGATATTATAAACTTAAGATAATGAATTAATTCCAGACACACGTATTTCATGTAGCGTTTCCTGACGGAGTAAAGTAATATTTGTCATGTGACTATATTTTCTTGAATATTAAAAATATTTTTTAAAGATTTGTAATAGCTCCCTCAATAAAGTTTTTAAATTTCCATTTTCTTGAATATTAAAAATATTTTTTAAAGATTTGTAATAGCTCCCTCAATAAAGTTTTTAAATTTCCATTCCTTTTTTTCTGAAACTGCGTTTTGTTTATATTAAAAATTAAAATCAATATATACACACACCTAACCAATTAGTCTCTTCATATGCCACTAATAAAACACACATAAGAGGCCTAGCTGTATTTCTTTGGTTTCCTGACCAAGCTATGCTAATGAGCCTTACAGAGGATACTGCCAATGAAGGAGTACATTAGATTTCTACGTCACAAACACTCTTTTCAATTTTACCTTTGGGGAAAAAGAAATCAGTAACATACACACAGACCCTTTAAATCTAATCGGTCATCACAACTAAAATATGGATTTTGTTAACGGATCCTTTAACAGGACAATTGTGTCTGTTTTAAAATACGTAAATAAAATTATACATCCTAATTCAACATCTGTACAAGTGCATCACACATACACGTAGATTTAATTTGTGTTCGAACCTTGTACTTTAAAAGGTAACAGTGTGATTTGGGTGTGTAGTATACTGTTTTGTTGAATCCACAAAACTAGAAAATGTATAACGATGTACAACTACAACTGGGAACTAAAAAAACCCCAAAAACCATTAGATCATAATCTATTTTTTGGTAGATAAAATATTTACCAAACAGCTTCACATTAGAGAGCTAGGTAAAAGTCAAAGGGAAAAACATAAAACAAAAATAAAAACATTAAGGAACATGTGCAACAACAGAAAGATACGAAACCATTGAGTGTTTTGTAGAGGGTGGTCGCGAGAAAAGCGGAAAATTTGAGGGTCAGATGAGATTATGAATAAAATGCGTGCTTACTCATTTCTATTTTGATTTCTTTGCATCATGAACAAAATGCACGATTTTAATAATTTTGAGCATCTATGAGTGTAATATAACATATGCCTTTAAAAAACTTTGTAAAAGTTATTCTTTGTAAAAATAAATAGCTGTTTGACTAATTTTCCGCTTTTCTAGCGACCACCCTGTATAACTACAACACAACCAGAACCAACGCCGTGTTTCAACCTTCCCATAATGCTTTATGTTCGTGACATTAAGTTCAGTTCAAGTATGCACGTGAATATATTTAGTACAGTCTGTAATGGATAACTTGAGTTAATGGTAGGAAAATCCAACCGATGTCTTTATTGCTTGTTATAATAAGTGTCAACTACTAGTTCTAGTTACAAACAACGTAACTTGTAAGAAGTGATGAGTGAAACCAAAGTTGAATATGTTATATACGACAACCACACTGCATCATACAAAACGAAAACGTTAGAGTCCGGCCTAATGTCTTCATGGTCAGGTTGTTAAAAGCACTCGAGTCGTAATCTGAGGGTTGCTGGTTCGACCTTCCCATCACACCAAACATCCTCAAACTCTCAGCCGTGGGGGCGTTGTAATGTGATAGTCAATCCCATTATTAGTTGGCAAAAGAGTAGCCCAAGGATTGGCGGAAGATTGTGATGACTAGCTGCCTTCCTTCTAGTCTTATACTGATAAATTAGGGACGGATAGTGCAGATAGCCCTCGTGTAGCTTTGCACAGAATAAACCGTCTCAATGTCGTCATCAAGACGTGTTTTTCCAACCTGATGGAGAACAATCTTCTTGAGTCTTATGATATCTATAGCTTGCCATGTTCAGTTATCTTCCATTGGATTTCTTGCCCTCAGTCTTACCAACAGTCATCCACAAGTTCACCGAGTCCTCTTGTCTCATTGCTTCAAAAAAAAAATCCCCTTCTTCATTGTTCCACAAGCTTGGACTCAGTAACTCTTCCTCATGTTCAGTATTCTGTTTGGACTCTTCACGTCTCTGCTTGTCGGTTTTTCCTCCGCCATTCTGTTAATAACCAAGACTTAACAGTACTGTTCACCAAAAGCTACATTATTTTACCAACAGTATTAACCTTGTTTTTGTTGTTGTTGTACATACCCAAATGTTCCTAGAAGATCGAGTACACACGTGTTTTGGGAGAACAGCGGCTAATTTTTGAAATTAAACAACTCTAAAGTGTGGGGTTCGACACCTCGTGATGGACACAACAGATACACAAACAGACACCTTGGCGCCGAAATTACACCTGTGAGCAGATATATGTGCCATGTAGAAAACACGATAAACCATGGTATTATAATCTAGGAAAAACTTTAACGCAACATTTTGGGCCTACATCAGGCTGTATGCGCTTTGTTTATTGGTTGTTGGTAAAGGTGAGACTTCCGTCTTGTTAGCTTCATGTGTGAGGTAATACTGGCGTTTATAGTAACTCCATAGATTTTTAAGTCTTATTTTTAATTATTAATAAAAATAAATCGTTTTCAGTCGCACTGAGATTGGAAAGCTGATTGATGAACATAAGTCTGTAGAGGTAATTTTCAATAAATACTTTGTAGGAAGTTTTCATTCAATGCATTTTGCTCACATATTTTAAAAACAATATTTATTGAAAACAACAGAAGTTGTTGAACAGTTTGGAACAACTGTGTGACAAGAATGCTTTGTGAATCTCAACCAAATATTGTTAATGTTTTTATAGTTATGTCCCTAACAATAGTTTATACATGTATTGTTTATGTAATACTATAAAACTTTCTTTTTTTATCTTAAAAACTATTTTGTGGATTGTCTTCCTAATTGACGGACCATTTCACTGCAAGTCTATGAGTTTCTTATTCGTTTTATCTACATTCATCACAAAGTGTTATTGTTTTGAATTAAGCACAAAGCTACACAATGGGCTATCTGTGCTCTGCCCACCACGGGTATCGAAACCCGGATTTTAGCGTGTAAGTCCGCAGACATACCGCTGAGCCACTGGGGGGCCATCACAAAGTGAAAGAGGTTCTACATAATTCTGTCTTGATTAGATAGATAGCTACTCGTTTTGAGTAGTCATGTTGAGTGGCTGCTCCTTTCATGGTAGTCTTACGTCAGACAGGTATGATGACGTCACCAGACACTCTTTTTATTGTTAGTACCAACTAAAGTAACGCCGACAGGACAGTAATAATAAAGAAAGATCAGAAGGGGTCCTAGACAGTTAATCCTCAAATACAGGTGACCAATCATGCCAAGTCGTTTCAAGCCACAATTGTAGACCGTTTTAATGTGACATTGTTTTTAATTAACCGTAAAAAGTCGGTGAGATTTGGACCAGTTAAAAGTCTTGAATAAAGATTTCACGTTTTTGAATTGTGAATACGAAAATATGAACTGCTCTTTGGAGTCACGAGGGTGTTGTAAAAGTGATAGACAAATCTCACTATTCGGCCGGATACTAGCAGTCTAAGAAATGGTGATTCGATCAGAAGTGTGTAGAAGTAATATTTTACATTATAGTGTACAGATATCGGTTTCGATATCGGAAGAAACAGAAAAGAAAGGACATGAGAGGAGTTTAAAGGCTTACTTAAGGTATCTGAGCAAAACCAAAATAAGGCAGGTATTTAGTTTTGAAGAAAGGTATCTCACTTTCCCAACTAGGGTGTTCTCTAATATATATAATCCCTCTTTGCTCCGCTCGCGAAAAAGAGTTCAAAAGAGTTGGGAAGTTTCGTTTTTCAGGTTTAGTAAAAAGTTCAGTTATTACCTATTGCGAGATTTGGTGAGATTGAGTAAATATTTGGAGGGCTTCCAGACAAGAGAAGACTGAGGCACTCAGTGACGCAGCCCGGCATGGCTAAGCGTGTTAAGGAGTGCGACTCATAATCTGAGGGTCGCGGGTTCGCATCCTCATCACGCCAAACATGCCCGCCCTTTCAGCTGTTATGGCGTTATATGTTACGGTCAATCCCACTATTCGTTGGTAAAAGAGTAGCCCCAGAGTTGGCGGTGGGTGGTGATGACTAGCTGCCTTCCCTCTAGTCTTACACTGCTAAATTAAGGACGGATAGCATAGACAGCCCTCGAGTAGCTCTGTGCGAAATTCAAAAACAAACAAACTCAGTGACGACTTCCAAAGTGTCGATGCACTTGAAAAGACAAGAAGCAAGACGACAGGATCTTGTTTAAAAAAATAATCCCGTGGCAGGTGTTTAGTTTTACAGGAAAACGAACTTCCAAACAGTGGAATTTTACTGTCAATTTTATGGCGCATCAACAGCTTCAAAATGTAGAGGGCGTTTTATGGGACAACTAGTCACGAATTATCGGGTTCACAATTTTTATACTGTTTGGAATGACAACAATCATATATCATATCTGACAAAGGAGAAACTGAGCGTGTCTTAGCTGTTAGCATGCCAGGAGTGAGAATCCAAACATGAATGGTTGTGTCCTGTTTCTGTAAAATTGCACTTGAAATATTAGATTCTCAAGTTGCACTACAAGAGTGACAGTCAACGGTCACTGCGGTCAGACAAGAGCTGGAAAATTATTAGCGGTGGGTGACGTTTGCTAATTAATTCAAAACGAGGACAAGCTAGTAAGAGCAGCCGGTTTTGAACTTTTGTACGAACAAACAGAGATAACAACTGATTCCAGCACTTCATCTGTCTGTAGCAGAGATACTCTCTGTGCTAGCTCATCTCTTGGAACAAACCAAATACTGCCTGGAGGGTTAATGAATATTCGTATTTCTCTAGTGACCCATAGAGTTATGTTTAAAATAACGTTTCAAACCCAAAAAACTAAAATTAATTAAAATAATAAACTTACTCTCTGATTATTTGTCAAGCTTTACAATCTAACTGTAAGAAACCTTAAGAGGACAGAATATTACAGATTGATGGTGAAAGTTAACTAACGACATGTGTTGTTCACCAGATTGATACTGAAAGTTAGCTAACAAACTGTGTTGTTCACTAGACTGATACTGAAAGTTAGCTAACGAACTGTGTTGTTTACTAGATTGATACTGAAAGTTAGCTAACGAACTGTGTTGTTCACTGGACTGACACTGAAAGTTAGCTAACGAACTGTGTTGTTCACTGCACTGACACTGAAAGTTAACTAACGACATGTGTTGTTCACCAGATTGATACTGAAAGTTAACTAACGACATGTGTTGTTCATCAGATTGATACTGAAAGTTAGCTAACGAACTGTGTTGCTCACTAGACTGATACTGAAAGTTAACTAACGACATGTGTTGTTCACCAGATTAATACTGAAAGTTAGCTAACGAACTGTGTTGTTCACTAGACTGATACTGAAAGTTAGCTAACGAACTGTGTTGTTCACTAGACTGATACTGAAAGTTAGCTAACGAACTGTGTTGTTCACTGGACTGATACTGAAAGTTAGCTAACGAACTGTGTTGTTCACTAGACTGATACTGAAAGTTAACTAACGATATGTGTTGTTCACCAGATTGATACTGAAAGTTAGCTAACGAACTGTGTTGTTCACTAGACTGATACTGAAAGTTAGCTAACGAACTGTGTTGTTCACTAGACTGATACTGAAAGTTAGCTAACGAACTGTGTTGTTCACCAGATTGATACTGAAAGTTAGCTAACGAGCTGTGTTGTTCACCTGACTGATACTGAAAGTTAACTAACGAACTGTGTTGTTCACTAGACTGATACTGAAAGTTAGCTAACGAACTGTGTTGTTCACTAGACTGATACTGAAAGTTAGCTAACGAACTGTGTTGTTCACTAGACTGATACTGAAAGTTAGCTAACGACATGTGTTGTTCACCAGATTGATACTGAAAGTTAGCTAACGAACTGTGTTGTTCACTGGACTGATACTGAAAGTTAGCTAACGAACTGTGTTGTTCACTGGACTGATACTGAAAGTTAGCTAACGAACTGTGTTGTTCACTAGACTGATTCTGAAAGTTAACTAACGACATGTGTTGTTCACCAGATTGATACTGAAAGTTAACTAACGAATTGTGTTGTTCACCAGATTGATACTGAAATTTAACTAACGAACTGTGTTGTTCACTAGATTGATACTGAAAGTTAACTAACGAATTGTGTTGTTCATCAGATTGATACTGAAAGTTAGCTAACGAGCTGTGTTGTTCACTGGACTGACACTGAAAGTTAGCTAACGAACTGTGTTGTTCACTAGACTGATACTGAAAGTTAACTAACGATATGTGTTGTTCACCAGATTGATACTGAAAGTTAGCTAACGAACTGTGTTGTTCACCTGACTGATACTGAAAGTTAGCTAACGAACTGTGTTGTTCACTAGACTGATACTGAAAGTTAGCTAACGACATGTGTTGTTCACCAGATTGATACTGAAAGTTAGCTAACGAACTGTGTTGTTCACCTGACTGATACTGAAAGTTAACTAACGAACTGTGTTGTTCACTAGACTGATACTGAAAGTTAGCTAACGAGCTGTGTTGTTCACTAGACTGATACTGAAAGTTAGCTAACGAACTGTGTTGTTCACTAGACTGATACTGAAAGTTAGCTAACGACATGTGTTGTTCACCAGATTGATACTGAAAGTTAGCTAACGAACTGTGTTGTTCACCTGACTGATACTGAAAGTTAACTAACGAACTGTGTTGTTCACTAGACTGATACTGAAAGTTAGCTAACGAACTGTGTTGTTCACTAGACTGATACTGAAAGTTAGCTAACGAACTGTGTTGTTCACTAGACTGATACTGAAAGTTAGCTAACGACATGTGTTGTTCACCAGATTGATACTGAAAGTTAGCTAACGAACTGTGTTGTTCACTGGACTGATACTGAAAGTTAGCTAACGAACTGTGTTGTTCACTGGACTGATACTGAAAGTTAGCTAACGAGCTGTGTTGTTCACTGGACTGATACTGAAAGTTAGCTAACGAACTGTGTTGTTCACTAGACTGATACTGAAAGTTAGCTAACGACATGTGTTGTTCACCAGATTGATACTGAAAGTTAGCTAACGAACTGTGTTGTTCACTGGACTGATACTGAAAGTTAGCTAACGAACTGTGTTGTTCACTGGACTGATACTGAAAGTTAGCTAACGAGCTGTGTTGTTCACTGGACTGATACTGAAAGTTAACTAACGACATGTGTTGTTCACCAGATTGATACTGAAAGTTAACTAACGAACTGTGTTGTTCACTAGACTGATACTGAAAGTTAGCTAACGAACTGTGTTGTTCACTAGACTGATTCTGAAAGTTAACTAACGACATGTGTTGTTCACCAGATTGATACTGAAAGTTAACTAACGAACTGTGTTGTTCACTAGACTGATACTGAAAGTTAGCTAACGAACTGTGTTGTTCACTAGACTGATACTGAAAGTTAACTAGCGACATGTGTTGTTCACCAGATTGATACTGAAAGTTAGCTAACGAACTGTTGCACCGGACTGATACTGAAAGTTAACTAACGAGCTGTGTTGTTCACTAGACTGACACTGAAAGTTAACTAACGAGCTGTGTTGTTCACTGGACTGATACTGAAAGTTAATTAACAAATTGTGTTGTTCACCAGATTGATACTAAAAGTTATCTAACGAACTGTTGCACCGGACTGATACTGAAAGTTAACTAACGAACCGTGTTGTTCACTAGACTGACACTGAAAGTTAGCTAACGAATTGTGTTGTTCACCAGATTGATACTGAAAGTTATCTAACGAACTGTGTTGCTCACTGGACTGATACTGAAAGTTAACTATCGAATTGTGTTGTTCACTGGACTGATACTGAAAGTTAACTGACGACATGTGTTGTTCACCAGAGTGATACTGAAAGTTGACTAACGAACTGTGTTGTTTACCAGACTGATACCGAAAGTTAGCTAACGAACTGTGTTGTTCACCACGTTAATCACAAAACGTAACTTCTGTAGAATTGGGAACATAACTTTGTGCAATGAAACGTAATATCATTTTATGTTATAGATTGTTTGTATAGTTCACAGTGAAACCAGATGGTTGGATTAACAGTTTTATCCTGTATATTCTTTTTAACCATATTATAAATTGAAAGACATTAAGAACTACTCTCATGACATGTTATTCTACCGACGTCAGTATATCTTTGTTTTGTTCAGTGTATTTGAAGCTTTTCATTTTTGTAAATAAATTGTTTTTTATTTCTTTTTGATCTTATACTTTTCGGAACGAATATTTACTGATTCTGTATTTAATATAATTAGGTTACTTGGGAACTTAGGCCTACCTTTGCCACACAGAACTGAACGGGATGACGTCACATACTTCCTATCATATTTTGCTTGCTCATTGCTGGATGGGTATGGGATCTGAGACAACCGAGTGCTGTGACAGTCATCTCCAGGGCAAGAGACCGGGCAAGGCCAAGAAGTAAGATTTTGTGGGGGCGTGACACCATCAAGCTTTGTGTGATATGCAGGTGTTAGAGCTATCGACGGCCAAGACTGTTGAAGATCTCCGGAGGAAGGAACCACGAAGATTCGAGATTGTTGGGGATTTTCTCGGGAAGGAATGGCGCACGGTTGGGGATCTTCCCAAGACATCGACGGTTGATGATGGTTGTCAACGGTGGTAGAAAACGAGCCAGTGTCATCCCGGTCCATCACGTTACTTGTATCAGACCAACCGCCCGTCGACTGACCATTGGCTCTGTAGCCACAAAACCCGACGTTGTACAGCTGACAATCGGTTGTTGCCGACACATCGTTATGACACGAAACGTTCGAACTTGGGCAGGAATATGTTGGTGAGCTCGGAAACCAGTTTTCATGGTCGTTAGGGTGCACGGGTGCACGAGCACACACATTTCCGTTTGAGTTACAGACTGGATAGACAGAAGATTGAGGTGGTGTTTCAAGCACTAAAGTGCCCAGTTCATGACCCTGTTGACCAGGCCCGTAAAGGAACATCGCGTCTTGTTGTATGGGGTTAGATGTGTAAATGTTGAAAGAACCCTGGTGACACGGTGTAGAGAACTGTGTTTCGAGAACCATGCTGTCAAAGAACCAAACTTATTATTTTAGAGAAGCAGCGTCAGTAAGATTCTTTAAACCTACTAATAATAACAACAAATTAATGCCTTTATCGTATTACACACAAGTTTGTCATTGCGTTCGTTCACGATGTACTTCCAACACTGCAGTGTTGATACTTAGCGGCTCAACGCGGAATGAGGTCCGCCTCTTAATCCTTATTGGTTGTTAGTTTGTGATGACATCACAACTCACTGGGCGGAGATTCATTTTCAGAATCCTCAAACCTACATATTAATCTCTTTAAATTAATTCACTTTAATGACGATCAGAAAAACCAAATTAAAAGTTGTTGTTGTTTTCAATAAAGCACAAAGCTACACAATGGGCTATCTGTGCTGTGCCCACCACCGGTATCGAAAACCGGATTTCAGGGCTGTAAGTCCGCAAAGATGCCACTGGGGGGCATTAAAAGATGAAAAAGTTGCTAAGAGTTCAAGCTAAACATATCTCATGAATCATCGAGACAGGCTTGAAATAAATAACAGGTCATGAAATTCAATACTATAAATATCGCACGCCGAATTTAAACTACGCATTACGGGTAAACTATAAAATTAAATTAGTGGACAAAGATCCCGTGACCATGAACGACTTTGCCCTAGAACCATCTACACTCGGTACTAAAGAATATATAATAAACATGTTTTGTTTGCTTGTTTTGAATTTCCGCCCAAAGCTACACGAGGGCTATCTGTGCCAGCCGTCCCTAATTTAGCATTGTAAGACTAGAGGGAAGACAGCTTATCATCACTACCTACCGCCAACTCTTGGCTACTCTTTTACCAACGAATCGTGGGATTATAACGCCCCCACAGCTGAAAGGGCGAGCATGTTTAGTGCAACGGGATTCCAACCCATGATCCTCTGATAACGAGTCGAATGCCTTAACCCACCTGGCCATGCCAGGCCTTATAAATACATGTAATATCTCGGAAGTGTAAACGTAATGGATGAGGATCACGTAATCCACATTATATATTTAAAAATAGAGAAGCCAACAACAAAGAAGGTCCAAACGTTGTTCGCTCCTCTACTAGTGCTTTCTCTATCCATACCAGCCGTTTTTAAATATATAATTTTCTATACAAGTGGGTTTTCTCATCATCACGGATTACGTGATCCACAACTTACTGGTCAGTGATAGAAGTAACTCCAAGTGGGCCAGGTGTGCCTTCTTAGTTAATGTGCCCGATCGTGAATTTTGGGGTCTATTTTTGTCTTGTAACTGACTACAAATCACACTATTCTATTAGATTAAGCCCAAGGGTTGGCGGCGAGTCCTATGAATTAGCTCCTTTCATTTTGGTATGTGGCTTCAAAATTAGGAATAGCTATGGGCAGGTAAGCCTTGGGCACCTTAACACGGAAATCTAAAATAAATAAATAAAACTTCTTCAGATGCATGGCGAGGGTGGCCTAATAATTAATTGTAAGTTATTTCATCATCCTCGGAAGAAAATTGAAACATCCCAACTTGAAACATTGTTTTACACCGGATATATGTTTCTTATTTCTTTTAATCCATAAGATAACGTGTTGCTTAATCCTCTACCGAAGATAATATTAACATTCTTAATCCTTTGTTATCAATAATACATTAACATTCTTAATCCTTTATTATCAATAATACATTAACATTCTTAATCCTTTGTTATCAATAATACATTTATATTCTTAATCCTTTGTTATCAATAATACTTTTATATTCTTAATCCTTTGTTATCAATAATACATTAACATTCTTAACCCTTTGTTATCAATAATACATTAACATTCTTAATCCTTTGTTACCAATAATACATTAACATTCTTAATCCTTTGTTATCAATAATACTTTAACATTCTTAATCCTTTGTTATCAATAATACTTTTATATTCTTAATCCTTTGTTATCAATAATACATTAACATTCTTAATCCTTTGTTACCAATAATACATTAACATTCTTAATCCTTTGTTACCAATAATACATTAACATTCTTAATCATTTGTTATCAATAATACTTTAACATTCTTAATCATTTGTTATCAATAATAAATTAATATTTTTAATCCTTTGTTATCAATAATACATTAACATTCTTAATCCTTTGTTATCGATAATACATTAACATTCTTAATCCTTTGTTATTAACAATACATTAACATTCTTAATCCTTTGTTATTAACAATACATTAACATTTGTTATTTTTTGTTAACAATAATAGAATTATAAAGTTACTAATCCTTCTATGACTGTTAGGTTCAGTTAATAATTCCACTGCTTGGGGTGTTAGAAATCCGCTAAGAAGTATTTGTAAGTCCACAGCTGAGGTATGCTGATTGTACGGGACAGACTCTAGAAAACCTGACACAGGTTTCACTGTTCTTTATTCTACACTTAAACACCAGCTTTAACATGGCGTTAGGGTCGTCATAGTTCTGCAAATTTATTCCAGTTGTACATTTACCGGGTTGTTGCTATTAGCAACATTAACGATTCAAAAGGTTTTATAATAACAATGACATTAGTATTCTACACGTGTTTATTTAGATTCGAATGTAGTTTTATATTTTTGTAAGCTCCAGTGGTAAGTTACAATAAGGATCTGAAATCGAAAAAATATATTGTGAACACCAGTTTACTGGAAAATTAGATCAAACGTTTCATAAAGAAATTTACATTCTACGTTTGGCTGTTTTAACACATTGGACTATCTGCGTACCCGCCGTGTCGATCGAACAAAGAATTTCAGTGTTATAAGCTCTTGAGAAGACATAGCGGGTGCTCTGTATGACTACCGTACAATAAGCGTACATAAGTATGTTTTGGTATATTAATATAGTAATATATAGTTCTTGTATGTTTTAGTATATTGATATAGTAAAATATAGTTCTTGTATGTTTTAGTACATTGATATAGTAAAATATAGTTCCTGGATGTTTGGTATTCTAATATAACAATATATGGTTATTGTACGTTTGATATATTAATATAGTAATATATTGTTCTTGAAAATACTAATATAGTAATACATGGTTATTGTATGTTTGGTATATTAATATAGTAATATATATAGTTCCTGTATGTTTGGTATTTTAATAAAGTAATATACAGTTCTTATATTCATATAGTAATATATGGTTATTGTATGTTTGGTACATTAATATAGTAATATATATAGTTCTTGTATGTTTGGTATTTTAATAAAGTAATATACAGTTCTTATATTCATATAGCAATATATGGTTATTGTAAGTTTGGTATATTAATGTAATAATAAACTGCTGGCCAACATATTTAGGCTGATGAACATAAAGAAAAAATATGCATTTTGCATTGTTAGACTCAATCACTTATTTATTTTAAGTAGAACTTCGAAAGGTAAAAATAAGAAAAGGAAAAATTAAAATTAATTTTTTTTTTTTTAGTATTTAATAGGGAAAACGTGAACACTATGAAATTAGCCTAAATACTAGCTGGTCAAAAGTTTAAGACCATACTGAAACGAAGCGTTAATCGGTAAACACGTAACGAAATTTAGTTATTTGTGTTCAAGCATTTGCGTTTTCAACATCTCCCACTGACATCTGTGATACACTAGGTAAAAACAGGGTAAAGGCGAAAAAGTTGACAGAGTTTGAACGTGGCAGAATTGTCGAGCTGCAAAAGCAAAGTTTATGTCAACGTGCTACTACTGAGGAGATTGGGCGTAGTGAAACTGCTGTTGCAAATTTCTTAAAAGACCCTGAGGGATGCGAAACGAAAATTTCAAGTGGTCCGCCAAAGAAAATTTCGCCGGCGTTGAGCAGGAGAATTTGACGGGTTGTCCGGCAAAACACCAACCGATCGTCGAACCAGATTAAGGCCCTTACGAACGCAGAATGTAGCTCAAAAACAATAAAACGGCATCTGCGAGAGAAAGGCTTTAAAACCATAAACGTCTTCAAAGGCCACGCCTCCTTACACACCACGAAACAGCTCGGTTAAACTTTACTGAGAAGCACCAAACATAGAATGTAGAAAATTGGACGAAGGTTTTATTCTCTGATAAAAAAAGTTAATCTGGATGGTCCAGATGGCTTTCAACGTAACTGGCACGAGAAGGATATCCCACCAGAGACATTTTCTACACGACACGGTGGAGGAGGTTCCATCATGATCTGGGTTGCTTTATCCTTCTGTGAAACAATGGAGCTTCAGGTTATACAGGGGCGTCAAACAGCAGCTGGCTACATTAGCATGTTGAAGAAAGAATTCTTATTGACTGAAGGCCCTCGCTTGTGTGGAAATGACTGGATTTTTTAGTAGGACAATGCTGCAATCCACAATGCCCGCAGGCCAAAGAACTTTGTTATGGCGAATAACGTGATCCTTTTGGACCATCCAGCATGTATGTCCGAACTGAACCCCAATGAAAATGTTTGGAAGTGGATGGCAGGGGAAGTCTATAGAAATGGACGTCAATTCCAAACACTGCATGATCTTCGTGAAGCCATCTTCACCACTTAGAATAACATTCCAGCCAGCCTTCTGCAAACACTTATATATCGACCAGGCCAAAGCGAATGTTTGAAGTTATTCGTAATGATGGCCGTGCAACTCACTACTGAGACCTCTTGTTGGGCATTTCCTACCCTGTTTAGGACTTTTTTTTGGTTTAGTCTTAAACTTTTAACCAGCTAGTATTTGAGCTAATACCATAGTGTTCACATTTTCCATATTAAATGCTAAAACAGTTTTTGTTTTTATTTTCCCTTTTCTTATTTTCATCTTTCGAAACTCTACTGTAATAAATGGTTGAGTCTAACAACGCAAAATGCATATTCTTTCTATATGTTCATTGGCCTTAAGATTTTGGTCAGCAGTGTATATAGTTATTGTATATTAATATAGTAATATATATTACTTGTATGTTTTGGTATTGTAATATATTGTTCTTGTATGTGTTGGTATGTATGTATATTTATATAGTAATATATAATTATTGTATGTATTGATATATTAATATAGTAATATGCAATTATTGTATGTATTGGTATATTAATATAGTAATATGCAATTATTGTATGTATTGGTATATTAATATAGTAATATATAATTTCTTTTACGTTTGGTATCATAATATATATTTTCTTGTACGTTTGGTATCATAATATATATTTTCTTGTACGTTTGGTATAGTTATAAATTCTTGTAAGTACTGGTATATTAATATAGTAATGTGCAATTGTTGTATGTATTGGTATATTAATATAGTAGTATATAGTTCCTGTGTGTTTGGTATAGTGATATAGTAGTACATAGTTCTTGTGTGTTTGGTATTGTGATATAGTAGTATATAGTTCTAGTTTGTTTGGTATAGTGATATAGTAGTATATAGTTCCTGTATGTTTGGTACTGTGATATGTGTAGTTCTTTTGCTTACCCAGGCTTCAATTAATTTACAAGATGTATTGCTCCGTAGTTTAAATTGTGATATATAATTTAACATGCTGATATAACGTGCTTCATAGTTTTGACCTATCCACAATACACTTATACATGCATGCTATGTTTTACTTTTCAATAAAATATAAATGAAATTAATGGGTAAATACCTGTGAAACCTTTGGTTTATCAAGTAAAATCCCTGATGATCTGTTGAAACTTGAAATCAACGTGGTTGTCTAATCTTCGTCAAAGCTCAAGATAGAATGGCATTACACAGGGAGCAGCAATACAACGCATGAGTTTCAGTACATTCAGTACGTTGCTATGGGACGCATGACACATACTTCCGTCTTAATGAAGACGTTGAGCTCTACAGATCTATGTCTCTTTGATGTTAATTGTTAAGCAACAATGACGATTGTGTTTTCCATATTTTATGAATATATGTAGGTAACAATATTGGGGGCTGAGGGGGCTCAAGCCCCCCTTGACGCCGCCACTGGCTGAAGGGCTTGTATAAACATCTAAACTTTTAAACAGAAGGTCTTAAAGACAAAAACATCCTTTAGTCTGTTCACTGTAAAATTGTTAAACACGTTTACAGAACTTATAATCGTTATATTGCTAAAAAACTGCAAAAATTGTCTTTCTACCAGGAAAAAGTAGTTCTTAAGATATTTACAAACAATTAAAACTTTGCACCAACTTAATTGTAAAATAACATAGTTTGGTTTGTTTTGAATTTCGCGCAAAGCTACACGATGGCTATCTGCGCCTACCGTGCCTAATTTAGCAGTATAAGACTAGAGGGAAGGCAAATAGTCTTCACCACCCATCGCCAACTCTTGGGTATTTTTTACCAACAAAGAGTGGGATTGATTGTGCCTTTATACCGTCCCCATGGCTGAAAGAGTCAGCATGTTTGGTGTGACGGAGATTCGAACCCGCGATCCTCAGATTGCGATTCGAGCCCCTTAACAACCTGTTCATGCCGGACCCAATATAACAGGGATTCCAACACTTGATAGTACATAAAACATTTATTTGTTAAAGATTGCTCGTTTTAACGAAAAGCCCACAATCGACTATCTGTGCTCTGTCTACCATAGCCCAAGATTTTAGCCCAGGTTAAGCTTACTCATCAGCTATATGTGTGGTTTTATAGCATTGTTTTTCGATTTTCAAAGCTTCATTGAATATATATATATATGTGTGTGTGAAGCTCTGAAAATCGAAAAACAATGCTATAAAACCAATAGGTGGTTCTAGATGCTTGAAACTTAAAACTACTTAACTAAAACTTGTCAATTTGAAATATGGTTGACTCTGCGAAAATATTAAAAATAACTTATAATTAGCCATATTAAAGAGCGAAAAACAATGATATGAAAACATCACCTTGATGGAGACATGGCAAACCGTTAGTTTCGACAGTCCGACAGCTTTGTTTGGGTAGAAATTGCAGTTTGTAATGAGTAAAGCACATTAGAGGGAAAAGTGGCTGACCCATATTATGTATTGTTCATCATTGTCTCAAATCTGTCTTATGATAATCTAAAAGTCTGTTATAAACACATAACTTGGGTTTTTAACGTTTTTAAAAGCTATTAAGATTTTCAGTTCAAAGGAAAACCTCACTAAAATAGATTGAACCCAGCGTGTGGCAACTAAACATTATACTACTGGCTATTCTTGCTTGAAAAGGGCTAGTTAGCTCACCAGTACTAAAGTTGAGTGTTAACTGTTGGAGTGCAGAAGTAATGCAACGTTTCATTGACTTCAACATGTGATGTCCACTAAAACAACTCATAACACCAGACTAAAACTGTGTCTTCATAACAACTATCATTAATTAATACTAATTTTTGAAACAGAGATAAAACAAGCTAAAAACAATTTTGAAAAATTAAGTGTGATGTAGGGATGACAATTCCAAGAGTACAAAACCACAGTATGGATAAATAAACAAAACCATACAAAGATCCCTGAAGCCAATGTTACAAGTTTATGGTTATTAGCCACTGTAATATTTTATAGCATTATTCAGTTTAAATGTTTTTATTTAAATCTGAATTCACCTAACCGACAATAATTTAACATTTAGTTATAGATAGACATTATAATTTGAACGATTCAGTTATTTATGTAGTGATTATTGTAAGGTTTTGTTTCTGTGTTTTTCTCTGTATTCCTATCCTTATACATTTCCACTTTTTTATAACTAGTGTAAATAAATATGCACAGTGTTTTAAAAATGTCAACACAACAGGAAGTACAAGTGATGATTAGAAACTATCTTGTTTACTGACAAAGGTCATGTACCAGTACAAGTGATTAGAAACTATCTTGTTGACTGACAAAGGTCATGTACCGGTACAAGTGATTAGAAACTATCTTGTTGACTGACAAAGGTCATGTACCGGTACAAGTGATTAGAAACTATCTTGTTTACTGACAAAGGTCATGTACCGGTACAAGTGATTAGAAACTATCTTGTTTACTGACAAAGGTCATGTACCAGTACAAGTGATTAGAAACTATCTTGTTTACTGACAAAGGTCATGTACCGGTACAAGTGATTAGAAACTATCTTGTTGACTGACAAAGGTCATGTACCAGTACAAGTGATTAGAAACTATCTTGTTGACTGACAAAGGTCATGTACCAGTACAAGTGATTAGAAACTATCATGTTGACTGACAAAGGTCATGTACCAGTACAAGTGATTAGAAACTATCTTGTTGACTGACAAAGGTCATGTACCGGTACAAGTGATTAGAAACTATCTTGTTGACTGACAAAGGTCATGTACCGGTACAAGTGATTAGAAACTATCTTGTTGACTGACAAAGGTCATGTACCGGTACAAGTGATTAGAAACTATCTTGTTGAATGACAAAGGTCATGTACCAGTACAAGTGATTAGAAACTATCTTGTTGAATGACAAAGGTCATGTACCGGTACAAGTGATTAGAAACTATCTTGTTGACTGACAAAGGTCATGTACCGGTACAAGTGATTAGAAACTATCTTGTTGACTGACAAAGGTCATGTACCGGTACAAGTGATTAGAAACTATCTTGTTGAATGACAAAGGTCATGTACCGGTACAAGTGATTAGAAACTATCTTGTTTACTGACAAAGGTCATGTACCAGTACAAGTGATTAGAAACTATCTTGTTGACTAACAAAGGTCATGTACCGGTACAAGTGATTAGAAACTATCTTGTTTACTGACAAAGGTCATGTACCGGTACAAGTGATTAGAAACTATCTTGTTTACTGACAAAGGTCATGTACCGGTACAAGTGATTAGAAACTATCTTGTTTACTGACAAAGGTCATGTACCGGTACAAGTGATTAGAAACTATCTTGTTTACTGACAAAGGTCATGTGCCATACATTTAACAACCTTTTAAGAAACATTACTTCTTCCAAGTCATCTACAGTCTGATTTACAAATTTGAGCGCAAGTGACGACTGTAACAGATAACAAAATTAAATTACGACCGCTAGATGACGATCTTTAGTAAACATATTGTCTTAAATGACACAAAAAAGTTTACAATAATTAATTAGAGAAATTTACATTATGAACAATACATTGAGGTTAATGGTTAGTTTTCAATTGACAGAGACAACATATTACCGTTTACTGACAGTTTTGAATTAGCCAAATGCAGGGCGTAAAAATATTGTGCGAGAAACTTACACTCGAAACTAATACGATCACAAATACTTTTTAACAGCATAAAATGTGTTTACTCAGCGTCATCTCGTTTCTTAGATAGGAAGTTCTCATCAGTTACGTGGAAGGCCAAATTAAAACTTCAGATAATATTCTTATCAGTATGATACACGAACACACTTTGGTACGTTGCTACTGAACCATCATCGGGCTTATCTGCAGTGAGTGCAGCACAAGTAGCTCACTGTGTTACTCTGCGCTTAACAACAAAAGAAACAAACAAACGAATTAATTTAGCCTTTGTATAAGTTAATTTCCATCTCTTGAACTGTTCCGGTATTGTTGGTATTGCTATTGTTTGTTTTAAAATGTAATTACCATTGTTATGGTGATAGACCAATGTTCAAGAATTTCTATAGGTGCACTACAGTAATACAACAAAAAATATATATATAGACCTGGGTTACTCGCCGGGCACTGATGAAAATTTCGAAATAGTGTGGGGCCAGGAGCGTACGTGTTACAACAGCGAACAATGGAAGTTACGTTCGTGATTCGATATGACTGACAGTTTGATGTACGATAAACCTTAGACGTCTAGTTACTGTACTTATGAATGAAACTAAAGACGAATGAATAAGAAGGTTTTAGCCGCTATAATATCTATATTATAATCACCTTTCACAAAGCTTCTTTAATGGGAACTACATGAAGATTCACCTAAAATCTTTGAGATATCACGCTAAAAGTCGAGTTTCGATACCCGTGGTGGACAGAGCACAAATATCCCGTTGTTCAGCAACTACTCAAATCAAATGAGATGTCGTAAGGTGGCTAAATAGAGGGCGTTACAATAAAAGAAATGTTTGTTTGTTTTTTGAATTTCGTGCAAAGCTACTCCAGAGCTATGTGCGCTAGCCGTCCCTAATTTAACAGTGTAAGACTAGAGGGAAGGTATTTAGTCATTACTACCCACCGCCAACTCTTGGGCTACTCTTTTACCAACGAACAGTGGAATTGACCGTAACATTATAACGTCCTCATGGCTGAAAGGCGAGCATGTATGGTGCAACGGAGATTCGAACCCGCGACCCTCAGGTTACGAGTCGAATGCCTAAACTCACCTGGCCATGCTGGGCCTAAAAGAAATGCAAACGAGACTTAAAGTCGATTATTTCAAAAGATTTCACCAATGTGCAAATTGTTTTTGCAAACTTAAGCCGTTCTATAAGTAATATATGAAGTATCAATATATGCCAATTGTTACATTAAGAGATGTACCTAGTTTGTAGAACCAAGAAATCATTCTATATTAATACAACTTGCATTGTTAAATAAAGCCAAGGAAAGCGAACACGCCACAGTTGTAACAGTGGACGAATCAGACGCTCCAGCGAATATAGTGTTGGAATCTTCATAACAATAGGAGGTTCCTTCTATCTGATTTTCAATAAAATGAATAAAAAAAGGAGAGTAAAACTGGTGATCTGTGTAGTGATCTAAATTAAGAAGTGAGAATTCTAAAAAGAACCAGTTTAGCTAACAGTTTAGCCTGACGTGGCCAAGCCCGTAAGGCGTGCGCCTCGTAATCAGAGGGTCACGGGTTCGCCTCCCTGTAGCGCCAAACATGCTCGCCCTCCCAGCCGTGGGGGTGTATAATGTAACGGTCAATCCCACTAATCGTTGGTAAAAGAGTAGCCCAAGAGTTGGCGGTGGGTGGTGATGACTAGATGCCTTCCCTATAGTCTTACACTGCTAAATTAGGGACGGCTAGCACAGATAGCCCTCGAGTAGCTTTGTGCGAAATTCCAAACCAAACAAACAAACAAAAAAGCAACATAAAGGTTTTACAGTTAAAACTATACAGTGGCACGTCTGCGGATTTATACTGATAGAAACCGGATTTCGATAGCCCTGGTGGATAGAGCACAAATAGCCCTTTTTGTAGCTTTGAATTTAGTTCTGAACAATGAATCAATGTTGTAAACAATGTCAAGTGTGGGTAGTAGTACTTAAATTACAAATAAAATTTTGAGAGCTGGGGATATGTTCTTACACTGTATATATAAGAGCTGGGGATATGTTCTTACACTGTATATATAAGAGGTGGGGATATGATCTTATAATGTATATATAAGAGCTGGGGATATGTTCTTACACTGTATATATAAGAGCTGGGGATATGTTCTTACACTCTATATATAAGAGCTGGGGATATGTTCTTACACTCTATATATAAGAGGTGGGGATATGTTCTTATAATGTATATATAAGAGCTGGGGATATGTTCTTATAATGTATATATAAGAGCTGGGGATATGTTCTTACACTGTATATATAAGAGGTGGGGATATGTTCTTATAATGTATATATAGGAGCTAGGGATATGTTCTTACACTCTATATATAAGAGGTGGGGATATGTTCTTATAATGTATATATAGGAGCTAGGGATATGTTCTTATACTGTGTATATAAGAGCTAGGGATATGTTTTTATACTGTGTACATAAGAGCTGGGGATATGTTTTTGTACTCTTCATCTTTAATTTTTCTCGTTCTCTAAATTACTCTTATAAACGGCACGAGGTCAGCAGGTTAACCAATATCATGGTTGTGGTAAAACAATATATGACTGAGTTTCCATAAGAGTTGAAGAACCCTGGCGGAGATATGAGGAAGTCTCATATTACAACAACAACAACGAACTACATGTGTACAGAATTTCACGCGCAAGATAAAAATTGGGTTTATTGCCACAATAAAAGTTCAAGGAAAGTGTTACTGGAAAGTCGCTGATTGTGATGACCTCCGCATGTTCTTGACAAATAAAGCAGTGGACCAGAACCGGTTGATGGTCAACGTGAGGTACACAAATCACACTTGTATGAAAAGGTCAACAAATATTCACACTTTCTAGTTTGTCTGAACTTTTGATAATGTAGAGTACACAGTAATGATTAATATGTAAAACATGTATCATACTTTATAGTTTGTCTGAACTTTTGATAATGTAGAGTACACAGTAATGATTAATATGTAAAACATGTATCATACTTTATAGTTTGTCTGAACTTTTGATAATGTAGAGTACACAGTAATGATTAATATGTAAAACATGTATCATACTTTCTAGTTTGTCTGAACTTTTGATAATGTTGAGTACACAGTAATGATTAATATGTAAAACATGTATCATACTTTCTAGTTTGTCTGAACTTTTGATAATGTAGAGTACACAGTAATGATTAATATGTAAAACATGTATCATACTTTCTAGTTTGTCTGAACTTATGATAATGTAGAGTACACAGTAATGAGTAATATGTAAAACATGTATCATACTTTCTAGTTTGTCTGAACTTATGATAATGTAGAGTACACAGTAATGATTAATATGTAAAACATGTATCCCACTTTCTCGTTTGTCTGAACTTTTGATAATGTAGAGTACACAGTAATGATTAATATGTAAAACATGTATCATACTTTCTAGTTTGTCTGAACTTATGATAATGTAGAGTACACAGTAATGAGTAATATGTAAAACATGTATCATACTTTCTAGTTTGTCTGAACTTATGATAATGTAGAGTACACAGTAATGAGTAATATGTAAAACTTGTATCATACTTTCTAGTTTGTCTGAACTTATGATAATGTAGAGTACACAGTAATGATTAATATGTAAAACTTGTATCATACTTTATAGTTTGTCTGAACTTATGATAACGTAGAGTTCTTAACCGTTTTCTATGATTTTGAAGTAGCGATATATAACCAACCTGTAAACATCCTTTTCAGTCGGTAATACGTGTGCATGAAAAATGTAAATTTGTGCGAACAAACATACTGGGTATCTGACATAATCTGAAATCTCATCCACTCGATAACATAAATATGTCTTAATCTTTTTCAGAAGAACTGTTTAGTGATCTATCCACAACAAGTTCCTTTGATATTAAGTTTGTTTGTTTGTTTTTTGGAATTTCGCACAAAGCTACTCGAGGGCTATGTGTGCTAGCCGTCCCTAATTTAGCAGTGTAAGACTAGAGGGAAGGCAGCTAGTCATCACCACCCACCGCCAACTCTTGGGCTACTCTTTTACCAACGAAAAGTGGGATTGACCGTCACATTATACACCCCCACGACTGGGAGGGCGAGCATGTTTAGCACGACGTGGGCGCGAACCCGCGACACTCTGATTAGGAGTCGCACGCCTTACGCGCTTGGCCATGCGCGGCCTTGATATTAAGAGAATTTGACTGAACATCACAATATTATCTGTTATTCTTTACTTCTCTTCATATTCTAAACAACAATTCTTTATTACAATTCAAGAAATAAAATTTTAAAGTTCCAATTTGTGACATTAAAAACTTTCAATGTAGTTTTCTGCTAAAATGTTTCAAAAGCTATAACACATCTTCAAGAAATACCACACTTCTGTCTAAATTATTCGAAAGATATTTCATACTTTTGAGATACACCACGTTTCTGCTCAAATTTTTCAAAAAATATCAAACACTTTCGAGAAATGCCATATTTCTGGCCCGGTATTTTTTTTTTCTGGATTGAAGAATCTTTATTTCATACTTCCAGATTCAAATGATTCTTTGTTGAACAGATAACTTTTGTGGATGAGTACAAGCATGTCATTTTAACTTAATCATACATTATATTAAAATGTTTTATTTATAATTGAAAATATATCTTTATAAAGAAAATATAATCTTCTACATATAAGCTTACGAAGTAGGTTCGAAGTAATCGATATTTTTGAAAAGATATCAAATATGTAGTATTATCCAGGTCGTGGCGTTAAAAATTATTCATGGTGCAAAAAGGAAATCAGAAAATCACAAGTAACCTGTATTTTTATGAAAATATCACACAGTGAAAAGCGAGGTTCCATTGGCAACAGTACTACCCCAATATATCGCCAATTATGATATTCTCAATAAGAGGAATGTAACGCAATAATTACGTATAGAGCCAGGCGGGTGTAAACGTGGATGACTAAAATCATGTCAACTTTTGTTTGTGAAGATCTTTTAACTTTTTATGACTACAAACTATATATTTCAGGGAATTTCGTTTTGTTCCTTTCAAACGATGAGGAATTATGGACACCCGAATATGTCATATGTGAAACGTAATTTAAATTGAATAATCTATTTAAATAAAAAGTAATTTCTGTCTTCGAGTTGCGCTTTTTTTGGTAATAGTATACAATTTACATCGTTGCTTAGCAACAAAACTATCAGTTGATATTATTGTTAGGCTAACTATGGTGCTTATGTTGAATACTTAATATACATATTGAATTGTTATAAAAAATTATTTTTTATTCTGTGTTTGTTCTGTAACTTTGATGATATAACAGCAAAATATTTTATATGTGTAAAAACGGCTGATATGAATAGAGAAAGCATTGTGTAGAGGAGCGAACAACTTTCCTACCTTCCTCGGTCATCGTGAGGTTTACGAAGCGAAATAGTTTAATTCAGAAACGACAAGTTTTCTTTCATGAAAAGTTTTGTGCACCAGGTAGTGTTTTTTCACACTGTCTTTAATTTAGGCGTAATTACTAAACAAATACAGCTCTGCAATACTTTTGGCTCTATTATCGTACCCTGATAAGTTAAATAACATTTTATTTATATTTTACAGTTGTTTAATGTACGTCTAACTTTTGACGTTGAGATACAGGCAAAAGCAAAATAACAATTACCACGGATTTCAGTGACGTAGTGTTTCAGCTAAGCCTTACATGGTATGTATCTGGTCTCATATTTAAATTATACTACAAATAAACCTGTTATTATTAACGTTAGGCTAAGATAATATTTAGTTACATCTGTACAAGTGTGAACGCATGGTATTTGAATTACGCAATTAACTAAATATGAATAGTAGAAACATTATTAAATAAAGTTACGTTTTTCACCTCACATCAACCTCCATTCGTTTCAGGTAAGTCACGAAGTCCACCCACCTTCCTTCACTGAAACGTTATTGTTACGTCCTGAATTACATCCACGATTCATTCTTCCTAAGATTTTTTCTAAACATTCGACAATTATTTTGCTCAGCGGTATGTCTGCGGACTTACATGCTAAAATCCGGGTTTCGATACCCGTCGTGGGCAGAGCACAGATAGCCCATTGTGTAGCTTTGTGCTTAATTCAAAACAACAACAACAACATTCGACAATAAAATAAAAGAGTTAGTTTATAATTCATTTGCTTCACTGAAGTTAGTTCTTAAATCACAAAATAGTTTTTACCATTAAATTTTATGTATGTTTGAAATATATCCTCCAAATAAGTTAAAATAAAAATTTAAAAGTATGCTAGCAAACAACCGATTATATTAATGAAAATAACATTAACTGCAGCACGTAATTGAAAGATTACGGATGTACAAAGAATACTGTCTTAACTCCCGTCATTTTTGATGGGCTATACACTAGTTTTGTTTTATTTTAATAACAGACAATTCATTTACGATAAATACCTTGGGGTAAGACCACCATGTCTCACCCTACACCAATGAAGTACATTGCAGTCGTTCGCCTACAATGAAACTGTAATGGCGAAAAGTTGACTAAAATAGTTTTTTGTTTTGTTTTTTTCCAATCTGTGGAGTAAAATTTGTCGTTGTTGTTTCAGTTATTGTGGAAATGTCCCCTCTCACAGATAATGTTCTACCTTCCCGATCTTTACTGAAAACATTTACATTTATTTTAAATTGCAGCTGTTATGTATTAGACGTGAGCCAGTTTATCTTTTCAAATCCAGAAAAATCATAAGAAAAGGTTACAATACAAACACGTATATACTTATAAACACTTCAGAAATTATAGATTATATCTACAATGACTGCTAACTAATGATGTGATAAAATAGCTTCAATATTATTCAAACAGAGCATCAGTTATAATTAAGATACATTGTTTAAAATGTTACATTTTTTGCATGCTATGTATGTGTGATGCCAGTTAATAACTGATTTAAACTATTTTTTCTTGTATTGCTTTAATTATTTGTAGTATTTAAATAAAATTGTAACTTTGTTTCCTTACACTATCTTTTCTTGGAGGTTGTTGATATTAAATTTATAGGTAGAGTGGATTCCAACCACAAGAAGCGCTTTTTTATATAAATATCTGAACAAGTTGTCTAATCTTTGTTTTAACCACAAGTTAAACTTATAATAAAAAACAAGTTAATTTTAACTCTCATTTTTCATGATATTCACCTTCAACTAAAGTTAAGGGGGCCGTTTTATCACACCTTCCTCTACAAACTGACCATTAATTAAGGTCAAAACTGACTTGACCAATATTGAGATATTTACTACAACAACAAATTGATCTCTGTGAGAAACCTACACTTCGCTTTTTGGGGAACTCCTACATTCCACTTTCCACTCCCCTCGGCAAACATTTTCGAAGTAAACGTCATTTTTTGTCGTACTCTATTAGTGCGGGTGAGATGGCTCTTTACTTCCGGTTTGTGTACAATCTTTCTTTGAATCAAACAATAAATTTATAATCAAAGTTCTGTTATCCTGAGGATCAAATAAAAATGTTGAAACAACGTTCTTTAAAACAAGGAAAAACTCAATAACAGAAAACATTATAGCTGAATTTACAGTTCATTTACTGCAACGCTTACTTGTTTCAATGTTCTAACTAATGATTCAGTAATTTCATTCACAGCAACCTTTACTTGTTTCAATGTTCTAACTAATGATTCAGTAATCTCATTCACTGCGACCTTTACTTGTTTCAGTGTTCTAACTAATGATTCAGTAATCTCATTCACTGCGACCTTTACTTGTTTCAATGTTCTAACTAATGATTCAGTAATTTCATTCACAGCAACCTTTACTTGTTTCAATGTTCTAACTAATGATTCAGTAATCTCATTCACTGCGACCTTTACTTGTTTCAGTGTTCTAACTAATGATTCAGTAATCTCATTCACTGCGACCTTTACTTGTTTCAATGTTCTAACTAATGATTCAGTAATTTCATTCACAGCAACCTTTACTTGTTTCAATGTTCTAACTAATGATTCAGTAATCTCATTCACTGCGACCTTTACTTGTTTCAATATTCTAACTAATGATTCAGTAATCTCATTCATTGCAACCTTTACTTGTTTGAAAGTTATAAGTGTAGATGTTATCCTTGTAGTTCAGGAATTCTGTCCTTAATCCCTAAAAACTTTGTTATAAAGGATCCTAGAGAATCCGAGTTAAGGAGATATCTCAGCGATAGCTGCGGACGTTAAAATTGGGTTTCGATATTTTTGTGCGTTAGTACAAAGAAACCTGATAGAGAGAAAAGTGAATTATAAATATTCTGGTTTATAATATAATTAAACTCTTGGAGTTCTGACTGGTACTTTATACTGGGTTCACAAGACTGATAGTCGAACCAGAACTTCGGTTTCTAATTTTGGCACATTTAATAACGAAGTAATAAATTTTTAGTTCCACTGGACAAAAACTAAAAAACAAGGTTACACAGTGGGCCACGTGTTATACATATAGGTACCGAAACCCGGTCTTCAGTGTTATTAGCCTTTAGACTTGTTGGTAAGGGTATACAATTAAAGATATTTATCAACTGTTCTTGATTTAAACTGTATATCATTTCCTTTTTTGCTAACTTTAGTGTAACATCTTCATATCGAAACATAAAACTGACTTGTTTGTAGACATTGATGTAACAGTATCGCTTTGAGAACGTTCAAGTTTTACAAATTGCTATCCTTAGCCATAAACGGTGAGTTTGGTATTTCCGTGTAGCCTTCAGCGTCCTACTGTTTACTTCTGATACGGTGGGAATAGGTTGTTGTTGTTTTGAATTAAGCACAAAGCTACACAATGGGCTATCTGTGCTCTGCCCACCACGGGTATCGAAACCCGGATTGTAGCGTGTAAGTCCGCAGACATACCGCTGAGCCACTGGGGACAGTGGGAATAGGAACAGTAACAGTGTTAAATTTACAGCAGAAGAACAAAGATAAATGATTTGTCGCTGACGGTTGTCACCGTTTAATATTTCAGTCTCGGAGGCTTCATTCGAAATAGCCTTTAAAACAACCAGGGTGTTTCCTAATCCATCTGGTTTTTTAGTTGTTCAGTAACGTTGTTATGAAAATGAACAGATGAAAGTTAGGTTAGTGAAGAAAGAACTTCTGTTGACAGTTGTAAACAGTTTCATAAGAAGGATGCACGACAAATGGTGATGTATTTTAAACATGGTTAGAAATTCACTTTACGTTGGTTGAATACAGAACTCCTGCTATAAAGGATCACCTATTTGTATAGTTATTAGAACTTCGGAAACATCCAACTACCACAACTCTGATCAAATGTTACATCATACACCCAACTACTGCAAATAAAGAAGTCCTCTGATTAAACATAACATCATACACCAAACTACTGCAAATAAAGAAGTCCTCTGATCAAATGTTACATCATACACCCAACTACTGCAAATAAAGAAGTCCACTGATTAAACATAACATCATACACCCAACTACTAAAAATAAAGCGGTTCTCTGATCAAATGTTACATCATACACCAAACTACTGCAAATAAAGAAGTCCTCTGATCAAACATAACATCATACACCAAACTACTGCAAATAAAGAAGTCCTCTGATCAAACATAACATCATACACCAAACTACTGCAAATAAAGCAGTCCTCTGATCAAATGTTACATCATACACCAAACTACTGCAAATAAAGAAGTCCTCTGATCAAATGTTACATCATACACCAAACTACTGCAAATAAAGAAGTCCTCTGATCAAATGTTACATCATACACCAAACTACTGCAAATAAAGAAGTCCTCTGATCAAATGTTACATCATACACCCAACTACTGCAAATAAAGAAGTCCTCTGATCAAACGTTACATCATACACCCAACTACTGCAAATAAAGAAGTCCTCTGATTAAACATAACATCATACACCAAACTACTGCAAATAAAGAAGTCCTCTGATTAAACATAACATCATACACCCAACTACTAAAAATAAAGCGGTTCTCTGATCAAATGTTACATCATACACCAAACTACTGCAAATAAAGAAGTCCTCTGATCAAACGTAACATCATACACCCAACTACTAAAAATAAAGCAGTCCTCTGATCAAATGTTACATCATACACCAAACTACTGCAAATAAAGAAGTCCTCTGATCAAATGTTACATCATACACCAAACTACTGCAAATAAAGAAGTCCTCTGATCAAATGTTACATCATACACCCAACTACTAAAAATAAAGCAGTCCTCTGATCAAACGTTACATCATACACCCAACTACTACAAATAAAGCAGTCCTCTGATCAAACGTAACATCATACACCCAACTACCACAAAGAAAGCAGTCCTCTGATCAAATGTTACATCATACACCAAACTACTGCAAATAAAGAAGTCCTCTGATCAAATGTTACATCATACACCAAACTACTGCAAATAAAGAAGTCCTCTGATCAAATGTTACATCATACACCCAACTACTGCAAATAAAGAAGTCCTCTGATCAAACATAACATCATACACCAAACTACTGCAAATAAAGCAGTCCTCTGATCAATGTTACATCATACACCCAACTACTGCAAATAAAGAAGTCCTCTGATCAAATGTTACATCATACACCAAACTACTGCAAATAAAGAAGTCCTCTGATCAAATGTTACATCATACACCCAACTACTGCAAATAAAGAAGTCCTCTGATCAAACATAACATCATACACCAAACTACTGCAAATAAAGAAGTCCTCTGATCAAACATAACATCATACACCAAACTACTGCAAATAAAGAAGTCCTCTGATTAAACATAACATCATACACCAAACTACTGCAAATAAAGAAGTCCTCTGATCAAATGTTACATCATACACCAAACTACTGCAAATAAAGAAGTCCTCTGATCAAATGTTACATCATACACCAAACTACTGCAAATAAAGAAGTCCTCTGATCAAATGTTACATCATACACCCAACTACTAAAAATAAAGCAGTCCTCTGATCAAACGTTACATCATACACCCAACTACTACAAATAAAGCAGTCCTCTGATCAAACGTAACATCATACACCCAACTACTACAAATAAAGCAGTCCTCTGATCAAACGTAACATCATACACCCAACTACTACAAATAAAGCAGTCCTCTGATCAAACGTAACATCATACACCCAACTACCACAAAGAAAGCAGTCCTCTGATCAAACGTAACATCATACACCCAACTACTAAAAATAAAGCAGTCCTCTGATCAAACGTAACATCATACACCCAACTACTAAAAATAAAGCAGTCCTCTGATCAAACGTTACATCAAATATCCAACTACTAAAAATAAAGCAGTCCTCTGATCAAACGTAACATCATACACCCAACTACTAAAAATAAAGCAGTCCTCTGATCAAACATTACATCAAATATCCAACTTCTACAAAATAAAAAATATTTACAGTACTATCCGTGAAATTAGTCAGTTCTTAAAATATTAACATTTAAAAAAATGAAGAATTTATACATTCTAATCGACTACCATTCACTCTATCAAGATGAACGACAGATCATTATTCCTCCAATAAAAACCCAAACAGTACATTGGATCATTTATCCAGACCAATAGTTGATTCAGGAGAGACGTAAATGTTATCTCGGCTACTGGTTGTCAGAGTAGTTGTAACAGATATTACCCTGGACAGCCATCACTTCTCTGTCAGTTACGTATCACTCCTTCTCGTACATTACACAGAGCTCCAATAATTTATGTACGGTTATAGAACAAAAAGAAAAAGTGGGTCACACGAACTTTGTTATAATTTTAGTTGTAATTAAATATAAAGATTTCACTGACAATGTTCTTTAAAATAATTAAAAGCCCTTCAGGAAAACTTATTTTTATTCCAGGAATAAAACAATGGGCTATCTGAGCTATATATACTGAAGCGGTCAAACTCAGAACTAAAGTTGATACAATGCTCAGTTAATAGCTCAAAGGATCATAAAAAAATAAACTTGAAAAGTTTAGTATATAATTCATGTGATAAAACATGTCTGAGGCGGAATCGCGTGCGACCAAGTAATATTTCCGTCTTAAGGTTTTCTGGCTTAGACATAGTGAACATACATTTCCTTAATTATGTATAATATTTGAGTGGAACGTTATACTTGTTTGTTTCTGAATAAATTCATTACACTGTTTATGCTATATTTATTAGAATAAAAACAAATATTCAAAATATACACTAGTACACAAAATCTTTATCAAATTTATTTATAAAAAGTGTCCAGTTTCAACAGTTTCGTTCTTTTAATGGACCTTCTCATATCGTTAATAGAACACCAATTCTAGTCTTTTCATGAAGTTCACTTTCTCCCTTCATTTTTGCATACAGTTTGACAGCGTTAATCAAACTTAACACTTGCGATGAAGTAGGAATTTCTATTTTATCTTTTAGGATTAGGAAAGAAAAGAATTTATCTTTTCGTGAGAATTCTTTAAAGAGTAAAAGTTTGCACTTAAAAAATGAAAAATGGATTTCTACAAATCATGAAAATAGTTCAACCCGAAAAATTAAAGGCAGAAAAAAATAACAATATATTTAACTCATACTTACTGTAACAAAATGTCCAAGAATTTATTAATATTTAAACAAATGAGTAAATATATAAGAAATTCATTTAATTAAAAACATTTTTACCACCTTACTCGAGTTCCAATCCCACTCGTTGATAGATGAGGTATGTGAAAGACAGTTTTCCCGTCAGCGTTATGCAGGTTCTGCCCCATAGAGGGCGTTTTATAAAAGAAATCTTAAGATAATGCTGGAATACGTTGGTATTTACTGATATAAATCTGTCAACATGTAAGGTATATATGTTAACATGTTCAGTGAATTTCTGCCTGTGACAAGTCAATTAATGTATTGATTTAGGTTTGTTTCACAACAATACACACTTAGCATGATAATGTTAGGTTTACACGTTTCACTGTTGATTTTACGGTCCTGTTAACCAGCAGTTGATTCACTACTGTCCACCATTTAATAACCTCTGACACTTCATGCATAATTGTCTTTGATTCTAGTTTTTTTCATTAAATGTATTGAGGACTGAGGACAGATTAATGCTACGCAAGAGCTAATTGTTGACGTTAAGAAAAACGTGAAACTTTTCTGTGTGTGCACAACTTATAGACCCATTAGATGTTTTCTTTCCACCTTGACGTTTTATCAGGAAAGTAGCTCGTATACACACACAAAACGTATATTTATTTGTCAGCTTTCAACTATCTGTCAATCTTTTTGTTCTGTCGTTACGTACTACTAGGCTAGTACTTTTCTCTCCACATTTTGGATTGAACATAGAGCTACATATTCTTGCGCTACTCATCACGGGTATCGAAACCGGCTTTTAGCGTTGCAGACATACCGCTGTGCCAAAGGGGAGCCTCTTTCTGAGGAACGATACAACTTTTGCATTTTGTTAATACATAACATTTTAAATTACATCAATGATATAATATTTTAATTTTATTTCAAATAAAACCGAGTTTTGATACCCGCGACGGGCAGAGCACATATAGCCCATCGTATAGCTTTGTACTTAATCACAAACATTTACATACTTTGTTTCCAGCATGTTCCATTTGTACTGATATGTGTATTAAACTAAATTTATGTTAGACCTTTGAGTAGCTATGTGTTATAAAAACACACAAAAATCCTAACCACGTGAAATATTATGGAAATATTTGTATCCTGACTTGTCTGCTACCTGTTGGTTTGTTTTTGAATTTCACGCAAAGCTACACGAGGGCTATCTGCATTAGCCATCCTTAATTTAGCAGTGCAAGACTACAGCGAAGAAAGCTAGTCATCACCACGCACCGCCAACTCTTGGGCGATTTTTTTTTACCAACGAATAGCGAGATTGACCGAACATAAAAACGACCCCACGGTTGAAAGGGCGAGCACGTTACGAGTAACGTGCCTTAACTACCTGGTTATGCCGAGGCTGCTACGTGGTGACGAATTAACGATGTTCGAAAAACATGTAGGTTCAAAAAGTCTCGATAGAAAAGAAACAGAAAAAGTATAACCCGAGATATTTCAAAAAGTGGACCTGTCTTCTTCAGGGGAAACTAGAAGTAGAGAGTAACTATTTTTAAATTGTGGTCTGCCAAAATGTTTCTAAACAAGACAAAACCCACCGAGAGAGTAACTATTTTTATATTGTGGTCTGCCAAAATGTTTCCAAACAAGACAAAACCCACCGAGAGAGTAACTATTTTTAAATTGTGGTCTGCCAAAATGTTTCTAAACATGACAAAACCCACCGAGAGAGTAACTATTTTTAAATTGTGGTCCACCAAAATGTTTCTAACAATAAGACAAAACCCTAATCTTCAACACCATTCAAATGAAGAGGAAAATTACCCTGACAGACTTGGATGGTTCTCTATCAATTAACAGTTTAGTTGTACGATCCATATCCTGGTCCAGAGATTTTATATTTATCGTTGCTTTGAAATAAAATAACAAATGTTACACAGCTCATTAGTTTGGCCTTGCAAGTATTAATTAAACTTACTAGTTTCATCAGAATTTTCCCATCCTTTGGTAACAGCCAGTAAGTAGAGTTAACACCACTGAATTCAGTGATGGGCTAGTTGTGTATAAGTGTCATTTGAAGTAGGTCTTAGTTTCATGTTGTCTTAGAAAGTGCAGCTGAAAATGTTTTAATATGTTTCTTCTCACCATTTTAAATACAATGGTCTATTTAGCCTGTTATATAGCTACGTTACGTGTGTGTAAGAAATTACGCAGCCTGGTGGACAGTTGACTCTGCGAGTAAGACAATACTGAATTGTGGTTTCAGTCTTTCACTAAACATTGTTGAATATTTATAGCCATTAATTTAAAACCTGTCACTAACCCTTGATGAAAGGGTATAATATTTTAGCATTAGCACCTTTGTAGCTTTCAACTGAAAATACTGAATTTTTTTGGAAAAATAAAATGAAAAAAGCATGCATGCTATATGTTATGATGGAAACCACTATAAACTTGTGTACTGTTTTGTTGCAAATCACATACAACTGACTTCAACCACACACATATGGAACCTTATCGGTTTTATTTAGTCAAAAAGACCAAATACAGTCACCAAATTCATTGGTGGTAGTCAATGGAAACTACATAATACACTAGCTTGTCACAATGTACTAACTGATGAACTATGACATAATCATGTAAGAAATTGCATATTAGAAAAACTTCAATCATAAAAAGCATATAAGCATTGAACCCATAAAAAAACCAACAAACTATCCAAGTAACTGGTGTCACACTTTGTGGGAAGTACAACCTGAAATCAATAAATAGCACAAAATTGATAAACTACATACAATGAGTCACTTACCAATGTGCAGCATATCAGTTGAAAATAAACAGAATTTGTTCCATGTTAAATTCATACATATATCTACAGTGTTTTAAGTTTAGTAAAAGAACAGTTTTAAACCATCACCAACTATTTTTACACATAGTTACATAATGAAGTTCTGCCTGGTTCCACATCTAGGTGGAATGTTTCCTTGCAGTTATTTGAGTTAAATAAATAACTTTTAATATTTACCTTATTAGCTCAAGTGAGTATGCACTGAACAACAACTGACATCTGGCTATGTAAGGGTAAGGAAATCAAATTAAAAACCAAATTTATCGTGCTTATGGACACCGACAGAAGACTCATTGTGAAACACTGGGGCTGTTGGGAGACAAATATGTAAAAGTTTAAACAAGGTTTTTTTAAACTACAACAAACACTGTCCAACAAAATTTACTATGTATGTAGAACTGTAGTGAATAGGACAGAGTTTTCCATTAAAGACCAGTGTTTCTGGCACTGCTTTACTTTCCTGCCATTACTGTCTGACTAGGCACTTATTCTCCTGAACTGACTTTTACACCCCCATTACCCAATTAAATTTGTTCTGTCTTTAGTTCTTTACTCTCGCCTAGGTCGTCTCTGTCTAGGAGACTTTCTAACATCATCAGAGCCACCTCCTGCAGTTTCCTCCTGAAATAAATATACATAGAGTAAAGATTACAACTGACTGGCAGCAAAGGATTGCAATAAGGTAAACTTATTTACATACTTTGGGGGTCAAATTTCAATTGTGATTACATGAATACATACACTCAGACAGCATCCTACAGCTGGAACAAAAAGTACTTTAAATTGAAAATTGCTCACTTCAGAAACAGACATTTCTTCCAAGTGTTCAAAACACTCTACAAACATACAAGAATGAAAGCTCAAGATAAATATATACTATGTGAAAGTAAGCTACTAATATATCGTATTATATGACCTGAATGTAAACTATTAACATAGCCCATAAACTGTGATAAAAAGAATGACATGATACTGTTAATACACCCTCATAAACTGATCTGGATGACAGCTGTTTACCCTATTTACTCTGATATTTACTGCTCATGACAAGAGGTTTTGACTTGCATTCAACATTGTATGAAAACTACTTTTAAGTTATACACCTATTAATGCAGTATAAAACTGGAGTTAATAATACATATTTTAACAGTATGAAAGTTATTAATTGTATAAAACAATTCTTAAACAATCTTATATTGTCCCTCGTGCAACCATTTTTCAATATACATTTCCTTTTTTCTTTTCACCATCCTTCCCTATAAGTACAAAATTATTGTAACTTACTATAAAATTGTCATTGTTCAGACAAATCAATATTGAATTGCTTTCAAGATCCATCAAATAAAAACTAGATCTATTACCACACCTACCTGCCACAGCCTTTAATTAATAGTTGCTTCTTATATTTCATATTATCTGTAACTGACAGAATGCAGACTTTCAAAGGAAACAATGAATTATTTTGTGTTCTGAACAGAGAACTGTTCTTTAATTTTTTAGTATAAATTTTGTTTTCATGGGACAGATAATGACTAGCTTGGATGAATTTGTAATGGCTTTTGTTGTACAGTTAGAAAGCCAGTAAAACTGATAGTTAAAAGAACTTGCCTACTGTTTGCATGTTATTATTCTATGTTCTTTAGTGCATTACTTCCATTAGTATAAAACAAGCATCACCAACAGTCAACAGACACGGGTATTAATTTCTCAATTTTCACATTTATTATTAAAAAAAGTAACTAAAATGTAAAGATATGGATCTCTTTAGGCTAGTTAAGGTTAAGTTTGGTAAAATAAATGTTAGGCTATGTAATTCAATAGCTTAATCAGAGCTTCATGTTCCCCAAGTGATTTGCAATTTATAATGGCATGAATACAAGTTAGACATGGTTCAGAGGGGAAAACACACAATAAAACATAATTATAAATAGATGTAGACTGTTACAAGTTCAAACCTACTTAGGATGAACCAATGAAGTTACCAAGTTACAACTTTAAGTCATTCTAGAAAAAAAAAGATTGTTATTCAGTTTAGTTTTTATTATGAGGACAGTGAAATTTAGAGTTAGAAAATAAACAGAATATAATCTTACTGAAAACAAACATTTCAAATGTATTTAGAGTTGGAAAATAGATAGAATAGTCTTACTGAAAACAAACCCTATTCAAAAGAAATACCCGATTATATCCATGGAGATTTTTATAGTTTATTAAAATGTCAATAAAAAATACGATGTATTGTATGTCTTCACAAAATCTGGCAAAGTTAGTAGCTTCAAATACCTGATGATATTGGAGAGCACGAGCCTGTCCCGAGAGTTAATATGTCAGAAACTGTGATAAAAGTGACATGTTTTGCATTTAAAGTGAAATGCCAAGACTGTATATACAGAATTCTCTAACAAACTAAATTTTACTTTTTTGATGATACAGGAAACTTTATCACACTAACATCTTCAGGCTTATCTAGCTCTTCCTCTTCAGTCTCCTGCTCCTTTTCTCCTTCCTCCTCTTCTTTTTCATCCTCATTTGGCTCTTCTTCTAAAGCCTGCTTCTCATTTTCAACTTCTGTCTCAATACTTTCCTCAGGTAAATCACCAGACTTAGTGTCTCCAACCTCATCATCTGGAAGACACTCATCTGTTTTTTTGGCTCTAGCTCTCTGTTCATCTTCCTTCTCCTTATTAAAGGAAAGTATTGAAATTAAACAATGGAATTCTTTACTGCATATTTCATCTTGTCTTCTAATTTCAAAATCAACAGTTCTTTATAAATTACTTAAAGGATATACGTATAAAAGAAACAACTTATTCAGCACTTATATATTCAAAAACAGCTCGTTTGGGTTGAGAAAATATTTTACATAGAAGAGCGAACAACATTTCGACCTTCTTCAGTCATCGTCAGGTTCACAAAGAAAGAGGTAACTGACCAGAAGCTGCCCACGTTTGGAAGGGGTTGTGTAACTGAGTGTCGGAATGTATAGGGTGGTGTTAGATGTTTGAATATACAATTTTATTTATTTTATTAATATATGTATAAAGGCATTCCTTTATATTGGTTTTTGTTGTACAAGTAAGGCTTCTTTAATTTTGCATTTGTAAAAATGCACCAAACACCAAAATGTTAGTGTTTTGTTTGTCAGTGTAGTTTTTACACAGTATAGACCTCAGTTTTGTGCCTGGTTTTTGAATAAATTTGGTATTAACTGGGATGTCATATTTTGTAACTAGTTTTTGCCAAATGTTTATTTGTCTGCTGATGTCAGAAATATATGGTATACAGCAGTATATGGTTTCGTGATTTTTTGATTCGTGAGATATATTTACTTTTGATGGTTGATTTTGCTTTCTGTCTAGGTGTGTGCATATAATGTTTTCTACAGTTTGTGGAGGAAACTTTTTGATGTTCATGAAGTATTGTTTTATTTTGTCTAATTCATTGTTAATTATCTGGTGAGCATAGTTTTATAGCTGTGTTTATTTGGTTTCTTAGTACGTTGAGTTTTTTTCATGTGCTGAGTCCCAAGGAATGTATTGTCTAGTATGGGCAATATTTCAATGGATTTTTGTTTTAAACTGTGTATCGGTTCTTGTAATTTTGAGATTAAAAAATGATATTTGATTACTTTCTTCTTGTTCACATGTGAAGTCAATGTTAGGATGTATAGAGTTGATGTGATTGAAAATAATTACGTACGTGTTCTGCAGATTTGAATCCCTCAACAGTGTCATCTACATATCTGTACCAGTAGAGTGGTGGATGTAATACTTTGTTAATCATGAAACTAGTTCAGCTGAAAAATTAAAAGGCAGAAAAAAAGAACAAAAGTTACATGATACACCCAACTACTACAAATAAAGCAGTCCTCTGATCAAACGTTACATCATATATCCAAGACCACAAATAAAGCAGTCCTCTAATCAAACGTTACATCATAAAGTACCCAAACAGTACATTGGATAATTTATCCAGACCAATAGTTGATTCAGGAGAGACGTAAATGTTATCTCGGCTACTGGTTGTGAGAGTAGTTGTAACAGATATTACCCTGGACAGCCATCACTTCTCTGTCAGTTACGTATCACTCCTTCTCGTACATTACACAGAGCTCCAATAATTTATGTACGGTTATAGAACAAAAAGAAAAAGTGGGTCACACGAACTTTGTTATAATTTTAGTTGTAATTAAATATAAAGATTTCACTGACAATGTTCTTTAAAATAATTAAAAGCTCTTCAGGAAAACTTATTTTTATTCCAGGAATAAAACAATGGGCTATCTGAGCTATATATACTGAAGCGGTCGAACTCAGAACTAAAGTTGATACAATGCTCAGTTAATAGCTCAAAGGATCATAAAAAAATAAAAATAAAAGCAAAACACAAGCAAACAGTAACTGAACACCTAAAACGGACGCTGTTCTAAGTGTGGATAGAAAACACCCGTTTGGTTTAAATACTGTAAAAGCAGTGAATTATGAATTAACATGTATATATTCTTGAAAAGTTTAGTATATAATTCATGTGATAAAACATGTCTGAGGCGGAATCGCGTGCGACCAAGTAATATTTCCGTCTTAAGGTTTTATGGCTTAGACATAGTGAACATACATTTCCTTAATTATGTATAATATTTGAGTGGAACGTTATACTTGTTTGTTTCTGAATAAATTCATTACACTGTTTATATTTATTAGAATAAAAACAAATATTCAAAATATACACTAGTACACAAAATCTTTATCAAATTTATTTATAAAAAGTGTCCAGTTTCAACAGTTTCGTTCTTTTAATGGACCTTCTCATATCGTTAATAGAACACCAATTCTACAGTCTTTTCATGAAGTTCACTTTCTCCCTTCATTTTTGCATACAGTTTGACAGCGTTAATCAAACTTAACACTTGCGATGAAGTAGGAATTTCTATTTTATCTTTTAGGATTAGGAAAGAAAGGAATTTATCTTTTCGTGAGAATTGTTTAAAGAGTAAAAGTTTGCCCTTAAAAAATGAAAAATGGATTTCTACAAATCATGAAAATAGTTCAACCCGAAAAATTAAAGGCAGAAAAAAATAACAATATATTTAACTCATACTTACTGTAACAAAATGTCCAAGAATTTATTAATATTTAAACAAATTAGTAATTATATAAGAAATTCATTTAATTAAAAACATTTTTACCACCTTACTCGAGTTCCAATCCCACTTGTTGATTGATGAGGTATGTGAAAGACAGTTTTCCCGTCAGCGTTATGCAGGTTCTGCCCCATAGAGGGCGTTTTATAAAAGAAATCTTAAGATAATGCTGGAAAATGTTGATATTTACTGATATAAATCTGTCAACATGTAAGGTATATATGTTAACATGTTCAGTGAATTTCTGCCTGTGACAAGTCAATTAATGTATTGATTTAGGTTTGTTTCACAACAATACACACTTAGCATGATAATGTTAGGTTTACACGTTTCACTGTTGATTTTACGGTCCTGTTAACCAGCAGTTGATTCACTACGGTTCACCATTTAATAACCTCTGACACTTCATGCATAATTGTCTTTGATTCTAGTTTTTTTCATTAAATGTATCAGCCAGCTCATTCAAAGACTTTTAATTTCAAGTCTAATCTAAATCAACTTAATCATAAAGCCTTAATGACCAGTTTTGATGTAATATCCCTCTTTACAAAAGTTCCAATTACTGAAGCCAGCAAGATAGCCTTAGAACTCTATATCCGAGACCCTAACCCAACTACAGACATTCCCAGTAACCAATAAGCAACCCTCATAGAATTCACCACGATAAAGACAAACTTCATGTTCAACAACCAAAAATATATACAAACAAATGGCCTAAGCATGGGCAACTCAGTATCACCAGTTCTAGCCAATATTTTTATGATACAAGTTGAAACACAAGCAATTAACACAGCATTACATCCACCACTATACTGGTACAGATATGTAGATGACACGGTTGTGGGATTCAAATCTACAGAACACAATTTTTTCAATCACATTAACTCCATACATCCCAACATTAATTTCACATGTGAACAAGAAAGAAAGCAATCAAATATCATTTCTTAACCTCAAAATTACAAGAACCGACACACAATTCAAAACAGAAATCCACCAAAAAATCACCCACACTGGACTATACATTCCTTGGGACTCAGCACATGAAACAAAACAAAAACTCAACATACTAAGAAACCAGATAAACACAGCCATAAAACTATGCTCACCAGATAATTAACGATAAATTTGACAAAATAAAACAATACTTCATCAAAATCAATAAGTTTTCTCCACAAACCGTAGAAAAAACATTATACGGACACACCTTGACAGAAAGCAAAATCAGCCAACAAAAGTAAATATATCTCACGAATCAAAAAATCACGAAACCATATACTGCTACATACCATATATTTCTGACATCAGGAGACAAATCGCCAACATTTGGCAAAAACTAGTTACAAAATATGACATCCCAGTTAATACCAAATTTATTCAAAAACCAGGCACAAAACTGAGGTCTATACTATGTAAAAACTACACTGACAAATACCACACCAACATTATTTATAAAATACAATGTGGTAACTGTCACGAATTCTATACTGGAGAAACAAGTAGAAAAATGGAAACCAGATTCAAAGAACACAAAAATCACCTTCACACGTTTTCAAACACTGCAAGTCAAATAAACAGAACATAACCATAGAAAACACTCAAATACTAAATAAAGAAAGAAACGCAAAATTAAAGAAGCCTCACTTATACAACAACTTAAACCCAAAATAAACCAATACAAAGGAATGCCTTTATACATATATTACTGAAATAAATAAAATTATATATTCAAACATCTAACGCCGTCCTCTACATTTCGACTCTCGGTTACACAACCCCTTCCAAACATGTGATCAGCTTCCAGTCTATTACCGCTTCCTTGGTGAACCTGACGATGACCGAAGGTCGAAACGTTGTTCGCTCTTCTACGTAAAATATTTTCTCAACCCAAACAAGCCGTTTTTGCATGTATATTTTTCTACAAGTGGGTTTTCTTGATATCACTGATTATTCAGCACTTATTAAAAGTTTTAAAATAGGTATTCAAAAATTTATTTAGGTTCAAGTGAAAAGCTACACAATTGTCTGTTTACACTGTGCCCACGCATAGGTATCAAAACTTCATTTTTATAATAAGCTTACTACTGAACAGCTTGGGGGCAATTGCACACACAATATCTATATGTATGTACCTAATGGAAACAATTTCTGAATAAATAAATATTTTCTTCGTTAAATGGTGTTTTCACTTTTGGAGACAAAACTGAGAATTTATACAAAACATTAGTCTAGTTTAGGGAGACTAGCTTCAGTTCTTACATTAGTCTAGTTTCTTTTCTTTCACTAAAATGTAGTGAAGATGTAAACTGTTTTTTTTAACTGACAGTGTCTGATAACACTTTATACATGACTGAACACTAATTACTACTTAAAATATTAGAAAAATAAGTTTACCTTGCTGGTAGGTGTGGCAGTGCAGCAAAAACTGATGAAAAGAACAACAGGTAGACCAATGACTAGGATGTAGACTGCCCAAAGCCAGGGATGCTTGTTGGTGTACTTCACTAAACGAACTAATACGTTATCCTAAGGAAGGGAGAGAAACTACCTAATAAGGAGCTACTACATACATTCTAACTGCCTGGGAAGTCACTGCAAATAGAACAACTGGACAGTTTCAGACTCTTCTAATTACCAAAGACTCAGTAAAGGTATGGAGTAACAACACATATTAGTAAAATTATAAAATCAAACTTGGGCCCAATCCAGAACAAAGTATTTTAACTTTGACAAGTGTTTTGATAATGTATGCCATTGTTTATGAACAAAATATGAATTTTAAATATATAATTTGACTTACAAGAGTACTATAAATATACGAGAGATAATCTAAGCTTGATCAAAATAAGTTAAATATATTTCTAATAAAAGTTAGGGTGCTGAAAGCAAAATTATGAACAAAAACAAAACAAAGAGAAATAAATTTTATTCTCAGAGCTGGAATGGTTATCATCTGGGAACAGCAGGATAAGCAAATGCTATAAATAAAGTGTTGTTATGTGGTACCTCCAGAACCCGTTTTCTGATGTGATAAATGTAAACGGCCACTGGAATAGCACAGTACACAAAGTACAAGAGCCACAGGTATGGATGGCTGCTGGTCTTCTTCTCAATCCATTTCCACCATGTCTGCTAACAAACTGACACTCACCACTCATTCAATGACAGAAAAACAAATGTAATAAAGTTGAGACAGCTTAAATAAAACTTGCTTATAAATTAAACAGATGAGTAAATGGACAGCAGTCTGACCTCACCAGGGGGGGCAATCAAGCTGCTTCAAAATATCCTGCGACTGCAAACAAACGTTATTTTTTTTATATATTCAAGTGACTCGTACAAGAATCCTTACTCAGAATGTACTAGCACATTTTAACTGGAGCTTAAATTTTAAATTTTGGTTACTGTTTAGTGATTTAGAAAGGATTCAAGGATTTTTAAGTATCGTATACAATTTACCATCTTAGGAGGCCTAACTGCATTTTTTTGGTTTACTGATTCATGCTGTGTTAATGAGCAATGAATAAACAACACCCAACTGTTTACATCAAGTACTATTAATTGTGATGTGATCCACGAGTGCAGAGAATACAACATTTTTATAACTTGTACATTTTATTATGAAGATGTTAGTGAATTATTTGGTAAAATGTCACTATGTAATAATTTTGATGGATTATAAAATTTCACTGTCATAAGTTATTTCACTGAGAACACAGATGTACCAGTAACAAAAGTATGAACATCAATATTGATTATGTTTAAAATAACAATCTCCTAATATACACCATTCAAAATATGTGCATCTTTAAACTTTGAAATGTCCCCCATTCTCTTGGCAGTAACACTACCAGCAATAGCATGTATGATAAAGATGCCAACCCATTAGTACACATTTTACAGTTTACAGTATTCAACAGTATTTACAGTATATTAGTTATACTGGTAGGAATAGCATTGATATCTTAGCAAAAATGTAAGAATAATAAAACTCCCCACATCACAGCAACCAAAAACCATTAAGATTTCAAATTATACACATCAAAAACTTAATGTATTATATTTCACTAACAGATAAATTTCCAGACTAAAAAGTAACAAGTACTTAAATGGACGTGTCGAGTAATAATTGTTTACACAAAAACTGCTTACCGTTTCCCTGTCAACAATTTCTTTTTTTAATGCCCATGTGTCTTCTGTCCACTGGTCAACTACTAAAGGGTCATCACTGATTATGATGTTGTCAAACACAATACCATCACTCATTGACCACAGTTCAAAACCTACAGCTTCCTATAAATGTAAAGCTGAACTGGTCAGTAAGATTCTTTGTCATTTAAAATACATACAATAATAAAACCTAATGATTACATGCCACGTTTGTTTTCACACTTAAGTCTTACTACCTTTAGCAACACACATATCTCTTCAAATTACAACTGTAGAATATGATCATATGTCAAGACACTTACTATGGTTGACATTTTGTATGGATTCAAGTCTTCAAAATATTCAGGGTTTGGTATCTTGCGTGGCTTCCATTTACCCTTTTAAAATAAAAATTAAACTTAAAATTCTACGAATGTGAAATTGAACCAGAAGAACAAGCTATTACAAGAAAGTCTAATTATGTACAATGTTGTTCTGTTATTTTTAGATCAATATTAGTAGCTATAAAATATTTAAGTTCTTGTAATATGGTGACCAGAGTTTAATAGTTTTATTCACTCTACTGTTATTGGTTTTAAAAACAGTATCTAATGTGTTCTATTTCACTTTACCTTCTATTATTTTACAAGCAACTTTTGATAGATGCTCAAATATTTCTAAATTTGGTACTTAAATAAGTATCATAAATAGTCCGGTTTGTTTTTTGTTTTTTTTATAAATTTCTGCTACTTAACTATGTTCTCTTTAATTATATTTACTGTAAATCCTGAGTTATTTACAGCAGTAAACTACACAAAATATACATAAACATTTCAGGTAAACAGTAAAATTATTACATAAGATAAAATATAGAATAATAGGTCACCAAAATATCCTGTGTGACTTCTAGTAGTAGATTAAATATGAATAAAACAATAACCCTGTTACTAACATGATATACAATACTCAAGGAAGTTCTGTGTGTTATGGGTCAGTTACTAATGGTTTTTATCAATGTAATTTTGAAGATGGCTGTTTTTAAACAGAAGATGTTTGTGTCCATTTTCTTATAACAAAGCCACACTGGGCTATCTGCTGAGCCTACTGAGTGGAATTGAACCCCTAATTGTAGTGTTGTAAATTTGGAGACATACCTCTGTACAAGTGGGAGCCTTTTTCTCAAACAAATTAATTTCCTAAATTAATAACTTATAAAACCTCCTAAGTAGATATCAACTGAACTGTTTCCTAACTATATACATTTGACTGGCCTGTAATCTACCCTATCTATATACATTATAAACAAATTACTCTGTCTTTTTAGATTGACTGCAGTAAGATGTCACAACTGTATTTTAAATACATTCAAGTTTATAACTCTCTATATTTAATATTATTTTTAATTATATTACTTAATTTCACCTAACAAGTTTCTTATTTTTACCTTTTAGCAACTTTTATAGTAACAATTAAAGAATATACAAGTAATACCACTTACTGATTACCCTTCATTGTTGATGAAGTGTAAGCCTTGTTTACTTATACTAATGGTACTAGTATACTTAAACAATATACCTAAGAACAAAACAAAACAGTAATATGCAAGAAATAAACTGTGGCATAAGAGTTATTAAATATTAAGCTTGTTGAGATGACTGCCTTCAAACTAAAGAGAGAATACTGAAAACAATGTAGAACAACACATCACTTAAGTTAAAACCTGGTTTTCTACTGGTTATTAATAATACAGTAAAAAAATATTAAAGTAATGTTGGTAACTTGTGAAAGATGTGACAGGTGGAATATGACCAGCAGGGTCTGATGGTTTTAGTTTGACTCCATAAAAAAAAATTAAAAAAAGGAAAGACTATACAATATTAATAAGGTAAAAATTTTTAATGAGTAAAGATAGACATTTATTTAATCATACCTTGTAGTTGGGATTGTTAATCATAGGTGGCTTCCACTTTCCCTTGTAATTAGGGTTGTCGATCATTGGAGGTTTCCATTTTCCACATCCAACAGTACATTTAGAGTTACCTGTCATTATAATACAAAGTCATCAAAAACAAAGTTCTGTGTGTCAATATGTACTGAAACTATAGACCTTGTCATACAACTTAATACAGCTGGTGTCTACCTATACAGTATCACTCCAGGTTGTTCTGTGCGTCATAACACTTAGTACAAAGAAATGAAGAAAAAAAAATCACTCATGTTTCTACAATAATTACACAAGAGACCTCAGTAAGAGGGATTAACTGCAATATTTAAGGGTTTTCTTTCTGCATGAATCATATGCTATTAATTTGTTAATTCTGTAATTAACCAAGCCATCAACCAAGAAACAGTTCAGAAAACATATCTGTAATCACAGACTTGAAATACAACTTTCCAACCCGAGTTTCCACAGGTTATGTAAATTTGTAATTCTGTTGAAATTAAAACAAGTAATCAGACATAACACACATGCAGCTCCAAGTTTTCTGCAATGAGCTCAAAGAGAGTTATTTGCAAATCTCCAAAATCTTTAACGAGATTTTGCTACACTAGGTTTCTTTTTGATAACAGATGATACAGTTACTGTTTTCTGATAACATTATCTTTTCTCAAAATTCAAGTTACTTCAACTTTTGACAAATCTGTTAAAATTCTTTGTATCTAGTCAGTCAACGTGACCAATCTTGTACCCCAGAGACCAGCAGTTTTTGTGCTCTAAAAAACTTTATATACTTTGTACCTTCATGAAATATGGCAAACTTACTGCACATGTACAGTCAGGTTTTATATGCAATTTTTAAAAAAACCAGTAACACTCTACCCTAACTCTATATGAACTAATTTGTTAATCACTAAAAAGAAAAGCACAATAAATATAAATTATCGCCTTTTTAGAATGTCTGCATGTTGTACTACAAATATATATTTGTTTATCCTTAGTGTTATTGTCCTATGAGCTGTGTGTAACTAATAATCGTACCACACAATTTGTAAATAAATCAGCCTAATGTGTAGTTCATATCGTATTGAATAGTGCACAAGCCGCTTGCCACAATTTTTGTGAAGAATTTACTATAATTATCCATTATCTTACCTAATAAGTATGACATCTTTACATTTTATAAAAATAATGAATACACATTAAAAGTTGTTTGCTGCAAACTGCTGATGAAATTTTAAGCATTATTTCTTTATACTAATAATACTAGTGCACTAAACAAGAACACACCACAATAAATTGAAATAAAAATATCCTATATCTGACTTTTGAACTGTGCAATAAAAGCCACTGAATAATTATTTTCTTGATGTGAAAAAGAAGCTTACAAGGTGAATATGTAACAAACAAAACTTTGTTATGTCTAAAACCACATGATACATTATTTTAAAGATTGAAACTGTCTAGATACCATGTTTATTTGTGTACATCAATAAAGGAAATTTCATTAAATTTTGAATGCAACTCAAAGTCCCGATACGCTGACAAACTAAGTAGCAAGACTGTTGATTAAAGTGAACTTACTGATAAGAGGAGCTTCCCATTCACCATCCATCTCATCATCCCTGGAAAGTAATACTCAATTAATAAAATAGAATTAGGAAAGTATAATAATTTAACAACATTGGAAATACAGAATAGTTTAACAGTAAAACTAGAAAAAAACAGTAAAATAGTTTCACAACAAAAACTACAATGAATATGAGCACAAGCAAGCACTGACAGTTAATATTTAAATTGTATCAAACTATACTAAATACACACAATACCAGCATATACTAGTGTTCCACCTATATTTCTTGTTATGTATAAAGCGTTTGGAATGCCATGTTGTTGTTTATATTATTGTTTTAAAGTTCAAACCAATAATATATGTTGTTCATGTAGAAATTTCTAGAATTAGGAAAATCAATCATTTGTTTATAAATAGAATGTATGTCGGCCTGGTGTCTAGACGAGTCTCGTGCAAAAACAGACATGCGCAGATTACTCTGGAATTCTGTGGAAGTTACGCGATTGTTCAAGAACACAGTAGGCCTACTAATATATAAACAGACGGTGATGTGAGGAGAATCAGTGAGTCAGTCATTCGTTTTTATTCGATTCAAGAGATGCGTCTTCATTTGAGAAATTTTTCAACGCTTGCTGTGTGTTTATTCAACTTGGATTTGTAACTGGAGCTAGATCTACAAAAGCTGTGATTTTATTTTGTCAATCTTTACAATTCATTCGAATTACTGGTTATACTGAAGGTCAACATGTATAGGACTGTTTACAGGAGACCGAAGCAAGTTGGAAAACAACAAATTTGAGACATTCATCGAAAACATCGTAAAAAGAACTTCGTCAAATTTATTGAACTGTGAATTGTTTCTGGACTTCTCCATTCAAGCTTCGGAATTTCTTCGTGGGACCAAATTCACACCCTAAACTGGAATTTTGGATTTCTGATCTGAACTTTTGGACTTTCATTCTGGATCATTATATTGGACACAGGCCAGTACCATCTTGTATTGTAATTAATTTTGAAGGTTGAAACTGAATATCTGTCATTGTTATTATATAATTTATTTTATATCTGTCACATATATAATAGTTTATTGTAATAAATTATATAAGCTGTTATCTGTGTGTTTCTGTTGCGTTTAGTCCACATAAAAAACGTAACATTCTACAGACATTAAACTATTCAGTCACAGTTTCAGTACCTTAGACTTAGTTTGATGTATTTCAATAAGTATGAAACAAAATAAATGAAATTTGTACTGTAGTAATCATAATAAAACTACCGTTGGATTAATAGTAACACAAGTGCTTACAAGACAGTTACATTACCATCAGATAAATAGGAACACAGGTTCTTATAAGACAAACCAAATTTTATATGTTGGGGGGAGGGTTGGAGGTGAAAATTTTAGTGTTGAATGAATGCTACATAAAATCTAAACTGTTACAGATACATAGATTTAAATTTTATGTGCTGTTACCTGCAACTAAATACTAATACATTAAAAATATTATATAGCCACCAAGTTCAGAAATATATTACAATCTAATTAATAAAACACACCAGTCTGCAGGCTTTTCAGCATCTGGATCTGAAATAAACTCAGGTTCATCATCTAACCAACCTTCAGGCTTGGTGGCACTGGGGTCAGGAATTTGTCTGGGAGCATTTTCATCCCTAGAATATTTAATATTACTCTATGTGACGTAAGTAGAGATTATTTAATAAGTTTAATGTAATAATGTTCACATTTTATAAAGACATAACAAGAGGACTTTAATACTTACATTAAAGTTTTAGTTTAAAGAAATATCAGATTTTATCACAGTTTCTTTCATCCAATTAATTTCATGTTTTGAAGTGAAAGAAAATGTGAAAAACAAAAGTAGTTATTGAGCAGTTCCTAAAAGAATTAAAAATATTTAAAAACTACCAGATAAATACAATACCTTAAAAAGTACAGTTACCAAAAATGTCGAAACAGCAGAATTACAATAGAATTGGACAATTAGTTCAATTAATTGATTACACCAATTAGTGTTATGTACAATAATCAGTTAAATAATAGATTGTTACAAATATTCAAGTTTCTTGCAAGAATTAATTGAGTAGTTAAATGTGATTAAATTAATCATAGTTAATTATTATATTCTGCAAATTAGCCTGCTCTAATCTCAAAGTACTGATAACCACACAATAAATACAAGACTTTAAAAAGGTACAGCTACAGAGAAACATTGTTAAATGATGTACACAACTATTAAAAAAGTACCCAAGAGATAAAAAATGGAAAGGCACAAAGTTTCTAAACAAAAAAGTATTCTTACAGCTATAAGGATCTGATGAAGGTTTGTAGTTCAGAATATCAGTTAGAGTTTTTTCTATTAAAAATAAGTAAATAAATGGTTTGTTACTGATAAACCAAATTTTTAAACCTTACATTATACCAAACAAATCAAAATACATGAATAAAGGTTACATTATTATAACAAGTCAAACCAATTTGTAATGGTTGAGAAATATACACAACTGAAATTAAAAAGATAAATATGGCCATATTTCAGCATATAGAGAAAATAAACAAGAAAAACATACCAATCATCTGATTTCTTGGCATTTGGATCAGGAATCCTTAACGGGAGAAAATAGTTTTAATGTTTGAGAATCTACTTAAAATGTTTTGATTTGAAGCAATTAAAAATAAATACACAGCAATGGAGACCATGTAATCAGTACAATTTTCTGATAATAGTTGTTAGAACATCAAGATATTTGCTTATTACACTAAGCCTGATAAATCAAGGTAGTTTAGCATTTAAAAGAAAATTCCTTAAATATTAAACTAAAACCTAAACAGGTGTATGGAAAGTCACTGTCTGTTAATAAATATACAAGTGTACAGTGACTTTCTGTATAATTTAACTGTATCCATCTAACATTTACAGGAGAAAAATATAAACTGGAAGCAGACAGCAAGGATGATCAGATTGTTTGACAAGTTCTGTATGAGAATTATTTACCAATTTTAAACTAACTGTTGAAAGACAGTATTTCAAAATGTGGTCCCTCTATTGGTTTCAAAATTCAAAGAAAGTATAAGTGTCTAAAAAATTGTAACTGTACATGTAGAGAGCATGTGTGCTACCTGCAAAGTTCCATTAAATGGGTTTCTTTCCTTCAATGTCCTACAAGGGACTTGTTTGAACTATAATTCTTAATGTTAATTTTATTGGTAACTCTAATAGCAAAATTATTTAATTAAATACTGAATCTGAGAAAGTAACATCTTGCGACACGTGCAGTATTGGTGAGCCTGTAATTATAGGGTTAAAAGATTTAAACAGTTGAATCAAAACATCAAGTTTAGATTTAAGCCTATAACTAGAGACTGAAAAATGCACACAAATGAGGCTAGAAACAGTTTGTGTTTTATGAAACAAAAGATTCCCATTTTGACAACTCCACTAAAACGACCAGTACTGTAGACATGAAGTCAAAATAAGGATTTGTAGCTCAAAAACAGAATGTAGACAATATTCCCAGACTAGTTTGTGTACATTTCTGGTCTTGTTTCTGTACTTAACCAGCAATCCTTGTTTCCCCTTTCAAAAAGCAACAATCTTTTTATAATATTGTGAAAACAAAGCTAAAGTTGCAGTCCCAGTTTGAAAACTATAAACAAAACATAGAAATAAGATTATTCTTTTTGTACAACTAAAATATCACAACATTGTTCTGTTAAAATGATAAACATTATGAAGTAAATCAAACATCTACAACAATTACTGTAGTGCTGCTAAGGGAACATGAAATTTTCCAATGTCATTTTTGAAAATTATGAAAAACTTGCAAATCAATATCCTTATTTAATTAAACATTTTATCTAAATCAGCACCTAGTTAACATTACTTTAACATGATGTAGGAAGTTTGTTTTTAAATGAATGTTATTACCACTTATTAAGATTAGGAAAAACCATACATACAAAACTTTTCAGCAAGTCTTCTGATATATTTTATAATCATTATTTCTTGTTTATAATCCTGTCTGTTCCATGATACTAAGTAGGATGTGTATAAATTCTTTGCCAATTCCAATTATTCAAGGTTTAACACATCCACAGTTAAAAACCAATAAAACACTTTTTTTCATATAGTATTTCCATACTAATGACTTACTTCTCACGTTCGTCCCACTCTTCTGGCTTACTGTCTTCGGGATCATCTACTTCTGCTGGTGGATTAACTGGAGGGCTGAAAATGTAGCAAGTTATACATCCCTTTGAAGAGCATTAAAATTATTACCAAAACTTTAAGAACAAAAATAGGGCTTTGAGGATATTTTACCTCTTGGATAACAACTTCAAACTCCCTAAAGCCAAAAAAAAAGTAAATCATAATAACAGTATCCAATGAAATGATCAGAAGTAATCACTGAGAACTTAAGTTACAACAAATAATTATTTTATCTGTAATAACATGTGGGACATTTTTATTGTTAAAGTTTGGTATTACATCAAAACATTTTTAGAAAGTAATTAAACATGAAAAATTACATTTAAAATTACAAGAAAATCACACACGTTTACAAAAACTGATAAAGTATTTCAATAGTTTTTAACTCTTAAAGTTATTTTCTCAGAATGAACATTTAAAACTACAAAAGAAATTTTAGCTCATAAAACACATTTTGTAAATTATCATTCAGTGACTTCAGAAAACAAGAAAGTGGTTCACAAAAGTAACGTGAATGATGACAAATGCTTTTGTGACATACACTAAAACAACTAAACATTTACAGAAATCATAAGGTCTTTCAAGAAATATAGAAAAGTCTCCTAAATATTCATTCATTTGAATAATTTAATGGATAGAATTATATATATTTTACTGTAGATATTAATTATAGATCTGAAGTGTTCCAACACTAAGTTCCAATTAAATACAAAATCTTTACTGATCTTAATAACTCCTTCATACCAAAATTGTTGTACAAAAGGTTGTTGTACAAAACTTTTAAGGACCCATTTACAACACATAAAAGGTAGAATAATTTAAAAACGTACTTGAATTCTTCCAATAAACTGCCTTTCTGTATACTCTTCTTATCAATAAGGACTTCGAAACTGTTGTCAGGGGTAATTTCTGTGGAACACACAAACACTTAGTGTGCACATCTCACAAAAGTCCTTCATAACAGATAGTGTATGGACCATAAAAAAACTTAAAAATTACTTGTTACAACTTGAAGTCACTTACTAAGAGTGAAGATGTGAGGTTTTTTGTCTTTGAAAATGTCATCAAACTTTGGAATGGAGGATGTCCTCTTCCAGTGTTTCTCTTCAAAGCTACCATTTTTAGGGTTTTTGTGCCGGAAAATGAAATGTAGCTAAAAGATAAAATCAAAAATAGAATCACATAACAAATTTGTTTATAAAAACAACTTTATTTTCCTCCCTCTAAATCATTCTGTACATTGTGTCAGAGATAAATAATTATCATGAAATGTACTGCACAAAATATTTATTTGTATACAAGAACCACAATAAAACCTGAATTCTACTATTGTAGAAAGTAATAAAACTTGGAAATACATTTTTAGATTTTCCTACTAAAACACAATACCATATCAATTTAAATCAAACTTTTTGAGACTATCAATAAATTACAGCACCATATGCTGGAGTGCAAAAATAACGTTTTGCCACTTGATTCACCAACTGGTAAAATTATATTTAATAATTTGTATCATTACTAAAGCAGTTGTCACAAAAATAAAATACATTTATTATTGAACAAAACAAACAATTTGTTGATAATTCTCTATCACACAATATATTATAAAAAAAAAATATCAAAATACATGAATTTCAATACAGAATTCGTGTGTTCGATAAATGCGGGAAGTTCTTATAATTACAGTACCAACACAGTTATCAGCTTCTTTATTAAAAACCAGTACATCATGCCTCCAAAGTATTACAACAAAATGCTGCAAATCATTTTGAAATCAAAATGCTAAATTCAATGAATAACAAGATATTTTATTCAAACAAAGTTTACTGAGACTCACACTTACCTCCATGGTTAACAGATTGTATGTTCTCAGTAAAAATGTTTGCTGTTTATTAGCACTGCATGTAATATAAATTTTAACTCAAATGGTTGAACTGACACTGAATGTCCAGAAATCTTATGCAGCTATTCTGTCTTTATATTACATGCTAAAACAGTTTCACTTTTTTGTATTACTTCTCGGGACATGAACAGACTTCACTAAATCTGCTATTTTCAAAATTATTCCCTTCAAATAACACAAGTGTGAACAAAGAAAATTTTGTTTACAGATAACGTACGTTCCTATCTGTGTTTTTAAGACTCTTCATTCCCACTAAATAAAACAAACTAAAGCAGAATGACAACATTAGTTACACAGTAAATTATGTTAAGTGCCCAGCCCTACAAGAGATATGAAAGTATCACAGTTAAAATACTATTCACATGACCAAGTAGAAGCAGTCTTTATATCTTGTCAGTTATGGTGCTATTCATATTTATTAACAAATATTAACTGATCCAATTTTAACAAAGCTTTTTCTTAGACTAAACCTTACACTGAGCATCTGAATAACTTACAATAATTTGTCATCTGCTAGTATCAATGTTACAGTACCGATTCATAACAATATTTACCTTCACAGCCAGTGGTATTTGGTGTTTTCACTTTAAAAACACAAACAAAACATATGTTCCTGCCATCAGTGTTTTAAATGAAGGAAACTCACAAAAATAGATTAATCCTCAATTTGGACACTCAACAAGACCTGCACACTGAATAAATCACTGTCACAGTAGTAAACAGGTGCAGTAGTTACAAAACAAAAATGCCAAATTTATATATACTAAATGAGTTGGGAATGCATCTTCAGAAATTTATTTTTTATGTCACTAATAACAGATTTACACACAAGTAATTAACAATGAACTTAAAGCAAAATTTACAAATATTATTGTGAACGAGACAACACTTCAAAACCATAAGACTGTATTATTACATTACTATAATGGTACACACAAAACCAATTTGGTTTTCTAATGAAGCTGTACATGGGTTGAACAAAAATGCCACTACTAGTCAAATCAACAAAAATGAACATTTCCAATAAAAAGCTCTCATTCAAGCTAGTTACAAACAACTGCCAGATTTAAAGTTTGAAATATGATCTTTCTATTGGTTGTAAACATGTACTTCAGAGAAGAAACCATGAGTACATAAAAGAAGCTTCATATAACTGTACAAACTCTGGTATGTTTGCCAAATATGATATATCTAAGCAAATGGAAAAAGATGGGAGGTTCTCATTTTAAATTCTAACTTGTTAATGTCCAACTTCATGTTTCTAATTTTTTTAACCACTACACATGTTACATGGTAAGTAATATAACAAAACTGACTGACAAGACAACAAAGTGTGACATTTAACATTTCATTTATATTTTCTTTCATGTTAAGAGGCCGAAAAATAAAACTTGAATTATGAACTGTAAATACATTCATAACAAAGTTATTCAATCAAATTTTGAAAATAACAGATGTTGGGACATGTACTATTCGACCTGTTCATAGAGACAGTTAAATAATGGCACTAATCAATAAATTTTGCAGATCTGACAGTAAACAAAGTAAAATTGGTTACACATTTCTTTTCTTGTCAATTTTCACTGACATACAGTACTACAAACTGCAATGTTTAATTGACCAAATACATCCTTTCTCTGGTCACCACTGGAATATAAACAGACAAACAAATTATTAAAATTAAAATCCATAACTTTAAATAAGTTACTGAAGCAGTGAACAATACCTTTTCATCAGTTCCACACTTGTCTGGTCCAAACATAATACTGTATGGAGTTTTGTCATGGAACCTTTTCAGGTCCAAGCCTTTAGAATGAGAGAGTAATTTTAGATAAGCACCACCACATTCTTGACCGTGCTGAAACCGAACTTCGTACCTCGAAAAAAACAAAACAAAACACTTCTGAAATTCATTAAAAATAGTTACTACTCTACATTCAAAGACAGATTAATTAAAACAACTTAAAAGCGTAGTTTACTTACAATATAAAAAAAAAAGTACACTATGTTTTGAAACCACACACTCCTTAAAGAAAAGTACTTTCATACTCTTAAACAAAACAACCTTCAACAATGATTTCTACAAGATGAAATATGTAAATTTATAAACAATATACCATACTTAGTATTTGAACAGAAAATAAAACTTACTGTAAAATGAAGGGTTTGTTATCAAAGAGAAATGCTTTGTCCAATCTTGATGAAATAGCATGATGGTGGGCTTTGGACTGTAAGAGAACAGTTTCACACTGCTTTAAAACATCATTCCAACTAGAACTGGAATGTTAAATTAGCTTTTATATAAAAGGAGTAAACAATGTTTCAACCTTCTTCAGTTATTGCCAGGTAAATATACACTACTAGTACTGACACAGTTGACCTACGTTTTATAAAAGATCTTAAAAAGAAAACCTGAATCTACGTAGTTAAAATTACATTTGAGAAATAATATTTAGTTACACTTAAAAAATTCATGATATAATTTGATCTGTTATTTTCTACAATTTTGCATAATGTAAAGTTTAAAATTTGCTATATCATGGTGGAAGGGCATGTATCAGAACTACATTTTTAAATTCTTTGGTATTTTGTAGGTAGTGCAACACCACTGAAAACCAACTGCTTTTTAGAAGGATATGAAACAACCTTCTGTGAACAAATATTTATAAAGAAACATTTTAGTTGGGGATATTTTGTGTACTTAGGAGGACCATGGATCAGCTTGGAGCACCAGGACCATTAAGAAGATACTTTCAATAAATCATACATCAGCCATGATAAGCAAAGTGCAGCTTCCTCTAACACTGGATAATTTATGAACACAAAGTTCAGTGGCACATGCCCTCTGTATGCCTTAAGAACTAACATAAAAAATTCAATTTTTTTTGGGAAAAAAGGTACAATTTCACAAAAAAAAGGCCTGGTTCAAACATCACAGAGATACAAAAAGATTTCATGCTTTTCCCACACAAATAAATAAATCATGTCCCAGATGCAGTGTGGATTTCAAATAAGACACTTGGAAACTGCCATTTTTATGCATTAGAAGGATTACTGAAAGCATCATGCAATGGTAAAAGCCTTTTTGAAAAAGATAATGCAGGGCTATGTTGTCAAGATGTAGGTTTTTCAGGCAAAGTATAACTAAATCTGGCTGTTGATATGGGCTATAGCTATGCGAAGCTTCAAACATTATCCTCTTACAATATATTGCACTTCAGTATAATTGCAACTTCTCCAGTCAACATGTATATACATACATACTATTATTACTCACAGGAATGATCACCTTTTATATTTATGTTTCTTTTATATAATTCTCTATACTTACACCTAAAAACTATTTCTACCTTCATACATCTTTTTTAAACATTTTGCAGTTAAAACTGAGAAAAAATGAACCGTTGTAACACCTAGTTAAGTCTACTTATCAAAATGGCACAAAACAACCTTGGTGTCTAGCAATACTGACAGAGTTTAATGTTAGTTGTTGTTTGTCTATCAAACTTATTACTTTAGTTCATTATGCCTAAACTACTTTATTTAATAATGAAATTATGACAATGAACAAATACAAGATACAATATCATGAAAATCATTTACTTTACAAATTTTGTTTATGGTAACAAAATTTTATTTTAATTATAATATTCTGACTGAGAGTTTCTGATCTAACTTTGTATATATCTAATCAAACTTTTGTAGACAAACCAAAATATTTCCCACTAGTCAATTTATTGTTTTAAATGCAAAGAACAAATTATTAAATCACATGTTAATTAATGGATAATAATTTTATCTACTTACCTTCAGAACCAGACCTAGGTCACCAACAAGCCCATTTTTCTCAGCTTCTTCCACAGACCATTTACCTAAATGAAGAAACAAACATCACAATACAAACCATCTTCAGTGTAAAACAATGTTATAATTATTTAATGATAATTTTCAATAAAAAGCCAAATTTATTAAAATATCTAGCAATCATACTGTTTCAGTGTGATGTGTAAAGAATACAAAACAAGGTTAAATGATTTTATATCCATCATTTTTAAGAGCAAGTTGTTGAGATATTGTTTAAGTATTAATAGAAAATAGAGATATGTTGCATGATATATTAGAAGAAACATTCCTGAAAGTTACATTAGCTTACCACTGTACTTGGCAATCGTTTCTTCTGTATCATCCTTTTTGGCTTGTGAGACTATCCACCTGAAGAAAAAAGATCCCAGAAATTACTGATGTGTTAAGTGAAAACCTCGAATCATTTTAGAAAAAATTTAAAACTATGGAAACTTATGCAGGAACATATTACAAAGCTTAAGCAGTTTTCAGTTAAAAACAATGTCACTTCTGCAGAACTTCTAAGATAACACTACCAGTTAAAACATTTATTATAATTCATTAGAAGTTAATCACTTAAAAATTAGTGTTTATCAGTTTGTGAATTTAAAACACTGATGGTTATATTCTTGACAAATATATTCCGAAGGCAAATTAAAAACACATTTTCTAGTATATATATGTTCTCTCACAATCCACTAATTCCAAACAAACTGATTTTGTTGATGTTAACCTACTTACGCTCACCTTTTTTCAAAATTAACAGGATCATCAAAGTGTTCTGCTAAGTACACATTTCCTATTGGTTTAGGGGTGCTGTAAGGAATAGACTCCGTTACAGAGTCGGCTTCAGATTCCTAAACACAAAAAAGAAATGGAATATTAATAGCTGCAGTGTTTTTAGGAATGATTAATCTATCAGACACATTTCCTTTTTATAAGCTCTTTTTGTGTGTCAGCAACAAGCATGCAGCTTACATGTACCCCCTGTAAGCTTACCCTAAAATTGAGATTATTTTAGGCAGGGTTAAATCAAATTAAAACACCTGTACTAATACCATATATGTTATTTATCATTACCCACACAAAAATGGGAGGGGTAAAAAAAACAAAAAAACTTGTATGAAAATAGTAACAGTTATCAGCAATAATGATCATAGCTCAGTTAACCATGTTAGTACATGCTTTACTGATGAAAAGCTGGTACTTAACGACCATAATCATGTAATATAGTTAGGCATCTACACGTATTAGTACATTTTACTGGTGTTAATCAATTGTAATAATCCTCCAATACATCCATCATCAAGCACATTAGTACAGTTTTTGATGGTGATAAAAACTTACACGTTCACCCAATAGAACTTAAAAACTAATTGTTTTGTATAAAATACAATAACAAAACCTGTGTTATATTGAGTATCAAGTAATTTCCACTTTCTTCAACATATAAAAGATTTAAATATATAGTTGACTTATTTCCCTGTAACTAATTCGCAAATATCCATTATTTTCAAAAGTTAACTTTATAACATCTACACACTTCATTAGTTACTCATAACATACACAAACTGGAGTTCTGTCTCACATACTGACAATCTCAGATAATAAATACCAAAAGTATTGTCGATTTACTAAGTCATTACATTATTTTAATGTTTCAGCTGCAATCCTTTAAAATTCACAAAAAACACACATAATGTTCATGAATTACAGTGAAAACCTGATTGAAACACTGAGAACATTAAGAAAATTTACATGCTGACCAAATAAAGTACTTTTATTTTTGTATAGAGGATCAGAAAAAATTCATGAACTGTGACAATAGGTGAAATTGACCATTAAACAAGTCTCAATTTGTTATATAAACTGGTACATCACTCAAATCCTGTGCTTAGCATATGTACACTAATATAATTCACACAACTTTAAATTGATCAAAAAACAGGTTGGCATATATGATAATTGATATCAAATTGACAGAGGGCATTATTCTTCATAGATATATTAAAAATATTAATGAAACTGAAAAAAACAAAATGCACACAAAATCCTCTGCAAACTTTTCAGGCTAGAATGTACAAACTTAAATGATGCCAAAATAAGTGTGTGTTTGCAATTACACATAAAGCTACACAATGGGTTATTTGTGCTCTGTCCAGACATGAGTATCAAAACCTGACTGAATAGAGATTAAAATTAAGTTTTTAACAGATTGTAATGGTGTGTGTGTGTGTGTGTGTGTGTGTGTGTGTGTGTGTGTGTGTGTGTGTGTGTGTGTGTGTGTAAATATTGGAAATTAGATTTCATCTAGTCCAAACTATACAGATAACAAAGTAAGTCAATATATAGTTCACAACACTTGACTTTTACACCATTTGTTTATTTATAGTACTCAATTAAGGTAGTGGTTTGTAGAGTATAACAATCTCTTTACAGTTGTTCAGCATTATGTTGACAGTGCAATCAAAATCTGATACAGAAAAGCATGGAAGTCAAGCTTCTTTCTAACACCATTTGATTCACTTCATAATTGTGCTTCAACAATTTAACTGCAACGTCATTCACCCCCCCCTGCATATTACAAAATAGTAGTCACCTGAAACACAACCTAGACAGGTCACTTCATAAAGACTGAAGGCCAGTTTTACATTACATGATATGGTAATGTGTACACTTGTGCTTCATCAATGCAAGTTCTGTAATGTTAGCCAGAAAGAAAGATTTTGTTTTGTACAAATAGTTTGCAATTTTTATTGATACTATATAAAATTTTGTGAAGGTACACACTGCATCAAAAATTTAGTAGGAATACTTAACATGCACAAATGTGTATAAAAATTTATGTATATTATACCAACACTGTTGCAAAAGGGTTAATAGTTCTCTCTTGCTTTTAATTTATACAGGGTGGTCACTAGAAAAGCAGAAAATTTGTCAAACAGCTATTTACTTTTACAAAGAATAACTTTTACAGAGTTTTTTAAAGGCATATGTTATATTACACTCATAGATGCTCAAAATGCATTTTATGATATTAAAATAATGCATTTTATTCATGATGTAAAGAAATCAAAATAGAAATGAGTAAGCATGCATTTTATTCATGATCTCATCTGACCCTCAAATTTTCCGCTTTTCTAGTGACCACCCTGTATTATTTATGACCAATAAAAAGCAAAGGCTTTCATTTGTCAAATGACATTTTGCTTTCTGAACATACATCTCTCAATTTAACGGTTAATATGAGCTTTGTTCCCACTCAAAAGACAATGACTAGCTTTGATGAGTTTGTAACAGTATCATATGGTTAGAAAGCCAGCAAAAAAAATTAAACAAGTTAAGGAAAATTGTCTACTTTTTATGTAACAAATCTATGTTCTTTGGTACTTTATTCAACAAAATAAATTTAGGGCATTACTACCCTCAGCAAATTTATTCTTTATTATAAAAGTGTAACTAAAAGTAAAAATAGAGATTTTATGAGGTTAGTTAAGGTAAAATAATAATATAAGAAAAGTGATTTATAAAGCATGTGTACAAGAAGTTTGTTGATAACACAATGTCCACAGTTCCATGAGGGAACCGTAGACAGTTCCAAGGGCAATAAATCAATATAATTATAAATAGATGTAGCTGTTACAAGTTTAATGTTACTTAAGATGAATGAATGTAGTTTCATGTTACAACTGAAGTCATTCTAGAAAGAAAAAAATAATTTAGATTCTTTTCATTGTATAGAGTTTTGGTGGAGAAAACAAATATATCCATGGATAAAGTTATATAAAATATATTTTTATTGAAAGACTGACAAATTTTGTGAACATGTACATATATTAAAATGTTAAAGGTATCAAAATACAGGAAGATGTTAAATAGGCACAAAGAGGTCACATGTCTGTCAAATGTGAATTAAAATGTTAGTTCCAGTCACAGTATTATACAACAGTTAGTATTTGGCTCAAATCATTGCAGTCTTCAGAACTCGGAATTACAAATTATTATTTTTTTTTATGTATACATAATTAGAAATATGAATAAACAACTTTAAAATGTAATGTTCACAGAGACAAAAAAAATACAACAGTTTACGTTAAAAAAGTACAAATGTACACACACACACACACATGTAGAGAGAATATTAATACAGAAGAGCTGAATACAATAAAAGAACATCAAAAGGAAGGACAATACTGAAAACAAACCAAAACTTCTGATCAATGTTAGTTTGTGAGATAAAAATGAAAAACTGCTGCAATTGAAAGGATCCTCAGGGTACAGGCTATAGTGTGAGGTATAAAATGTACACTAGCTTCTAGAGGTGGCTGTGGGTGTAGGACTCACACTGCAAAGGGGATACATTGTCTATCAGGCTTAACTTCCATTTGCTAGTCTCACATAAAAGTAGAGGAACAGAAACAGAAATTAGGAGAGCAAGATATGGGTACTCAAGCCCATAGCATCCCACATCTATATCACTCTTCACTGTATGCAGACAGTTGTCGAAAGGTGACAGCTTTCCAAAGTAAAGAGGAATAAGTAGATAAAAAAGGTACTACCACCTAGAGATAAGTTAAACTTTTCTCCTAAGTTGGTATTCCATCCCTCATTATGGTAGTAAGACACTAATCAGTAACCCAGCAGACAAATTATACTTGTATGAAGGGTCCCAACCAGTTATTTAAACTGGTATAACTCCCAAACATCACTCCTCAAGTCCATTTTCAGACTAAACAAGCATTTATATGCAATAAGGTGTACATTGCATAAAGTAGTGCCAAGTTGTCTAATAATATTACTTACAACTAAATAGTTATCAGAAAACTCAGTAAAAAAATTATTTCATACATTCCTATATTTAAAATCACAGAATATTTAACTTTTTCTTTAAAGTTAATTTTAAATTTTAAATTTCTGTACCAGTATTTCAACATTAATAATAAAACACTGCAATTTATAAATTTTACAAAACCTGAATAATTAGTTATAATGATTATAACAGAAGGGTAAGGTACATTACGTTTAAAGAACGGTAAACCATATTGGAAAAGCAAAGTATTTATACTGATATCATAATCAGTTATTTTCAATTTGTAATTCACATTAAGAACTGTACAAAGTTGGCACGATGTTTGTTTGAGTTGTTTGTTTTTTTTTTTATGCACAAACAAATGGTTCAAAATATACTTGTCTAATCAAAGCAGTTTACCCATAAAGAATGGTCAAGAAGAAATACATAAATCCATGTCTCAGTACAATGTTACCATTCTAAGAAATGGATGTACATACACATTAATAAGATGGAATTACGTACTTACATGGAATTATTTCATTGTGAACACAGCCTTGTTTGTTTAAACTTATTGTATACATTCTTTATTTGGATAACTAAATGGTTTACATAAATTAACAAATAAGCTCTATACACATGCAATTATTTTAGGGAAAGAACATACTATGTTTCAAGAAAACATCTGATCTTGCTTCTTCAGATATGCCATGTCGCTTAGTATACAAAACACTTGCATATAAAATATGTCAACGTCAAATGAATAAAGTAGCATGAAAAGTAATTCATGGTTCTGATGGAGTTGAAAGAATCTAGACTATAATAATCTACAGTAATGAAATGCACCAATAAATTTAAAATATTGGAACAGATGAGATTTTGTGTGGTTTCTTAAATGAGCTTTTCTTTCCTAGAACATTTTCCTATTAAATTATATTTGTTTGAAAACTACTGAATGTTTGATCTATAACAGTGTATTGATACAGTGAATGGAAGGTTATAAGATACTGCAAAGTTTCAAATCCTTATTTAAATACCAGTATTAATTTTATCACATCACACAAACATACACTAGTTAATTTATTGCAAAGAAAGCTTGTCTGATGTACACTCAATTTGATTAAAAACATTGTTAAACACAACCTTACTGCATTTCAACAGCTCAAGTTGCAGGCCACCATTAAATATTTGTTAGTTTTCACTATGTTATGATTTATTGATGGAAGTACTTACTACTACAGTTCACAAAACAGGAAAATAAGTTAACAAACAGCAGTCACATTGAAACTGATTGTATATAAAGAATTGAACTTTATAATCAACTAATGAAAAAACAAAAAGTTTTTAAGTATGGTTCTTTAAATATAGTTTCACAAGTATTAGTTGTTATATGAATGCAATTATTTATAAACTAGATACTACTATGCAAGGGTGTGAAGTTTTTTCAATTATTTACACCATCAGAAAATAATATTTGCAACAAACACCCTGCTGTGGAAATTGACAGTTCATTATGTTCAACATGTACAGAGATAATCAGATGAAAGAATACAGTTTAAAATACCTATAGCCAATAGTTGGCTCTAAAAAGAAAACCTAACAGTGCAGAAAGAATGAGACAACCACATTACAGTTTCATAGCTAAGCAAAACAGTTTTAGTAAATAAGACATGAGGCTGAACAACAAATGAAACCTTGCAAGATTGATACTGAGACATTTCAAAAATGTTGGAAGCTCACAACATTAAGTGTCAAAAATATAATACAGCAACTAATGAATCGTGATGAAACGAAGTACTTAACATTCTTCAATAAAGAGAAGTTTACACAAATGCATTTTATGTAGCAAAAAGAGTGTGTGTGTGTGTGTGTGTGTGTGTGTGTGTGTGTGTGTGTGTGTGTGTACACACAAAAACTGATTATACATTGAAATAGCTTGTGTAAGATCAGAATCTCAGGAATTAAATACCTTTAGTTTTACAACTTTAAATAAAACTATAAATAGTTAATAAAAATGTGCACACAATAATAACATTAAATAAAACAAATTTATATTTAAAATAACAAACTATAAAAAATTGTGCTTTGCATTTCATTTTCCTGCTACAAAAACACAACACGTTTGAGTGAAATATATTTTATGTGACATGGATAGTGACACTGTTCACAACTGTGGAAGACTATGTTATACAAACTGCATACAATTAGAGATGCTTGATTTTATTCCTATATCATTGTTTAAATTACAATGGTAAACAATTCACAGCATATATTTCCTCTGAGATTTTCATGATACACTTTTCAATTTATGGTTATACTGAAATAAACAATCTGTAATCACTTATTTTTAATTAATGTGATCATAGCTTCTATCTTAATTTCCTGTGAGCAAATGTGCAACTGAAATCCACTGAACAAAATTTAAAAAGTGTAATTTTCTTAAATACACAAGACGCATAATGTTTACTTAAAGCTTACCAAATTTCCTCAACATACACTTAGCATTAGAACATGAAGTGTATAGTTTGACATTCCAAGATGGTCAAAGTGACGAATTATATCATTTTAGGGTTAGTAACATTTGAAATAACAGATTATTTGATAACGTACCATCCAGTTTGTGCAATACAAAATTGTTGGAAATACCCATCTCCAATTACAATAATTTATCTCAGAATCATGAATATCACTTTAAAAGGCCAACCACTTATCAAACAGCAAATTACCTCCTTACTAATGTGTTCAGGAGTTCCTCTTTATCAAGTTGTGTTTGGAAGTTCAGATGCTTTAAAATGTACTTCATTGTGTAGTCTACTCTCAACATCTGTATAGTAAAGTTAATATTAACTCTAGTAATAGAAGTACTGTTTTATCACATCATACAGTTTAGTAGTTCAGAAAAAAATTATCTGCAGTTTTTACAGAAAATACTTAACTACAAGTACTTTTATAGCAACATAACTAAGTATATTCAAACTAATTAATTACACACACCTGAATATGTTTAAAGATAAAATCAAAATCAGAATTAGTTATGGAAAAAAAAAAATTACCTGTTCCACCTCTACGGTTGCTTCATCATCATCTGCCCGAGTATAAAACATATGTAAGAGTACAAATGTTGTAATCATGAACACCAAGGACAGCTTCATTGTCTGAAACAAAAACACTGAACATACATACCACATCTGGAAAGCACATTACAAAAAAAAAAATCACTCAAGGACTCTTAGTTTTATATTTTAAATTACAGATATTGATTAGAAGAATGGAGCAGTTGGCATGTTGTGCTAATCACGAAACTGTTGGGTTTGTAAAACAATTGCATTCAACTACAGATTATTTGCACAAGACAGAGAAAGAAAAGACAAAGAGTAATAACTGGAAATGATGATAATCAGCTAAGATGAAACTGTTTAAATTAATTGAAAATATTGAGATATCATAAATCCTAATATTTTGATTATTGGGATAGCATAAAGAAGGAAAAACAGTAAGAAGTTGAAACACTGATTTGGATTGATTGACTACATTTATAGTATTAACTGATTTAATTATAATTTTAATAACTGGTTATCTTACATGATAATAATAATAATAATAATAAATGTAGCCAGTGTTTATAGGGAATTCAGTTAATCACCAAGTTCTACTGTTTAGTTATCTTCAAATCATCAGAAAACCTTTATTCTAGTGTCAAACGAAAACAAAATACTATCATACAAGTATAAACTAAAACAGTTTATATTTCTAACAATTCCCCTTTAAACTCTGCATGATCAATCTGTAGTATCAATTATCAAAATGACCATTCAACTTTATCTGCAACATTCAATATAGTTTTAACATATTGCATGGATTCCACTAAGTCCATATTCCAAACAGTGACCATAAAGCAGTCATATTGCAACTTCTTAAAACATACAGGGATTTGAGTTTGTAGTTTAAACCTGCATGCTCTAAAAGTAGTTTGTATTCAAACCTTTGAGCATTAGACCAATGTATTGGTCTACTTACATTGGTTAACATGACTAAAAAATTATGAAATTGAAAAGATGGTGAAAATTATGAATAACATTTAGATGTGGATTAATATTTTGTTAGTAAAGAAGAAATATAGAGATATTTAGTTTAAAAACCAAAACACAGTTCACAAGATGAAACTGAATCAGTATCTGACCCTAATATATATGGCAAATTCATCATTGACACCATGTATTTTTTAAAACTAGACTGGCCAATTTTTTTCCCTCTGCTACCTTAACTAAACCTACTTGTAATGGAAAAATAAGATATATTATGTAACTTTTGACTTTTACATTCTGGATAAATGAAAAATCTCTTTAGGAACATCCAAGCTTCCAAGTATTTTCTAAACTTAAAATTAATGTAAGCACTTTAGTTATTGTTATAAAACTCATTACTTCTGTTTTTTTTGTTTTACTATTACATTTTTATTATAAATTGTTCTGCTGTATTAGCTTAGAATATCCATTTAGGACTCAAGTCTCATAAGATAGTTGCATTTCAAAAGATATTTCTGGGATTACAGCTAAGAATATCTTGTGCAATGATGTATCCAACTGATGAAGTAACCCATTCTGATATTTGTAATTAGAGACATTGAAAACAGTTATTTAATTAGCTAAATATAGTTTTGTCCAAATTACAGAGCTTACTCTGAAAAGTTGTTATATGCTATCCACAATACCAATTATATATATAATTAATTGCTCCTTCCAGTAATATGAAGATCACACATTTAAATTAAGTTTTTAATACTACCTGTGAGTTTTTTGTATTTTGTAATTATTATTATTTTTATACCTAGTAAATTACATTTAAAAACAATTTCAAACAGATAATTAGTCAGACAACTAACAGGCAAACCTACATTACAACCCAAACTGTTAGATAAAAATGGCTCTTGTATCTGTTAACAAAACTTTTATTATTCTCTCATTTGGCTACTTGATGCAGCACACAAGTAACTTGAAAACATCCAAAGTTTATTGTAGTTCTAGTGCTTACAATTTTTAATTCAGCTAATTCATTACAACGTTTAACTCAAAATAATTTATTATTTTACGTCGTAATATTGTTAGTAGACTTACTACTACTGTAGTACTTTAATTGTAGCTCAAATTTAAAGTTAATCCTGAAAATATCGATAACACTAACTGCATCGTTGCATTATAATCATTATCAATAGTACTAGTATAGTTTGAACATTATATTATTTATCGTTTCTACTTTTACTACTCATAATAACCCTAGGTAATTACAGTATTTCCAATTTAACTTATTAGAACATTAGTTTTGATCTACAAGCTAGTTTGTTGTGATCATAAATTTTTATTAAAAATATACACGTTTTCAAATAATGCTACTTTTTAATATACAATAAAGCACGAACAAATTAATTACCCAAGTTATTTTGTTAATATTACTTGTTTTCTTTGGTTGAGGCTTACCTCAACAAGTATACCGATTATTAAAGTTTAGGCTTAAGTCCTAACTGCGCTTTTCTGTGGTGGTAATAGTATTATTTGTTAGCCATGATGGAACATATTTACATCTCTAGCCTACAGGCGACCTGAATTTACCGATGAATTTGGAAATACTGGATTTGTAATATCATCTAATTAAATGAAGTCCATACACATAAAATTATTTCTACATAACTTACAATTAAACTTAATATTAACTCACTAAATTACTTACTTATTCGAATATTCTACTTTCTTTCCGGCTTGTAATCTTCATAGATGACACCCCACACCAACCTTGTTTCTTCGTGGGATTCAACGATTGGTGGATCAGTTTAAATGAAGATTTTGTATTTATATTATATTTTTATATGATAACTGTGTATATCATTTTTGTTATGTTTTATTGTTTTACAATCCAGATAAAAACATTACATTATCATTTAACTCTTGGTAATTCTCATAAATTAAAATATTGATAGGTTTTACCTCTACTGTTTTCGAAATAAAGTTATTGTTAAAGCAAATAAAAATATTTACTTTACGTTTTTTATTTAAGTATCAACAAAATAGGACATTACCATGTATTTTTTGTTTCGTTAGTTAATATCTAAAGCTTTCGAAATTTGCATATTTGTTTTATTTCATTTTTGACGTGGAAAATCGTTCAACTAAACACATCTTAACTTTTCTTTATGCTAGCTCTGTTCCGGGCCTTGTCCGCTAAATGGCAGTTAACCGAATTTTTGCAAGGAAAACGTATATAATGTCCAGGAAGAGAAAGCTCTCTTTTCTGTCATCGAATCGGGAAATAACCAGAGGGCTTTCCCGATTTTGCAATTGAACACAAGTGGACGAAAGAGCTACTGTGTGTAAACGTGGCATAAGTTATTATTGCATTTTCCAGTATTATAAGCCAAGCTTTTACCTTTTACATGTCCCCTGCTTGTACAGCGATAAATCTTCGGACTTACAAGGCTAAAATCACGGGTTCGATTTCCCTCGGAGGACTCAACAGATAGCCCCATATGGCTTTGCCATAAGAAAACACATACCTTTTACACAGTTTCCTGCTGATATTTTCTCTATTTAAATTTCAGCGCACTTTCAAATTGTAGTAAACTTTTTTACTTAACTCTTTATTAGAGTTTTTTTTATAGGGTTTAATGTTCCTTTAGGTTATTTGAGATCTAAACATTTTTTTGTTTTAAGCAATTATTTTATCATTGAATCTATTTTAATTTTGCAATTCCCCTTACGTAGTTTCCATTGTAGGTGGAAACACTTCCTTTCTCCTTCTCGTCAATCCAATAGAACCACAACAGACACATTTACCTTTGTTTATTTGTCATTGTGCTTTTGTGGTAAATAAATATTGTCTTTGTGCACATTCCATGATATGATTTTTCCTTATTGACAAACTCAGTTAGAGATAAATAAACATGTATTTCATAACATGGTATTCTCCAAACTTCCAGTTAACTGGTTGTACCTGATGCCAGAAAATATTGCAGTAATTATTTGAAGATGTAATAATTTTCAACGATAGTAATGAAAAATAGTTAAACGTGAAATGGGACAGTTTATCATATGTGTATCATATCTGTCTTGTCAAGTTAGTATATTCATATAGTTAAAGCCAAAAAAGGTATCTAAAACTACAGTGCAACCAGCCTGAAAATAATTTTTTTATTAATCTTTCTTTACTATTCTTATAGTACAGATTTTCAAAGAGAAAAAACAAAATAATGTTGTAGGTTATGCAATTAATATTTTAATTTCAACATTATAAATTTCTTGCTACGTGAAATTTTGGAATAATGACTAGAAATATCTCCATTGTCTAGATTCTAGGTGATGTCTCATATTTTCTTGAGATCTGGAAAATCAAATATTATGCTATATGAAAACAAAAATGATTCAGCTAGAAGTGTGGTATTTTCACTACTCAGTCTTCCCGCAGAGTAGATAGGCAAGGTTTGGTAACTGTAAGTTTTAAGACGAAGTAAAATAAAAAAGGCCCACAACAATAATCTTTAATAGTACAAACGAAGTTACAATTACAATATTATACAATGAAAACAAGTATACCTGTGGTGACTGTGTTAGACTGATAAGGTAAAGAAAGGAAGTGAAAATTGAATAAATTTTCCTGCCAGTCCAGTGTGCTTCCCTCTTGAGGTAATGTAAAACGTTAACATTTAAGTTGAACCTAAAGTTACACCCTTGAGCAAATTAATTCAAACAAGACAGAAAATTACAATTTTTTTCGCGTTTTATTTATGAAAATTCAAAATTTATTCGCAAATTAGTACATGATATAACCATCTTTATTTTTCAGAAGATTATTTATTCGCTTTGGCATCTATTCCATGAGTTGACTGAAATCTTTACTAATTTTTTGATCGCGATACCACATCTCAATTATGGCCTCAATTAGCTTATTTTTCGTAGTACAGTCTTTTCCCCGAAGTTTTTCTTTACAAATCGCTCAAATATTTTCAATAGGATTTAAGTCCAGAGAGTTTCCAGGCCAGTCAAGCACCTTTACTAGCGTTGTCGTCATAAAATTCTTCACAAGTTTCGATGTGTGGCACTTAGCTAAATCTTGCTGAAAAATGCCAGATCCATCTGGAAATCTATTTTTCAATTCTGGAACGACTTTTCTCTGCAAAACTTCGATGTACTGTGGTCCTCGCATCATACCTTTTACGATATGTAACCCTCCTACGCCATAGTAGCTGAAAAAGCCCCAAAACATCTTCTTCAGGGGATGTTTTACGAACTGATTGACGTGAGATTTTCAAAGATTCTCACCTGGAAATCTGCGAACATGCAGACTTCTTTGACCCTGTACGAAGAAATGAGTCTCATCACTGAAAAACACATTTCTCCATTGTTCTTGCGTCCAATTCTTGTATTTCAGACCCCATTGATATCGTTTTTTCTTCATTGAGTTGTTAAGAAGTTGTTTTTTTGACTGGTCTCCTTGCCCTTCTAACGCACTTTTGAATGACGTAATATTCCTCAAAATGTCGTCATATATCCCAAAAATAGATCGACCGTACTGCAAAACACAGCTAATGTCGCCGTCTGTATATACCGGCTGTTATGCTGAAAATATTGTAAAATGGCCATTTGTTTCAATTAATTTGCATAAGGGTGTAAATTACAAAAATACATTTTATATTAAGAGTTAAATAAATCCACTTTACTAAAACTCTAAAACCAAATTATAGCAAAAATAAAATATGAACAAAATTTTTAAAGAAAAGATAAGTGAAAAATCTTACCTAAATCCCTGTTAAATTATACTATATAATCAATATAAGAAGTAATATATTGTTCAAATCAAAGTTAGAAGTTCAGCCAAAATCTCAACAAAATCTAACCCGTATGAGAGTACCTAGCTCGTAATACTAGAAAGACACAAAAATATGCCCAGTATAGCCAGTATACCCTATGGGATAATTTTTAGGATATCCATTCTCGTATGATTCAAGATGCGAATGTTTTACAACTGATCAGTGTCACAAATTATATGGTTTTCTTAGAGAATATCAAGATACCATTTGTGATGGATCTCAATCTAGGCTATAGAAATATTAAAATATCAGCTACATTGGACTTCATAACAGAAGCCACAGAAATAAGGTAAATACTGGAGATGCAGTTCCAATACATGAGTTAGCCAGATGACTCCCAGATGCAAAACATAGAGAGTCTGTCCAAATAATAAAAGCCATGAAAGAAAAAGGAGTAATAGAATTGAGTACTAGTCCTTGAGCATTATTTATTGTATTTGTGAAAAAAAAGGTCCATAACGATAAGTTTGGACTACTGGAAGTTAAAGTTACAAAGAAAAATACCAACTTATTTCAATGTACTGGTCTTGCTGTGATTGCTTTATTTAGAACAAAATATTTTTTTCAATTTTGGGTCTAAAGAAAGAACATTTGGAAATGCAAGTTTATGAATAAAGTAGGGGAAACACAACCTTTACTGCAGTATTATGTAATGCACCTTCTATATTCCAGTTAATGGTGGAATGAGTTATTTTTGGATTATGCAGAATGTCATATTGGTCTAATTTGATGACATATTTACACGTGGGAAGACTTTTAATTACGGTTGTGATCAACTTTAGAATGCTGGATTTAATTATAAAAGAGAACTATTCTGGGACACATAGTCAGAAGAGAGAGATTATATATACATATTGAACTTAGATCGAATCTGTAAAGAATTGGCCTATACTACAGAATCTGGATAAGATAAAAAGAGCTTTGGGACTGTTTTCTTACTGTTGCTATATTCTGAACTTGTTCTCTAAAATAAGTGCACATATTGCTTGAAATATTAAAGCTTTTAATTTGAACCTATGATTGTGTTTATCATTTAAAATATTGAAGAAGGAATTAACCACAACTCTTGTATTAACCTCAGCAGCTCTTGAAGATTTATCAATATTGGATACAGATACGAGTGATTATGTAGTGATAATAATGTTAACACAAATACAATATGAGAAAGAACACATCCTCTGTAAAAAGTCAGTGAATGCTACAGAAAGGAAGTGTCATACAACTTGCAAGGAACTACCACATTTTCTTTGAGCGAGATGGTTCTAAGTTCTTCAGAATGATGATTTCAGCATTGTGCATCAGCATGTTCACAAAAATCTTGTATTAGTGAACAATGTAAACACTGAAAGAAAAAGAAACACAATATAATAAAAATGACCAACTTATTAAAGTAAAACAGCATGGGACGACCACAAATGTGATCCATTCAACTGAAAGATATTGAAGCAGACAATACAAGATTGAAAACAGTTAGTCAGTAGTGTAGAACAATCCTTTTGGCAATCCGTGATGACGAGAAATCCACTAGAAGTAAAAATATATTCTCAAGACAACTGATATGGGTATCAAAACTTTAGTTAAAATTCTCTTTGTTAACCTGAAGATGACCTAAGAAGGTGGTAACTTTCTGTTCTGTACTTTATTTTAATTAAAGTTTTGATGCCCATACCAGACGTCTTGCGAATGCCTTGTAGCAGTCAGTCATTCCATACAGTTCAGAGTTAAAGGTCTCTGGGCACACTGGAATTTATTAAGACTATAACAAGACCTGTTATTCAAGAAATTGGTTGGGTGTCAGAAATGCATAGAAAATTGGCGTAACTTGCAGGAAATATGCTGCGAGTGAAAAGGTCCATGAAGAAAGCAACATGAACAACTAACTATAACATAATTAATTTGAAGCACCACTTGACAGAGTTATTGCTGATGTACTTTGTTTTTGACAGAAAGCAATAGTGAGGGTAGGCTGATGGTAGACTGTTTCATCATGTGACTAAAAGCACGTACTATTCTTAACTAGAATGGAAACTTGCTAATAAATTTGTTTGAAGATATAGAATACCTATTGAATCAACCTTATTTGTAGTTTGTAAAATTTTTTAGAATAAAGCTATCGGAACAACAGTCTTACATCTTTATTTTGATTGAAATGTGTAGAAATTTAACCATGTATGTTTAAAACAATTAACCCTTATATGTAGATGAAATTAAATGGTACAGGACAGGAAGTCATCTACAATTGAGACCATAAGCCACAGAATAAAGAAAAAACATAAACATATTTGGAATGTGTACAGTTTAGGGACAGTAAATAAATTAATAAAGAATGTGTATGTTTTGTTAATCAGAACTTTTTGGACTGTACATTTTGGACACGCTTAATGATTTAGTGATTTCAATGTCTTTTTGTGAAAAATATTTTTTTAAAAATTGTAAATAGTGCTGTATTACTAATTATGTAAATTTAACATGTTATTATCATTTATTTGTGTATTAAGAATGCTCAAGGGGTTTCAAAATCCAGAGAGAGGGACAGTGTTGTATGTAGGCTATGACTTTAATAATTTAATTTAAACATTTTTTTATTGTTTACTAGAGGGAGTTTCCCATGATGTAGTAATGATGCTGGATGCTAAGAAGTTTTTAAGTGTCTAAAGAAGAAAATATCTTGATTTATACAATTTATATATGTGTATAATAAGAGTGAGTAAACTAAGAGTTAGGTAATTAATCATTGAGAGGTTAAATTTGAGATATCATAAACAGGAAAGGAAATTTAACAAGTTACTGTTTAGTTTTAATCATAATTTAGGCCTAACAACTAGGCTTTATAACTTATACATTACTGTCAGAGAAACATATCAGAACATAGTACCATTAAGTTTGTTTATTTGTTTCTTAATTTCGCGCAGAGCTACATGAGGGATATCTGCGCTAACCGTCCCTAATTTTGCAGTGTGAGACTAGAGGGAAGGCAGCTAGTCATCACCACCCACCGCTAACTCTTGGGCTACTCTTTTATCAACGAATAGTTAGATTGCCCGTCACATTATAACTTCCCCACGACCATGTTTGGTGTGACAGGAGTTTGAACCCGCGACCCTCAGATTACGAGTCGAGTGCGTTAACCATCTGGCTATGCCGGGCCCCACCATTAAGGAGACTAGGTTTTCTACTGCCAAATAGTAAACAAGACCCATCTAGCGAAAAAAAATACTACTGCAGAAATAGTATTTTGATCGTACATTTTTTACAGTTTATCTATGAATATCATGATCACAAAAGAATATCTATCCACATTTCAGATTCTCGTATGACTATAACGAGTTTGTTTGTGTTTCTTCTTATAGCAAAGCCACATCGGGCTATCTCCTGTGTCCACCGAAGAGAATTGAATACCTGTTATTAGCTTTGTAAATTTGTAGACTTACCATTGTCTCAGCAGAGGACTATGAGAACAGTACAGGAACTTACAAACCAGCAAAACATCTTTATTAACATTTCTATATTAAATAGCTGAGGTTTTTGTTTAGTGTGATACATTTTTCATTATAATAAGTTATATTCTATATTATATTACTGAGATACACTTTGTACTTGTAGGGTGATTATGATGCACAGCTACAGAAGTTTACATCTGGCTCTGGTACATTAGTCTGCAACAGCAATGCACGGAACAGAATCAAGCTCACACATCATCTCTTATACCCCACATCAAAGTCACTGTGGACATCTGGAATAACAGACAAATGCGCATCTTTCATGGACATTTTATAGTTAACTGGAAAATACAAACAGTCACGTTGATTTCCTGACATTCGAAGATGTCACACATCTGATAACATTGCAGCTGAATATGATGAAATAATATTTCCCTTTAACATGAACAAGAAGATACCACATGTGACATTTGTTAACGCATCCAACTTGATCAAGGCTTTCTACTCGCCTGGATTTGACCCACAAACACCACCTAGTGTGAGATGATGATAACTAGTGTGGAAATAGTGACTCACAATATGAACTTGTATGTAAATCTAAATCAGCAAACAATGTTCTTCCTTAACATGACTCCTGATTTTCTCACACGCTACAGCTTGTGGTTAAGGAGAGCACGAAAGAAACTGATCCATTGTTGAAAGTTATTTACAAAGTTAAAATCCCAGTCACACGAAACATGCTCACCCTTTCAGCCGTGCGGGCGTTATAAAGTGACGGTCAATCCCACTATTCGTTGGTAAAAGAGTAGTCCAAGAGTTAGCGGTGGGTGGTGATGACTAGCTGCCTACCCTCTGGTCTTACACTGCTAAATTAGGAGTAGCTCAAGAGTCTTACACCGCTAAATTAGGGATGGCTAACGCAGATAGTCCTTTTGCAGCTTTGCGCTAAATTAAAAAAAACAAACAAAATCATTGTATGTGTTTCATTTAGAATTGTACAGATGGCGCAACAATCATTATGATAGATTTCTATCCAAGCTGCCAATACTTTTCTAACAAACAAGCACAGAAGACATTAGGTATTTGTGGACAACTTTCATATCTCGTCGCTCTCTTTTATTAACTTAATATTTAGATGAATAGAGCAAATGGAAATAAATCAGAATATTATTAAATAGTCACGTGTTGATGTGTTTTGTCATAATTGGTTTGTATAGCAATTAGTTTTCCCTGAAGATCATATTATTTATCGAATAAGTTTCAAACAAAATTTTCAAATAATTATTCTGGTAGCACCTTTTGTTTAATAAAATTGAACTTCAAACGACAAACAATGGGATCATGAATTATTATGAAACCAGAAGAACGTTGTACTGTTTTTCTTTACCGAATGGGATGAAATGGAACTCCGGAGTCTTTTGAAAAGAGAAATTGATTTGAGTGGGAATTTACCAGGATTTTTACCATGACCGAGATGCAGTCATTTGAATTCTGGGCATTCCATTTGTGGTTCATCACCAGGTAGGCATATTGATAAGGTATAGAAATCAAACAGACTATGCGAGTTTTTCTTTGTTCTAAAATCAAATAACCTGTATCTCTGTGCTTTTATCTAACTTTACTGATATTTAATAGAAGCTATACGTCTTGTTCATGTCTTACTCAATTGACAAGAAATAGAAACTATACGTCTTATTCATGTCTTACTTAACTGATACTAAATAGAAACTATACGTCTTGTTCCTGTCTAACTTAACTGACACTAAATAGAAGCTATACGTCTTGTTCATGTCCTATTTAACTGATATTTAATAGAAGCTATATGTCTTGTTCATGTCTAACTTAACTGATACTAAATAGAAGCTACACGTGTTGTTCATGTCGTACTTAACTGATACTAAACAGTAGCTATACGTCTTGTTCATGTCTAACTTAACTGATACTAAATAGAAACTATACGTCTTATTCATGTCTAACTTAACTGACACTAAACAGTAGCTATACGTCTTTTTCATGTCGTACTTAACTGATACCAAATATTAGCTATACGTTGTATTCATGTCTTACTTAACTGACACTAAATAGAAGCTATACGTCTTGTTCATGTCTTACTTAACTGATACTAAATAGAAGCTATACGTCTTGTTCTTGTCGTACTTAACTGATACTAAATAGAAGCTATACGTTTTGTTAATGTTTTACTCAATTGACACTAAATAGAAGCTATACGTCTTATTCATGTCTTACTTAACTGATACTAAATAGAAACTACACGTGTTGTTCATGTCGTACTTAACTGACACTAAATAGAAGCTATACGTTTTGTTAATGTCTTACTCAATTGACACTAAATAGAAGCTATACGTCTTATTCATGTCTTATTTAACTGATACTAAATAGAAACTACACGTGTTGTTCATGTCGTACTTAACTGACACTAAATAGAAGCTTACGTCTTGTTCATGTCGTACTTAACTGACACTAAATAGAAGCTATACGTCTTGTTCATGTCTTACTTAACTGACACTAAATAGAAGCTTACGTCTTGTTCATGTCGTACTTAACTGACACTAAATAGAAGCTATACGTCTTGTTCATGTCTTACTTAACTGACACTAAATAGAAGCTATACGTCTTGTTCTTGTCGTACTTAACTGATACTAAATAGAAGCTTACGTCTTGTTCATGTCGTACTTAACTGACACTAAATAGAAGCTATACGTTTTGTTAATGTTTTACTCAATTGACACTAAATAGAAGCTATACGTCTTATTCATGTCTTACTTAACTGATACTAAATAGAAACTACACGTGTTGTTCATGTCGTACTTAACTGACACTAAATAGAAGCTTACGTCTTGTTCATGTCGTACTTAACTGACACTAAATAGAAGCTATACGTCTTGTTCATGTCTTACTTAACTGACACTAAATAGAAGCTTACGTCTTGTTCATGTCGTACTTAACTGACACTAAATAGAAGCTATACGTCTTGTTCATGTCTTACTTAACTGACACTAAATAGAAGCTATACGTCTTGTTCTTGTCGTACTTAACTGATACTAAATAGAAGCTTACGTCTTGTTCATGTCGTACTTAACTGACACTAAATAGAAGCTATACGTCTTGTTCATGTCTTACTTAACTGACACTAAATAGAAGCTATACGTCTTGTTCTTGTCGTACTTAACTGATACTAAATAGAAGCTATACGTCTTATTCATGTCTAACTTAACTGACACTAAATAGAAGCTATACATCTTGTTCATGTCCTATTTAACTGATATTTAATAGAATCTATACGTCTTGTTCATGTCTTACTTAACTGATACCAAATAGAAGCTATACGTCTTGTTCATGTCTAACTTAACTGACACTAAATAGAAGCTATACGTCTTGTTCATGTCCTATTTAACCGATATTTAATAGAAGCTATACGTCTTGTTCATGTCTTACTTAACTGATACCAAATAGAAGCTATACGTCTTGTTCCTGTCTAACTTAACTGACACTAAATAGAAGCTGTACGTCTTGTTCATGTCCTATTTAACTGATATTTAATAGAAGCTATACGTCTTGTTCATGACTTACTTAACAGATACTAAATAGAAGCTATACGTCTTATTCATGTCTAACTTAACTGACACTAAATAGAAGCTATACGTCTTGTTCATGTCCTATTTAACTGATATTTAATAGAAGCCATACGTCTTGTTCATGTCTTACTTAACTGGTACTAAACAGAAACTATATGAGTTGTTTCTATCTTACTTAACTCATACTAAGTATAAAATATGGGTGTATTCAAATCCTACTTAAGTGATATCAAATATAGAATACGGGTGTGTTTTAAACTCACTTAAGTAATACCAAGTATAAAATACGGCTGTGTTCCTATCTTACTTATCTGATATCAAGTATAAAATACCGGTGTGTTCCTATCTTACTTATCTGATATCAAGTATAAACTACGGCTGTGTTCCTATCTTACTTATCTGATATCAAGTATAAAATACGGCTGTGTTCCTATCTTACTTATCTGATATCAAGTATAAAATACGGCTGTGTTCCTATCTTACTTATCTTAAAAGAATATTGTCATACATTTCATAATCCAGAAGTGACAGAAACATCACTTTGTGTTCTGGTTCTAAAGTATGATTTTAAATCAATTTTGTTTTCTTTGTGTGACAAGAAATCATTCATGGTTCAACTGTCAGTTAAATCAGTTTTAAAACGACATGAAGAGAGTCGTAATTCATTGGGATAAAAAATAACGCCCTCTAGTATCACGATAAAATACAGCCTTCTTCCGAAATATCTTTGGAATATGTTATCTAGCAGTGACGAAATAGTATTCATTATGCAGTATTAATGTAATGTCTTATCTAATAATAGCATAGTGGTATTAAGAATATTGTGATAGAATAATGTCTTATTTCGTGATATTTTAATGATATTAAGTATACAGTATTAGTGTAATGTTTCTTTCGAAGTGTCTTAGTGGTATTCAGTATTAGTGTTATATATTATCTCGTAATGGCTTAGTGTCATTTAGGAAGACTAGTGTCCATTCTATCACAAATTGTTCACCAATAAAAATATCTATACAGTTGAACATTCACCTATATAACTAATTTCAAGTTAATACATATTAAAAGAAAACGTGTTTATGATTATAAAATTCCATTTCAGAGTTCACAAATAAATGTATTTACTAGCAAATTTTACATTTTGTGGATAATTTGTTACGAGCCTTGTGGGCCGGGCAGGACAAGCGTGTTAAGGCGTGCGACTAGTAATCTGAGGGTCACGGGTTCGCATCCCTTCGCGCCAAACATGCTCGCCCTTTCAGCCGTGGGGGCGTTATAATGTGTCAATCCCATTATTCGTTGGTAAAAGAGTAGCCCAAGAGTTGGCGATGGATGGTGATGACTAGCTGCCTTTCCTCTCGTCTTATATTGCTAAATTAGGGACAGCTAGCACAGATAGCCCTCGAGTAGCTTTGAGCGAAATTCAAAAACAAACAAACAAACAAATACTAAACTTGTAGATACATATATATGAGATACAATAAGCCGTAATGTATTAAACATGATGAGGTTGAAATCACAAGGAAAATATTTATGGTTTATTAAATATACAATATTAGTTTTATATCTTACCAGGGTTGCATCATAATGAATTACTTTAACTAAAGATTCAATTTTGGTATCATGCATTAATTCATAATGGTTTCCAGTGACTGCTTTTACCACCAGTATCACAACTTCCTAGAGAGGTGAATTTAGTTCACAACGGTTTTGTAATTCCATATGAGTTTTATTATAGAGCCTGGTTTATTACCAAAACACGTATTTCATTCCATAATTTAAACAGAATTATGAAAGATTAAGTTATTACCCGATTTTTTACATCGTCTTAATAATGCGTGTTTAATTTATACTGGTGTGGATATTGCTAAGTATGAGTGTTTAAGTTTAGGTGTGGTTACACAGGTTTAACTTTGTGACAATACATAATACCATTACTGTCAACGTATTGCTATAATGTGTTCTATTGCTGGTTTTGTTCTTTTAGATTATTTAGTTAAATTAAAATCATGTCTAACTTACATAGCCATAAAATGATAGTTTATTTCTTACTCAACGGTTGTTATGGTTTACTTTCATAAAATGGTAGTTTATTTCTTACTCAACGGTTGTCATGGTTTACTTTCATAAAATGGTAGTTTATTTCTTACTCAACGGTTGTCATGGTTTACTTTCATAAAATGGTAGTTTATTTCTTACTCAACGGTTGTTATGGTTTACTTTCATAAAATGGTAGTTTATTTCTTACTCAACGGTTGTCATGGTTTACTTTCATAAAATGGTAGTTTATTTCTTACTCAACGGTTGTCATGGTTTACTTTCATAAAATGGTAGTTTATTTCTTACTCAACGGTTGTCATGGTCTACTTTCATAAAATGATAGTTTATTTCTTACTCAACGGTTGTTATGGTTTACTTTCATAAAATGGTAGTTTATTTCTTACTCAACGGTTGTTATGGTTTACTTTCATAAAATGGTAGTTTATTTCTTACTCAACGGTTGTCATGGTCTACTTTCATAAAATGGTAGTTTATTTCTTACTCAACGGTTGTCATGGTTTACTTTCATAAAATGGTAGTTTATTTCTTACTCAACGGTTGTCATGGTTTACTTTCATAAAATGGTAGTTTATTTCTTACTCAACGGTTGTCATGGTTTACTTTCATAAAATGGTAGTTTATTTCTTACTCAACGGTTGTTATGGTTTACTTTCATAAAATGGTAGTTTATTTCTTACTCAACGGTTGTCATGGTTTACTTTCATAAAATGGTAGTTTATTTCTTACTCAACGGTTGTCATGGTTTACTTTCATAAAATGGTAGTTTATTTCTTACTCAACGGTTGTCATGGTCTACTTTCATAAAATGATAGTTTATTTCTTACTCAACGGTTGTTATGGTTTACTTTCATAAAATGGTAGTTTATTTCTTACTCAACGGTTGTCATGGTCTACTTTCATAAAATGGTAGTTTATTTCTTACTCAACGGTTGTCATGGTTTACTTTCATAAAATGGTAGTTTATTTCTTACTCAACGGTTGTCATGGTTTACTTTCATAAAATGGTAGTTTATTTCTTACTCAACGGTTGTCATGGTTTACTTTCATAAAATGGTAGTTTATTTCTTACTCAACGGTTGTTATGGTTTACTTTCATAAAATGCTAGTTTATTTTTTACTCGACGGTTGTCATGGTTTACTTTCATAAAATGGTAGTTTATTTCTTACTCAACGGTTGTTATGGTTTACTTTCATAAAATGGTAGTTTATTTTTTGCTCAACGGTTGTTATGGTTTACTTTCATAAAATGCTAGTTTATTTTTTACTCGACGGTTGTTATTTCCACTTTTAACAGAATTTTGTTAGTAATCAAGTGATTAAATACATGGACAATGGGCACTATATTCTGTGTATTTGTATTCACAAGTCAAATTAATACTTTCCTAAACTATAGTTTAGAATGCAACATGTTAAATGTTATAACGTAAGACCAATGTTGTCTGGAATGCAACATATTTAATAACGTGAGGGCAGGGTTGTCCAGAATGCTACCTAATTAATTTTATAATGTAAGACCTGTATTGTCTAGAATGCTACCTAATTAATTTTATAATGTAAGACTTGTGTTGTCTAGAATGCTAAATACTATATGTTATAACGCAAGACGAAAGTTCTTCAAAATGATACATATTTAGTATTATAACATAAGACCAGTGTCGTCTAGATTTCTATATAATTAATATCATAACGTAAGACCATGCGTATCCAAAGTAACACATACTTAATATTATAATGTGAGACCATGGGTGTCCAATGTAATACATAGTAATTATCTAATTATCATTTAAACGTAAAACCACGTGCATCTCGTATGTTACGTAAAAATTATTGTATTGTAAGACAACGGGTATCTAACACACTTCGTCTTGTCACGTGAGAGTGTATGTCTAGTACGGTACTTAAATAATGTGGTGTGTTAAGTATGCTAAGTGGAAAATAGTGTATCATAAAACCAGTGATGAATAACATACCGTAAGATCAGGGATGCCTAATGTGCCACATAATTAATATTATAACGTAAGATCCGTGTTCTGAAAAGCTACGTAATTAATATTATGACGTAAGATCAGTGATGTCTAGAATGCTACATTTAATTATTATAATGTTCGACCAGTGTCGCCTAAAATGCAACGCATTAAATATTATGACGTAAAACAAGTGTTGTTTACGAGGCTATATAATTGTTATCATAACGTAACAGCAGTGTTGTCTAGAGAGCTATATAATTGTTATCATAACGTAACAGCAGTGTTGTCTAGAGAGCTATATAATTGTTATCATAACGTAACAGCAGTGTTGTCTAGAGAGCTATATAATTGTTATCATAACGTAACAGCAGTGTTGTCTAGAGAGCTATATAATTGTTATCATAACGTAACAGCAGTGTTGTCTAGAGAGCTATATAATTAATATTATAATGACAGACCATTGTTCTCTAAATGCTATGATTAATATTACAATATTTGACCAGTATTGTCTAGAATGCTATATATTTAATAGTGTAACGTAAGACCAGTGTTATATAGAGAGATACATAATTAATATTATAACGTAAGACCAATGTTGTTTTGAAAGATAGATAATTAGTATAATAACGAAAGAGCAGTGCTCTCTAGAATACAACTTATTAAATATTATAACGTGAGATAAATGATGCTATAGAATTAATAATATAACGTAAGTCCAGTGTTGTCTATAATGCTATATATTTACTAGTGTTACGTAAGACCAGTGTTGTCTTGAATGCTGCATATTTAGTATCATAATGTAAGGCCAGTGCTATCAAGAATGCTATAAAATTATTATTATAAGGTAAGACTAGTGTTGTATAGAATGCTACATATTTAGTATTATAACGTAAACCAGTGTTGTTTAAAATATTACATATTTAATAATATAACGTAAGACCACTGTTATATAAAGACATGCATAATTAATATTACAACGTAAGACCATTGTCGCCTGGATTGCTACATATTCAATATTATAACGTTAGACCAGTGTTGTCCACAATATTACATTTATATATTATAATGTTAGACCAGTGTTGTTTTGAAAGATACATAATTAATATTATATCATGATATTTAGTGTTGTCTAGAATGCTACATATTTAGTGTTATAACTTAAGAATAATGTTTTCTAGAATGTTACATATTTAATATTATAACATTAGACCAATGTTATCTGGAACGCAACGTATTGGGTATTATAACGTTAGACCAATGTTGTCAGGAAAGCTACAAAGTAAATGTTATAACGTTAAACCAATGTTGGGTATAATGTTACATATTTTACATTGTAACGTTAAACCAATGTTATCTAGAAAGATTCATAAATAATATTGTAAGATAAGACCAGTATTGTCTAGAATGCCACATATTTAGTATTATAACGTAAGACCAGTGATGCATAGAATGCTACATATTTAGTATTATAACGTAAGACCAGTGATGCATAGAATGCTACATATTAAATATTATAACGTAAGATAAATGATGCTGGTATTATTTGATTCTACGTTTTCCACTGACGTTGTACTCACCCCCCCTCTTCCCCTCAGTGTCACAACGGACTCACACCGCTATAAACCGGGTTTCAATATTCCTAGTGGGCAGAGCACATATAGCCCATTGTGTAGCGTTGTGCTTCATTCCAAACAATCATTCAATCAGCTAAAGCTACTTTATTTATGTTTCAAGGGTTAACAGAATTCCTTCAGGTTTTGGGGTATTTTAAATTGGAAATTTTGTTTCATCATCATTTTCTATGTATGACGTCATTCGACGTGTATGAGTATTAAACGAATTTATATATTTTTTTTAAGTTTGTGACTAACTAAATTTTATGTTACCCCAAGTAAAATTTCTTTTTCGCGTTACCTTTAATGTCATTTAATGTTGATAAAGTTTAAATTCGAATGTATTGTATACAAAGTTTAAATGGTTTCTTACGTATATTTGTTTTTTGAATTTTGCGTATAGCTGCACGAGGGTATCTGTTATAGCCGTCTTGAATTTTGATGTGAAAAGCCAGAGAGAAGGCAGCGGGTCATCATCATCCACCGCCAACTCTTGGACTATTCTTTTACCACGGAATAGTGGAATTGTCTGTTACATTATAACCCATTCACGGCCGAAAGGACGAGTATGTTTGGTCAAACGGGTTTTCGCATCTGGGACCCTTAGGTTGCGAGTCAAGCTCCCTAACCATCTGGCCATGCCCGGTCCCTTTTATTATAACTTCAAAATTAGAAAATGTTGGATGAAGACCCGAGGTTAAAGAACTTTTATCCTGGTAAATACGTTGCAACTTACAAGGTTATCGCTTAGTGGCAATTGTTCTATCACACAAGTCTATTGTTCAGTAGAATTACAACAAAAGTTTTAGGGTACTATTCTGTCATTGAATATAATTTCACTAATTGTACGTGTTGTTTGTTTTTTCCTTTTATCGCTTGTTATTTTCCTAAATACCGAATTTTTTGGAGTATGACATCGAATACAATTTTCGTTTTCCTGTTCGTTCTTTTCTTGTTACGCATAAAGCTACACAATGTGCTATCTCTACAGTGCCCACCACGAATATCGAAACCCAATTTTTCAATTTATAATTTCGTAGATTTGCCACTAGGATGTAGGGCGATTTTTTTTGAGATATTTTATTTCAGAAAAGTGTTTTGATTATAACGAGGTCGACCTTACAGTAATAGCTAATTGTCGCATCTCAAAAGCGTGCAGTTAATGACACACGAAAACGACAAGTTAATAACATGCTTTTATTCAGTCACCGTATCCGTCACTGTTGTTTCAGCGTAAAGTAACCCGTGCTTCTCCCACCGTGAGGAATCAAACACCGAATTTGAGCGTCCTTACAACGATGCACGGGGAACAATTTTTATCCCCATGACACGTGCGTGAAAAACACCCATATACTTCTCTTGCACGCATATCTCGAACTAACGGAACGCAAAGGTCGATTTAAAGGTTAAACTCGGCTAAGAACACATATTTCAAAGTAACGTGTTCCATCCTGTTAAGATCTACGTGTTGAGTTGGGTATCTTTGTGCCTGCACGTGCCAGTTCCTATTCCTTGTCAGATCAATACATGGTGTTGTCAGTTGTATGTGGCCAGTTGGTTCTGTAGAAATCTGTTCACCTTGTTTGTACAGCGTTCAAGTTGCGCTACACCGACAATTAGAACCACCTTCGATCAATAAAAATCTAACGTAGAACGACAGCAGCCAGTTTCAGATTGAAGGTAAACTGAGCCACCTTCCACCACTTTTGTTAACCGTAACAGGTACGTAAGTTCAACACTACATTTGTCATAAAACTGATTTCGCTATTTATTCAAGCCGTATCCAAGCTTTATGTATTTTAAACACTGGGCTTTTCGTCATTGGCCGTATCCAAGCGATTTGTAATTTAAACACTGGGCATTTCGTCATTGGCTAGAAGAAATAAAATGAACTAATGTTAAGAGTTCGAAACAAGAAAATTTTTTCTACACTCGTTTATTTTTTGACAAATAAAAAATGAACTATAATAAGCTGATGACGATATTAGAAAGACTTGGTTTTCGTTACTTTGTTGTTAGGCACAATACTATACAATGGGCTATCTGTGTTCTACCACAATGAGTATTTAAATCCAGTTTTTAGTGCTGTCCCCTCCCAGTGGTACGACGGTATGTCTGTGGACGAATTCTGCCAGAACTCGGGTTTCGATACCCGTGATGAACAAAGCACTGAAAATCCTTTGTGTAGCTTTGCGCTTAAATACAAAGCAAGCAAATGTTCGCGCCGTAAGTTCACAGACTTACTGTTGAGCTACAAGGGGACGTTATAAAAACTATTCACAGACTTACTGCTGAGCTACAAGGGGACGTTATAAAGACTATTCACAGACTTACTGCTGAGCTTATAGGGAACGTTATAAAAACTATTCACAGACTTACTGCTGAACTACAAGGGGACGCTATAAAAACTATTCACAGACATACTGGTGAGCTACTAGGGGACGTTATAAAAACTATTCACAGACTTACTGGTGAGCTACAAGGGGACGTTATAAAGACTATTCACAGACTTACTGCTGAGCTTATAGGGGACGTTATAAAAACTATTCACAGACTTACTGCTGAGCTACTAGGAGACGTTATAAAAACTATTCGAAGGATTTTGTTAACGTCATGTTGAAATACAATTTTAAGAACTATATACACTAAGCAGTGCATGATTAGGGTAAGGCAGCTAGTCATCACCACCCACCACCAGCTCTTGGGCTACTCTTTTATCAACGAATAGTGGGAGTGACCGTCACATTATATCGCCCCTACGGCTGAAAGGGCAAGCATGTTTGGTGCGACCGGGAGTCGAACGCCTTAGCTTACCTAGCCATGCCGGTAAGTGAACATTCAAGTTTTTATAATGAATGAACAATGTTTTGATTGAAATGTATAAAACAGCCATATTTTATTTGATTGTGGACACTATTTTTTTTCCCTGAAGACAGCCTTGGAACTATGGGTCCTTCTTATACACCGAAAAAATGTGGTGCTTTTGAATGAATCAGAACTTTTGGTTCTAGCTTGTGATCACCGAGCTGCTGACCATGATGTACGCTCTGCGTGCGGCTAACGATCGGCTCAGCTCGATCGAGATCCAGATGCCAGCTGCACGCCACACACCCCCTCTGCTCACTCCCATTAGCTGCCTACAGTTTTACAACATGCCCTATCAAAGCTGTGTTTGTGTTCCCAAATTAGCCCTGTAATTTTACATTATCACTACCCTCTAATTAAGTACTTGTGCTATATGGTTAAAGATAAACACTTTCTCTAACAGTATTTTACGGATATGTTCTGGATTTTCATGTGCTGTTAATATAATTTGGTGATTTCAATGCCGCAGAGCAGTTGTTCGTAATGTTGAACTATAGAGCAGTTGTTCGTAATGTTGAACTATAGAGCAGTTGTTCGTAATGTTGAACTATGTTTAGTTGTTATTTGTTCCTTACTCATCAAATGACCCAACAGTATGTATGTTATATCTTTTTCCTTAAATTTCGATGTTTAAAATGAATATCTTTTGTAAGCCCTTATGTCAATATAAGAAGATAAATTCCAATTCGTTTCGTATAAACTAACACATCTTGGAAGTAATAAGTGGTACTAGCAGTGAGCCAGCTTGGGGTTTAATCACAGTATGAGTTTCCAATGAAAACTGCTTTGAAAACGCAGTTCAAAATAGCACACCTTTCTGAAATGTACCTTGGTGTTTACATTATTATAATTTACTATCCATACTTCATATTGATGACATTTTGGGAAGCCCCCCACAGTTTACCTCAGCCCCCCTCAGTCCCCTTAACGAAATTATCCTGGCGCCGCCACTGATTATTAAAATTGTTGGTTTGTAAAAATATTAGAAAAATAGCATTTCTTAATTATCAGAACTATAATTCAACATTTTATGTTTTTAAAAGACAGACAGCTATCCTAAAGTTGTCCTAAAGCTCCAAGGTAGATGATTCAATTTATATAACATCGTCTTTTAAAGTTATTTCAAAGTATTTACGTTTCGAGTAAGTGACACTTATTACAATTTGCAGTGGGTTCTCCACAAAGTAAATTTTAGTAAATTGTTTGTTTGTTTTTGGAATTTCACACAAAGCTACACGAGGGCAATCTGCGCTAGCCGTACCTAATTTAGCAGTGTGACACTAGAGGGAAGGGTCATCACCATCCACAGCCAACTCTTGGGCTACTCTTTTACCAACGAATAGTGGGATTGACCGTTACATTATAACTCCCACACGGCTGAAAGGGCGAGGATGTTTGGTGCGACCGGGATTCGAACCCACCACCCTCAGATAACTAGTCGAACGCCTTAACTCACAAGGCCATGTTGGGCCTTTAGCAGAGGCAAACCACATTCCCTCCTCACACCTCGAGTCTTACCTTATGATATTTGAAAGATGCCCTTTTAATGTCTTCTTTACGTTGCTGCTAGTTGCAAGATAAACATGTTTTACACATGCTGTAAGTTATCATAACAGTTTTAATTCTCCCCCCAACTTTCTACTAAATTTAAAAATTAACGTTTATTCTGATGTAAACATCTGTAAAATGAAATCAACCTTCATTACAATAGATGTTGACTTATAGAACACAAATTTAAGCAATATAAATGTAAAGATAGAAGATATAAATTGTTGGACGTTGTGGGCTTGAAAACCCACGTCTTGTTCTCCGAACTTATAAGGCCCGGCATCGCCAGGTGGTTAGGGCGCTCGACTCGTATTCTGAGGTTAGCGGGTTCGAATCCCCGTTATACCAAACGTGCTCGCTCTTTCAGCCGTGGGACGTTATAATGTGACGGGTTAATCCCACTATTTGTTTGTAAAAGAGTAGCACAAGAGTTGGCGGTGGGTGGTGACGACAAGTTGCTTTCCATGCTTCACTGCTAAATTAAAGACGTCTAGCGCAGATAGCTCTCGTGTAGCTTTGCGCAAAATTAAAAAAAAATAAAAGCAAAAGAACAAACAGTAAAAAAGTTAGTACGAGAGGATCGACCACCTTTTACAAACAGTAGTCGTTTCATCTAATGTTTTTATTTTCATTTTTCTAAGTTCCTTGTCACAATTCTTCGAACTCACTTTTCCGTTTATTTTCTTTGAAAATTATTTATTTGTTGTTGTTTAGAATTAAGCACAAAGCTGCACAATGGGCTATCTGTGCTCTGCTCACCACGGGTATCGAAACCCGGATTTTAGCGTGTAAGTCCGCAGACATACCTCTGAGCCACTGGGGGGCATTTATTTGTTACTCCTGGGATAGTTCATATTGGAAGTGAATTATTTGTTAAGTTCTTCACACTGAGCATTACTTTAGGAAAACAGGTGCTGTTTGTAATTAAACACAAAGCTGCACAATGGGCTATCTGTGCTCTGCCCACCACGGGTATCGAAACTCGGTTATTAGCGGTATAAATCTGCAGACGTACCACTGTGTTACTAAAAAAAAGCATCAGGTTATTACTCACAATGATTATCTCAATAGTAATTGACGGTATAAAAAACAACCAGTAATTATTGTCATGGAAACCTTGACATCCGTACAGATGGTCTTCCAGTAATGTAGATTTAGTCGCTTTTAACTTTCAACAACTTCAAAGTGTAGCTGTTTCTATAGAAACCTTAACTCGATTCATTGTTTTGTTAGACTTCTGCCAGTTAGATTTGGTCACGTTCAACCTCCAACAATAATAAAATGTAAATGTTTCTGTTAAAATCTTAAATTGGTTCAGTTCTCTGTTGGATATCTAATCTGTCAGTTAAATCTGGTCACGGCCTGGCATGGCCGAGCGCGTTAAGGCGTGCACTCGTAATCCGAGGGTCGCGGGTTCGCGCCCGCGTCGCGCTAAAACATGCTCGCCCTCTCAGCCGTGGGGGTGTATAATGTGACGGTCAATCCCACTTTTCGTTGTTAAAAGAGTAGCCCAAGAGTTGGCGGTGGGTGGTGATGACTAGCTGCCTTCCCTCTAGTCTTACACTGCAAAATTAGGGACGGCTAGCACAGATAGCCCTCGAGTAGCTTTGTGCGAAATTCCAAAACAAACAAACAAACAAAAAATCTGGTCATTTTTAACACCAAAGTATAAAATGTAATAAATTTGCTTCATTCACACGTATTGAAATTTGATGAAACATTTATTTCAGCGCATATTTCCAGAACGAACTATATGCGAGGAATCGAACCCCCAAAGTTCCCAGATAATCATAAGATGTACGAGTTTGCTCTTTTTAATCCAAGTTCAACTGAGAATGGTTCATGTTACAGTTTGAATATACACAAGATTTAGTTTACACTATCAACTGACATTTATTTATTCCTTCATTTGAAAGAAACGAAAGATTTGAAAATTCAAATGAGTACAATACCACAGCACGTGGAGAACTCAGTTCCAACAATCCACCTGCACCTTCGTATCGGCTACAACTTATGTTTCGTTAAACTGGTCACGACTCTGATATACTTTGTGGTTACATAATTGACTCATAATATGCGTAGCTGGATTAATTGTGGCGTGTATTTGACAAAGGAGCTTAACTTATGTACCACAAGCTCATTCTGACATATACTTGTGGTTCAAATCGGTCAGTCGCATGCCTTTAAGATGTGCGCACTTGTAAATTGAATATGATTTATTTGATAAACATTCAGCTGTGATTTGGGAAAGAAGAAATCACGTGTTAAGAATATTTAGTTATGATTTTGTATATCAAGACGGCTGGCACGGGTATTGAAATGTAGAGAACAACGTTTCGATCTTAGGTCATCTTCTCTTTGTTGACCTGAAGTTGATCTAAAAAGATCGAAACTTTCTTCTGTACTTTATTTCAATTAACATTTCAATACTAATACCAATGTTTTTACTTCGAGTGTCAGCAAGTATTTTATCACCTTTGTTATACGATCGTGATGAAATTTTCTTCAAAATCTTTCCGCGGTTTTCACATATTCAGAGTCGTTTAAGTATAGATTACCTTTTACCTTCCTCTTATTACACAACTTAACATACAATCCGGAACTAGTATTGCTTTGTTTTGAATTTCGCGCAAAGCTACACAAGAGCTATCTGCACTATACATCCCTAATTTAGCAGTATAAGACTGGAGGGAAGGCGGCTGGTCATCAACGCCTACCGCCAACTCTGGGCTACTCTTTACCAACGAATAGTGGGATTAACTGTCATATCATATCGCCCCCACGGCTGAAAGGCGAGCATGTTGGGTGTGACGGGGATTCGAACCCGCGACCTTCGGATTATCGAGCGCCTTAACCACCTGGCCATACTGGGCCAGGAAACTAGTGTTACAGTATCTAGAAAACTGGGTTAAAACAGCCAGTTCATTTTCTTTTTGTTTGTGGTTTAATTCATCAAAAACTCGGCATGGCCAAGTGGGTTAAGGCGTTCGACTTGTAATCTGAGGGTTGCGGGTTCGAATTTCGGTCGCACAAAACATGTTCGCTCTTTCAGCCGTGGGGGCGTTATAATGTGACTGTCAATCCCACTATTCGTTGGTAAAAGAGTAGCCCCAGAGTTGGCGGTAGGTGGTGATGACTAGCCGCCTTCCCTCTGGTCTTACACTACTAAATTAGGGACGGCTAGTGCAGATAGCTCTTGAGTAGCTTTGCGCGAAATTAAAAAACAAACAATTGATTAAATTTCCTTTTGTTTGTTCTCATTGGAATTAAACGATAAACCACTTTTCAGTAGTTTCAGCGAACTTCAGTGTTATGGATAAGAGACGGTTGAGTTTTCGATGAGGTTGAAACATGACTTTTATTTCACTAGTTCCGTTTATACGGATGCGCTGCACTCCACCGACTTCACCGTTTTGATGGAAACCATCTTGAAAAATAGTTTAGGAATACAATACAACCGGAAGATACCTCAGATTGGTAACAGTAAGTACCTGATATTCATAACGGTAAGCAGTCTCTCTATTTATTAAAAATACATGTCTTTTTAACGGCTGTTATCATAACTTTCAATACGATAGGTGAAAATTTGTAATTTTATAATGAAAACCCGGAATATTAATTTTCCTTAATTGCTGCAGTGTGTGGTTAGACCGAAGTAAGAAAAACAGAAAAGTCGCCATATTTTATTATTACAGTTTTAAAAAGTCACAAAGAACGTAAAAGTGAAAAATCACTCTTGTTTCAGATTTAAGGTTATATAATGATTTACGTTAAAAAAAGAAAGATTTCTTCGATCACGTGCTCTTTCTATTTCAAGGATACATACAGTCGACGTAGCGTTTGAGTCACGACACGCCCATAGTAATACATTGTGTTCAAAGAAATTTGTTTCGTTGTTAAGGCAACATAAATTGTTTCATTCAGCCATGTGAATAAAAGATATCTTCAAAATTTTCTTTTAATGATTTTTGGAACATTAACAGAGACTTGAATGAGAGCGAAATCACTGAACTGATAGTGTCCCTAGAACACAACCATCTTTTTTTTGGTTAACCAAATAACAAAGTAAATCGATCAGCTACGATCTTTTAAAGCAAAATAAACCATTATTATTTTCTTTTTTATAAACTAGGACAACATCAATTTATTCAAACTGTTGTTCATTCAAACAAACAAGAACCACGACAACCTTCAGATAAATCACTTTCCACACATTTTTTGAACTTAAGTTTTCAAAGAGCGAGAGCGCCATGTTAGGCTTACCTGTGGCAGTGTGTTTTCTTATAACAAAACCAAGTCGGACCATCTGCTGTATCTATCAAGGAATATCGAGTCTCTGATTTTAGCGTTGAAAATCCAGGAGACGGCAGTAGAACTATTAAACTTATTTCTAAAGTGTTTTTTTAAGGATAGCTTGCTTAAAAATGACAACAGATTGTAATTAGTCTTTTGAAATAAAAAGAAACGAAAATTACGGTTCAACCTGTCTATGTGATGTTAAAATAACAATATGTTATATGCATGCCAGAAGATTTTCAACACATTTTCTAATTGCTAATTTATGCGTATTATTTTTGTTAAAGCAACTCTTTTAGTAAAGACCCAACTGTTTGTAGAAGATGTGAATTCCTTTAACGCCCTAGACATGGTAAGTTTTGTTAAGAGCAAAACTAATATTTTAAACTACACTTCATTTCTTTGTTATTCGTGGCAAAATACGAAACATTTGAACTCTTTGTTTCCTTTTTAAATTTTTCTCGCCCAACGTGACGAATAACAGATAATTACGTGTTTACTTTTATTCCATTCTGTTTGATTTTACTGCACAATGATTCAATATTTACTTACTGAACCTGACCATTTCTGCGAAAAATGTGCTCGCATTTGGAGACTCGTTTTTATTAAACGTTGCTATCACACGTGCTGTGTTACGTAACGTGACTGTTTCACACACAAATTTCAGTTTATTTTCAACACCTTGTTTCAGAACATTGATTGAATGAATGTGCTGTGGTACACATTGATTTATTAAAATAACATCATTTTTGTATTGTATTTCAACAAATACAACATATCTTTAGTTAAGCACTTCGCGATATAAATAGAAATACAATAAATTGCTTACCTAAAATAAATTTAGTTTTCAAAATTTTCTTCACACACGTCACGAGAACACAGTCGTAACGACAGTAATTATTAGGTTATTTCCGAAGTTGAGTTTTTTGGTTGAGATAAATGAATACAGAGGGCAGTATTTTGATTTCGAAAGTATTTATTTTACTGCTATTTTTAGGATTTTCGATTAGACTTTTTCTTGTGGCATCAATGGAATGTAACTGGGAACTTTTGCCTAACGTACGAGAACAATTTAAAGACGTTAGGTATGGGGGAAAACTTTAACGACAGCTCCGGAAAAGAAACCATCACCGAGGATCATTTCGCTCTCTTCTGGATCCCAGATACTTATATAACTAACGCAAAAAGCGTCGAAACTCCGTCCAAGGTCACGTCCACCGAGGCTTTGACCATAACAAAAATGTTGAATACTTGTGTAATGGAATATACAGCAAGGTCAGTGTTATATATTTTATCAGACAGATATAGCACACTCAGTGTTCTATGTCTTATTACTTTAATCGGTGTCATTATTCTTATCGGTGTTGTACAGCCCGGTCAGCGTCATAATTTCTGGTTGCATTTTTTACAGTAAGAAACGTGTCGAGTTTGTATGTGTTACTTTTTTTGATGTAAGAAATTGGAACTTTAAATTGTTGTAATAATTAAAAAGATACATCTTGATAAAACACTTTCAGCTAAATAGACAAAAACATAAATAAAAATTAAGAAATTAGAGAAATTAACGTTCTTAACCAGTTTTAACGGCTTAACCCTACTAACGAAGTATTAAAATACTCTCTAACCAGGTTTGCTGCCGTTGTGGGATGCCAGATGGAATTTAAACATTACCCAGTGGATATTCAAGAATGTCCCATGACCATTCGTAGTTGTAAGTATTTACTTATCTTTTTGTTTAAAGATTCTTTGACAGGAAGAGACTGATATTGTATCTGCTTTAGTTCATAGCCAAGTTGCTATGCAATTAAGCCTAAACGTAGAGTTTTAAAATGTTATTGGATAAAATGGTCACCGTGCATAAGAGCCTAAAGTTAAGCACAATTAAGTTAAGCGTCACAATTGGATAATTTAGAATATTTCTCCAGTTAACTCATCAAACATTACCTTCTGAAAATGTGAAATAAAAACTGAAGATAAATACAAAGACCCATCTATAAATCGCTTGTCCTTGAGGTATATAAGTTTCGAAGAATTTCATCTCTCATCAGTTTTATCTTTCTCCCTTTTGGGCACGGCATGGCCAGGTGGGTTAAGCCATGCGACTCGTAATCTGATAGTCGCGGGTTTGCATCCCCGTCGCACCAAACATGCTCGCTTTTTCAACCACGGGGTCGTTATAATGTGATGGTCAATCTCACTATTTGTCGGTAAAAGAGTAGCCCAAGAGTTGACGGTGGGCGGTGATGACTAGCTGCCTTCCCTCTAGTCCTACACTGCTAAATTAGGGACGGTTAGCACAGATAGTCTTCGAGTAGCTTTTTGTGAAATTAAAACAAACAAACTACCCCCCCCTCCACAGTGTACCTTTTCGTAATTTACCTTCCAAGACAAACGTCGTGAATAAAATAACAAATAATTTTTGGGCACTCTCGGTTATATTTGCTTCCAAACCTTTCGTTGGAGCCAAGTAATGTCAAACAGGAGTACATTACTGGTTTTTGTTTTTTTTCTCTCATGGGTAACGCTGAAAAAGTGTAAATCTAAAAATTCAATACAATATTAGATGGTAGGATTTTAGGTCGACCACCTGAAATGATGTTTTTATTCACACAGGATCCAAAGTTAAACATTTTTGCTGTGGGGGGAAGCGGGAAAATTCAAAGAAAACTCACTTTCATAGTCAGTGTATTTTATAAAATATTCTTACCTTACTCAGTGAAGGCTGTAGGACAGGAAGGACAAGGCTATCAACAATTATATTGAAGAGACAATTTAAGAAAGGGGTGGAAGAGACTGGGTGAAATCATCCTGGTTTATTGTTCTCTAGGTGTAGTTGTGGGTCTGGATGGTGGTTGGGCTCGATGTAGGACATATGGTTCAGTCTGGAATATTTTGAAGATGTCCTAAGGTCGTTCTGCAGGTTGTTCTTTGGGTTGTGTTTTCCTGGCCTTCTTGGATTTGGATTTCCCAATTAGTTATTGTAGGCGACTCTGTGTCTGTAGAGGCCTGCATTGTCGGAACGTGGGTCTGTACCACTTGGGTCCTGAGGATAGTCTTGAGGGGTTTGGGTTGATTTATTGCACTTGTTGGCTGTGGCCGATCTGGGTGTTGTCTTTCTCCAGTGATACAGATAAAGAAAGATTAGTATTTGATGTGGCCGATCTGGGTGTTGTCTTTCTCCAGTGATACAGATAAAGAAAGATTAGTATTTGATGTGGCCGATCTGGGTGATGTCTTTCTCCAGTGATACAGATAAAGAAAGATTAGTATTTGTTGTGGCCGATCTGGGTGTTGTCTTTCTCCAGTGATACAGATAAAGAAAGATTAGTATTTGATGTGGCCGATCTGGGTGATGTCTTTCTCCAGTGATACAGATAAAGAAAGATTAGTATTTGATGTGGCCGATCTGGGTGATGTCTTTCTCCAGTGATACAGATAAAGAAAGATTAGTATTTGATAGACTGAAGTCGGCGTGATGGTTTTAAGAGTGGGGCGGCAGGTGAGCTACTGCAGTGTTTGAAAACAGAGGCGTTCGGCTCTAAGGTGGAATAAATGGAAAAAAAATCTAGCCATTAGTTAAGATGTGTTGACTACTAGTTTCGAGATGGTTATTGTCTTCGTGAACTGTGCGAGGAGACCTGGAAGGGATCTGATGAACAGAGTAAAGTTTAGATTTCGTAGCTTCTTAAAGCGAGAACTTGATATTTGGTAGAAGGATGAACGTCTCTAAGAAAGACCTAAAAGAAGATTAGTTGAGCTATTGGTGGAAGATAATGTTGAGGTTGACTTAAATAATGTCAGTCAGGTTGGAGAGTTGAGCTATTGGTGGAAGATAATGTTAAGGTTGACTTAAATAATGTCAGTCAGGTTGGAGAGTTGAGCTATTGGTGGAAGATAATGTTAAGGTTGACTTAAATAATGTCAGTCAGGTTGCAGAGTTGAGGTATTGGTGGAAGATAATGTTAAGGTTGACTTAAATAATGTCAGTCAGGTTGAAGAGTTGAGCTATTGGTGGAAGATAATGTTAAGGTTGACTTAAATAATGTCAGTCAGGTTGGAGAGGAACTTCACCTTGATGAAAATTCAGTTTTTCTCGGGTTAGTAATAACTCGTTATTCACATTGGTCAGTAAGGGTGATGACCTGGCGAGAGGTGAAATCCAGAAGTAATCCATCAAAGACTACCAGTGGAATTGGCAATTTAAAACTTGACAATTAACTTGACTACTTTTGAGAAATTAATTCAGCGACAAGGATTAATGTCTGAGCAGAATAAAATTCAAAACGTCGTACAAATAAAGAACCGAGGACTTTCAAAAACAAAAACTACCCGAAACAACAATCACGTAACAATATAGCATTTGAGTAAAAGAACAACCACAAGTCGCATTACAAAAATCATGGCGTTAAAAAATGAAACAAAAACAGATGGCGCTATTGATGGGTAAAAGTTAAAACAAAACACTTTTAAAAGTAATTCATCGTGGTTTACCCTACTACCGAATCTTAGCTGGTTGGTTCTGCCTCAATATTGAAAATAAGTGAAAGTAGTTTTATGTGAACTATAATTTACCGGGATATCACTTTATAAAGTCTCTAAGGCGGTTTTATAGGATTCTTAGTACTTTGGTGAATAATAAAGTCAATCAATAAACCGTCACTACGAGAATACAAAACAATTTTTCGATTGTTTCAGGGGACCCTAAACTCTCTTTTCCAAAGCTAAAAGGGCTTGGCATGGCCAAGTGGTTAAAGCACTCGACTCGTAATCCAAGGGTCGCGGGATCGAAACTCTGTTACAACAAACATGCTCGCCCTTTTAGTCGTGGGGTCGTTATAATATGACGGTCAATCCCACTATTCGTTGGTAAAAGAGTATCCCAAGAGTTGGCGGTGACTGGTGATGACTAGCTGTCTTCCCTCTAGTCTTACACTGCTAAATTAGGGACGACTAGAGCAGATAGCCCTCGTGTAGCTTTGTGTGAAATTCAAAACAAAAACCAAAGCTAAAAAAATGAAATAAAAAATAAAATAAATCAGACAGGCGTAAATGAAATAGATGCATTACATATTTACTCTCTGGAACCATCTACTTTTATATTCCTGAATGGAAATAGGATCTGAACCATTTCATTTTGTAACATACACAAGAATAAATATAGCCGGAAAGGACTTTACACGTGAATAAAGATAGTTGGAAAGGACTTTACACAAGAATAAAGACAGCCGGAAAGGACTTTACACAAGAATAAAGATAGCCGTAAAGGAATTTACACAAGAATAAAGATAGCCAGAAAGGACTCTGCACAAGAATAAAGATAGCCAGAAAGGACTCTACACAAGAATAAAGATAGCCAGAAAGGACTTTACACAAGAATAAAGACAGTCGGAAAGGACTTTATACAAGAATAAAGATAGCCGGAGAGCTTACAAAATATTTAAAACAGGCTTTTGATTGATTGTTGCTTAGCTACAAAATGGCCTAACTACTCTCGGTCTACTACAGGTTTCGAAACCATATTTTTACAGTGTCATAAGTCTGTACACTTGCCGTTGGGCCACTGTCGGTGAGGATATCTTTTAATCGGTTTACCTGTAATACTTTCTTTTCTGTGACCCACAAGTATGACAAACAAACTGTCCAATCTTTTCCCTTACTCACAAGTAAACAGCTCTAGATATAATTTCTTAAATTGGTTAAAATATAAATAAGAATTATAGAAAGACAATTGTAAGAGACGTTATAAATTTTCTATATACATATACACATTCACTCTCCTTTATTACACGTGGAAGGTGAAAGCTGTTTAAGGAATTTTACGTCACAAACTTTGTTACTTTAAACTTTAGGTCAACTTAAGATTTTTTTAAGTAGATGAAATATGTCAGATAATTTTGATATATTGTGCTTTAAGAAGCACCGAGACTCAAACGATATGGGGGAGCTTTCATAAAACAACAAAGAAGGAGTATCTGTTGAAAAGTAAAATATACAACAGGTCTTGATTGAGCTTTCATAAAATAACAAAGAAGGAGTATCTGTTGAAAAGTAAAATATACAACAGGTCTTGATTGAGTTTTCCTAAAACAACAAAGAAGGAGTATCTGTTGAAAAGTGAAATATACAACAGGTATTGATTGAGTTTTTCTAAAACGACAAAAAAAGAGTATCTGTTGAAAAGTAAAATATACAACAGGTCTTGATTGTTCTTTGAACAAACGGAACTAGATTTTGTGTCACTACGGACGTAGTGACTATATATTATATGGACGTAGGCCTATTTTTACTGTATCTTTAGAACATACAGGTGTAGGCCTCACATTTTGGATTTATTATTGCCAATTTGCATACGGGAAAAATTGCAAACACCAAAGAAAAGAGGAATCAACTGAAGAGAAATTTCAAATTTTAAACTTCAACTCCTACAGAGGAGGAGGGATCCCTTATAACACTTCCTTTGGGGGCGACTTTCCTATACACGTTCATCTATCCGCCTTTTGAAAAATCCAATATCAGTTTCTCATGGGCTTCCTTAATTTTGAACTAATTAACTGGAAAGAGGACAGCGAGTGAACAACATCCACAGTCAACTGTTGGACTACTAACTAACAAGAGGACAGCTAATGAACAACATCCACAGCCAACTGTTGGGTTACTAACTAGGAAGAGGACAGCTAATGAACAACATCCACAGCCAACTGTTGGACTACTAACTAGAAAGAGGACAGCTAGTGGACAACATCCACAGTCAACTGTTGGACTACTAACTAGGAAGAGGACAGCTAGTGGACAACATCCACAGTCAACTGTTGGGCTACTAACTAGAAAGAGGACAGCTAGTGGACAACATCCACAGTCAACTGTTGGACTACTAACTAACAAGAGGACAGTTAGTGAACAACATTCACAGCCAACTGTTGGACTACTAACTAGGAAGAGTACAGCTAGTGGACAACATCCACAGTCAACTGTTGGACTACTAACTAACAAGAGGACAGTTAGTGAACAACATTCACAGCCAACTGTTGGACTACTAACTAGGAAGAGTACAGCTAGTGGACAACATCCACAGTCAACTGTTGGACTACTAACTAACAAGAGGACAGTTAGTGAACAACATTCACAGCCAACTGTTGGACTACTAACTAGGAAGAGGACAGCTAGTGAACAACATTGTTACGTTTTTTATGTGGACTGAACGCAACAGAAAGACACAGATAACAGCTTATATAATTTATTACAATAAACTATTATATATGTGACAGATATAAAATAAATAATATAATAACAATGACAGATGTTCAGTTTCAACCTTCAAAATTAATTACAATACAAAATGGTACTGGCCTGTGTCCAATATAATGTTTCAGAATGAAAGTCCAAAAGTCCAGTCACAAATCGAAGTTGAATAAACACACAGCAAACGTTGAAAAATTCTCAAACGACGACAACATCTCTTGAATCGAATGAAAACGAATGACTGAATGACTCTCCTCGCATCGCCGTCTATTTATATACTAGTAGGCCTACTGTATTCTCGAACAATCGCGTAACTTCCACAGAATTCCAGAGTAATCTGGATTCGTCTCGTACAAACACCAGGCCAAAATACATTCTATTTATAGACAAATGATCGATCTACCTAATTCTAGAAATTTCTACATGAATAACAACATATTTTATTGGTTTGAACTTCGATACAATAATATAAACAACAACATGGCATTCCAAACGCTTTATACATAACAAACATCCACAGTCAACTGTTGGGCTACTATACTTAAAGAGGACAGCTAGTGAACAACATTCACAGTCAACTGTTGGGCTACTAACTAGGAAGAGGACAGCTAATGAACAACATCCACAGCCAACTGTTGGGCTACTATACTTAAAGAGTGAAGTTTTTCAGTGAATCTTATTGACTAATCACAGCCAAAAAGCGCGAAATGCGATTTAGCAGCAATAAATGGATCGTGACTTTCAGATTCAAAGCTAACAGAGAAAAACGACAAATAACAAACGTATAGACTAGATGGAAGATAGATTAATAAACTGAAAGTGTGGAGGGCATTTATATGAGAAAAAATGCGAACCATTAACCTTTGAATTCATTGCTTAAGTAGAGTTGACGTAAATATTGCTGGTTAACTATGTTTCTTCTAGTCTTTGTTTTCTATTTTAAACTTCGTACAAAGCTACGCGAGTGCTATCTGTGCTAGCCTTCCCATATTTAGCAGTGTAAGACTAGAGGGAAGGCAGCTAGTTATCACCACCCACCGCCAACTCTTGGGCTACTCTTTTTACCAACGAATAGTGGGATTGATCGTAGCTTTACAACACCCCCCACGACTTATAGGGCGAGCATGTTTTGTGCGACGGGGATTCGAACCCGCGACCCTCATATTACGAGTTGAACGCCTTAACCCGCTAGGCATGAAGTGTTAGAAACGGCGATTCGCAGAAATGCTTTGTGTAGGTTTTCGCGAAATTCCTAAAATAAACAAACACATTTGTTCACCAGGTATGTTTGCTAGGTTAGTCCGTAATGTTTATGTTTAGACATGGATTGGTGGATTGGCAATCTTCGAATTCCCCCGGTGGACATGCTCGTTTTGCAACCTTGGTGGACATTATATTGGTGTTAAAAGAGAAGCCCGATAGTTGAAAGAGGGTAATGTCGACTAGCCGGCTGCCTTTTCTCTTTTAAACTGGAGACATGTAGAATGCAAATAATTTTGCATGAAAAAATAAAGAAATAAACAAACAAATCACAGACTCCACGATTGTTGGGTCAGTATATGCTTAATATGTTTGAATTTTATTTGGTTTAAATGTCTCCTAGAGTATTCTGTAATTTGTTTTAGATGTGAATTGTTATACCATTGTTTCACTTTACGTTGTTGGTAAATTACTGCGTTTCTTATGTTTGAATTGTTTTTTGTTTTCTCCTGAGGTGGTTGCTAGGTTACGGTGTTTCTTATGTTTGAATTGTTATATTATAGTTTAACCTTACGTGGCTGCGAAGTTGTTCTGTATTTCTCATGTTTGGGTTGTAATATCACAATTTTATCTTACGTGGTTGCTAGGTTACTGTGCTTCTCATGTTTGAGTTGTTATATCATAGTTTCACCTTACGTGGTTGCTAGGTAATTGCGTTTCTTGTGTTTGAATTGTTATATCATGGTTTCGGTTTACGTTGTTGCTAGATTACTGTGTTTCTTATGTTTGAATTGTTATATTATAGTTTCACCTTACGCGGCTGCGAAGTTATTCTGCATTTCTCATGTTTGAATTCTTATATCATTTATTATCCTAAATGGTTGCTAAGTTTTACTGAATGTTTAATCTAGTAACTAAGAGGTGTTTTTATAGGCCTAACCTGGCTTTAAATCGTGTTATTACCATACTGTATTGCCCTTAAATAAGAGAAAAAGCTTTTATTTTGAGTTTTGTTTTTCGAGTTCTTCCTTTGAATACTTTTTAAATTGTAACCTCAAAATGTAATTTGAATTTATAAATCTGTTGCATCGTAATCTATAACATTAATTCCTGTTGTTCGATATTTGAAATATTTACTCTCGTGGAATTGTCAGAAGTATTGTTACTGTGCTGTTTTTAAAGTAATCTTCCCGAGGGTTTAATTTATTGGTGACTTAATTATCGATTTCTTAATTATTTTATGTACATTGCACTCTACTTAATTAAAAATATACCTTCTTTAAGTTTATGTAAATAAATCTTTCCTCTTACGAACCGAACCAATACTTGTTTAGATTCCTTCCCTATAAACGTCGTGCGGTACGAATGGTTGGACAGAGAAGCCACACCGCTGAAGCATCCGGGGCTTACTCTGCTGCAGCACAACCTGGAACTGAAAAAACTTCCCTGTACACTAGAAACTCTCACTGGTGAGGAAGTGTATATTAACACACTTCATTTTCAAGAGTCAGATTTTTAACATTGCGGTTTACCGACGACTCTCGATGTTAAGTATTATAATACTGTTCCTTATCGCTATTTTAAACCTCTAAAACCTCAATGTTGTTACATATCAAATTAATTTCACTCTTAAATATTTCAATATTGTTACATATCAAATTAGTTTCAGCATCAAACACTTTAAATATTTTTACCTAATCATCGATTTTCGACTTTAAACACTTTGATATCGTTACATATCAAATTATTTTCACGGTTAAACATTTTAATAATACTGTTACACATCGATGTAGTTTTACAAGTAAACTCTTTTAAACAATTTTTTCCCACAGTAAGATATTCGTGTCTTTCGGTGCTGTTTATCTTCGAGCGTCATATATCCCATCATTTAGTACAAGTGTTTGCACCCAGTGCCTTGATTGTCATGTTGTCTTGGTTCTCCTTTTGGATTGGAATTGACGCCATTCCTGGCAGGGTGACTTTGGTGGTAACTAGTCTACTCTCTCTCTTTACACAGTTTTCTGGAATCCGAGGGGGTCTCCCCCCTGCTTCTTATATCAATGTAAGTCAAAAATGAGGCTCTAACTACATATTTTACAAATGTTTAAAATAATTTCAGTATCGTAATTACTTTGCATAAAATGTCTGTATCGTTACGTTGAGAATTTAACAGTCGCAGAAGCCCTATTGTAGGGACACTAAGATCTCTTATTTAAAAGTCTCTCCATACTGCCTTTATGTAGCACATAAAGACATCCGACAAATAATCTTTAAATATCAGTGAGCAAAAATCACTTTCTATATCCTTTTTGTATTTGTCAGCACTTGCTTCAACAGACATATTTTTGAATAGGGTATCGATATATGGATGGCAACCTGCATGCTCTTTGTTTTTGCTTCATTCGCTGAGTTCGTCGTGGTGAAGTTTTTCGACAAACAGCGTCAGGTTTTCTTCAGACAACAGATGAAGAAAACATTGATAGGCGACTCCAGAAAGCATCTAGTAAGTTTCTTAATATCCTAAAATACAGGCGAGTGTCAAGTTAAATAAGTGTGAACATTGGTAGCAGTAGTAAAATTACAAAAAAGTCTGAACTTTGGTTGTAAGTGTGAAACTGAACGAGTATGGACTTGGTTGTTAGTGTTAAACTGAACGAGAATGGGCTTTGGTTGTAAGTTACATAAATATCTATCAACAAATTATTTAATGTTGAAGCTCACTTCCTAATAAGTAATATGATAAAAAATGAAATAAAAATGAGGTCTCCAGTGAACATTTACACGAGTTTAACATCCATTATTTACTCAGTTTTTACAAAGAAATAAATGGAATACCAATAATAATGGAAAAGACACATTCAGTGTAAAATATGTGTATTAAAGCAATAGAAATGTGCAACACTTCCCATCATTCTGTGTTGGTAGTGTAACACTTCCCATAATTCCTTATTGGTAGTGTAACACTTCCCTTCATTTCGGATTGGCAGTGTAACACTTCCCATGATTCCGTATTGGTTGTGTAACACTTCCCATAATTCCGTATTGGTAGTGCAACACTTACCATCATTCCGTATTGGATGTGTAACACTTCCCATCATTCTGTGTTAGTAGTGTGACACTTCCCATCATTCCGTTTTGGTAGTGTAACACTTTCCATCATTCCGTGTTGGTAGTGTAACACTTACCATCATTCCGTGTTGGTAGTGTAACACTTACCATCATTCCGTATTGGTAGTGTAACACTTACCATCATTCCGTATTGGTAGGTATATGTGAAACTACTGAGATTTGTATTTTAGTCTTAATCCTACCATGTTTATCATTTAACTGAAAATGTTTTTATAGGAATATAGCTATTATTTCACTTCTTTTAAAGGTTAGTTTACGTTACGAAGTCGGATATTTTTGTGTTGTAATTACCACAAAATCTAACTTATTTTACATTGTTTATTTTTATTATAAAATAATTTCGAGAAGCGATGGAAGTACAATTTATATGCAAAACGATCACGTGCATTTATAGTTTGTGTTACTATGGTGACCATGTAAATAATTCTCTCTTATGTAAAGGCTTTGAGCTTACAATCAAGAGAAGAAATTTTTCAAAGTTCGGTTTAATTATGCTTCCTAAAAAAATAATGTAAAGTTACCAGTTTAACTAATGAGCTATTTCCTTCTACTAATACCATTTTCTGATAGCAAAAAGAAAGCACGCAAAACATAAGAACATGTTCTGTATTACAATTAGACAATATAACAATGATTGAAAATAGCCATTTCAGGTGTTTTCCAAATGTTCTACTTTTGTGGTTCTTACGTGCAAGGAAAGAACAAATAATCTTAAATCAATAGTTCGACTGGAAGAATACTGAAATAAAACAACCTTTTACCTTTGGACAACCGAAGGATTATTTTTCACTGAATTATTGTTAATTGTGTAAAATACATCATTAGAATTGTCACACAATCATTTTATATTAATACTGTCTTACATTTTGTAAGAAATGTTAGTTGTCAAGGGCACAATGGTAGGTAACTAGATACAAAATATAATTTACCTACCTAATAGTGGGTGAACTGTTGTACTAGATACAGTGTCAGGGTAACTGTAAAATATACATTGTTCTTTGTACTGTTGGAATGATTATTGTACCAGAAACAGTGTCAGAGAAACTACACAACACACATTGTTCTCCCTTATACAATAAGAATGATTGTTGCAGTAGATAAAGCATTAGGGTAATTACACAACACATACTGTTTTCCCATATACTATAAGAGTGATTGTTCCACTAGATGCATTGTTAGGGTTACTACACAACAGATGTTGCGCTCTATTATACTATAAGAACGATTGTTGCACCAGATACAGTGTTACGGTAACTACACAACACATATTGTTACACCTTTTACCATAAAAATTATTGTTACAGTAGATGCTGAGTTAGGGTAACTGTGCAACACATGTTGTTTTTCCTTATATTGTATGAATGATTGTTGTAGAAGATACAGTGTTATTGTAACTACATAACACATATTTTTCTTCCTTATACTATAACAATAATTTTTGCAATAGATGCAGTGTAAGAATAACCACACAACACATATTGTTTTACCTTATACAAAAAGAATGATTGTTGCAGTAGACACAGTATCAGGGTAACTACACAATATATATTGTTCTTTTTGCACTAAGGATGATTGTTGTACCAGATACAGTGTTAGAGTAGCTCACAACAACTATTATTTTCTCTTACACTATAAGAATGATTGTTGCACCATATGCAACACAAGAATAGAATAGCTACACAAGACACATTGTTCATTATACTATAAGAATGTTTGTTGTACGAGATACAGTGTTAGAATAATTACACAACACATATTCTTCCTTACACTACAAGAATAACTGTTGTACGAGATACAGTGTTAGAGTAACAATTTAACACATATTCTTGCTTACACTATAAGAATGATTGTTGCATTAGATACAGTGTTAGGGTAACTACACAACACAAATTGTTCTACCTTATACTGTAAAAATGACCCGTGCAGTAGATACATTGTTAGGGTTACAGTGCAACACATATTGTTCTACCTCATACTATATGGATAATTGATGCAGTAGATACAGTGTAAGAATAACCGCACAAAACATATTGTTTTAATATTTAAGAAACATTTGTGCAGTAGATATAGTGTTAGCGTAACTAAACAACACATATTGTTCCTTCTAATACAATGATCATTGGAGCAGTAGATACAGTGTTAGGGTAACTGTACAACACATATTGTTCCTTCTAATACAATGATGATTGAAGCAGTAGATACAGTGTTAGGGTAACTGTACAACACATATTGTTCCTTCTAATACAATGATGATTGGAGCAGTAGATACAATGTTAGGGTAACTGTACAACACATATTGTTTTACCTTATACTGTATGAATGATTGTTGGAGAAGATACAGTGTTAGCGTAACTAAACAACACATATTGTTCCTTATACTATAATATTGATTATTGCAGTAGATTTAGTGTTAGTGTAACTACAAAACACACATTTTTCTTCCTTATACAATGAGAATGATTCTTACAGTTGATACAGTATTAGGGTAACTACACAATATATATTGTTTTTTGTTCAATAAGGATGATTGTTGTACCAAATACAGTGTTAAAGTTGTCACATAACACTCGTTATTCTCTTTTACACTGTAGGAATGATTGTTGTACCCCACGCAGTGTCAGTGTAACTACACAAGACACATTGTTCGTTATACTATAAGAATGATGGTTGTAGCAGATACAGTGTTAGAATAACTACACAACATAACTTATCATGTTATGTTCTTCCTTATACTATAAGAATGATGGTTGTAGCAGATACAGTGTTAGAATAACAACACAACATAACTTATCATGTTATGTTCTTCCTTATACTATAAGAATGATGGTTGTAGCAGATACAGTGTTAGAATAACTACACAACATAACTTATCATGTTATGTTCTTCCTTATACTATAAGAATGATGGTTGTAGCAGATACAGTGTTAGAATAACTACACAACATAACTTATCATGTTATGTTCTTCCTTATACTATAAGAATGATGGTTGTAGCAGATACAGTGTTAGAATAATTGCACGACATATATTCTTCCTTAAACTATAAGAATGACTGTTGTACCAGATAGAGCGTAAGAGTAACTACAAGACATATGCTGTTCCTTACACCATAAGAATGATTGTTGTACCAAATGCAGTGTTAGCGTAGCTACATATTATTTATTATACTGTAAGAATAATTCTAGCAGTAGGTACAGTGTTAGGATAACTACACAACACCTAAGATTCTCTCATATATTATAAAAAATATTGTTGCATTAGATATAGTGCTAGTGTTACCACACTACACATATTCTTGCTTATACAGGGTGGTCGCTAGAAAAGCGGAAAATTTGTCAAACAGCTATTTATTTTTACAAAGAATAACTTTTACAAAGTTTTTTAAAGGCATATGTTATATTACACTCATAGATGCTCAAAATTATTAAAATCATGCATTTTGTTCATGATGTAAAGAAATCAAAATAGAAATGAGTAAGCACGCATTTTATTCATGATCTCATCTGACCCTCAAATTTTCCGCTTTTCTAGCGACCACCCTGTACTACAAGAATGATTGTTGTATCAGATACAGTGCTAGGGTAACTACAGAACACATATTGTTGTCCCTTATACTATACGAATGATTGTTGTACTAGATACAGTGTTAGAATAACTATACAACATATATTCTTCCTTATACTATAAGAATGATTGTTACACCAGATGCAATGTTAATGTAATTATATAACACATTGTTTTGCCTTTTATTATAAGAATGATTGTTGCACCAGATACAGTGGTAGGGTAGCAACACATCATGTATTGTTTATTATACTATAATAATGATTGTGACATTAGGTACAGTATTAGAATAACTACACAACACATAAGGTTCTCCCTACTATAAAAATGATTGTTCCATTAGGTACAGTGTCAGGGTAACTTCACAAGACATATTGTTCTCCCTTATGCTATATGAATGATTGTTGCACCAGATATAGTGTTAGGGTAACTAAGCAATATGTGTTGTGTAGTGGTGGACACAGCACAGATATCCCACAGTGTAGCTTTGTGTTTAAGTTGAAATACTCAACTACCTTATTTTTTCAGTCGACTAAGTCATGTTTCTGTATTGTGTTACTTGAATGTTTTTGATTGATCTAAGTGAATAATTTGTGTTCATTGTTATAATTATATTTATAATTTGTAGTTATTGTTGTGATTATATTTATAATTTGGATATATTAGTGTAATTATATTTATAATTTGTATTTATTGTTGTGATTATATTTATAATTTGGATATATTAGTGTAATTATATTTATAATTTGTATTTATTGTTGTGATTATATTTATAATTTGGATATATTAGTGTAATTATATTTATAATTTGTATTTATTGTTATAATTGTATTTATAATTTGTATTGTTATATTTTATTGTTTTTCATGATTGTTGCTGTTCTTTGTTCATTTTCAGTATTGTTTTTCATTGATTTAATTGTTTTATACTACACTATATATCACTGTTATGTATTCTGTTCAGTATTAATTTCCTCTGTTATTGATTGTCACGTTTTATTGAAAGTTACTGCTTTTTATTGCTCTACCTCACTGCCAAATATTCGTTATTTGTTTTCTTTTGTTTTATGTCACTTGGTTGACTGCTCGTTATTGTTTATTCTAAGGACATTAAAATCTGTCATCGATTTTTTTGGGGGTCATTCGGAATTGTCACGGATAATTAAAAACTGAAAACTAAAAAATAAATAACTATGAAATTAAAAACAATATATCATAAAAATATTAGTTGAGAAATGTTAAATCTTATATATAATCAAAGGAACAGTTTAGTGAAACTTCAAAATCAACAGTGATATGACTCTTAGCAGTATCTATTAATCGGACGTGTTCAGCAGTATCTATTGGTCGGACGTGACCTTACTGATTAGCGTGCAGGACGGTGATTGGTGTCTGTAGTGTTGAACCGTGCCCAATGAAATTGGAAATCAAATCCTATTATACAATTAGAGTAGCCCAAAAATTGGCGGACGACACTCATGTGTATGTGCCTTCCCTCTCCAGCAGCATGACACTATTCAGTGATGTCGAGAAACCCACTTGTTCAGAATTTTATATGCAAAAACGGCTCGTTTGGGTTCAGAAAATATTTTAAATAGAAGAGCGAACAACGTTTCGACCTTCTTCGGTCATCGTCAGGTTCACCTGACATATAAAAAAAAGCATGACACTATTGTGTATGTGCCTTCTCTCTTCAGTAGCATGACACTATTGTGTATGTGCCTTCCCTCTCCAGTGGCATGACACTATTGTGTTTGTGCCTTCCCTCTCCAGTGGCATGACACTATTGTGTTTGTGCCTTCCCTCTGCAGTAACATGACACTATTGTGTATGTGCCTTCCCTCGACAGTAACATGACACTATTATGTATGTGCCTTCTATCTCCATTAGCATGACACGATTATGTACGTGCCTTCCCTCTCCAGTGGCATGACACTATTGTGTATGTGCCTTCCCTCTACGGTAACATAACACTATTGTGTATGTGCCTTCCCTCTCCATTGGCATGACACTATTGTGTATGTGCCTTCCCTCTACAGTAACATGACACGATTATGTATGTGCCTTCCCTCTCCAGTGGCGTGACACTATTGTGTATGTGCCTTCCCTCTACAGTAACCTCAGCGGTATGTCTGCGGACTTACACGCTAAAATCCGGGTTTCGATACCCGTGGTGGGCAGAGCACAGATAGCCCATTGTGTAGCTTTGTGCTTAATTCAAAACAACAACAATCTACAGTAACATGACACTATTGTGTATGTGCCTTGCCTCTCCAGTGGCATGACACTATTGTGTATGTGCCTTCCCTGTCCAGTAGCTAACATATTTTAGTGAGAATATCTGAAACTAGTTTAACGTTTAATAAGATCTTATAGCTTCATCTACTGACTATTAAATTGTGTGAGATTTCGTCACTGACGGTTATTATATTAAAAGTATTTCATTTTTATTAAAACACAAAGCTACACAATGGACCATCTGTGCTTTGCCTAACCCCGGATACCGAAACACGGTTTCTGGCATTGTAAAACCTCGACATACCGCTATGTCACTGGATTTAACAGGGTTTAGTTTTCTTATGTTTTATTTTCTAGCTTGGGCAGTGTAATAAAACATATTGATATATTCACGATATGATACAACATTAATTATTAAGCCATTTTGTATCTTCCACGCAATTACATTGTTTCATTTACTAACGTCGCTTTTGGCTTGCGGTAAACAGTAAATAACCTAAGTAAATCGGTCGACGTTCGGTATTTATGTGAGTGAATTTGAAAAAATCGACTTGAAGTACCACAAACAAATCTTTTTTTCTATATAAGACAGTATTTTTGAAATTAATTATACTTGTTTTACGGCATTACTACAAGGCTTATTCTATTTTGAACACGTCTAAACTAACGTCTACAATAAACCTAACTAATGTCTACAATGGGCCTAACGTTAATATATATTATAGGCGTAACCATGGACAACCACAGAAATATTTTAAAAATGGGTTTTGTTTGTTTTCTGTTTTTTGAATTTTGCACAAAGCTTCTCGAGGGCTATCTGTGCTAGCCGTCCCTCATTTCGCACTGTAAGACTAGAGGGAAGGCAGCTAGTCGTCACCACCCACCGCCGACTCTTGGGCTACTCTTTTACCAACGAATAGTGGGATTGACTGTAACGTTATAACGCCCCCACGGTTGAAAGGGCGAGCATGTTTGGCGCGACGGGGATGCGAACCGCACGCCTTAACACGCTTGGCCATGCCAGGCCGCTTGAAGATGGAATGACCTTTTACAGCATAAGTTGATATATTAAAATATTATATATGCTTGAACGCAAACACAAATTTACCGTTTTTTTCATAAAAAATACTAAAATATTTAATTGAAGAACGATGTTAAATTTTCATCATAATAAGTGCAACTGTTTGTGAAATATATGGAGGACAAAAGTCCCCTCTTGCCCTTTCTTGCGGACTCTTATGGGTCTAATACTTACGTTTTATGATAAGTGTAGTAAATAAAAATATATATATTTTTTTACAGATTAGAAAAGGCATTCACACCATGACAATTAAAAATTTTTGTTCTGGTTCCAGACCGGCTTGTCTGTTTCTGATATAGAAAAGGGCTATGACCAAAGCAAACCTCCTATACGCCCAAGGTCAGCGTGGACTATCCCAGTGAACGTGCAGGACAACTTTCCACACAACTGGTTCAAACATCCCTCGTGGTCGATGGACTGGGTGGTCACTATTGACCACGCAGCTCGTATTTTCTTTCCTCTAGCCTTTCTCATATTCAACACGATCTATTGGCCTATACTGCTCACTAGAAAGTACTAACCGTCACACAAAGAACTCTATTCTTGTTAAAATCGACTGGTATTACTTTCTTAGTGGCCAGCAAATATCAAATTGTACAAAATAAAGTTTGTCACTTCATCATTGTCAACTAGCCTGTCTTACCAACAAAAAAAATATCGAACTATACATAAAGTAAAATGTTCGTAGTTTCTTATTTATTTTTCTACACGTTACGCAGTTGTTCATGGTAACAAACACTTGACGCTGGTAGTTTTTTTTGTAGCTTTAACACACCCTTCGAAAAGAAAAAACAAAATTTTGTCACAAGTATTAAGTAGTATAAGTAAATTCCGAACAGTGGCGTGTTGAGCTTTTGTAAAAAATGTTACTTGTAGGGAAATTATCAAATTTACACAACTTTTGTTTTATTTCAATCTTTTTCACATAAACATAACCACTACTATAAAAAATAAAAAAATGATAAAAAATAACTCAGCTTTCTAGAGGTTGCTAACATAAAATTATCAACTTTGGATAAAAATAAACTGACCTCAAATTAAAACTACACCAGCTTCATTCATTACTTCCAACTTTACTGCATTGCTTAATAACTGGTATTTAACTTACAATTGGTATTTCACATGAGTAACAATTATTTTATTATGTTCTTGTAAGAATTTTATTTCTCAGTTTGTTTTCTTGTGTGGCTAGGATGTTTATTCTCAATAAAAGACTTATAAACCTTTGACATATTATCGGCTAGAAATTAATCAGTTAATTATGTATTTCTTACATCTCTATCAGTGGTTAATGTGATGGTCTCTGAGCCTGATGGTTTATGGGCTACGTCCCATTTAACTTTGTAACGTATTTTAATAGAAACATTTATGCAGAGTTTCTCTACATATATTTTGTGAATTCAACTCAATTTTTCCTGTTCTGCTCTGGATTCACACATTATGAAGCAAAGATCATTGACATACATCACGCTTATGAGTGTGTTCTAAGAATAACAATCCAATCCCACTGTTCTGTTAGATAAGAGTAATCCAGAACTTGGTTTGTGATGTCCATTTTAGCTTCCTTCCACCTAATTTATTAGCTTCGCAATACAGTCGACTAGCACACATACGCATAAAGCTCTTGTGTAGCTTTGCCCAGTTACCATAAGCAAATTTGTTTTGATAACGTAAATATCTTTTTCCACTAGTTTGTGGGCGTTTCAAGCTATTAGCTCATTAATACTAAACGTCATCTTCAATGTGTTGCGTTACGCAAAATAGTAACGTTTGTATTGCGAATATTGTATTTGTGTGAAATAAAAAAATAATATTTAGTATCTTTATTCTAATCTGAACGAGTTCACACCAACAGGTATATTCACCGTTTCTCCTTCTAACATATTGTTCATAATAAATGGATTAATAAGTCTAAATGACAATGTTTCGGCGATTTTATTTTTTTATACATTTGCAGTAATCTGTTACTAGTTAGTGACTCCATGTAGAAACACTGGTTTTAAAATGTGATAATTACTATTAGAGCAATTCATGTTAGAGAAAATAACACAATACTTCATCAACATCAATAAGTTTCCTCCACAAACCGTAAAAAAAATTATACGCACTCACCTAGACATAAAGCAAAATCAACCAACAAAAGTAAATATACCTCACGAATTAAAAAATTCAAGAAACCATATACTGCTTCATACCATATATTCGTGACATCAGCAGACAAATAGCCAACATTTGGCAAAAACTAGTGACAAAATATGACATCCCAGTTAATATCAAATTTATTCAAAAACCAAGCACGAAACTGAGGTCTATACAATGTAAAAACTACACTGACAAATACCACACCAACATTATTTATAAAATACAATGTGGTAACTGCCACGACTTCTATATTGGAGAAACAAGTAGAAAAATGGAAACCAGATTCAAAGAACACAAAAAGTCACCTTCACACCTTTTCAAACATTGCAAGTCAAATAAACACAACATAACCGTAGAAAACACTCAAATACTAAACAAAGAAACAAACAAACGCAAAATTAAAGAAGCCTTACTTTTACAACAACTTAAACCCAAAATAAACCAATATAAAGGAATGCCTTTATACATATATTACTAAAATAAATAAAATTATGTATTCAAACATCTAACACCGCCCTCTACATTCCGACACTCAGTTACACAACCCCTTTCAAACATGTGGTCAGCTACCGGTCAGTTACCTCTTTATTTGTGAACCTGACGATGACTGAAGAAGGTCGAAACGTTGTTCGTTCTTCTATGTGAAATACTTTCTCAACCCAAACGAGCCGATTTTGCATATATATTTCTCTACAAGTGGGTTTTCTTGACATCACTGATTATCAATCATCTGCTGAAATACTGCGTGGTAACACACTCTCGTCTCCAGATAAACATATCTGTCATCTTTCAGATATTACATATTAAATTACAAGAGATCCTGTATTGGTATTAATTTTATTTAATTGCAAATAACTTCCAGTTATTAAGATTTGGAATACATCAAAATAATGCGAAGGATTGATCAGAAGTAAATAAGGAATATTCCAGATGCATCTGAAACAATTTAGGGTATAAAGATTTATCTGAAATAAAGAGGGATATTTTAAATTTAAACAAACCAAGGACATTTTAGATTGATCTAAAACAAATAATGGATAATCTGTATTAATATAAAACAAACAAGGAGTATTCCAGACGCATCTCAAACAAACAAAGGTACTCCGGATGTACTTGAAACACAAATATTTCAAACTTATGTGAAACAAATAAGAAACAAGCAAAAGGTATTCCAGATGGATCTGAAACAAATAACGGGTGCTCCTGATTGATGAAATAAACAGGGATGTTCCGGATGGAGCTGAAACAAATAAAGGGAACCCATTTCTTCTTAAAGATGATATTATAAAGTATTTCTCCAAAATATGCAGCCTTTTTCATGAGGTCCTTTTCTGACGGTAAACTGTTGGTCGTTTAGGTCTACATAGTAATGATCCTTTATGGAATAACTGAGCCAAGGAACATTGCCAATTGATGGGGGTTTTCTGTAAAGTGATAAATAAACAGGTTTAATTGTGACACCTTGGAAATTTTACATTCAGACTGTTTTTGGATAAAGTGTGGATATTGTGGGCAATATTAGTGCACAGTTACACAAAGATAAAAGGTAATTGTGTAAGTTGTTTAACGACAATATCGGTTCACAGTTACAAAAAGATTAAAGGTAATTGTGTAAGTTGTTTAACGACAATATCGGTTCACAGTTACACAAAGATTAAAGGTAATTGTGTAAGTTGTTTAACGAAAATATTGGTGCCCAGTTATACAAGATCTGACTACTGAAATATATTTGCCCAACATTTGAATTTAGAGATTAGAGGGAAGAAACACAGTAAACAGCACTTGACGCCATCTTTTAGGTTACTCATGTATGATCGACTACTGTTATTTTTAAAATGCATGTACACGCTAACAATAATTTCTTCCACGCGTATCATGTCTGGTCATGTTGTAAAGTTAGGTATATTATGTCTGATGATGATGTAATGTGAGGTATGTCACATTTAGTAAAGTTGTAAAATTAGGTATGTGATGTTGCAAACCTAAGTGTGTGATATTGAGTAAGGTTGTAAAGTTACATATGTGATTATTCTGGTAATGTTGTAAAGTTAGGTATTTGATACATAGTGTTGTTACAAAGTTAGGTATTTGACATATAGTGATGTTATAAAGTTAGGTGTTTGATGTATGGTGATGTTATAAAGTAAGGTATTTGATACATTTTGATGTTGTAAAAATAGGTGTCTGGTATATAGTGATGTAAAGTTAGGTATTTGATACATAGTGATGTTGTAAAGTTAGGTATCTGATATATACTGATGTTGTAAAGTTAGGTGTTTGGTATATAGTGATGTAAAGTCAGGTATTTGATATTTAGTGTTATTGTGAAGTTAGGTATTTGATGTATAGGGATGTTGTAAAGTTAGGTGTGACATATAGTGATGTTATAAAGTTGAGTGTTTGATACATAATGATGTTGTAAAGTTAGGTACTTGATGTATAGGGATGTTGTAAAGTTAGGTGTTTGAAATATAGCGATGTTGTAAAGTTAGGTATTTGACATATAGGGATGTTGTAAAGTTAGGTATTTGATATATACTTATGTTGTAAAGTTAGATATTTGATACATACTGATGTTGTAAAGTTAGGTAATTGATATATAGGGATGTTGTAAAGTTAGGTATTTGGTGTATAGTGATGTTGTAAAGTTAAGTGTATGATACATAATGATGTTGTAAAGTAACGTATTTGATGTATACTGATGTTATCAAGCGAGATATTTGATATATACTGATGTTGTAAAGTTAGGTGTGATATATAGTGATGTTTTAAAGCTAGGTGTTTGGTATATGGTGATGTTGCAAAGTTAGGTATTTAGTGTAAAGTGAAGTTATAAGATTTATCCCTGGATTAATTGTTTAGAGTAACAAAGGCTAAGTGACAGCTTTAATCCGTGTGTTAAGGAAGTAGTTAGTCTAGTGGCAGCTTTAATCTGTGTATTAAGGAAGTAGTTAGTCTAGTGGCAGCTTTAATCTGTGTATTAAGGAAGTAGTTAGTCTAGTGGCAGCTTTAATCTGTGTATTAAGGAAGTAGTTAGTCTAGTGGCAGCTTTAATCTGTGTATTAAGGAAGTAGTTATTTGTTGACAGCTGTAATCTGTGAATAAAAGAAGTAGTTAGTCTTGTACAGCTTCAATCTGTGTATTAAGGAAGAAGCTAGACTAGTGACAGCTTTAACCGTGTGTTAAAGACGTAGTTAGTCTAGTGGCAGCTTTAATCTGTGTGTTAAAGAAGTTGCTAGACTTGTGACAGCTTTAATCTGTGTATGAAGTAAGAAGCTAGTCTAGAGACAAATGTAATCTGTGTGTATTAGGTTTGTAATTGTTTGAATATAACCAGGATATTAAACATACTGTTTATCTGAAGATTGTCTCAACTTGTTTAATAGGATTTAGTTTGTCTAGTAACAATTATAATCTAGGTATTAAATATATAGTTAGTACAAAAACAGATATCTATTTAGTAAAACTACAGTTTGTCAAGGTTATAACCAGGGTATTAAATATACAATTTATTTAAATTAAAGTAACAGTTGTCAGGGGGACATTAAACATACACTTCCTTGAGTTGTTTGTTAAACCCATAGTTTATGCAACAACGGCTGTATTTTGTCCATTTAATGAAAATTCTGGCTTAATATTTGATATTTATTTTAAATTGTGTGGTTTGCGGAACAAGATAAAATAAGTTTTCAAATAACTTAACAACATTTTGTTTGGTGTCATTTTTTCTTGAACGTAAATCCGAATTTATGATGTTTCTAGATACAGTTAAAATTACATTACTTCCTTAAAAGTTCACAGCATTTTGTAATGTTACGAAAATTATTATTTCAACAAACATAAGAGAAAACATACCCACGTCTGGCAAAAGTCAGCCAAACATCCATTATTCTGGTGCTAAGTCTCTGTTCGTCTTCTGTATATTCGTAACGTCTTCTTAAAGGAACTCCAAAAACAAACTGCACTTCTTCGAAGTGAGTTACTCCCATCCATTTACCGTTAACACTGTTACTTGGACGATGCGTAAAAAAATAGAAATACACGTTGCCCTGGTAACGTGCAACGTGTTCCGCAACGTGCACGGCAGGACAAAGAAACAAATAATCACCAAAGGAATCGTACAGGGCTTTACGGATAGAAACGTGGTCATCTACTGAAATATTCTGTAAGTAAAACCGAGCAACGACCTCACTTTCAACTTCTGGAAAGCTCTGAAAGATGATCTTCATGTATAGAGCAGCACTTTCCTTCGTTATGTCAACTGTTTCGTCATTATGGCGATTGAAAATCTGTGGAAACATTGAAGGAAAGAAATGAGATCCTTCGTCCATGTTGGCTCCGATGAGAAGTTCAACGTTTTGAAATGATCCTGTCTTGAATGCCTCGTTGGGGTCAATTGGAATGTAATCATCACCAAACATTGGTCCAAAATCGCCTCGTTTCTGCTCTGCAACTTCTAGAAGCTCCTCAGCAGGAACAATCTTCAGACAGTTGATCATGTTTTCAATGTCCACTTCTTCGTCATTAAAGCACCCTACGCGTTTCGAAATTTCCCTAACCTTACTTCTTCCACTAAGACTGTCTCTTCCTTTCACGATTGGCCCATAAAGACTGCCACTTTGGAGAATAGCTCGTGTAAAGAGACCCCTACTCAGAGGAGATACAAGATGACCACCGATAGACATTGCACCAGCACTTTCACCAAAAAGTGTAATTTGATTGGGATCGCCACCAAAAAATTCAATATTTTCTTTAATCCACTTCATGGCAACTAATTGGTCATGAAGTCCCACGTTTCCTGGACAAGACTCCGTATTAGCATTAAGAAACCCAAACAGTCCCACTCTGTAGTTCATGCTTGCCACCACAACGTCGCCATAAGCACACAGCACTGAACCACTATACATGTCAATGTCAATAGACCCGTGGGTGAAACTACCTCCATAAATCCATACAAGAACAGGTTTCAGTTCACTTGGAGTTGACTGAATATCGGTTAACTCTGGAGTCCAGATGTTCAAATAAAGACAGTCTTCGCTAGATTCAGATTGGTTTGTTTTCCACGGGTAAGGCGAATATTTTATTTTTTGAATACATGGTAAAGGCTGCTCAGTGGCTTGGTATACACCCTCCCACTGACCAATGGCTAAAGGCTTACCAAATCGCATATCGCCAACAGGTGGCGTTGCATATGGAACCCCTAGGTACTCAAAAATAGTTTTATCTAATATTCTGTATGTCTGTCCTCGAAGACTCCCACTGTTAGTTTTGATGATAGGAGTAAATTCACTTTTACAACTTCGAAAGGTTAAGTCAAGAAATAAAATAACTAAGATATTCCTTTTATCCATTATTCTTAATATCTGTAAATATTAACAAAATTCAATATAGTATTCTGATTTTATATTAATAATTACACTTCAAATGATATTAAGTTTACAATGAGATAAATATATTTTTAAAATTATAGAATTTATTTAGGAAAAGAAAGTGAGAAATTAAGATGGAAAAGGTCTGTGAAATTTAGGTCATAAATTTGAATACAAGGATATTTCTGAAGTATCCTTGATTTAATATCACATTTATACCACCCAAAGCTGCAGGGACTAACCCGTGTTAGCACTTTGTGAAAGTACGTATATGACATGAAAAGACTTAGTTCACTGTTCAGTAAACAGAGTAGGATGGTTAATGTATCCAAGCGTATTCCTAAAAGGTGAAATTTACACTTATTTCATGCATTAAATGGTTGGATTCAAGTGGAAGAAATAATTTAACTTTAAATTTAAATCTTCATCAAATGAAGTAATAAAACTATTTTCCTTTGGTTCTTGGTAAGTACGACAATGGACTTTGTGTGCTATGCCCATAACGAGTATCGAAACGCATTTTGTTTAGCATTATAATTCTTCGAAGTTACCAGTGACACACTAGGAAAAAGACAGTAAATCTGAAACAAGCAGATTTTTGTTTTGCAAAATAATCTGTTTGATATTCGGGTTGTCCTCTGCAGGACTTTCCAAATGAAACATCGCTGCAAGTACTTTTGTCTCAAAACAAGACTTTGTTGTAAATGTGCAGACTTAGAACGGTGAAATTCGGGGTTTGATACCTACGGTAGGCAGAGCACAGATGGCTCGTTAAATAACTTTGTGATTAGCAACTATGATCCAATTAACAAACAAACAAAGCAGCTCAATGTACTTAGTAAAAATTTTTAAATTTTTAATTATTTGGTTCCCAGCAGCATAACGGTATGTCTGCAATAGACACAAAGTTTTGATGCCCCTAGTGAGCAGAGTACTTGTTTGTTTGTTTTTGAAATTTGCACAAAGCTACTCGAAGGCTATTTGTGCTAGCTGTCCCAAATTTAGCAGCGTAAGACTAGAGGGAAGGCAGCTAGTCATCACCACCCACCGCCAACTCTTGGGCTACTCTTTTACCAACGAATAGTGGGATTAACCGATATTATAACGCCATCATGGCTAAAAGGGCGAGCATGTTTGGCGCGAATGGGATGCGAACCCGCGACCCTCAGATTATGAGTCGCACGCCTTAACGCGCTTGGCCATGCCGGGCCGAGCAGAGTACAAATAGCCCATTGTGTAGCTTTGTGCTTTACTTCAAATACATAATTTGTTTCAGTCTAGTGAATATGAAAATAGTTTGGTTGTATCAGATGAAGCTAATTCATTTATGCCAATGATCTTACACGTTTCATATTTTTGTATTTTGATAATACATTATGAAATTTTTAGCATCTAATTTTGCGCATTGTTTGTGAATAATCTAGTCTGTTGATTGGCAGTATTCTGTAATAATTATTGTATTTTGTATTTATTTTAATATGTTTATAATAATTATAATCTTTATACGATAATTTGAACAGTATATTTAATTAGTTGTACTCATTACTGGGTTCATATTTTAGTATTTACCATCTATGGAGACAAATTGTTTTCATCAGAAGCTATTCATATAAACGTCTGTTTAGTGTAAATATTATTATTTAGTTTATTTTGTGAATGAATATTATATGATTGTTTAGTTGTTTTTATTGTTATTATGAGAGTTAAAAGCAGACGATTATTAGAAGTTGTGTTTGCAATGCGTTGGTGTTGAGAATATATCGAGCAGACGATTTAGTAAAAAAGCATATAAATAAGGTGCGATGAGCGGGAAAAGCAGACAGACAAATGTGATAGCGGGAGAGATTAAAGGAGGAAGAGGTCAAAGTGAACCTGACCCTCCAGGGCAAAATACCCAAATACCATTGACCAAGGAACGATGGTCATTCTTAGCACAGAAGAGATTAAAGAGAGTTAAGGTCAAGGAAAAAATTGGCGTGAAGTTAACAATGATAGGCCTAACGTTTAATATGCTAAGTAAGACTAATAGTAAAAAATGAGACATGAAGTACGGTTTATTCCATCAAAGTGTGGTTTTAAAGTAACTGAATTAACCAAAGTACATTTTGACAAAAGGAACACGATATTTAGAAGTCCAAATGATTACGATTGCGGTAACTTCCGCAACAGTGTGAATTGTAGATAGTATAATAGCTCGATAAAAAATAAGGAAAGGTAGTTCAACTTATTAACTAAAATTCTAAGGTAGTTGAATAGGCTTAAGTGGATAATTAAAAGACAACCATATAACTGTTATGATATTCTCATGATCAATACAATGTAAATAATTTGTTGCACTCGCGTTAAACTAGTTTCGAATATCGATATATTATTATGAATATGAGTGGAGTGCATGCTGTTCACACAAAGCTACACGAGGGCTATCTGCGCTAGCCGTCCCTAATTTAGCAGTGTAAGACAAGAGAGAAGGCAACTGGTCATCACCACTCACTGCCAACTCTTGAGCTACTCTTTTATCAACGAGTATTTGACCGCACATTATAACGCTGCCACGGCTGAAAGGGTGAGCATGTTTGGTGTGACGGGGATTCCAACCCGCGACCCTAGGATTACGAGTTGAGTGCCTTAACCACCTGGCCGAGTCGGGCCTAGTGGGATTTTAATAACCAGATAGTAAACACGTTTTGAGTTACTAATGAGAAACTTGCATGAGTAGTTTATTTTTCAAAACAGACTTAGTCACTTCACACCAAATACTGAATGCACTAATGAAACGAGCACTTTCAGGAATTAGTTTCTAGTAATATAATTAATATTTTAACCATGTTTTTAAATTTATTAGTTCAACCACTAATAATATTATAACTATAATTTCTAACCTTGTCAGTTTACCAGCAGAGTAATTATCTCAAATTTCTAAATGTTCCTTTAACTATATATGTAACAGTGGTGAACTCGTCTGTTCTCCATCTCAACAAAAGGGTGTATTAAGCACACACATGCTTCGAAATATTAAGGAACCATGTTATTTCTGATGTCTGAAGGTAGGTGTAAAAATATATATAGTAACTTGGATTGTTCAATAATATGTGTTCTTACATGTAATGATAGTGTAACACGAGGTAATATTTCTCATTAGCTTTTATTTTGTGTTAAAACTGCAGTGTACTGAGTAGGTAAACGATAAATGAGAGGCTAATATTAAATGGGTGGTTGAAATACGATATGGTGATTAACTTTTCATGTCATGAAAACCAGTATGAAGATTTGGAGAACAGCTTTTATGGGTTGCTATAGCTACCAGTATACACGTCAAACACTTACTGTTTATTATGAGATCCTGCCCAGGTCAATGACATGATGTGTGTAGAGGGCATTGATCAATATACAGACTGATCCTGAAGACGGAGTCAAAGTGACAAGAGTAAGATCAATTAGAATAGCTAAGTAGTCCAGAATCGTACAATTAATTAGTATATAACACATCGTAGGTGCTGTCAGAAATCTCATTCTACACACATACAAAACCTACATTCGACTGATCTGTTGCGGAAAATGGCAATGTGATCCTGTATAACATGTAAGATAATTTGTACAGTAAACATTCAAATACATCGAAACACAGCCCAAAGGACAGCACACAGACTACCAATAAACGCTCATATTTCTTATCTTACCTGCGTTGACAACATCCCAGATATTGAGGACAGAATAATTCACCTGGCCACATATTTCTACAAGAAATCTGTTAATATAAACTCATTAACTCAAGAATTCACAAGTCTTGCAGCCACCACATACACATGGCAAACTCGTGTGTCTCTCCTGAATCTAATTAACACAACAAACCCTCAACCGCAATAATTTTACAAGTTATAATAAGTTCATAACCCCATTAGTGATTTAACCCATATATAATTTTATTTTCAGCTAAGACACTATTCGGAAAAATTATTCGGCGTCCGAATAGTGAAAGTTGATGTTTTCTTGGCACTCCCGTTCCCCCCACATCAAATCTGTGGCATTGGATCTAAAGATCCCAACCGCTCTGAAGGACCACAAGTCCAAAATCGGATATTGAATTTGTGATAGACGTCGGAACTTCTCTGCTTTTTTCCGCCACTGCTTGAAATATGTTAGTTTAATCAAAATAATTGCATTTCAACTAATCTTCAATGTGAAAATTTATGGGGTTTTAATCATCAAGTTTCGTGAAATTTGGCTTAATATCTATGCTCAGAAAGCATCTCAGCTCTGCCTCTAAATGTATGTCAGTAAGTCAATACCTGTATCCAGACTTGAGAAAATCTAGCAAAGAAAATGTTGACCCACACACCCATGTAGATCCAAACATGAAAAATGATTTTGAAATTGCCATCTTTAAATTTGGAAGACTCTCATTTATCAGAGTAATGAGCCACATCTTTCTGATAGAACATTTTTCTTTACTTTTTATGTGTTCTACACTTTGCAGGGTAATAATTTTTTCTTCAAATTTACACTTGTCCAACAACAATAAAAGATGTAATTTCCTCAGTCAATTTTTAAAATGTGTCAAATCATATTTTTGTCATTGTTCCGCAAGGAGGCTTAGCTTTAATTGAAATTGATGAATAGACTGTGATTGCTTGCTTATGATTTTACCTCTTCCCTGAAGCTTCGCATGCAAATTGTTCAAGTGAGCCATCATGTCGTACAAAAAGTACAAATCACACTGTCATGACAGTTTCAATTTCAGGGAAATTTCTCAATATTACCTTTTTGAACAAGATATTTTTTTTTATTTGAGAAAATAAGGAAGTAAATCGTTCCATGACTTTTCGTCTATTTAACCGGTTACCTTACATTTTCAAAATCAGTAAAATAATCAAAAGTATTGTCACTACTTTTCTTCAAAGACTCAACAAACTAGGTGGATGAGAGAGCTTCCATTTCTAATATAATTCACAATTTTTACAACAATGTCCACCAAAATTTTCAATTCATCTTTTTTAGACGTCTGAGCACATAAATTATCCTGATGCAAAATACAATGGGAAGATGGCAGCGTGGACTTCACATTATTTTCAATTAAATGCTTCTTCAAAAAAAAAAAATCCTAATTTCGCACCAGTCATGGCAGAAGCACGGTCTGTTGTGACAAAAACCAGATTTTTTAAAATCCAGATTAAATTTTTTTGGCATTTCAAGAAATTTTTCAAAGATTTTTTTCCACATGTTTGATTTTGTAATCCACAAAGACCAAGCATTTCTTCCCTCACTTGAAGATATGACGCTACATATGAAACCCAAGATATCAACTGTGCAGTGTCACTAACATCTGTTGACTCATCTAATGCGAAATAAAAATACAAAAAGTTCTCTAGTTGTTCAAACAACTGATTTTCTATATATTTCGCTAACTCTAGGATTTTGCGGACAATTGTTCTTCAACTTTATTGCAAATTATTTACCTTTTTAAGAATATCATATTTTATTTTTGAATCATAATTCTCCAACAGTTTCAATGGGCTACTCTTTTATCAACGAATAGTGGGATTTACACTTTATAACGCTCCCACGGCTGAAAGGGCGATCATGTTTGGTGCCACCGGGATGCGAACCCGCGACCCTCAGATTACGAGTCGCACGCCTTAACACGCTTAGCCATGCCGGGCCTTTTCTAGTCACACGCCATTCTTTTTTCGGCAATAATGCCAGAACCAATTAAATTGTCTTTATTTTCTGAGTGTTCACCATCATCTGGGTTATTTCATTTTCGAATAATCCACTTATCCATATCATGGGATCAAATAAAAATATATTTAAACACTTGAAAGTTGCACAATAAAAATATGTTTGCAAGCGCATGCAAAACGGCGCACAACAAACATCTAAACCAGACTGACGTTGCAAAATGGGCGGAGTCTGTGGCAGTGATGAAGCGAACTACAATAGCGATGACGTGAGGTAGTACAGTGGCTGATAACCAAATTTGCGATAAAAAATAGTTGATGGAAATAGTTGATTCCTTTAACTCGAGCTGGCCACAATTATGCTATCCATGGAGTTGCCTGTCCCTGTTTAAGACTCACTGCAGCCTACATCATCATATACTGCTGAGGCTGCCATAAAGTTCTGGCTTTCCCGAAGACACGTTTGGCTTTTCCCTGCACATCAGACCAGAGCCTCATATTATTTTCTAGCGTCGAACCACCAAGCTTCGAATCAACCCCACAGTGTTACTACTTGACCTTATCTCGCGCATAGGACTGAAGAGAAACTATAAAATTTCTGAGTTGCCCTAATTGTTTTGTAAACCCCTTCGGGGCTTGTGAGATTTCAAACCTTAACGACAACCAAGTACAATTGTATTAGACCACCGCCACGGCCGGGGCGAAGAGAAAACTACTTTTGAGAGTACCCGGTTATATCTGATCATGAGCTTTAGTTTGAGGTCCGATCATTTTAAACCGAAACTACTGCCAAGCTCTTTGCTCTGCTCAGAGTAACCAGTCACACACACACCAGTGTCACCTTGACAGACTTCTGTAATGCGTAAGTCAGTCACTGAGTGGTTTTCTTGTGTTTAAGAGCATCTCATTGAATGGCGGTGTTTTTGGTAATCGCTAAAAGACGTTTCAAACAAGGTCGAATTGCATGTAAATAAAGTCAGGAAACGTTTAGGAATAATTCAAACACTAAATATTCCATTTGTCTTCTGTTGTAGTTACAGATTTTAAACCAGAAGGACTGATAACGTTTGTATAATTATAATAATGTAACACAAATTTTGTTTATGGATAGTATGTGTTATTTTTTAATTGCTTATGTTTTAAAAGTACATAAAATGGCCGTTATTTTTTTCAAACATTGCTTTAGTAACCTGTATAATGAAATTTAGAAATTAACCTATTTTTTATGTAAAAATGGGCAAATATGCACATTTTCATTCACATAAGGTCTGAAGAGAACAACATCTGAATCAAGTTTCACATGTATTTATATTAAAGTTATACAAAAATGAACAAAAACGTTTGGAAGTGAGTAGATTTTTGAGATTTGTGACTGTAATATAAATCACTTTCACGTATCAGCTCCCAAATATAGTCTCCCATTATGTTTTCGTTATACTCTCCTTGGTAGCGGCGTTCAAAGTCCAGTACATTTTAGTGGAAACGCTCGCCTCGCTCCTTTGAGTATGCTCTCTGTTCTCCTTGAATTTATCAAGATGAACGTCAAGAATATGGACTTTCAGGGACATCCTGCAGCCCATTTTGCCGTAGTTCTTCACCAGAGCCTCAACCAGTTCCACAAAATTTTCGGCCTTGTGATTGCCCAAGAAGCCCTGAACCACTGCGACAAAGCTGTCCCAAGATTTTTTTTTCATTTCTACTGAGCTTCTTTCTCTACGATCTTCTTTATTTGTGATCCAACGAAGACATCAGCTTTGACTTTTTCCTCAGAGAGCTTAGAGAAGAAGTCTCGGAGATACTTGAAGGCTGCAGACTCTTTATTAAGAGTTGTGAAAAATTGTTTTATAAGACCCAGTTCTATGTGTAGTGATGGGAATAACACTTTCTGGAGGTTCACCAGTGGCTGACACTTGACATTGTGCCTCCTCACAGAAAACTTGGTCCGTTGTGGGAAATGCTTCCTATTGTAGTGCGCTGCAGTGTTTTTGTTGTCCCAATTGCAAAGATAACAGGTAAACTTGGTAAAGTCTCCTTGGAAACCCATCAGGAATGTCACCATTTTGAAGTCTCCGATAATCTCCCAGCCATATTCATCATACTTCAAGGCTTCCAGCAAGAACTTGAGGATGTTGTATTCTCATTGAGATGCACTGAATGAGCCAGGGAAGAGACGGATACTTATTCCCGTTAAGGAGCAGCACAACTTTGAGGCTTCTAGATGAGCTATCATTGAAGAGGCGCCACTCTTTCGGGTTACAGACAATTCTCATTGCCTCGTACAGACCAGATACATTGTGGTAGAAGCAGAGCTCATCCTTTTTCCTCTGTACTAACCTGCAAAAGAGTAAAATTAAATTGTTATTCTGAAGAATAAATTTATTTCATCCACAACTTATGTGTAAGAGGTCCATGCAAAATATTTTATGTGATATATTTTTATACTATTGGAAATTAAAAAAGAAACATTTGAATTTTAAAAGGTGTAACATTTGTATGATATAAAATCTCTATTCAAGTAAGCAGAAATTGTCCATCTTACCTTTTAGAGTGTTTTTTTGCCGTACTCGCAGGTAAAATGAAGTGCCCAGGGTTTGTCTTGATCCCCGACAGGCATGCCAAAATATGCGTTATAGGCTTCATACACTTTAGCAGCTGCTATCACAAAGTACTTTTTCGCTTTTGTCTTGATAAATTGGTCACATAAATAGCAGAATGCATCTGGATAATGCTTGCAGCTTCTTGATGCCGTCTCTGATAAAATCAGATAGGTCTGTGTGTTCACTTAGGCAGCTAGAACTAAACTGAAGTGGTGAGTGGTGAGCCCCTATATATATATATATATTACTATGGAAAGCTTTAGAAAATTCTCTTAAGTTCTACAACATTCCATAAAATTCTTAAAATGTTTTGTAAGTTTGAGAACTTAAATGGGTAAATTTGAAAGTTTCATTACCCAGGTCACAAAAGCAAAGTTTGAAGAGAAAAAATAGGTCTTTTCCATTTACTTTAGGGATAAGCAATTGGGAAATAACACTTTCTGTCCAGAAACAAGAAAAAGTAAATATTTTGTTACATAGTGTTATTCTTTAAACGGGATGTTATTACTACATACCAGATGAGCTTGGTAGTCAAACACATGTGAAGTAAAGGACAAATAAGATGAAATAATTTAGAAAAACGAACCATTTTGTCATTTCACATAATCTGACATTGTATTTTAATTTAAAGAGTATCGCTAGTGTTATCAGTTCAGCCAACACATTTATAATATTTTAATTATTAAATTTGATCCTTTGTCAGAAGTGAAGAAAAGACGATATAGTCTGCTATATACAGACTAGTTTCACCGAATTCACAGCTCACCAGTGTTGTGTGACAAGACGAAGCCAAAATAATAATAATAAATTAGGCCTCGTATAATGACGGAATGTAAGTAACTTGTTTCGCTCAGGGGCCTGGCATGGCCGAGCGCGTTAAGGCGTGCGCTCCATAATCTGAGGGTCGCGGAATCGCGCCCGAGTCGCGCCAAACACGCTCGCCCTTCCAGCCGTGGGGGTATATAATGTGACGGTCAATCCCACTATTCGTTGGTAAAAGAGTAGCCCAAGAGTTGGCGGTGGGTGGTGATGACTAGCTGTCTTCCCTCTAGTCTTACACTGCTAAATTAGGGATGGCTAGCACAGGTAGCCCTCGAGTAGCTTTGTGCGAAATTCCAAAAGAAACAAACAAACAAACGTTCGCTCAGCTGTATTGTTTTTCACTCCTTGAAAATTAGTGTTTGGTGTTACTGAATAATAACGGATAATTAATTGTGACGGCATGTCACGTGCAATACAAACACCTAAAATATTTTAGGTTCGTGGCAAGTCAAGGAATTCATATGAAAACCAAATTAACAAATAGACACTCTTATTATTAACGCCTGTTGTGAATTTTCTTGTTTAAAAATAAATAAATAGAAATTATCCTTATAAACAATCAATATTCTATTGTTATGTTATATTTTATCAATAAGCTATCTCACCATTAAAATGATTCAATATTTAAAAATAAACGTAATTGTTAACATATTTGAAAAATATATGTATACATAAAATGAAACACCCTAACGTACCGATAGTTTATAGTCATCACAACAAAGCCACTAAGTTTTGCCTCCAATTGGATAAAATGTTATATACCGAAGAAGTTTACTGATAAAATAAAAACCAGATTGTAGTTTCCCGAGCGAAGGTAGCTAATGTTTCAGTTGATTTAGGGACAAAGTTCAAGTTGGGAATTTAAGGTAAGATTTAAGGGTTATTTTGAAGGCTGGAATTTAGGAACGATGATCAGGGTTGTTCTCAACGTGTGATGACAAAAAGGAATTCTTATAGTTTCTATATGATGCATCAAAAATGGAAAACAGAACTTCATACACAATATTTTCTCACCACATTCACTTCATCATGTGAAGCCATAACTAAAAATATGCGAAATATGCGATAACTAATTAACATTCAAGCTACTTCAAACTGTTGCACACTTAATTAATCCGTACTGTTTAACTGTTTTTTATTTAAATAGTCTTAACCGTGCAAATTTGAGTTTTTTTTAAATTTCATATGAAATTAATATTTTTACAAAGCTAATTATTTTTCTAATGATTTTAGTTTGAATTTCTGTCACTAACCAATCCATCTCTGAAGAAAAAAATCAGTGAAAAATGCATTATCAAATAAAAGAAAGATACGAGCGCAAATATACGGATTCTTCTGTATGTCAAGTAAATACAGGTCAAAAATTTATTCGGTTAGTTAAACAATTTTGATACATATTCGTATATATTGAAGCTTGAATTATCCGATTAAAAACAAAAGCATCTCCTTTTAGGTTGAGACTTAGATGATTCACTTGACAATAAAATACCAATATGAATTTACCTCTTGCTATTTCATAGATCATTTAATATTAAACGGCTCTTAAAGAACCAGGCTTAGACAAGGGATTAGGGTGCCGGAACTGTGAATACGAGAGTTTGCACTATCATTTGTGAGTGACAGTCAATTAATCTTACAAACTTCTCAACAAGTTCAGGAAAAAATCGTATTAACAAAAATGTTGGAGGTATTTCATATTTAACAAAATTTAAAATTCAAAAACAAAGCCTTTGTTGCAATATTTTTCAAATAATTATTTATTTATGTTTTCAGTTCTATCTGTTTTATTGACATTTCCATTTTGTTGTGTTAAAACTGTCTCATTTATTTTAAAGTGTTTTGTTTCGTGAAGAATGTTTAAATCAAAATTAGTATAAATTCATTGAAGTCGATTGGATTTCTCACCCCATTTTTGGTGTCCAGATAGGGTTTGAGGGGTAGTTCTGTATGTTGCGTGTCAAAATAGAGTATGAAGGTAGTTTTGTATGTTGGATATCTAAATAGGGTGTGAGCGGTAGTTCTATATGTTGCGTGTCAAAATAGAGTATGAAGGTAGTTTTGTATGTTGGATATCTAAATAGTGTGGGAGCCGTAGTCCTATATTTTAGGTGTCAAAATAGAGTGCAAAGGGTAGTTTTATAGGTTGAGTATCTAAATTGTGTGACGAGAAGTTTTCTGTGTGTTGTTCAAATGAAAAGGGGTTAGGAAGTTTTCTCGATAAGTATATACAATTATAGAAGCTGATGATATCCGAACCAGTATGTCGACTAGTTTTATAATAAAGCAAATAGTGAAGAAAGGTGACACATAACTGCTTTCTCAATTGTCATTGGAATCAGCGACTCGACTGGTAATAAGCTAATTTTGAAATATTTCATGTATTCTGGAACTTTCTCATAACAGGTGGTCCACAAAACCCTTCACCTAACTTTGTTCTGTTGTTCCTCTTTAGGGATAACACCTGTTTTATTCTCGGAATACATTACTGTAAATCTGTACTTAAATTCTATTTCGTATTTACAATCTACCTTATATTAAATGAGAATGGTGAGTGGTGTGGTCATGCTATCTCCTATAAGTATAGCTAACTTTTCCTGTTAAGTAAGAAATATTAGGTTAAACAATCTACGTGACGTCTCAGTTTAGGTGACCGAAAAGAAAACCAGTTGAACAATTTGCAATTTCAGTGAAAGTTTATTGTTCAGTGTCCAGTCTGTTTTAACTCATTCAATAAAAATCAATAATTTATCCTACAAATCTTAAAAATTCTCTCAGCTTTAGAATATTATATTCTAGTAAGAGCTGAAGGTATCCATATTGTATCCAGGTGTAGATAGTCAGGTAATTCAAGCAAACTTTATTGACTCGGTTAACACCAGAAGTAAAAGTTTGTTTACAATTGGAAGGAATAAAACAACCAATTGTTGAAATGTTAAATATCTTTAAATTTCGTCCCTTCATAGCGAAAAGAAAAAAAATATTTTTTTTTAGGGTATATACAGGTTCATTTTACTGAACGTTCGTACAAATGTTCTGCATGTATTCTAAACATTTGTAAACTTCTACGGATTTTCTTATTTATATCAATATTACACTTCAAGGGGTAGCATAAAGACTTGTACAAGTAAGAACAAATTGGGATTTAATTTCGTTGGACATGCTCACATGGAACAGTTATTAACAGAGATAGTAAAGACTGTATAATTCCACACTAGAACCTTGACCTGACTTGAAATTATGGTCACTTTGTGTTTCTTGATATCTTCTCTGTGCTGGGTAAACGTTTTCTTACAACCCACCCTCTGCCTGAAAAGTCTCTACAACGAAGCTAGAAATTAACCATTATACTAATTAGAATTCAGCACTTCATTCTTATTTGGTAAAAATAAACATTATTTTGTTTAGTCGTTTGTGTTTCGCGTTTTTCTTTTGCTTTCCTTGCTCAAAATTGGTTTCTGAAGAACGTGTTGTATTGATGGCACTTTTATATCATGATCAGTAGATAAAGAGAAACATGGGACGTCCAGAAATAGTAAGGTTTGGCAATTTCATGTTTCACTGATATCTTTTATATTATGGTATTGAATAAATTAAAAAGCGTGAACTGTATGCTTTCGAGCAAACTATAGCGAAAATATAATGAACATGTCTTGTTATAGAAGTCTAATGTGGCGCTGGTACATTCTGTTTGTTTGTTTTGAAAGTGAGGGTAATGTAATTTACATGTTAGAGATTTATGAAAGATGTTCGTGAAAGAAGGGGTTACGTCAAAGCTGCTCCTCACGTGTTTTTCATAATGCTGGAAATTACGGATTTCTTAGGAAAAAGACAATTTATGGTGAAATTTCTGGAATGGGATAATCATCACGGCTTCCGACTTGCAATCTACTGGTGGCGAGAGCGAAGTCACCAATCACATTTGTCCAGTCAGCCGTGGGGATGTTATAATATGCCAGTCAATTCGACCAGGCTTTGGTGAAGTGCAGTACAAGAGATTGCGGTGGGTGTTGTTCAGCTAATTTCATTCTAATTTATCACTTACAAATTAAGGGCGACTTGTGTAAGCAGCCCTCGAGTATTTTCGCACGAAATTCGACAGAACAAAAACAAACCTCAATGGTGAAATTATTGGTAATAAGGAGCGAGCCAATCACAGGGATGATACAAGAGCAAATAGACTGGTTTTATGAATCTCAGTTATACTGTAAATGATGCTAGTCCAAGAACCATCGGGAAAACCTCGGAAACACTTAAGTTGTATTTCAGGTTTCGAGAGAAAAGTGAGTGGAACAAAGTTCCAGTTTATTCTGTCAAGTACGATTTTATTATGAAATAAAGTATTGAGTTTGAAGATGTAATGTGTTTTATTTAAAATTGGTTACTTTTTCATAGCAATAGGTTGAAATTATAATTTGTGGAATGCTTATTCTTTATTTTCATTAGGCTTAACATAACTTTCGTGATTGCTTATCCTTTATTAGAAATGGGTTTAACTTATTTTTCCTTAAAATGTTTACCTATTAAAGTAGCTTTAACTTGTCTTTCGTGAATGTTTAAACTATCTTTTGTCCGGTGTTTATTTTTAATTTTATTAGAAACAGGTTTAACATAACTTTCTTCAAATGTTTACTTTTTATTAGAAGCACCTTTAACTTATATTTTGTCGTGTTTATCCTTTATTGGAGTCATTTTCCGGTTCACAGTTCTATACCTTAACTATCAGGCTGTGACCGGCCTTGATCTAATAAAACATAAGCACGTGTTACTAAAAACACAATTGTAATAGATGTTTGATTTCACACTAGAAATTGGTTAACCAATAACTTCTCAAAGCCTGGTAGAGAAGAGCGACCAAGGAGTCATACTTATATCTGGTTGCTCAAACAGACCTCGTACTAAAATTGGAACAGATACGGTCGTACAAGCTTAACTTCCATTGCTCCGTGTGTTGAATATAACATGATACTCTGAAGCTTATTATTTTTACATTCATAACTTCTTCACTTGTTAATATTAGAACACAAAACTGAAACTTCTAATCATGATTTGGGGAGATAGGTAAAGAACCAGGTAACTGAACCGAGTGTTATTTTCTAGTGACCGAAAAATGAGCTTTCCTACCTGTTGGTTGTAATGTAAGTTAATTGAACAAAAACTTTATGTCATCACCAACATGTAGGTCACACATAACACTAGAACAGTATCAGGACTACCGCTGTGTGTCATCACCAACACGTAGGTTACACGTAACACTAGAACAGTATTAGGACTACCGCCGTGTGTCATCATGAACACGTGGGTCACACGTAACACTAGAACATCATCAGGACTACTGCTATCTGTCATCACAAGGTCTATAAGTGCACTTAGACGAGAGCAGTTGTTTTAATATTTACATTTAATGGTGATAAATGTAATGATAGGTTCTTAGTGCACTTTTACAGGGTTCTCCGAATGTAACATCATTAAAGTTAAAATCATGTTGTTAAAAGTAATACTGTTGATATTTTGTGTGAATTTCGGTTTTCCTACTAATAAGGTTAAGCAGGTTGTTGAAGTCAATCGATGATAAGTCATTCTTCAGGCCATTCTTCGCTGACTCATGTTCAGTACAAGACTGTTCCTTATGTTTTAATTTCAGCTTTATTTCTTCGTCCGACATGAAAAATAGGCATGAGATTTTTGTAGATAACATTTTGTAGTTTTGAAATAGTGGAATTTGGGAAAGAACTGATGGTGTTTGAAATTTTTAAAGAAATGAATGGCCAAGGAGTTTATGGTCAATTTTTGTCAAGCGATCGAAATAGCTGAAGAGAACCATTCCTGTATCGCCATTTAATAACTCGGATCTACAGGTACTTTCTAGTTTGGACATTGCGGTCGAGAAAACAATACAAGTAATCGCAAAAAAACAATGACCTTTCTCTACAAAAATGAAACATACCCAAACTTTAACCCATAATTGTTAGAAGAGTTACCTAAAAATTGCTGCCAAAATCTATTGTAACACTATGTAACACAAATTTTGTTCCTGTATAGTATGTGTTATTTTTAAGTGCTTATGTTATAAAAGTACAGAAAATGTCCATTATTTCTTTCAAACTTTGCTTTTGTGTCCTGGATAACGAAATTTAGAAATTAACCTATTTTCTGTGTAAAAACGAGCAAATTTGCACATTTTCACTTACACAAGGTTTGAATAAAACAGCGTATGAATCGAGATTTACATGTATTTATTCTAAAGTTATCCAAAAATGAACAAAAATGTTTAGAAGTGAGTAGTTTTTCGAGATTTGTGACTGTAATGTAAATCACTTTTACGTAGCAGCCCCCAAATATAATCTCCCATCGTGTTTTCGTTATACGCTCCCAGGTCACGAAAGCAAGGTTGAAAGAGAAAAATAGGTCTTTTCCATTTACTTATGAATAAGCATTTGGGAAATAACACTTTCTGCCCAGGAACAAGAAAAAGTAAAAATTTTGTTACATCGTATAATAATTACTTTGTCCTCAACGGTTGTCTATGTGACTAAATAGATGGCGTTAGAATAGGGTCACCTGCGGGGCCAACTCTCGCAAACATATTCCTTTCTCAATATCAGTGTCCTTGGGTGAACACCTGTCTTGATGAATACAAACGTGCCCAGTACAGAAAGTGTGTTGACGTTGTGTTTTGTACACTTTCGAAGTTCTACTGACATCGCACGGTTCTTTTATTGATTAAATTCGAAATTGTCTAACATTAATTTTATTGCGAAACTGAAAAAAAGTTAAATTATTTCTTCTTGTCTAAATCAGCAGATTAAAACCACTTTAGAACGTTTGTTTATCGTAAAGAAACATACACAGGCTTATCACTCGATTACACAGTTAAATTATTTTCTTATCTAAATCAGCAGATTAAAACCACTTTAGAATGTTTGTTTATCGTAAAGAAATATACACAGGTTTATCACTCGGTTACACAATTTTATTCCGGATGTCTTTTCAATAGACTATTCTGGTAGTTGCTATCATGCTACATATATTGGCAAAACTGCAGGTCAGTTGTACCTGTAAACGTGTGGGAATATCAAACACAACTAGTATAAAAACAAAAATCAAATCTACCACACATAGTGAAAACAACAACCAATCAATCATAAAAACTTTCAAAACCATCTCGTCAAGGTCATTGAATATTACGCTTTTAGATACAGAAGTTTATTTGTTCTAAATTGAACTCCTAATTTCAAATAACAACACATCTTAAACACCAGACCTAACTGTATTAAACTTCGTACTTTCACTGGGCACAGTACAGGTAACCCATTGTTTAGTTTGGCGCTTTAACAACAAAACGTTGGGGTAGAAAAAGGAACGCTATTAAAACTTTAACACTTCACTCTTGTCCCTTGACACAATAAGTATATTTTAGTGCAGAGAAGGTTTGCCTACTTATAATTAATTAATATTTTACGGTGTTATAATTACTAATTAATCAGATTCAACTTTGGGCTTATATTATTATTTGTTTATTGAGCGCCATTGATAACAGATTGATTTAAATCCATATTCAGATGTTTTTTTCATATTAAAAGTATTTAACTATGAAAGATAAATTTCTGTTGTAAATAAATCATAAGATGTAAAAAGAACTACTGGTAGCTAGGATATCCTAAAGAAACAGCCTGGCATTCTCTGCTGTGATCTTCTGGAATTAATACGTTAGGTGTTAGGTGATTACAACGTAGAGGCTGATACATTAAGTCATTAGAATCCCAGGATGAAAGTTTTCAGTCATTAGAACTCATTAACTGATACGTTAAGTTACTAGAGCCCTTGAATTGATAAGAGAAGTTACTAGAATCCTTGAAATGATGTTATGTTACTAGAATCCTTGAAATGATACGTTATGTCACTAGAATCCTTGAAATGATGCGATAAGCTACTAGAGTCCTTGAAATGATAAGGTAAGTTGCTAGAATCCTTGAAATGATACGTTAAGTTATAATGTAAGGATGACAAACACTATTACGAGTTTTTAAACTTATTTTCACAACAGTGACTTTTGGGTCAGTTTACAGAGTTTAATCCTAGTGGTTATGAACAAATCATCTGATCATGATTCAGAAAACTTGTAATCAGGTCAGACAAGTCATTTTATTGACAACAACTGCAGGTGTAGAAAACGAAAATATGAAAAAATAATTTGGTGTGAGTAAGTCATAAATTATCCAATATGATCGTTTTAACATCACCAAATAAAAGTATGCCTAAAGTTTCTAGATATTTTCGATGTTTTCCAGCACTTTACAAAGAAAAATAATAAAATTACTCAACGTTATCAAAGTGTAAAACTAGCTCGAACGTTATTATAAGTTAGTGACCAGTTGATATTTCAAGAACTTTCTTTGTTTGTCTCATGTTGTTTTGCAAAGCTACATAGGAATTATCTGTCTGTGCATAGCCGTATCTGATTTGAATTTACAGCCAAGATGAAACACAGCTAATTAACAGTAGCCACTGCTAACTTGTCTAACCGAATAGGAAGATTTTCTTGAAGCTTTTATAGCGCACCTTGGTTCTCACGTGTAGATTGTGAAATAATGTTCAATACTTACTAGAAACCTTCTTCAAAATGTTTACGCTGATGGACGCTTGTTGACATTACAGTAGAAGAGCTGTACATCTGGGAACTGAAGAGCTGGCTTCAAGTCTATTCGATACCATAAATATATCTCTCTATTTCAAACTGTGAATACGAAATAGAAGTTAGAATTCAGTTAGAATGGTAGGAGATGCTGTTTGTTTGTTTTGGAATTTCGCACAAAGCTACTCGAGGGCTATCTGTGCTAGCCGTCCCTAATTTAGCAGTGTAAGACTAGAGGGAAGACAGCTAGTCATCACCACCCACCGCCAACTCTTGGGCTACTCTTTTACCAACGAATAGTGGGATTGACCGTCACATTATATACCCCCACGGCTGGAAGGGCGAGCGTGTTTGGCGCGACTCGGGCGCGAATCCGCGACCCTCAGATTATGGAGCGCACGCCTTAACGCGCTTGGCCATGCCAGGCCAAGAGATGCTGTCTGATCAGTAGTGCAAAATAATGTTTGGCACCTGAAGCCTCCAGAAATCCGGGGTTCTATTCCCCGCGGTAAACACAGTATATAGTCCAATGTAGATTTGCTCTAAAACAAACACACAGAGCCAGATTGTCAGTGTAATTTGGCCATAAATGGGAACAGAATTTAAGTAAACAACTCCTAACGGAAACTTTGATTAGCTTCGCTGTTGAGATACAAACACAGTTTTAGTGAGCAACTCGTAAATGAAACGCCGAGATTATTTGTATAATTATATTGTACAGATAAAAAACCCTTAATTATATATAACACTTCTGTCTGTCATGGTAACAAAGCTCTGTAATTCCCTGCTTTTAGTTTAACAGTATATCTGAGAAATTATGATGCTTTAAGTCGGGTTTGGATACTCGTGGCGGACAGAGAGAAGATAGCCTATTATGTTTATTTGTTTGACACTACCAAGTAATTCATTGCACGCAAGCGACGTGTAAAACTAAGCTTAAGTCTGTAGCTGTCAAAACTGGGAAAGGTTACTTTGTTTCGATGATTACCAGTAGCAAATGTTAAAAAAGATATTATTTCTATTGATATATTTATTTGCAATAATAGTTGTCAATAGTAATTTTGAAAAAGTAGGAAGGCAATAATAGACTTAAATAGGGAGTTAATTGACTTTGGAAATGGACTAATGATGATGTAACAAAAGGTTTCCGTGAGATAAAAACATGGATTACAAAAACAAATAGTTATTAATGTTTTATCTGAGTGTAACACAAAAGTTTCCGGTGTTAACTTCTAACTCGGGTTTCCTTTAGGCTTGACCCTAATAATCATGTAACTTTAATACTAATTTGGCAAGCTTTTGAAGAAGAAATTAACGATTGTTAGATTACACCGAATGTTATACACGCACATAGATTTAACATACTTCTATATAAAAACGTATTGATTTCCTAGTATTTGTTGCTTATAGAACACATTACTGTTGCCATGGAGATTTATGTATGTACTAAATGTGTTTCTCAATCAGCGGTAACAAGTGGGTTTCAAGGATTCCATTGAAACACAAACGATTTCTAAAGCAATAACAAAACGATACCTTCATCCAACACAAGTGATATTCATCATGGCGGATATCATCCCAGTTTGAAACTACATCAAATGTAGACGGTGTCTTCGTAACTGGTGATGAACCATGACATCGGATTTATTTTAAGATTAGTGGGAGTGTATACATACTTCAACAAATTAAAACATCTTCGCAAATAATACAGAATTAATTACAGATATCAAATTAAAACTTGATTTTTTTATTAAGCGTGAATAGTTTTCACTTTGTCCTACATACCTTCTATAAGTTTTGTGTCAACACACACGAAAACCAAACATACGATCACATGATGACTCTTGTACTCCAGGTACAGTTGACTACTGTACTGACAAAATAACGATATTTATTGTGTTTGTTTAGTTGAATGTGTAGTCAACCAATGGTGATACGAAGTTGACCGTGTAGTCAGTTTGTGGTAGCTATGAAGTTGACCATGCTGTCAGTCCAGTAATGGTACATATGAATTTGGCCGTGTAGTTAGCTAATGGTAGATATGAATTTGGCCATGTAGTCAGTTAATGGTAGATTTGAAGTTTCCATGTTGTCAACTAGTGGTAGATATGAAGCTGACCGTGTAGTCAGCTTATGGTAGATATGAAATTGGCCGTGTAGTCAGCTAGTGGTAGATATGAAGCTGACCGTGTCGTCAACTAGTGGTAGATATGAAGCTGACCGTGTAGTCATCTAGTGGTAGATATGACGTTGGCCGTGTTGTCCAGTAATGGTAGATACGAAGTTGGCCGTGTAGTCCAGTAATGGTAGATATGAAGTTGGCCTTGCAGTCAACAAATGGTAGATATGAAGTTGGCCATGTGGATTACGTAACGTAGTTAACTTATTATTTATTTCTTCCTAAAAGCGTTGTAGTGATATCCACCAGTAATACAGGGTGGTCGCTAGAAAAGCGGAAAATTTGAGGGTCAGATGAGATCATGAATAAAATGCGTGCTTACTCATTTCTATTCTGATTTGTTTTAGGTTCTATTTGATACCCACATCATGGAAGGAAACAGGAAACAACTTTCAGACTTTCAAAGGCAAGTGATTATTCTTTTCGAAAGTGAAAATCCGACTTGGGGACTGACAAAATGTCTAGCTGTGTTACCAACTTTTTTTTCAACAATTACAAGGCATCAGTTTAATAATGTTGTTGCAACTTTGAAACGAGAAGGTCCTGAAACAGCTGGTACACGCCAAAAAGGAACGGGTCCAAATTTTCCGCTTTTCTGTATAAGTTACAGAGCACTAGAGTATATTGACGTGGTTTCTATTTAACGTATCTTGTCAGTAGTCTCTGGCTTTGAGTATTTCACAATCTTAAAACCCAACAACAAAAAACATCTTAGTTATGTTACTACTTCTTTTGTCTCTGCTAGTGTTAAACTTTATAAAAGTTGTATTTTTTAAAACTCCACTTTTTTAATATAAAATTACACCGTACGTTTGCTCAGGCTTATATTCTTTGTATTTGACATGAGATGTATATTTAGATTTTTTGCGATTTTGGTGGTTTATTGTTGAAATTTCATGTGAAAATAAATGTAATATGTAAATATTTAGGTATCGATACTGTCAGTTTATCTGTTTTTAGATTTAGCAGTGGCTACTCTTGAGCACTGTACAGTTAATAAATTTTCATATTAATAATATTGCTATGTGAAAGTTTATGTCGCCGAAATTAACATTATAATTAACTGTACTTAAATAGCTCGGCCCGGCATAGCCAGGTGGGTTAAGGCGTTCGACTCCCCGTCGCACCAAACTTACTTGACCTTTCAGCTGTGGTGGCGTTATAATGTATCGGTTAATCTCAGTATTCGTTGGTAAAAGAGTAGCCTAAGAGTTGGCGGTGGGTGGTGATGACTACCTGCCTTTTCTCTTGTCTTACACTGTTACATAAGGGACAGCTAGCGCAGATAACCCTTGAGTAGGTTTGCGCGAAAAACAAAACTTGAATAACTCCACCTTTTGGAAGATTTTAAAAGTCATCCTGAAACCTAATCAGTAGTCAAGTGGTATTTGGTTTAGGCTTAATTTAACTGCTTGACCAATGTATTTATAAACTCACATTATGTAGTTAGAACATATGATCACCTATAAAAGTTGTAATTTTTTTCAAAACGAGACACAAAACTCGAGCGATTCCGAGTAGTTGATCCTTCTTCTTTAAGAAAATTAAAAAAAAGAATAGTCAAGTATTCGAAAGCTCTCGAGTTTTGTGTCTCGTTTTGTGAATATTACAACTGTGTATTTATGTTCATTCACTTCTTGATATTTAAACTTTTCATGGAATTTTTGACAAAACAAGCTCTTAACTTCAACAAAGAAAGAAAGAAGGTAATTTTGACTCTTCATGAAGACTGCCACAAACAAGTAGGGATGGAGTTTTTGGAACCCTAGGGTTCAAAGTTTTACTTCAGCAATATTATTAAAACACAACAACAATAATTCAAATCTTTCGGTGTTGCAGATTTAAATACCCTCTATGATAATAAAGTTATAGTTATTTTAGTTGGAAGGGCGGAAAGTGATCTTCAAGATTTACATGAAAATTGGCACAGACATACAACACAAGGGTAAATTGAAAGTAATTAAACAAACTCATGGTTAAGCCACTCTGGCATGATTTTATAATGAAATTATTCAGTAAATATAACGTAAATAATTAAACAAACTCATGGTTAAGCCAGAGTCTGGACTGATTTTATAATGAAACTAATCAGTAAATATAACGTAAATAATTAATCAAACTCATAGTTAAGACATTGTCTGGCCTGATTTTATAATGAAACTTATCAGTAAATATAACTTAAATAATTAAACAAACTCATAGTTAAGCCAGAGTCTTGACTGATTTTATAATGAATCTAATCAGTAAATATAACGCAAGTAATTAAACAAATTCATAGTTAAGCCAGACAGGCCTGATCTTATAATGAAACCACTAAGTGCAAATAATGTTGATATAATTTTATCAAATAAGTTTGTTTTAAGTACAGATTTTATAATTAACCACTAATCAACTTTGTCAGAACTGTGCCAGGTGTGGACTTGTGGTTGACGTACCTGAAGTCTCATTCTGAATTTTCACGGTTCGGTTTGTTTGTATGTTTTGAATTTCGCGCAAAGCTACTCAAGGGCTATCTGTGCTCGCCGTTTCAAATTTAGCAGCGTAAGACTAGAGGGAAGGCAGCTAGTCATCACCACCTACCGCCAACCCTTGGGCTACTTTTTTACAAACGAATAGTGAGATTGACTGTCACATTATAACGCTCTCCATAGCTGAAAGGGCGCTCCCTGGTGCTCTAGAAATTCTCTTTACAATTTGGATGGAGGATGCTTCATAAAAGTAAGTACCTAAATGTCACTGTTTGGTGAGTCAACATCAGCCTGAGAACTGGCGTTGTGTGCTGTTGATACTCGTCAGCTGAATTCTCTCTAGTTTTATGGACGTCATTTGCGCAAACTGCAAAATCCTTTCTGAAGATCAATTCAACAAATAAACCTATCGTTGAAAGCGATTTGGTGGTAACGCTAATTCTGTTAACCTCGGTGATTGGTAACTTTTCTTTAGTGAGAGTTGTTGTTCTATATAGTGATGGCTTCAAGTTGTACGTTGATTGTACTGTTTGTGAATGATCTTTCGCTGATGTTTTTCCAAAACAGCCATGCTACGAACTTAATTAGATATTACCCTGACGTCGTATATAGAAACAGCATTTCGGAATTAAGTAATTTCTAGTATCTCACAGAATATGAGGCGTATCCCAGAAATGCAGGTGCGGTATTTCAATAATCTTAAAATAAAAAGAAAGGAAGATGTATTCGAAAAGTTCATTGAATCAAAATGAACAAATAGTGTGATGTGATGTATGTCAGCAGAGGATTTCAGCCACGTGATGAAGAGAGCCTCGCCATCTAGTGGAAAAACATATTACCATTCTCCTGCGGTTACGGATAACAAACGAATTTGCGTTAAAAGGATCCATAGTCATATAAAAAAATTCCACTTGTGCTTTTGTTATTAAGAAGTGGGAAGACAAGAATATTAATATGGTTTTATAATATTTCTAATTATTATTTATCATTTTCAAAAAGATAGATCACCTACAGTGGAACAAACTTGGAAGACTTAAAAGGTGTAATGAAGTCATATAACAGTAACTAACGAATAAGAGTTGTGTAAAGACGTAAAATTTTGTTCGCTCTTTACTGTTTATTTATTTCTTATTTTAGGCTTAGCCATCAAAATTGAGGATTTGCTATTTTATAGAAAAGTTTGTAGTAAGTTAAGCAGTTCAAAAAGTTACTCATGTTTATGAACTTTATTTGTTTGATAGAGAGTTTCTAATAACGCTAACTTTAACTCTTAAAGTAACAGAGGAAGAAATAATCATCAGAAAAAATTATAATTACATTGTTTGTACAATGGATAATAGATGGCGCTAAAACTGCAAAACGGCTTAACGCGTGCGGCGGTCATCATAAAGCAAGGCTTCTGTTCTGAGGGAAGCGGAAATGGCTTGCTGGAAAGTTGTATTTGTTGATTGATTTAACCTTGTTATCCGTCATGGCTGGTTACGATGGTAACCGTTATAGTATGAACCTTAGTGTCCATTTGCGACGACAATCCAGCGATTCGAAAGCTTCTTTTTACATGGGATTTGGGCGAGGAATTGACTCAGATCTGGAAGAGTTGAGGACGCCAAGCGAGCACGTCGACAATATGCTCGAGGACTCTGGTCAACACAGTCCCGCTTTGCCCTTTGGTGAAACGACGCCACGAAAACAAACCTACATTGCGCCACTATCATTACACCATTCAACCTTCCAAGACAGAGGTCCTACACAGTCGTGCAGTACAAAGTAAGAAAAACCACTCTTCTGTTGTGAGTAGACTATAGAGATTACATTAGAAACATGTTTCATCTATTCACTCACTCGTATGTAAATACATTTGTACAGTTTTGTTGGTTTCATTTCAACACGGTTCCATATCCACGTGGTGAGCAAGTAGTAATTAAATGTTCCTGGTTTCTATTTCTTATAAGACTTTTTTACTCTGAAATTGGCCTCGACCTTATAAAGCCCAGGAATCTGTCGAACAAAGAAAGTGTGAAGTATATTTATACGACTGCTGATATTTCTTTTGTTTATAATTTTAAATAATTTCGCCCATGAAATATACGTATATTATGGATTCATAACACAATTCATTTGCTACATTTAAACTTGGAAAGGTCAGTTCCTTGAGTTACTGGATAGGCCACATTTCCTTTATACCAGGATTAACACACAATACCAAGATCAGGTTGTTAATATTTCTTTTATGTCAGTGTAACACATAATGCTGAGATCAGGTTGTTAACATTTCTTTTTTATTAGTATAAAACATAATACTAAGATCAGGTTGTTAACATTTTTTATGCTAGTATAACACGAAAGTTTTGTTAATATTTCTTTAATGCCAGTACAACACACAATAGTAAGATCGGGTTGTTAATATTTCTTTTATGCCAGTATAACACACTACTAAGATCAGGTTGTTAATATTTTCTTTATGCCAGTATAACACACAATACTAAGATCGGTTGTTAGTATTTCCTTTATTTCAGTATAAACACACGATACTAAGATCGGGTTATTAATATTTCTTTTATGCTAGTATAATACAATACTAAGATCAGATTGTTAGTATTTCCTTTATACCACTATAACACACAATAGTAAGATCGGCTTTTTAGTATTTCCTTTGTGCTAGTATAACACACAATACTAAGATCAGGTTGTTAGTATTTATTTTATGTCAGTGTAACACATAATGCTGAGATCAGGTTGTTAACATTTCTTTTTTATTAGTATAAAACATAATACTAAGGTCAGGTTGTTAACATTTTTTATGCTAGTATAACACGAAAGTTTTGTTAATATTTCTTTAATGCCAGTATAACACACAATAGTAAGATCGGGTTGTTAATATTTCTTTTATGCTAGTATAACACACTACTAAGATCAGGTTGTTAATATTTTCTTTATGCCAGAATAACACATAATACTATAATCGGTTTGTTAATATTACTTTTATGTCAGTATAACACGAAAGTTTTGTTAATATTTCTTTGATACAAGTATAACACACAGTACTAAGATTGAGTTGTTAATATTTCCTTTATGCTAGTATAACACAATAGTAAGATCAGGTTGTTAATATTTACTTTATGCCAGTGTAACACACAATACTAAGATCGGGTTGTTAGTATTTCCTTTATTCCACTATAACACACAATAGTAAGATCGGGTTGCTAGTATTTCCTTTATTCCACTATAACACACAATAGTAAGATCGGGTTGTTAGTATTTTATTTATTCCACTATAACACACAATAGTAAGATCGGGTTGTTAATATTTCCTTCATGTCAGTATATCACACAATAGTAAGATCGGGTTGTTAGTATTTCCTTTATTCCACTATAACACACAATAGTTAGATCTGTTTGTTAGTTTTTCCTTCATGCCAGTATATCACACAATAGTAAGATCGGGTTGTTAGTATTTCCTTTATGCCAGTATAACACACAATACTAAGATCGGTTGTTAGTATTTCCTTTATTCCAGTATAAACACACGATACTAAGATCGGGTTATTAATATTTCTTTTATGCTAGTACAATACAATACTAAGATCAGATTGTTAGTATTTCCTTTATACCACTATAACACAAGAGTTGAAGATTGTGTTGTTAGTATTTCCTTTACACCACTATAACACAAAAGTTTAAGTGCAATTCTGTGGAACAATTCAAGAAATTTACAATTAATGTGAACCTTTCGTTTTGGTTATAATATTATTATTATTTTTAAATCTTGATGTCACGTGTATGCTACAGGATAAGCCAGTAACGGAAGTGGTTACTGTTGAAAGTTTCAAGTATCAGTAACTGCAGCAAACAACAGACGCCGACTGGTGGTTTTCAGTGAAAACTGCTTTATTCTTTTTTCTCAATCTTTGAAGTGTGCTCTTGAAGGGATGGTACATGCCCTTGTCAAGAGAGACGTAGGATTGAAGGGTGTCTCGTAGTGTTATTTAAATGTATCAATCCCTGATAAAGATTGCTCAATTACTCAATTGGTAATGTGCCAAAAAATTCATATGTGAATAAAAAAGGCGTTAATACGAATATCAAAGGTTATTTAACAATTCATTAAAGTTGGTTTTAGCACAGAGGTACACAAAATATTAGTACTCTATCCAAAGCGACTATTTGAACCCTTAGGTTTTGGTGTTGCAAACCTTACTAACCGTTAACCTAGCAGGGGAACAATTACATTCATAATTTAGTTTCTGGATTATCGTAAAATCATCTGATGTCAGATGTTTACACGATCCATGTTATAAAGTTAATTTAATACTAAATTCAGACTATGGTATGTCTGTTTTAAGAAAGTTTAACTTTCTTTTTCTGGCATATTGTACATTTGCTATTGAAATATCTACGTCAGTGGATAAGAAATTTCAAAACATTGCAAACTCCCCTTATATAGTTAGTTGTACGTTGCACTTTAAATCTTTGTTTGTTTGAAGTTAAGCGCAAAGCTACACAGTGCTTTGATCACAACAGCAATTGAAATCCGGTTTTAGTACCATAACTCTTGATATTCATTGCTGTGCCAGAAGGTGATTTTTGTTTTTTTGTCAGGTTGCAAGGTAATATAGAGAGGAAAAAAAAACTGGTATCAAATATTAACGTTTAAACAAAGTAGTGAGTTGAAAAATTGTTTAAGTTAGTATTGTTGGTCACTTCTCCGAAGTATTGTTGGTGAAGGTAAATAAAAACTCAAACTCAGCTTTCTTAACAGTGTTTAACAATGTTAGTCACGACAACAATGTATGTATAACATGTATTGCAAACTAAGATTTCTTAACAGTGTTTAACAATGTTAGTCACGACAACAATGTATGTATAACATGTATTGCAAACTAAGATTTCTTAACAGTGTTTAACAATGTTAGTCACGACAACAATGTATGTGTAACATGTATTGGTATGGTTGTTATACAGTGCTAGACAAGATTCAAAGATTAGCTGTGAGTCATTTGTTCCATGGTTCACGTCTCGTTTGTATCAAAGTTAAAAATCAAGTTCTGCTTTGTGTGACAGTGAATGTGTTATAAGAGTGACAAACTAATTCAATTGTTTGGTTTAATAGGAGTAGCCCAACAGTTGGCGGAAGGTGATGTTGATTTGTAGCCTTTCCTTCAAAATCATGGTCAGCTAACGGAGCTAGTACTCGTACAGGTCTTTTACAAAGTCGAACAACTTTTGAAAGTGACTGAACATATGAAATGTTTTGTAGCTAGGGTCTGAATTAAATTATGGAAAAACTCTTATTACCGTCACTAGTTTTTCGGATCCGAGAAATAATACAAAAGATTAGCTTGTGTTGACACTGAAGTGAATTTTAGGCTTAAAACAAATTATTTTTATATACACTTAGGCTACAATAAATCAGTTTTTTTATGGCAAAAAGTAAACCACGTTTTTCTCAATACACTAAATTCATTTCACCGTGCTTTCTAGAATATCAAAACAAAAAATACCGAGTAAAAAGACAAAAAAGAAGAAAAAAGGTGTTTCCCACAGGTTTACTTTCTCACGACTCATCTTCACCCTACACCACAGTATTCATATGCATTAGTTTAGAATGACATCTATTGGAAATCGCATGTCATATTTCTCAAGCCATAAATAAAAGATGCATTTTCACATTCTTCCCACACCTGTAATAAACAGAACAATATCTCGAACTCCACTATTATTAATCTGTCTTTTCCTTTCATCCAATAGCAGTTGCTTGTCAATCTTTGGTGGATTAAACAAAGGTGAAAACGTTACGACCAACTAAATTTGATTGGCACATTGCCCTTGGAGCGTTGAAATGTGAAAGGCAAATAAGATATAAATAAAGGGTAAAAAAAACAAATAAGATAATAAATATAGGCAGCTGTACACTGTTATTTAAATATTTTTGTTTAATAATTTTTTCATGAATTTTAGTTTATTTATTCATCAGTTGATTAATTATTCGTTTTTTAATTTCTTGTACGCCCTTCATAGATCCCAACTTACACTTTGGAAATTTCTCAGTTAGGCCGACACGATGTTCCTTACTTTTATCATTCGAACTGAGTGCCCCTATCTAGAGTCTCAGTGTATGTTTTCTGACTTTCAACGCTAAAATTTGGTGTTTGGTTCCCCGCAGTGGAAAGAGCGCATATGGCACTTAGTGTAATTCTGCAGTTTGAAAACGGTAACAAACCCTGATGTGTAGTTTTAGAACTCAACGCTCGGAATATTAAAACTTGCATACTAGGCCCAAGAGAAAAAAAAATTAAGGTAATTATTTATTTCGTCAAAAATTATAAGTTTTATTTTTCCTGTTCGTTCTAGACTTGTTGTTAATTAAAAATGCGTGACTGAATTAATAAATCGATTTTGCATCTGGAATATTTTATTTTGATATTCGTCACAGTTTTGTTTTTTCTGCAGAAAATGGTTTGGTGGTAAAAAGAAATAGTTGTTGAGCCACTTCCACGTGTCACACATTTAAATAGCTCCAAATAAAAGAGTGAAAATGATATCCTCCAACGCATTGTATTGGATTTCTGGCTCGGCTTGGTTAAGTGGTTAAGACACTCGACTCCGTAATCTGAGAGTCGCGGGTTCGTATCCCCGTCACACCAAATATGCTCGCCCTTTCAGCCGTAGGTGCGTTATAATGTTACGCTCAATCCCACTATTCGTTGGTAAAAGAGTAGCCCAAGGGTTGGCGGTAGGTGGTGATGACTAGCTGCCTTTCCTCTAGTCTTACACTGCGACATTAGGGACGGCTAGCATAGATAGCCCTCGAGTAGTTTTGTGCGAAATTCAAACAAACAAAACAATACCCATACGTCTTGAGATACAAAGTAACAATCAATTAGTTGCTGCACTCCAGAAGAGGGGGTTACAGGTGTAAAGTTTCATGTTGAAAATGGTGACTAGGGTAAATCCTGAAGGTCACCGTGCTACTGACTCAGTAAAACCAATCGTTTCCACAGATGTAAACAACTACATCCTCTGATGCTGTGACAACTTACTTGTGACGACATAAAAAGTGGATGTGTTTACGGCCAGGTTTATAAAAGTTTGTTAGTTATTCTTCGAGGGTTTAGTGCAGGAGATCGAAATTAATATCATTAAGAAAGAGAAGGTAAGTTACATGATTAAAATCATCGTTTTTTATGTGTATGAGTAGACATGTACTTGTTAAAACATATTTAATTAGATCGTATACCATCTTGAAATTTTCAAGCACTTTATGAATGCGTGTGGATTCCGATTAAATACTTCGGTTATCACGTTGTATTGTTGGCATAAAACGTTCTAGACAAACAATAAGGGTTTTAATTATTTTCGTAATACATGTATTTTATTTTGTATGAACCGTGTATCTGCTGACTTATAACGCTAGAAACCAGGTTTCGATACCCGGGGTGGGCAGAGCAAAGATAGTTCATTGTTTAACTTTGTGCTCAACCGAGAACAACCAACAAACCGTATCATCAAGCAAGCTAAGTAGGAATAGCTCGGATTGTTTAATAAGATGGTAATTTGAATTTCTTATCATCAGGACTTTACAGTACTGTACAGTAGTGTTTCCTTTTATAATAATATTTATGTAATGACTGAGTCACAAGTTGAGAGAATGTAACTATCATAACAAAATGTTTCAATGTCTTGTTCTTCTTTCTTCTGTTATTTTTTATTGTGTGATAACTCATAAACCTAAACAATGGTTTCAAACAATTTTACTGAGGTCAAGTGGTGTCAAACAGAATATCTGCTCTTATAATAATAATTATAATCAATAATTATTAGTAGTAAAAAGTCTAATATCATCTGATGCTCCTATGAAAAGAAAACAACTTTAGTACAGGGTGAAACAAAAATCACCACCCAATAAGAAGGAATGGTTTAGTTTGTTTTGAATTTCGCGAAAATCTACTCGAGGGCTATCTGTGCTAGCCGTCCCTAATTTCGCAGTGTAAGACAAGAGGGCAGGCAGCTAGTCATCACCACCCATCATCACCGTCACATTATAACGCTGTCACGACTGAAAGGGTGAGTTGAGTATGTTTGGTGAGACTGCGATTTGAATCTGCGACCTTCAGATTACGAGTCGAACGCCTTAACCCACCTGGCCAGGTCGGGCCAAAGAATGAACCACAAATATTACAGTTGGAACCCCATTGTATATAGAACTTGGTTATATGTACAACCTTCTTATGTCTATCGAAATACTGTATTTAAAGCAAGTAAAGAAAAAAAAAACATTTCGAAGAAGGCAGTAAATGTTGGGGTGACTAATAACAATCTTTCAAAACTAATGTAAACAAGATAGTGTGGATGGCATTTGTATCACCCGAACACAGTGTCATCCCTATAATCTTGTTTGTATTTTTTTTGAAGCACTGATATCAACCATCCCTAAATGTGTGTTCTTTTTTGAAAAGTTTCGTTCTTTATTTGTACCAATCATGTTGATTGGAAAACACGCAGGTTAAAAATCAATTTAAAATAAAAATACAAAACCGTATAACCCGAAACCTGTCAAAAGGCAACACATTCAATGTTCTGAAATATAATAATAGGAAGTTAGGGTTACACATTCAGTGTTTTGAAATAGTGATTACAGTAATAAGAAGTTAGGGCCACACATTCAGTGTTTTTAAATACTGATTACTGTAATGAGAAGTTATGGATACACATTCAGTGTTTATAAATGGTGATTACAGTAATAAAAAGTTATGGCTACACATTCAGTGTTCTGAAATAGTGATTATAGTAATAAGAAGTTAGGGCTACACATTCAGTGTTTATAAATACTGATTACTGTAATGAGAAGTTATGGATACACATTCAGTGTTTTTAAATACTGATTACTGTAATGAGAAGTTATGGATACACATTCAGTGTCTATAAATAGTGATTACAGTAATAAAAAGTTATGGCTACACATTCAGTGTTCTGAAATAGTGATTATAGTAATAAGAAGTTAGGGTTACACATTCTATAAACTGGTACCTGTCTCTGATAGACTTGTACCTTCGGCTGCTTTTACTTTAGCTTAAGATGATTAATAGACGTTGATAGAAAGGCTAGGATTAGATTTGGAGGACGTTATAATCATGTTGACGGTTTAGTTACTGGAACAAAATATTTTATTCAATTAGTTAAAACTGGTGCTGTTGGAAGTTGTGAACATATATATTACTTAGTAATCTTAGATAATGCCTTGAGAAGTTTTGGGATAGAAACAGATGTGTTACACTTTAGGGAGGGTCACACTTGGTTAGATGTGAGTATTTAACATTTAGCAGGACATAAAATTTAAATGAAAGATCGTTGGGGTATGTTTGTTTTGAATATCACGCGAACTTACATGAAGGCTATCTGCACTAGCTGTCCGTAATATATGAGCAATAGCCTGGAGGGAAAATTGTTAGTCAATACCACTCTGAGCTAAAAACGAATAGCGGGATTGATCGTTATTTTATAACGTCCCAACGACAGTGATATTAATAGTAATTACCGAAACTTGTTTAGATTTCGAGAATTCCGATAAGAATAATTATTTTGAAAATTTCAGGTTATAAACTATTTATCAATAATTGATGTTTTATAACAAAAATGTGGAGACCCTTATATTAAGGATTAAATACAATCTGTTGAGACTGAAGAGAGAAACCATGGTAGTCAATAGTTACTTACTATAAGTGGTTTTATAGTTAAAAACATGGCCTGGCATGGCCGAGCGCGTTAAGGTGTGCACTCGTAATCCGAGGGTCGCGGGTCCGCGTCGCGCTAAACATGCTCGCCCTCCCAGCCGTGGGGGTGTATAATGTGACGGTCAATCCCACTATTCGTTGGTAAAAGAGTAGCCCAAGAGTTGGCGGTGGGTGGTGATGACTAGCTGCCTTCCCTCTAGTCTTACACTGCAAAATTAGGGACGGCTAGCACAGATAGCCCTCGAGTAGCTTTGTGCGAAATTCCAAAACAAACAAAAGTTAAAAACATTAAGATTGCATGTAATCAAATAGCTTGTAGATAAGACTACTGATATTTTTCAGTACCAAATAGTAAAAGAGTCAACTAGGATTGACACCATTATAGATGTACTTCTAACTACTAATGAAGATGTGGCTGGACAAACTGAAGTGGTAGAAGATCGGCTATTGAATACAGTAATTAGTTTCAATGTTTTGCTACGTCATATTGAAAAAAGAATGAAACAAAATATTAGGTCTTAATTTTCAAAAGACAGGTTTATGGACGAGGTTTATTGTTTGTAAATCGTGATAATGAGCTTAAAAAGAAAGAAATCGAAAGAAAGGAACGCCAATCTTAATTGGATTAATAAGAATACAAATGAGTAAATCAGCGATAAAAACATAAATTTAAAGAGTGTAAATGACTAGATATACAGAAGTACAGAAAAAAGTAGATAAATGGACAACTCAAAATGGATTATGAAGCCTATGAAGGGTTGATAAAGTTAAATATAACAGCAATAATCTGTTTTTTTATGCTAACGATAATTAATATGTTAAACGGGCGTTAGATTCTTAAAGGATGTTAATGTAAAGGAGTTTATTGAATTTCCTTCTCCTCCTTTGTTTAAAACATGATAGCTTTAATATTTCTGATATTGGTGATATTAGAATTGATCATGTAGGTATTAATCACTTGTTGATAAGTAGAAAGATTAAAAATATAGAAAGCACCAGAATAAAACAAGACCTTCCTCAAGGTTTTAAAGGAGGTCAGTAGACAGTGGTCAGGTGCGTTAGGATTGGACAGTTGCTAATGTTAGGCCTATTTTTATAAGAAGTTAATAGACAATGGTCAGATGCCTGAGGATTGGACAGTTGCTGACGTTAGTCTTGTTTTTAGAGGAGGTGACAATAGTTGTCCCGTACATATATGCCAATTAGACATATTTCTGTAGTAAAAAGCAATCTAGACATTCTAATTAAAGAATTTTGGCAAAATATTCTAGTGCAATATTATATCACAAATGAAAGAGAACATAGATTCATGAAATGGAAAATTTGCCTGACTGTTATGATTTGTTTTATATTTATGTTACTTATTACCTGGACGACAGAAAGAAAATGGATTTGGTGAACTTAGGTTGTGAAAACGCTTTTGATGAGGTTTCAACAAAACACATCAGTGGAGGTTGGAGGAAAACTAGTTAATTAGATTGCATGACTTTCTTGCTGATTTCTCTTCGAGAAACAGAATAGGGCCCTAGAGGTAATGAGTGTTTCAGCAGAAAACGTTTTATGGAAGTAAAGCGAATTTTATTCCTTTTGACTGAGTTGAAAGAAAGACAGAGACTAAATGCAATGTAAAACACAATGTAAACAATCTACACTCAGTACAAAACACGATAAAAAGCAGCATTGCTCATCTAGACAAAAAGTAGGACCTTTACTGAAGTTTGATGTAGACCTTTTTATATCTGTGAAAATAAAGATCTGTTTCAGACTGAGAAAACATGCCATTATACACACAGTTGTACAGCGCTATTCTTAAAATGAGTGCATTATTTACCAACTTGTAGGTCATTCTAGCAAACAAGCAAGGAAGAATATAACCTTAAGGCTTGATTTAACTCATGAAAGGGGAAAATTAGCTGTTTCATATTATTTAGTGTATTCTATAGTGCAAAAATATTTCTCACAAAAAGTCGCACATAATACCATAGGGGAATAACTCAGAACAATAGACAACTTGATCGAAAGGAATTTAGCCACATTCTTAAGTAACATTTTTTTTTACGTACACATATATATACACAAACATTTTGAAAACTTGTTGGTAACTTTTAGACTTCACTTTACAAAAGAAAGAAAGAAAACACTTAGTAGGTTTACATGGTACAACTATATGGTGGTTGGACAGGAGGAAGTAAAAAGTTGTTACTGGTGGAATCCAGTCAAACTGGGCACCTAGCACTAAAGGGAATGTTTCAGGAGCCAGGGAGACATTTAGATTAATCATTTTAAATTGTCAGAATCAGTAAACTGATGACATTAATCTCTTAAATGTTTCTGGTTATGTTGAAGATGTTTTAAAGGATTTGCATCAACTGGTAAGTTGAATAAATACAGAGCAAATTATCTTTAATTATTTAAGTACAAGGCAATTGATTTGGAGTATCATAACTTGAATTACGTAGTTGTATATTTTTGAACTCATTCAACAACATTTGAATAAAAGAATTTCGACATAATAGTGCTAATTCCTCAAGTCACGAAAACAGTAAAGTACTAGTAAAGCTAATATAATTTCAAGTTGGTCTTACTGACGTAAGGGTTAAGTACCTCCATATAAATTATTAGTTAGGCCTAAGTTTGAATACGGCTTTGGTGTTTTTGTTTGGGAAAAGATATCGTATTTCAAAAAAGGTTTAGCGGATGGTTATTAGGTTGATTTCTTGGATAAAAGGGCCATATATAAAGGATAAAATTAACTAATTTACTCTTGATTAAGAGGTAAACCTGCAAAGCTATCTGCGTGAAACACAAGATTAAAAACACCGATTTATTTCTGCTGAAGACTGCAGGACGAATAGGCTCAAGGCTACTTACTCTTCACTTACGACAGTTTTATTTATCCAATGGAGTTGTCATCTCATTGAATGTCTTCTGAAGGGCATGACTCGGGAAAATCTCTGAGGCGCTTCTCGAGCAAATGCAATCTTCAACATGATGATGGTATTAAATTTCTTGGTATGAGTGTGAGCACTTCTGTAACACCCTGAAACCAGAAGGTACGACAACCAGAAAAGGATATCATCTACTTTTCTTATTTCCAGCCTTTGCAACAATTCGGATATGAATAGTCCTGTTTGTAAAAATAATTTGATGACTATTGATGTAAATGGAGGACTAAAAACAGTGCAGTTTAGCGTTGAGAGGTGAGTTAACAATGTAATGTGAAACGTATTGGAGTTGCTTTAACACTGTAACGTAGAACTTAGTGGAGTTAACAATGTAATGTGAAACATATTGGAGTTACTTTAACAATGTAATGTGGAACTTACTGGAGTTAAGTATGTAATGTGGAACTTACTCGAGATACTTTAACTATGTAATGTGGAACTTACTGGAGTTACTTTAACTATGTGATGTGGAACTTACTGGAGTTAAGTATGTAATGTGGAACTTACTCGAGATACTTTAACTATGTAATGTGGAACTTACTGGAGTTACTTTAACTATGTGATGTGGAACTTACTGGAGTTACCTTAACAATGTAATGTGAACATACTGAAGTTACTTTAATAATGTAATGTGGAACTTACTGGAGTTACTTTCACTATGTAATGTGAAACTTACTGGATTCAGTTTTAGAAACTGGTGTAATTACACACTTTTACTGGCTTATCAACAGTGTCCCCGTTTAAAAACTGGTGTAATCACATACTTTTACTAGCTTATCAACAGTGTCTCCGTTTAAAAACTGGTGTAATCACATACTTTTACTGGCTTATCAACAGTGTCCCCGTTTAAAAACTGGTGTAATCATATACTTTTACTAGCTTATCAAGAGTGTTCCTATATTGGAGAGTCTTATTCTCTGGTAGGTTTAGTTTTATTTATCTTCTTTCACTATCTTGACGTGTGTTCAGGTTTGATGAATTATGTAATGTAGTAACGATGGTTAACTTTGTAGTATTAAGGTTTACTGTCTGTTTTCAGGGTCTTGTAGACGTTGCTATTTCAACCGTTTCCATAACTGAATATATAAATGTAATACTAAGTGTTTCAGTCAGAGACGAATCGTGATCAGTTGGCTATAAATTTTATAGTTGTTTGACTGTTTTTTTTTCGTTGAATAAAGTGCTCGTAAGGGTGTGCATTTCTGGGTCAATTTCCTTTCTTTGTATTTCCACCCCTTTAAGCCTGACATTTCTGAATTTGCAAAGAAGAGATGAGTCTGCTAAATGTGATGGAACTACGTGCATAACACGCACTGTCACTGATATTAAATGTACAGATATATAACTTATCTGACTTTTAAATCATTCAGAACGCTGTTTGTAACTACTAGCACATTTCATGTTATATTATAACTTTTTATTCACTGAATGTAGTTTTCGATATCATAGGATTAATATATAATATTTTTATATTAATGAACTGACGTCAAGGACTTCAGGATTTTCCATAATTATGTTATGTATAAAAACCCGACCTAAACACTCACATTTTCAACCGGTCTAAACATGTAAAATTCTTTTAAAACTAGAACTATGTCTCTGCATATTTAAAATGATCGGGCGTGGTCTTGGGTGATAGCATGTACAAAAAGGCTTCGCTCTTTGCAGCCGTGGGTGCGTTATAAAAGTTACAGCGAAATCCCAACAGTTGACGGTTGGTACCGTTAACTATGTGCCTTATTTATAGTTTATTAGTTTAAAATTGGAGATAACTAAGACACGTAGTAAATATGTTAGAAACACGGTGTGTTTAATTGTTTGTTTTTTATTAAGCACAATGCTGCAAAATGAACTATTAGAGTTTTACCTGTGCGGTAATTGAAACTTGACTTTTAATGTAATAAACCATCGAAGTGGACACTGAGCCACGACAGAGCAACCTGTCTTTTATCCTTTCATATTTCAAACGTGGTCTTTACAAAGGTATCATATTATTTGAATATTTATACAGGCATTTAGAAGTAACCTAGAAGTTTTCTCCGCTTGATTTCTTTGGTATGGTTTGAATTTCGCGCATAGCTAATCGAGGGCTATCTGTTCTAGCCGTCAATAATTTAGCAGCGTAAGACTAAAAGGAAAGCAACTAGACATCACCACTCACTGCCAACTCTTGGGCTCCCACGGCTGAAATGGCAAGTATGTTTGGTACGATGAGAATTCGAACCTTCGACCCTTGGATTGCGAGTCGAGTGCCTTAACCCTTTGGCCATGCTGGGCCTCGCTTGATTTGTTAACATCGTTTGAAGTTAAGCGAAGCCACACAATGACCTATCTGTGCTCTGCCCACCACGAATATTGAAACCCGATGTCTTGCGTAATGAGTCCGTTGTGCCGTGAGGGACTTGATTTATTAAACTAAGCTTATACTGTCTCCTTACATTAGCATGCACGACGCAGTTTTCCGCAAAATTTTGGAAGTGTTAATCGCATTATTGAGCATGCGCAGTTTAACAAGGTTTCGTTTCGGCATTGAAAACTGTTGAGAAAATTGATTTCTTCAAATGACCACAGCTACGTTCTGACGCAGGTTAATTCCGACGAATCTTTGTTAAAAAACGTGGCGATTTTGACCTAATGTCTGCAACGACTTTTTACATTACTTTGTAAAATTGTGTTGGATAAAAAAAATCACAGCGAACGTTTCGTGACTTCTTACACCACAATATTTAGAAGAATTCACATAGTGTTACAAACCGTTGTTAAATATATAAAACGTCTAAGCCACACACGAGCAAAGAAAAAACAAGAAAACCACTGAAACACATACACACCAATATATATACACTTAAACTACTCTAACATTTTGTTTCACGTGCAGCTCATGGCTTCTCCTATATTTTTTGTTTTTTTTAGGCCCGGCATGGCCAGGTGGTTAAGGTACTCGAATCGGAATCCGAGAGTCGCGGGTTCGAATCCCCGTCGCACCAAACATGCTGGTCCTTTCAGCTGTGGGGGCGTTATAATGTGATGGTAAATCAAATTCCACTATTCGTTGGTAAAAGAGTAGCTCAAGAGTTGGCGTTGGGTGGTGGTGACTAGCTGCCTTTTCTCCAGTCTTACACTGCTAAATTAGGGACGGCTAGCGCAGATAGCCCTCGAGTAGCTTTGCGTGAAATTCAAGACAATAAGACATTGTTTTTGTTTGTTTTATACACGTACAGGTTACAATAAATATGAATCATAGAATTATTCCAGTTTATTCTTCAAGTGAACAATCTTATTTGTAGGTAATGTTTTTTTTGTTAATAATTAAGCACAAAGCACACAGTGGGCTATCTGTGCTCTCTTTACCCTCCAGGGATATTGAAACCTGGTTTTTATCGATTTGAGTCTGCAGACATGCCGTTGTGCAACTGGGGAATTGTAGGTAATGTAAACGTTTAAAAATTACTAAAATATATTTTGCAATATGGATCTATTTAAGTCAAAAATTAATTTCTTTTTCCACTGTAATTTTATGAGCCAAAGATGCTGTTGTTGTTTTTGAATTAAGCACAAAGCTACAAAATGGGCTATCTGTGCTCTGCCCACCACGGGTATCGAAACCCGGATTTTAGCGTGCAAGTCCGCAGACAAACCGTTGTGCCACTGGGGGGGGCGCCAAAGATGCATTTCGTCATGTGATCAAGTGTTAAGCCAAAGGATTTCATTTTACAACATTTGGTGTGTGTATTGTCCTGATAAGAATTGGTTACCCATCATAGTTGAGAATAAATAATTATTCCTAAGGTTTATATTGTTCAAGTTATTTAGAAAGTGGAAACATTAATGATTATATTTGTAGCATTAAAAAATAAACTGTGCGCGTAGATATAATTTATTCACTTCATCATAATTTAGCTGTATGTAAGATATAATGTAACCCAGCTCGAAGTACCTAAACTACCACATCGATATGCGCATAAAGATACATTAAAAAGTCTATAAATCTATTTCACCAATGCCATTAACGTCTAATAAAAACAATATCAAGCCGAAAATAGAGCTCTTCACTGCGCCATCTTTTGTTAACTTACAACAGCTATACGTTTTATTTGTTTTAGTTATTATGTACCTGCTAAATATGTCCCTCCTCGCTAGTACAGTGATAAGTCTAGGAATTTACAACGCTGAAATCAGGGATTCGATTCCCCTCGGTGGGCTTAACAGATAGCCCGAAGTAGCTTTGCTATTAAAAACACACACCTTTTAAATAATTGATTTTCAAATCACTCATGGTGTGTTCCTTCCACACCAAACTTATTAAACTTATCTGTTAAATTTATAAAATCTGTGGTTCAGAATGTTTTAACGAATTTATCAATTTTCGATTTCTTGATGACGAGTAACCCCCTTGAAACAAAAATGTATCGAGAGCAGCTGGTGTAGGTATAAAGACTTTTAATGATAAGCAGAGAACAACGATTCGACCTTCCTAGGTCATCTTCAGGTCGAATCGTTGTTCTGTACTTATCAATAGAAGTGTTAATACCAATACCAAGTGTTCAAGATACGTATACTGATTTATAACCACTCAAGAAGTCGTCTTTTCGGAATCACTGTTGGATATTATTTTTAAATTATTTTATCAGCAGTTTGTAGAACAGCTACTGGTCTACACTTGATACACTCAATCTGTTTATAAATAGATCCAAAATACATACTTCTGTATTATTTACCCTAAATCATGTTCATTAACCTATTTTAACAGTAATAGTGAAACAGTTACAATACATCATGAATCCTGATTAATTACAATGGGTATGAGAATATTTTATCCTCACAAAAGTTATTTATAATTTCATCAGTTTTTACTTCTTCAAATAATTTGAGTAATTTTTAGTTTTCTTTAGCAATCAATGAACATTAATATACTGCAGAGGTTGCATTATTTTAGTTTGAATACATCTGACAAATCATTGTTAAAATGCTTTCCACAGCTGGATTATTTAATTATAACTTGTTAAGGTGTGGATGTTCTTCGAACATGTTACTTATACCTTGTTCAGGTATTGTGGTTTTAAATACATTACTTATACCTTGTTCAGATGTTCTATAAACACGTTGTTTATACCTTGTTCAGATGTTCTATAAACACGTTGTTTATACCTTGTTCAGATGTTCTATAAACACGTTGTTTATACCTTGTTCAGATGTTCTATAAACACGTTGTTTATACCTTGTTCAGATGTTCTATAAACACGTTGTTTATACCTTGTTCAGATGTTCTATAAACACGTTCCTCATATTTTGTTCAGGTACTGTTGTTCTTCGGACACGTTACTTATACTTTGTTGAGATACTGTTGTTCTGTAAACACGTTACTTATACCTTGTTCAGGTATTGTTCTTATTAAGACTTGTTACTTATAGTTTGTTCAGACGTTGTTCTTCTGACACGTTACTTATACCTTGTTCAGGTATTATTCTTATTAAGACTTGTTACTTATAGTTTGTTCAGACATTGTTGTTCTTCGGACACGTTACTTACACGTTGTTGAGATACTGTTGTTCTGTATACACGCTATTTATACTTTATTCAGGTATTGCTGCTCTTTAGGCATGGAACTTATACCTTGTTCAGGTATTGTTGTTCTTTAGACGTGTTATTTATAACTTTTTCAGCTATCGTTGTTCTTCGGACATGTTACTTATCCCTTGTTCAGGTATTGTTGTTCTTCGGACATGTTACTTATCCCTTGTTCAGGTATTGTTGTTCTTCGGACATGTTACTTATCCCTTGTTCAGGTATTGTTGTTCTTCGGACATGTTACTTATCCCTTGTTCAGGCGTTGTTGTTCTTCGAATAAGGAACGGCAACATATAGATCCATACATTTCAAAATACAAAACATTCTTTGTTTTAATATGTCATCTGGCGGGACAGAGGTAAGTTATCGGTTTCTAAAATCAGGAATTCATTGATATTGATGGATATTCCATGGATATTGATGCTATGTAAAGTGAATGAATAATTTTTGTTTTGATGGTTTCTAATCTGCTACAACGTATATACTAATAAAACAAGAGAATTTTTTTTAAAAACGTCAATTTAAAAAGGGAATTAGAGTTCGTCAAAAAGTACAGCGAGATGAAGCTTAGATATTCAAGTCTACAGCCAGATGAATCAGAATGTGAAGCTTAGATATTCAAGTCTACAGCCAGATGAATCAGAATGTGAAGCTTAGATATTCAAGTCTACAGCCAGATGAATCAGAATGTGAAGCTTAGATATTCAAGTCTACAGCTGGATGAATCAGTTATCGTAATCAAAACGTTAGAAAAAGTCCTTGTAGGCGTAGATGTTTCTGGCTCGTTGGTTCCCTTCCAATCAATGTGACTGAATACCAGCGAACTTTGTGACCTGAATCTTTAGATTTGTGACCTGGACCAACATACCTATAAGAAGCCTTTCAAGTTAAAAACTATTCTTTTTAAAGTTTAGTGGCTAGTTCTTGTTTTTACACTTGTTTTCTTCACTTCTGGAGTTAATTCTTATTTCTACACTTGTTTTGTTATCTTCTAGAGTTAATTCTTGTTTGTACACTTGTTTTGCTCACTTTTGGAGTTAATTATTGTTTTTACAATTTTTTGTTTGTTTTCGCCTGGAGTTAATTCCTGTTTTCACGTTGTTTTGTTGGCCTCTGATGTTAAATGCTGTTTTAAAGTTTGAAATTGTTTTTACGGAAAAAATATCTTGTTTTTTTTACAACAATGATGTTGTTTTCATACAGGTTGATTCTGTTAATTTCTACCATTATCAAACAACATTATCAAAAAAGATCCCTTTCTCCCAGGATGTGTCAGCGATAAAAGTCAGGGTTCGATTCCCTGTGGTGACTATGGTGCAAATAGCTCATCACAAAATATTTATCAAAGAAAAACAACAACAATAACCAGCAACGTAAAACCCACAAGAACAGTTTGATTGGTTGTATATTTGCATCCTTAATTACTTTGTAAACGTAGTTTACGAGTAATTTGTAACAGACGGTAAAATAGTTGATAAGATCGAAGATGTTATATGAAACTGACATTCTTCACGTCTTAATTGCCCCCCAGTGGCACAGTGGTATGTCTGCGGACTTACACTCTAAAAACCGGGTTTTGATACCCGTGGTGGGCAGAGCACAGATAGCCCATTGTGAAGCTTTGTGCTTAATTCTAAACAAACTGTCGTCAGTTTCACAACGGAGAAAACAAAGGAGCTGCTGTCAACGTTCCACGTGGCAAAAAAATTTCATCATGTGATGACGCTGAAAACCGGAAATAACATTTTTGTGGGATGTGTAGATTGAGATTTTAGTTGACTACTTGGAATTCTGTTTCTTCCAGTCGTTCACCTTTAATGCCTCGATTAATTTTGATTGTCATCTTTATTTGTTCCAAGTTGTTTTTGCTAAAAGAATAAATGATACAGCAAGAAGTTGATAAGAACTGAATATTATTTAGAAGTCATCACTACACGTATATGCTAACTAATCCTTCGGGGGGGGGGGGTGTCTCTTGTCACTCTTGATTAACATTATTGCAGGAAATGCGTGCTTACCTTTATCACACCAAATTAGCACGTGACACGTTTCAGAAACTTATTGGTTAATGTTGTTTGCAATTTCTTTGCGGGTTTGTGTATTTTGTCGGCATAACAAACATGAGCTAGGCTGTTAATGGGTGAAAGGTATTCAGCTGATTTTCTTTGTTCTATACCTTCAAGAATAATTCATATTTTGAATATAAATTAACCACGAAATACTTTTTTTGTAGTTTGTGGGTTTCCAGTTCGCCTACAAATTTAATATTTTAATTTTTTTTTACAAGTTCCAAAACCATTCCTTTTTTCACCTTTTAAATCAAAGTTTCTAAGTTTTCTTTTGCGAACGACGATTTTGCTGTGTTATTATCCTATTAGAGGCAACATGCTGAGGCCCAGGCATGTTAATGTGCCGGAATGTAAATCCAGGGTTTAATTTTGTGTCCTGTTACCCTAAAATCGCGTCCTACTCGTTAGAGTCATGGATGCATTATGAGAGTGATGGTCAGATCACGGTATTTGATTGGAGTAACACAAGAGTTGGCGGTTGGTGTTCCTGTCTTTTTTTCCTTTATTATATCAGTTCAAACTTAGCTCTTGAAAAAATTTTTTGGAATATCCTAAACAAGAAAGTTCTGGAATTTTATTGAGTAAGAAGAGATGTATTTTACAAATAATCACTGTACTTAATTATAGTGGAACTTACGGTCGACGGTAAACTTCTTTCATGCTAACAATTAGCTTAAGATGAGTATGATGAAAGTTAGCATCAAAATACGTACCTAATATCTCCTGCGTACATGTATGCCAAGCTATATTTGCGTTTAGAAAATTCTGTCAACTTGCATTGTCATCGTTGTATATATTACTTGACTGTTTCTTTACACACCGTTTATTCACATCTGCAGGAGAACAGGTGAGTGGTAACCTTTGATTTGTCTTTCTGCGTCTTGAATTTTAGGATAATTTAGCTATTGTTTTTATTTGTAATCTGTAACACTGGTGTTGTTACCTCACAAAACCATTAACAGTACAACCCAAACTAGTCATTACTTTTAATAGAACATTATGTACTTGGGACGTGGTAATCATTTTTAGGTTTACCTTTCTTCTGTTGGGTCACCGTAGTGTCAAAAATGTGACTCTAATTGCGACGGACTATATGACACACATGTACTCATCACTTTATGTTTGCACTGAGTATGTGTGATTCTCTGCCTGATCGGGACTTTATAATATATATCTCATTACGGATCTCATTCATTCACAGTTAGATGACTTCAGCCTTTGTGTAAACTCACAGATCATCACATCTGATCTTTATTATTTTAAAGTCAATATGAAGAATACTTGAATCGTCAATAATAATCTAGAAGTATAATTAATCACTAAAAGGAGAGAAATTTAACATCAGCAACGTGGATAATCAGTCTTGTACGGTGAAGACACATACATCCTACAGACTGAGGTAATATTTTATGTTTCGCTTGGAGTTACGTGGTAAACTTTGAAGACGATCAGTGACTATCGTACTGTTGGTAATAGAAGTGGGTGAGGAAGAAAACACGCATTCTTCAAAGGTGATGTTGAGTAAATTATGGTAAACTCTTTACTTTCTACACAACAATTTTGTAGAGTTCTTACCAAACGATCAGATTGTATCTACAGAAGTGAATATTACTTCTAGAACAGTAAGACACACATTAACATGAAATGGTATCAGTGAATGTTTAGCTCGTTAGAAAAACGTTATTTATAGAGATATTAATCTAAAATGGTACACTTTGTATCAGACATCAAAGAATTGAGCGATAAAAGTCGGAGGTGGGTGTTCTTTTCGGATGATCTACACAAAATAATGGCACCCTGACTCCTGATGGGTACTAGCAGATTTCTATTCATCGTGTCATTCTCTGTTTAACAGGGATTCATCTTTGACTGAGACAGTTATCCCAAACATGCAACGAATATGGGAAAATGAGTCTGGTACAATTGTTAAAAAAGGCTTGGCCTGTTCAAAAATCACAATATGGATACTATTATCCAAACTCAATTGGTATATGTGCAAAACCAAGAATCTGGTCTGATAGACTGATCTATCTAAAGTAATGTTAAACACGTGTATTGTGTATCCTGTTTGGATTTTCGTATCTTTATATAACAATATATTATACTAACGATAAAATGGATTATATAGTTACAAACACTTACTGTTTGTGTGTGTTTATCATTTCTATAATCACTACCATTAAAATGTCCCCAACAATTATTACTTTAGGTACACCTGATTTTTATGTTCACATGTTTATCTGCTAAACAGTCTGACCTTCTTTTTTAATCTCTTTGATTAGCACTACAAAAACAGTCAACTTCAAGCTACTCCAATCAGACCAGCATAAACAGTCAACTTTAAATTACTACTATCGGGACATTATAAATAAACACGTTTGCAGATTACACTCAATACTAGATTACTCCTGTTTACGGTTGTTAGTAACTGTAACTTTATCTGGGTACGTTCAGATTATCTTACTGCTGGAAAGTTTCTGGTTTATTTTGCTAAACGTAAAAGATACGGCTTGTGACCTTTCTCTATTATGTCTTCTCCTTCAAGCTGAGATTGGCTTTAAGTAAAATGTTCATTTTTACTTTTCACATTAGCATTATTGCAGGTTTAAAACATTCGTGTGAAGAAAGTTTGACAAGCAGGAATTAGTCAACTTCAATTCCTTAGAAAAATCCAGGAATTTTACAGTTTTCCGTGTATCGTGCACGTATCACTGTATACAGTTTTATTTACCACAATAGGACGTTTGAAATATTAACATGTGTAACGTGGGTTAATACTAGTATAAAATATGTAGTTTAGTGTGGGTTAGTGCTGGTATAATGTATGTTATGTGGTGTAATGTTGGTTTGTGCTGGTATAAAGTATGTTATGTGGTGTAATGTTGGTTTGTGTTGTTATAATGTATGTTATGTGGTGTGTTATGAGTTAGTGTTGGTATAAAGTATGTGATGTGGTGTAATGTGGGTTAATACTGGTATTCCCGTATGTTCTGTGGTGTCCTGTGGGTTCCTGTTGGTCTCCTGTCTGTTATGTGGTTTCCTGTGGGTTACTACTGTTCTCACGTATGTTATGTGGTTTCCTGTGGGTTAGTGTTGGTCTCCTGTCTGTCTGTGGTGCCTGTTGGTTTGTGCTGGTCACGTCTGTTATGTGGTGTCCTGTTGGTTTGTGTTGTTCATGTATGTTATGTGGTGTGTTCTGCGTTCGTGTTGGTCTCCCGTCTGTGCTGTGTGGTGTCCTGTGGGTTCCTCCTGGTCTCCCGTCTGTTCTGTGGTGTCCTGTGGGTTCCTGTTGGTCTACCCGTATGTGCTGTGTGTCCTGTTGGTTTGTGTTGTTCTCTGTCTGTTCTGTGGTGTCTTCTGCGTTCGTGTTGGTCTCCGTCTGTGCTGTGGTGTCCTGTGGGTTCCTCCTGGTCTCCCGTCTGTTCTGTGGTTTCCTGTGGGTTCCTCCTGTTCCCTCTGTTCTGTGGTGTCTTCTGCGTCGTGTTGGTGTCCCTCTGGCTTGGTGTCCTGTGGGTTCCTCCTGGTCTCCCGTCTGTTCTGTGGTTTCCTGTGGGTTCCTCCCTGTTCTCCCGTCTGTTCTGTGGTGTCTTTGCGTTCGTGTTGGTCTCCTGTTGTTCTGTGGTGTCCTGTTGGTTTGTGTTGTTCTCCTGTCTGTTCTGTGGTGTCTTCTCGTTCGTGTTGGTCTCCCCTCTGTGCTGTGGTGTCCTGTGGGTTCCTCCTGGTCTCCCGTCTGTTCTGTGGTTTCCTGTGGGTTTCCTGTTCTCCGTATGTTTGTGGTGTCTTTCTGCGTTCGTGTTGGTCTCCTGTCTGTTCTGTGGTGTAATGTTGGTTTGGTTGTTATATGTATGTTGTGGTGTATTATGTTAGTTTGGTATGTATGTGATGTGGTGTAATGTGGGTTAATACTGGTATAAAGTATGTTATGTGGTGTTACGTGGGTTAATACTAGTATAAAATATGTAGTTTAGTGTGGGTTAGTGCTGGTATAATGTATGTTATGTGGTGTAATGTTGGTTTGTGTTGTTATAATGTATGTTATGTGGTGTATTATGAGTTAGTGTTGGTATAAAGTATGTGATGTGGTGTAATGTGGGTTAATACTGGTATAAAGTATGTTATGTGGTGTAATGTGGGTTAATGTTGGTATAATGTATGTTATGTGGTTTAATGTGGGTTAATACTGTTATAAAGTATGTTATGTGGTGTAATGTGGGTTAGTACTGGTATAAAGTATGTTATGTGGTGTATTATTGGTTAGTGTTGGTATAAAGTATGTTGTGTGGTCTAATGTAGGTTAGTACTGGTATAAAGTATATTATATTGTGTTGTCTAATGTAGGTTAGTACTGGTATAAAGTATGTTGTGTGGTGTAATGTGGGTTAGTACTGGTATAAAGTATGTTATGTGGTTTAATGTGGGTTAGTGTTGGTATAAAGTATGTCGTGTGGTCTAATGTAGGTTAGTACTGGTATAAAGTAAGTTATGTGGGTTAGTGCCGGTACAAAGTATGTTATTTACTGAAGCATTTAGTTTCCCGTGAGAATTGAAGAAAGCAGCTTGTGACGTATAGTGTCACCTTTGAAATTCCTACAAAACAAATAGTAATTTAGGGTAAACTATTTTTTGTAAAGGCTTAAGATATAGATATATGTGTGTGTGGTTTTAAGTAGTAGATTCGAAAATATATTTCATGTGTACGTACCACTCAATATAAAATAAAGCAAACGTTGTGAACATGACGGTTTTTAAATGCTCATTGAAGAATAATATTAATAACATGTAAGTCAGCGGTTGGTCAGTTGGCTTATAATACTAAAAATAGTGTTTTGATATCCGCGGTTGGCGGATCACAGATATTCAGTTATGAAGCTTTATGCTTTATACCAAAGAAACATATATAAGTCATATAACAACTAGTTTGTCAGACGAAATAAATTTTACTTTTCTATTGTTATCTTTTATCAATTGAAAATAGAACAATTAGTGTGTTTATTGGCTTTATTTTTGATTTGATCAGATGAAGGTTTAGACATAATGTTTGTTTAACAATTTCGTTTGGAATCAGTTTTATCACGTTAGAACAACATTCGTAAGGCTGTGATGATAGCTAGTGTGGTCGAGATTAAAGAAAAATAAACGATACACACGAGACTGAAGACCTCATTCTCAGTAGTCAATAACGTCATGAGTGACTTCCAATCTCAATGTTTGACTACTAGTCTGGTCGAGAGTTTAGTTACCATAAGGTCAATTAGAGCTCGTGAAAGAGATTTTGTTAGGAAATATTACAAGATCATCAAACAAGAATCACTGGTCAGTCTTTCATGTGAGTATTTATGTTTCAGAAACAAGTTCCGTGGATTTTAAGTAAATTGATTAGAATATCTATGTTATATAGAAGTTTGGTGTCAAGGCTGAAATAATTATTTTTATTTTCATTAGGTTATACAGGTAATTTGTATTGTTTATAATTTGGATGTGAGGACAAAGATTTCTACTTTTATTTTTACTAGGTTATATAGGTTATGTATTGTTTATAATTTAGGTATGAGGACTCAGATTTCTACTTTTATTTTTACTAGGTTATATACGTAATCTGTATTGTTTGTAATTTGGCTATGAAGACACATATTTCTACTTTTATTTTCACTAGGTTATATAGGTAATTTGTATTGTTTATAATTTAGGTATGAGGACCCAAATTTCTACTTTTATTCTCACTAGGTTATATAGGTAATTTGTATTGTTTATAATTTGGATATGAGGACCCAAATTTCTACTTTTATTTTCACTAGGTTATATAGGTAATCTGTATTGTTTGGAATTTGAGTATAAGACCATCTCTGATTCATAAAACTAGTTATTTATCAGTGATTCCTCGTGGAACATAAAATAATTTGGTAAAGCCTACCGATCCTATGCAAGACCTAACCACCACAGAGGGTCTTACCTATTCAGCACATTGGTCAATTGCCCGCGACCCCACACACTGGAAGAGTCTTCTATGCTGTAAGTTTTAATCTACTTCTGAGCTGTCGTATCATTATGAAGCCCCAGTTTAATTAATTCTGCTCGGGGATCCAGAATGAATAAAGCTGTCCCTATTAACCGTGATGATTATGAAGCCTAGCATACGAGTTTTTTTTTTCCTTTTACACACACACACAAACATACATATCTATAAAATTGTAAAGTAATTTTATATTATGTGATACCCTTAATATTAATTGGTCAGTTTATTATAGATTTCAATATTTCAATTATAATTATTAGCTTTCTACATGAAACGTCTTTAATTGCTTACTAATAACAATTAGAATTCTCATAGACAGTAAGGTTTAATATTATTTTTGTTGTTGTTGAACAATTGATGGAAGTGTACCCGACTTAATCAGAGACTTATTCCAAAACAAGAGAGTAGGAGATAAAATTCACGATAAATTAAGTTTCCAATCCCAGCAGTTAATAACAGCGACATCATCGCGTGCGATGTGGTCACGTGATGAAACCAGAAGTCGTTGAACTTTATGTGTATTTGAGAAGTCAAAATGATACGGTTGCATAAAATAGAATACATTAGAAGAACAGCTTACAGACGTAATCACTGAAGATATTTATACTGTGATAGAGGGCGCTTCTCTACAAGGTTTCTGTCATTTCAATGAGAAAGTGACAAGAGACAGATGCGAATAAAGAAAGGGGAAGCAAGACATTGAAGAAAAGTTAAAAACAGCGCACACAAAATAACGGTTTCATATATTAAGTTGCAAACCAAATTGTTGCTTTCAAATAAACACCGAAAAGTGTTATCAATAAGATTCGAACCAGACCTTTCAGAATGTAGTCTTTATTTAAACAAAGCACGAAGTATTCCCTTCAATGCAGCTATCGGCTTCGTGTTGTCAAGGTCACAAACTATCTTTTAAAGCTGGGGTAGGTTGAACTTGGAAACTGAGTTTTAATTTTAACTTACTATTTAGTCTGTACTGCATACGGAACATAGTCTGAATAGAGAACCCAAGTCGCCTTATTCACGCACTGCTTAGTCTGTAATACATACGAAACACAGTTAATCTGAATAAAAAACTATAATTTCCTTATTCACATACTGTTTAGTCTGTACTACATGTGAAAATGAGTTAATATGAATACAGAGCCATAATATCCTTATTCACCCACTGTTTAGGGTGTACTACACAAGAAACAGTTAGTGTGAATACAGAACCATAGTCATCTTATTCACCCACTATTTCGTCTATACTACATACGCAACACAGTCAGTTTGAATACAGAGCCTTAATCTCCTTATTCACCAGCTGTTTATTCTGTACTACATACGAAGCACAGTTAGTAGTCGCCTTATTCACCCACTGTTGAGTGTTAACTACATACGAGCACAGTTAGTCTGATTACAGAATCATAGTCTTCTAATTCACTCACTGTTTAGGTTGTACTACACACGAAACAGTTAGTCTGAATACATAACGTTATTCACTCACTGTTTAGTCTTTACTACATACGGAGCACAGGTAATCTTTATTCACCTGTGAATATTATTTTATTAATCTCTTTATTCACCTCTGTTTAGTCTGTACTACATACGAAATACAGTTGATCCGAATTCAGAGATTTATTCTTTTTTTCACTTACTCTTTACTCTGTGCTACGTACGAAACACAATTAATGTGAATATAAAGCCTTAATCTTTTTATTCACCCGCTTTTTAATCTGTACTACATACGAAACAATTAGTCTGAAATCCGACCTCTTGTCGCCTTATTCACCTACTGTTTAATTTTTACTATATAGGAAACAGTTAGTCTGAAGAGAGAACTGAAGTCGCCTTATTCACCCTGTTTAGTTTGTACTTCATACGAAACATAGTTAATCTAAATACAGAGCCTTAATCTTCTTATTCACCCTCTGTTTAGTCTGTACAACATACGAAACACAGTCAATCTGAATGCAGAGCCTTAATCTCCTTGTTTATTCACTGTTTATTCTGTACTTCATACGAAACACAGTTAATCTGTATACAGAGCCTTAATCTTTTTATTCGCTCACTGTTTAGAGTGTACTACATATGATAAACAGTTGATCTGAATACAGAACCCACATCGCCTTATTCACCCACTTTTAATTCTTTACTGCACACGAAACAGTTTGTCTGAATACGGAACCCTAGTCTTTTTATCCGCCTACTGTTTTTAAATTTACGTGGGACACTGTTTGACTATGTCATATAAAGCCTACTTACACTATTGAACTTTATGTGGAACACTGTTTGACTATGTCAAATAAAGCCTACTTACACTATTGAACTTTATGTGGAACACTGTTTGACTATGTCATATAAAGCCTACTTACACTATTGAACTTTATGTGGAACACTGTTTGACTATGTCAAATAAAGCCTACTTACACTATTGAACTTTATGTGGAACACTGTTTGACTATGTCAAATAAAGCCTACTTACACTATTGAACTTTATGTGGAACACTGTTTGACTAAGTCATAAAAAACCATACTTACACTATTGAACTTTATGTGGAACACTGTTTGACTCTGTCAATTATAGCCTAGTTACAAGTTTACCACATAAACTTCTTGTACATTATGGATTATTGTGACCGTCTTTTCGTGTCAGATCGGATCGTGTAAGACGGAGAAGTCAATGTTCGGTGTACGAAGAATGGAATCATAATTTTCAGTTTTTTTCCGACTGTTCGAGCAGTTTGATAGACCTACTTTTTCTGGTTGTTCTTTTTACTTGATTGGTACAAGTGAGATCTTCCATGAAACAAGTGGACTGTTCAAATCAGACTGCAACGAAAATTTACTTTGTTATCTGTTCTCACAAAAAGTTTTTCTGCCCCTTATCTAATATCTTTGGCAAAATCATCCAAAACAATTATCTTAAGGTTTACAGAGACAAACCATGTAACTCCAGTCTATTCTCTAATACTATTTCACCCCTGTTTTTCATCGCTGTCCCATTACATGTTTGTTTTATGACATTGTTCATTTTGTGTTTCATCTGACTATTGGGGTTTTCTGTCTGGCACAAGAAGTGACAGCTCTAAGCTCTTGAACCATGTTGGTTACGGCTGGAATGTATTTCTAGCTAACTTCTGCAATGGGCTTCAAACACACGTCCTCCTTATTTGGTGTTGTGGTTCACTTGTGTCCACGTTTTACTTTTACAAATTATTCGCCCTATTGCTATATTCGTACGATTCGCTGTGTGAAAAATAAAATGTAATTCTTCAAAACCTTAACATTTCTATTCCACACACACTACATTATTTTCTAATTATCTTTACTTACTGAATTATTTTTGAACTGTTAAAACATTCAATTTGACATTTATTTTTGAGAAATGAATTTTTTTTTAAATAATAAGTTGTTTCTATCTCTAGTTTGACAGAAATCACTTCTCCTCTTGCTTCTGACAGTATGCCGTCCGAGAATAATCCTCTAGTTACTCCTAAGCCTATTTCAATGCATCGAAGTGCTTCTTTTGGGACACCTGGTGTTCAAACAGATCGTAGGAATGCTAAACCAGGTAAGTTGATGAATGTTGCTATGGGTGTTTAAACATAGAAAAAGAAGTGGCGTAATGAAATAAAAAAACACAATGGTCTCGCGTCAAAACTGTTTGATATACAGGGTATATACAAATGATTGTAAAACTGTTTGATATACATGGTACATACAAATTATTGTAAAACTCTTTGATATACAGGGTACATACAAATTATTGTAACTGTTTTAAAACGTTCTAATGAATTATCTCAGGTTTAGTTGCCATACTTACATGAGCACTCCCTACTTCTATGTACGTCAGTGCCATTCATTGACCAAGCAAATATACACTTTGCCCTGAAGTCTATAACTGACATTTGATGTGGGTCATGCCCTACAGGCATTTGACCACTGATGTTAGGCGTTCGTGGTGGGACAGCTCCTCGCGAACACACTACACAACGAGAAAATATTCCGATAGCTGGAAGACATGCGAACTGACTCGTACAGGTAAAGAACATCTTAACGGTTATGCTGGTTGATGTTTTACATACGATGGTCGAGGCTCTTGTTTTGTAAATCTAGGTAAAGGCAGGTTCAACATATCTCTGTTACTATGGCAGCAGAATAGTGTTTGTAATTTATGTTGGTACGCTGCCCTTGAACTGGTTATATTACGCCTTGACTCTATGTATCATTTGGTGTTTTTTTGCACATCATAGAAATTAGCTTTTCATGAGAACAGCAGACACGTACCACAAAGTTCGCGCAGAGCTAAATCAAGATGATAGAGAACAAATAGATAACTTCAGTTCTGTGTTTTCTTTCCCCACAAATCTTCTTTATTTTCGCTTTGAAAACAAAAACAGAAAACAACCGTTGCAGGAATTTACTCTGGTTATTAAAATCCCACTAGGCTCGGCTCGGCCAAGTGGTTAAGGCACTCGACTCGTAATTCGAAAGTCGCGGGTTTGAATCCCCGTCACACCAAACATGCTCGATCTTTCAGCCGTGGGGGCGTTATAATGTGACTGTAAATCCCACTATTCGTTGATAGAAGAGTAGCCAAAGAGATGATGACTAGTTGTCTTCCCTCTAGTTTTACGCTTCAAATTTAGGGACCCTCGTGTACCTTTGCGCGAAATTCAAAACCAAGAAATGTATAAAATAAGGTACGTAGTATTGTTTGAAATAAAAAATGTAGTATTGTTTCAAATAAGAAAGGTATTATTGTTTCAAATAATAAACGTGGTATTGTTTGAAATACGACAAGTATTTTGTTATAATATAGAACTAGTCTGCCCATGGTTTGAAGTTATTTAATGTTTTCATGCAAAAGCTCAGATATGTTTCGTATTTAATCTTGTATATTTACGATTTTAGAAGTTCTGTACGTAACACAAATTATTAAAGGAAGAAAACTGGGTAATAAAAAACGAACAAACACTTAACGAGGCTATGTGTTTCTGAAATAATGTAATAAAGTACTATCACCCTATAAGAAGTAAATATACGAAATAAGTTTAGTTGGATATGAATATCATAGTTCGAAAGACCGGTTACAACTATGTAAAAGCATAGAGGGTTATGAACTAATGACGTAAGAAAAATTACATCCGTTAAATAAATAAAGCTCATATGATTTTACATAACAAGTAATTTAATATGGTGGGAGAATACTAGTTCAGAGCCTGTCCCTGTAATTCACTATGCATTTTTAAATCCGTGTCGTGGTTCCTATCGTTCTATTCGTAAAGCCAGACGAGGCGGTTGGTGATTCTGGTTGACTGCTTTCTATTTGATTAGAAGTTCAAAATTGTGGACAAACATCTATTTTAACGCATTTATTTATCTATTTCTTGTTACTTTTTCAAATCCTTTGAACTATTTCTTACGCCCTTAACTTCAAAAGCTGTTATCGGACGCAGTGAACAAACATAATTCTTTTTTTTACAAGTTTCGTGAAAATCAGTGGCAATTTTCCACCCTAAAGAACTGCAATTATTTCCGGATATTTCTCAAAAATATATGACGCAACATGCTTTAAAGGGGAAGTAAATCGAAGTTTTATTTTTGCTTTTGGACTATTTAGACTCTCATACACACGAGATATTCTAGTACCCACAAATCGGCAGAAAAAGATCATAAAATTACAGTTTTTATCGACAAATTTCAGTTTTACTGGAGTATCGGTTAAACGACTCTTCTTTTATAGACTTACCAAGTCCTGTGAAATTTCCAATAAAAGGGAGTGAAGATTCTGGTTTTGGAAACAACACCAATTTTAACCCTTCTTCTGCTAGGCTTCAAACACACCCAAGCGTAGAGATACAACACACTCCACTGTCCAGAAATAGTTCCTTCTTCGGCTCGTGCTCCAGCCTTCCCACTAACAATGTGATATTAAGGAAAGATGGACGGCCAGTAACCTGGCAACAAGAAACGTGAGTGTCAGAATATTTCATTGCATTCTTGATATTAGAAAATATAAGTATTGGAAATGTGACACCGTAATAAGTTTGGAATACTTTGTCTTGTTCTTAACTCGTCTTTTAACTTGTTCAAATATTTGAATAGGATTCATAAAATACATCGTAGCTAACACACGTACAGAGTAAAGAAACATCTTATTATAATGGACGTAGCGAGTATGCCAGTATCTATATATGTGACCAAAACTCCTGTGTCTTCTTTTCTGTGGCACCACAAACAAAACTCCGTACACAAATTCGCACTTTCGTTATTAAAGATTCAAACAGTAAGAAAAGTAACTGTGGTTTGTACAACAACCATTTCTTTATCACAGAACACAGTTACAGAGGTACTCTTTTCGCAACAGTAACACAACTTTCACTTGGGCTGTATGTAAGGGTTTAATTATATCTTTATTGATGTAATTTGTGATGGAAAACTCAGAAACTGGAGTTTTTAAAAACTTATTTCTTCCGATAAACGTTACCACTTTCAATATATAAAACCATTAAAATTTATATCAGCAAAATGTGTGAAACTTTTGAGCTTTGCATGTTGAATAATTTTGATGTGATTAGTTACGTATGATTCCACAGCACAATTCAAACACTTCCCATCCAGTACTCTCCAGAGAAAAAACAAACAACAAAAACATTTTTCTAGAAAAATGTTCAATCTTCCTAAATCTTTCAACGAGATATAACTACTACGATTAGACAATCATAAAGACCATAACGACACAAATAATAGATGAATTATTACAACAGAAGGCCAACTTGAGAAACGAACAATAAACGGCCATATACAGCATAAAGACCATAACGACACAAATAATAGATGGATGTTTACAAAAGAAGGCTAACATCAGAAACAAACAATAGACAGTCATATGCAGCATAAAGACCACAACAAAACAATTAACAGATGAATGTTTACAACCGAAGTCCAACTTGAGAAAGAAACAATTGACGGCGATATACAACATAAAGAGCATAATGACACAATTAATAGATGAATGTTTACAACAGAAGTCCAACTTGTGAAAGAAACAATAAACGACCATTTAAAGCATAAAACCATATCAAAACAGTTAATAGATGAATGAAATAGACATTAAATTGTTTTTACACCATAAGCATCACCTCTCTTTTGGTTAATAAGTTTCTTGGTTTTTTTCCTACAGTGATGCATTAGTGAAGATGCTAAGTGCTGTGTATGCCAAGTTGTTAGTAGTGATGGGGTTGTGCTTTCCACTAGCTGAAGTGATATCACACAAGATTCCAACTTCATACTATGAGGCAAGTGTTTCTAGAGTTTCACCAAACATTACATACTTATTATTAAGTGCGGAGTTTAAGGTCTTCATACGACAGAAACTCCACGTTAACAGATAACAAATATTGAGTGTAATCAGAGTTATACATTACTGTAACAGAAACCCCAGGTTAACAGTTGACATACATTCATTGTAATTTGTCGTACATTTCTGTAAGAGAAACTCCAGGTAAACAGTTGACATGTATTCATTGTAATTTGTCGTACATTAGCGTAATGGAAACCCCAGGTTAACAGATGATATACATTCAGTGTAATTAGAGCCATTCATTGCTGTAACTAAAACCCCAGGTTAACCGATGATATATATTCAATGTTATTAAAGTCTCTATTAAACTAACAGAAGATAGAGTATTAGAGGTTAAAAATAAAAAAAGTCATAAATATAATTTAAGTCATGAAATAATGTAATACCTAAGCTTGTTAAGTTAACAAAGTAACAGTTGTTAGGTGTAATTAAAGTCATGAAATTGTGTAAAACCTAAGTTTTGTTAGGTTAACAAAGCAACAGTTGTTAGGTGTAATTAAAGTCATGAAATTGTGTAAAACCTAAGTTTGTTAGCTTAACAAAGTGACAGTTGTTAGGTGTAATTAAAGTCATGAAATTGTGTAAAACCTAAGTTTGTTAGGTTAACAAAGCAACAGTTGTTAGGTGTAATTAAAGTCATGAAATTGTGTAAAACCTAAGTTTGTTAGCTTAACAAAATGACAGTTGTTAGGTGTAATTAAAGTCATTAAATTGTGTAAAACCTAAGTTTTCTTAGGTTAACAAAGCAACAGTTGTTAGGTGTAATTAAAGTCATGAAATTGTGTAAAACCTAAGTTTGTGAAGTTAACAAAGTGACAGTTGTTAGGGTAATTAAAGTCATCAAATTGTGTAAAACCTAAGCTTGTTAAGTTAACAAAATGACAGTTGTTAGGTGTAATTAAAGTCATGAAATTGTGTAAAATCTAAGTTTGTTAGGTTAACAAAGTGACAGTTGTCAGGTGTAATTAAAGTCATCAAATTGTGTAAAACCTAAGTTTGTTAAGTTAACAAAGTGACAGTTGTTAGGGTAATTAAAGTCATCAAATTGTGTAAAACCTAAGTTTGTTAGGTTAACAAAGTGACAGTTGTCAGGTGTAATTAAAGTCATCAAATTGTGTAAAACCTAAGTTTGTTAAGTTAACAAAGTGACAGTTGTTAGGGTAATTAAAGTCATGAAATTGTGTAAAACCTAAGCTTGTTAAGTTAACAAAGTGACAGTTGTTAGGTGTAATTAAAGTCATGAAATTGTGTAAAACCTAAGTTTGTTAGGTTAACAAAGTGACAGTTGTCAGGTGTAATTAAAGTCATTAAATTGTGTAAAACCTAAGTTTGTTAAGTTAACAAAGTGACAGTTGTTAGGGTAATTAAAGTCATGAAATTGTGTAAAACCCAAGTTTGTTAGGTTAACAAAGTGACAGTTGTCAGGTGTAATTAAAGTCATTAAATTGTGTAAAACCTAAGTTTGTTAAGTTAACAAAGTGACAGTTGTTAGGTGTAATTAAAGTCATGAAATTGTGTAAAACCTAAGTTTATTAGCTTAACAAAGTGACAGTTGTTAGGTGTAATTAAAGTCATTAAATTGTGTAAAACCTAAGTTTGTTAAGTTAACAAAGTGACAGTTGTTAGGTGTAATTAAAGTCATGAAATTGTGTAAAACCTAAGTTTATTAGCTTAACAAAGTGACAGTTGTTAGGTGTAATTAAAGTCATGAAATTGTGTAAAACCTAAGCTTGTTAAGTTAACAAAGTGACAGTTGTTAGGTGTAATTAAAGTCATGAAATTGTGTGATACCGAAGTTCTTAATGCTATGATACTAATGACCTAATGCAGTTGTTTCTATAGATATATGTCATTATTCCAGGTTTTCTACTTGTACCTTTACTGTGGAAGTATCCTATTCTTGCTCTATGTCTATATATTTGTTTTACGCCGTGGGAACAAACGAAAGTCCAGGTTCAGCACCAGTTCTGGTTTATTTATAAAAAAGTTGTTTAAACGTGTGTTACCTTTACCAAGGAACACTAGTTGTAGCAGCTTGAGCACCAATGGTAGTATCAGTGGACAGAAAAGAAAGTTTGAACATGCGCCACACTGTGGAAGTTTTTACCTTCGCCTCGGTGCTGTAGGTAAGTTAGGTTCGAGGTTTGATTTCTGTGTCTTTTAAGTAACTCTGTTTTAAATGCCAAAGATTACACTGAGATGTCTTGACTATATTTAAAATCTTTAAAAGAATCATCATTCATCATTTGGGATACATTGTTGTTGCTTGTCATGTACAAATTTTGAAGATTACCAATTTAATCGTGAATAACGAATTAAGTTATTGTTATATTTTTGATAATTATATAGAAGGTGAAAACGAATTAAACTTTGTGTATTTTTGTTTCAGATTAAAACACTTTCCGTACTTATATTTGAAGTTAACTGTTATCCTTTTGATGTTTAGTTGAGGTAATCTCATTACATATTCAGTATTTGTGTAGTTAAAGGTCATTATGTTCTTGACACAGCTGGTATTACTTTATCTTCTTTGTTTATGTATATTTTTGTATTTTTAGCATTTGGTATCGGTAGCATGATTTATTCTGCGCTGGAATTTGGACAGTTTTTTGAAATAGATTCCAGCTCTCTTTGCTATAATTTGTTGTATGGGCTTACTCCATGTACTCGAATGGCCTTCACTTTTATCCAGATGTATTTCATATTTCTGAACTCAAGGGTAAGTGTTATCTGTTTGTTATTACATTGTTACCTTCTGTTGTTAAATTGTTACATATTTGTTTAATTATCTGTCTGTTGTTACACTTTCTTATGTTGGTACATTGTCATATGTTTGTTGGTACATTGTCATATGTTTGTTGTTACATTGTCATTTGTTTGTTGTTACATTGTCATTTCTTGTTAAATTATCTGTCTGTTACATTAACTTCAATTTCTACATTGTCAGATGTTTGGTGTTGCATTGTTATCTGTTACTGCATGTTATTTGTATGTTGTTATATTTTCAAATACGTTTTACACGGAAACTATCAAAGAAAGCATCGTACTTTAACAACTTGTTCAGAAACTTACTTTTACTCAAAGTTTTACCTATGAAAGTTTGAACTTAGCACAGGGTGTTTCAAATCCGTATTACATCGTGTGTATAAATCAATCTTCCCTGGTTTTCAATAACAGCAGTGTAAGTGACCAATGCTCTAACATGTCTGGTTTCTGAGGCAGCTAGTTGGGTTTATGTTTGATCTGATGATATTATAACAGTTGAAGTCAGGGTTACAGTATGACATGCTGACTGAAAATGACTAAACACCCTATCTCATGTGAAAAACTGTCCAGGACATGACTTGAGGTTCTCAATGTGTCTCTGATGAACCCACGTCTGGTTTGTAACTTATACTCTTCAAAAAAGAAACGCAAAAGGGATATTTTTGTATTTTAAAGAGAAATATATGTAATAACGTTACAAGCTCAGAGTATGTGATGTTACACGTGTTAAGTCACTGATTGTCAGACCAAAATGACAATAAAAGTCGTGCACTTTGAAAACGGAGGAAAACATCGGATTTTTCGCCCAAATGCATGCGTGTCCAATAAATTTGTTTGAGAGATCTGCATGTTCTGCACGTGCAACATGTGCAAAATCCCTATAAAAGTGACGGGTTCTCGGTTTCCATAGCTCAGTGTTAAGCCACCGACACGCAATACAGTTACGCCACGACTGACTGAAGCACAACGCAACAACGCCATTGGTCGATGGGAAGCAGGCGAATCTCGATCAGATGATACCAAAGCTGTGAATGTCCACCCAAGCACGATCACAAGGCTATGGAATCGTCACCAACAACATGGATCAACTCGTAATCGTCCACGATCTGGTAGACCTCGTTTGACCACGCTCACACAAGATCGCTACATCCAGTTACGTCACCTTCGGGATAGGACCACCATTGCGACGTCTACTGCCTCAGCCATATCAGGGCTGCGTAGGATTTTCGATCAAACCGGACGTAACAGTCGACGAGATTCTTAGGCCCCATGTACAACCCATCATAGTGAACGTCAACGACGTTGTCAACATGACAATGCTCGTCCTTACACAGCCCGACTCACCACTGTCTTCTTGAGACACCACAACATCAACATTCTTCCCTGGTCCTCGAGATCACCAGATTTAAACCCCATCGAACATCTTTGGGACTAGTTGGACCGACTTCTGCGACGGCGACAACCTCAACCGTAGACTCTACCTCAGCTTGCAGCAGCTTTTCAGGCTGAGTGGACAGCCATTCCACAGGATGTGATTCGTCATCTCATGGGCAGGAGATGCCAAGCAGTTATTGATGCTCACGGGGGCCATAGTAGTTATTGACGTTGAGTGACGTTAAACTTCAACTAGTGAGCGTGGACTTCGCCTTTACAGACTTTGGATGTTCACCAGTGACTGTGCAAAGTTTCACACATGTCATACAGAACTACCCGGAATAAACTTGTTAACAATTTGTCTCAAATTTTGCCTTTTGCGTTTATTTTTTTGAAGAGTATATAATCCTCTGAGGTGTGTTCATGTAACTGAAATACTCTCGATTCCATGTTCTTGTCTAATGCTATGAAACGTGTGTCAGCTGATGTAACGCGTGTTCGATTTATAACTAAGAAATCTCATGTTTCTTAGACGTAAGGTTGACCGTTTTTATTTCCTAGACTAACTAACCTTTACTATTTCAGTAACTGTAGTTTTCTCATCCCACTAACTTCACCCATGGTATTTGTATCTCCTTCTACAATATTTTTTCCATCCCGATGTCTCTAATTGTGGTTTCACTTTCTGGCTAAATAAACTTTGATGTTACTTTGTAGTCCGTTACATTTGTAATTTGTGTTTTCGATATTTTATATTCGTAATGGGATAAGAGGCCATGTCAGAGACCCATTTATTTTTGAGGCACAATAAAGCAATTAGTGAGCAGTACCCGCCGCCTAAAATGCTTACTCTTAATGTAATAACGGAATTGGCTGTCTATCTTATAACACACCCACGACTGAAACTGCACGATATTTTTGTTAGTATCGCGTCTCGAACCGCTGAGTCACTTGTATCCATATAAACGTAATAACTAACACAACAATGATACTTTCAAGGAGAAACTATCGACTCCAGGAAGACGAGAATGTATAAAAACTATCCAGTTAAATCCAGAAAGATCCTGTTCATCATCTTCGTTTCACAGTCTCGTGAAAAGTTTCGAAACTTGTTATCGTACAACAAATATAAACTCCATCGATTTCAAAGTCCATGTTCTAATTTATCACTTGAGTGCTCTGCTAAACAAAAGATATGTACATTGTCTTCATTTGTGTTGAATACGATATGAACAAAATCTTTCCTTATTTTTTGGAGCTGGCATGATCTGTTGTACGTGGAACACGTGTGTACAACTTGTTTATTACTATGACATCCCACTGTTCTTTCCACTGACTGGTATCCTTTCCTTTCGTCAGTTGCCCTAAGTTAGAGAGTTGGTTGTTTCTCAGACTTGGTAAAGGAGATAAGGTGTAGTTTATGTTAAAAATATAACGAATTTTTAATATCAACAACACGTTTAAAGTGGACACTTAAAGATAACAACTACGGAAACCATCAGTCAATATTATAACACTAACTGTTGAGACCATCGGACAATCATACAATACCAATCGTTTAAAACCATCCGACAGTCATATAACATCAATCGTAAAACCATCGAGCAATCATACAAGTTGTTGAAACCGTCGGATAGTCATACATGTTGTAACCGTCAGACAGTCATACAAGTTGTTGAAACCTTCGGATAGTATGACAATACGTGTCAGAATGAAACTTTATAAAGCTTTCCTTCAACGAAGTCATGGCGATGTTCCCTTGACTTTTATTTACTAACACTTGTCATTACTTTTCCAACAGATGGCCATCAACAAATATAAAACTCTAGCAAGGTTCGGACTGATGCACATGATCGCAACAAACCTGAGTGTCTGGCTACACGTGCTGGTGCAGGAGACCAAGCACGAGATCGTAACCCTCATCAATCCAAATCACACTAACCTTATCCCGTCCTTTGTACTGGAGATGAAAGACATGTTACGTAAGTAGAGATGTACAAAGTGACAGTGATGTGTGAAGTTGTTCCTCTTTTCCTATTTAAAGTTCTGTCCACCAGGTGGTAGCACCGGTACATACTTTTTAAAATTTTATTTTCTGATAACTAAAAATTCATCATTCTCATCATCATCTGCCACTCAATTCCTTTAAGGAACACAGGGCCGCCATCACTGCGGTTTCTCGAACAGGTTTTTAAGTGAGTAGGTTGTTATCCCACTGCACCTAGCCGTCCCTAATTTAGTAGTGTAAGACTAGAGGGAAGGCAGCTACTCATAACCACCCACCGCCAAATATTGGGCTACTCTTTTACCAACGAATAGTGGGATTGACCCTCACATTATAATGCCCCCACGGCTGGGAGAGCGAGCATGTTTGGCGCGACGCGGATGTGAACTCGCGATCCTCAGATTACGAGTCGTATTCCTTAACGCGCTCGGCCATGCTGGGCCGATAACTAAACATTGCTTATGTCTATTTACCCAGTAAATAATATAGTTATTAAAAATAAAGTAGATGTAACTTCGGGTTCAGTTCCGTAACAAAGAAGGTTTCAGCTATTTTAAGTTGAAACCTGCACATCAAAAGTAATTTCAAACTAACTTTCTTTCAAATTTCACAAACTTTTGTTCATCTAAACAAACAGTGGCGTGCGGACATTGTATTGATAACGAAATAAAATACAACAATTCAATAATTCATCCTTCTCCCCAGCGTTACAGCGGCAAGTCTGAGGGATATAGTACACTAAAATTTGGGTTTCGATGTTAGTGGTGGACACAGCACAGATAGTGTAGGTTTGTGATTGATAAAAAACGGACAATTTTATTGTCTTCGAAACTGATCTAAATTTAACTTAAAATGGTGTAGGATATTTGTTTGTTTGTTGTTAAACACAAAGCTACATAATGAACTATCTCAACTGTGCCCCTGCCGGTAGTGAACCAAGACTTTTTGTGTTAAAAGCCTCATACGTGGAGCTGAATGAGCGGGAATTATGGATGTTTTAGTGAAAAACATAAAGTATTACAAAAACAAGAATTTCCGCTACATTCTTCCAGTCTTTACGAATTAAACCGACTTAGATTTGCATTTTAAACTTCGTACAGTTAATACAATTTAGATTTGTATTTTTCGTCTTTACCCACGCTAAAATCAGGGGTTCGATTCCCCTCGGTGGACTAAGAGGATAGTTCGATGTGGTTTTGTTATAAGAAAAAGCACACACACGTTTTTAGATAATTTGCCCGCCATGACCAGGTAGTTAGGGCGCTCGACTAGTAATCTGATGGTTGCAGGTTTGAATCCCTGTCACACCAAACATGCTCGCCCTTTCAACCGTGTGAACATTATAATGTGATGATCAATCCTACTACTCGTTTCTAAAATAATGGCCCAAGAGTTGGCGGTGTATGGTGATGATTGCCTGCATTCCCTCCAGTCTTACATTGCTGAATTAGGAACCACTAGCGCAGATAGTCCTCGTGTAGCGCGAAATTCAAAACAAAAAAACATAGAAACCTTTGTCTAGTCAGTATAAATTAAATCTCTGTTTTCATTTCCATCTTATCAGTTCCAAGTTTAATATGTATTTTCATGTTTACCTGGCCAACACAAGTTATAATTATATCCTTGTCTTTCATTATCAGTCCACATTCGTCTGTTCTGTTGTTTTAATTACAAGGGTTCATGATAACAATGTTTAGCAGTTTCCTTCGTTTTTCTCATTAAAGTTTATTTCCACTAGATGGAGAGCACAGTTTGGCGGAGCGATCAGTGGGTCATAAAGTGTACGTGGGTCAGGACTGTAGACGGACGAACATCCTCGGACAGTTGGTCCAGGACGCAAGTTCTTTTCTCTTCCCGTGTACCATTGAGTACAGTCTGATCTGTGCCGCCATCTTGTATATCATGTGGAAGAACATTGGGAAGACAAACAGTCGATCAGAGACCTCTGGCGGCCAGTCTTCTCGTCATCGAGATCATTACACTGTAGATTGTACGAAAGCCAACAAAGGCCTCTTCACGGGGATCATGGTCCTTGTATCTGCCATCATCAGTTTGATTCTGTTTTTTGTACTAATAAGTAAAGAATCATATAAAAACATGGCGGTTATGGAAGTACACGTCGTGGAACTCGCGCTTTACACGCTCACGTCCTTAGCCGTCATTGTTGCACTAGTACAGGTCAGAAGGCTAAAATATAACCCAAACAGAAGCGAAGAACTGGACAACATTCTGTTGATAATAGCTCAGGGCGGACTGTATCTTTTCACAATGTTTAATATCATCGGTGGACACTTCACTATGGACCAGAACACTGTGTTGGTGCTGTTGTCCGCGCTAGCCTGCTTGATCCAGGGCACTTTACAAACTATTTTTATTCTAGACGCTTCTCGCCGCTATTGTAGGAACAGTGACCAGATGAGAAAAAAGCCAGGTCGCGAGATGGTCACCTTTCTTCTGGTTTGTAATTTCGCCATGTGGTCCATCAACACTTTAGAGACCCGCCGGGCAGACTCCAACCCAGTCCAGATGAACTTTTACGGATTCTGGGCTTGGACAATCATTACCCACGTCACTACCCCATTAACCATATTCTTCCGATTTCACTCGACAGTGTGTTTGTGTGATATCTGGAAACGGAGTTATAAAGTGAGATCTGAGTTATAAAGAAATTCGATGTTTACACTAACTGAAAGTTTCCGTCCACGTAGAGAGAAGAAACATCCTGAATGACAAACCTTGAGTTGGAGGGACTAATTCAGTGAAGTAAAATTATACATATACACCAGACTGATTGGTTTTATTTGTTTAGGTTTACTCTTTAGCTACTCACGAAGTTAGACAAGAAACACGTTATTTATATTATTTTACCGAAAATTTAGTTAGTGATTTCTTGTTTTTAAAACGTTCTGACAAGAAAACAAAGAAATGTGGTTGACCTCAGGATATACCAGTTCTAACGCGATAAGAAATTGAAGAATGTAACATAAAGATAGAAAACCTGCAATAGGACGGTGGAGCACAGAGTACTTTCTCTGGTCAAGTCCAAGGTTCGATTTGATACCAGAGATTAATTATTGTTTGTACGTAACGTTGTTGTTAATGTTTTGTATATAACAATATAGCAATTGAAGTTGTTTGTTTATGTTGTTGTTATATTCTGAGCTCTTAGACAGCATATAAAACTACTATTGTCAACGCAGATAGCCTGATAACTTAAACTTCGACCAACCACTCAACGAACAGTCGTTATCCGTGTGACAAAAACAGAGATACTAGAATATTTTGTGTATTACAAATAAGGAAGAGTGTTTACGGTGGATTACATCCAACTGTGAAAATCATACACTTTCAGTGGTAGAAAACCTAATGCTTAGTATGCGACAAGAAGCAACTCTGTTTGTTTGTTTTTCTAAACGCATGTAACAACTCACGGCTTTATCACACCGAAAAAGAAGAATTATTTGAAAATATAATATATGATTTTTTTCAAGTAATAAAACAGGTTTGATATAATTCAGTTAGGAACTTAATAAAAAACAAGTAATTAAAACTACCTTATGACTTCTTTGGTGTTTCTTAAAATTGTCATATAATTAGTAATTATTAGAGGGAAACACCTCATTCATTGCTTTTATAACGACAAATGAGAAAACATATACTTTGATTAAAGCTTGTGTTATAAGTTGATCAGAGATCCATTTGTTAAAAATAGAGGTGCGCACATGTCGTTCTTGTTGCTTTGCGTGAATTTCCAAAAAACAACAAATATTATTGGTTATAAAACGTTATGAAACTGATACAGAAAGAAGCACGTGCATGTTGATACGTAATTTTAAACAATGTAGAAAACTGTTATGACACTTCTTAAGTAAACCACTATGATTCTAGAAAATGGTAAAAACTGATGCATCCTATGGTGCTGCTAGCCAAGACTAGTTCCTTTACGGATTCTTACAGCATTGACTGTGATATGTGGATGAACAGCCGAGCACTCAAGTAAGTTTGTCTTGGTTCTACTAGTCAATGACATCACGGGTTCTCTACTGAGTCTGCTGTGAGCCTTGTAGTGGATGAAGTTCTGCATATTTTATTAAGTGTATTATATTAGTAAACGTCGTTACGGGTTATATATTGAGTCTGTTGTGGTCTAACTTCACCTACCGTATACGATCTAATATTGAAACATTCTTATTACACTGTGCACGTCTTGTTTCTTTAGTAGCTTACAATGAAGTTTGTTTGTTTTTATTAATTTCACGCAAAACTACATGAAGACTACTTTTTGAACTCTTTATGAACGAATAGTGGGATTGACCGTCACGTAATAACATCCCCACAGCTTAAAGGGCGAGCATGTTTGGTGCGACGGAGATTCAAACTCGCGACCCTCAGATTACGAGTCGAACGTCTTAACCCATCTGGCCATGCCGGGCTTCTGATACTGAAACATCCATTGTTACATTATACATATCTTGTTTGTTAAGTAACCTCGAAATTAAAACCTTCTTTGCTGTATCGGTTACGTCTAGTTTCTTAATAACTAACCTAGAAACAGAAATCTACCGTGGCATAACTAGGCTGGCAGTCTGAGAGTCGCATATTCGAATCTGGCTAACCAACTATGCTTACCCTTTCAGCCGCAGAGACGTTATAAAGTTAGGGGCATTTCAATTATGTATTGGTAAAAAGAGTAGCCTGTGAATTGACGAAGGGTGTTGATGACCCTGTAGTCTTACACTGTTAAATTGGAGACGCCTGTCGCAGATATCTCTCGTGTTGCTTCGCGCGAATTCAACACATATATAAACTGTAACGTAAGAAGTCGGTATACCTTTTTCCCTGCTGGCAGACAATTTTGTTTGATTTCGGTTTGTCAAAAATTCTTTGTTCTGGAACACGAGACGTCATGCACAGGACCAGCAAGCTAAATACGGAGTGAATTATTTTACTCAAAATAAACAATTATTTTTTCTTGTACTGATAATTTTGAAACACGAAACAGTTATTAATCGCTACGTATATGTAGTTTAAGTTAATAATAATTCATGTAAACCAAACAATATTAAATAAACATAGTTCTTCACACGGAAATACCAGTATCAAATACTTACTTAATTTTCACTTTTAACAATAAAAAATTATTAAAGAATATTTCATATCCTCGCTTTGAACAACATTTTCAACCACGTGTTTATGGGTAAGATGATTGTCCTGTATCTCAATATTACATCCACGTATTATACGTGTCGTTACGTTGGAGAACGACAACGGGTGTTGATAAAACTGATTCATTTTAAGTCTTACTAATGGTCGCTGAGTATTCTGAAGAAACATTTTGAATTTTATATAATTTAATATAATTAATATTAGAAACCGTACGTACTTGATAATTTAATATAATTAACACTTGAAACTATAGATACTTGACAATTTAACATAATTAATACTTAAAACCGTAGATACTTCGTAAATACAATTAATACTTGAAACCGTAGATACTTGGTAAATACAATTAATAGTTTAAACTGAAGATACTTCATAAATATAATTAATCTTGAAACTATAGATACTTCATAAATATAATTAATAGTTTAAACTGAAGATACTTCATAAATATAATTAATACTTGAAACTATAGATACTTCATAAATATAATTAATAGTTTAAACTGAAGATACTTCATAAATACAATTAATACTTGAAACTATAGATACTTGACAATTTAATATAATTATGACTTAAAACTGTCGATGCTTGATAAATATAATTAACACTTGAAACAGTAAATACATAGTAAATATAAGTAACACTTGAAACTGTAGATACTTCACAATGAAATATAATTACAACTTGAAAACGTAAATACTTTATAAATATACTTAACACTTGAAGCGGTCGAAATCTCACAGTTTTATATAATTAATACTAAAAAACTATAGATATTTTACAATTTAATATAATTAATAATTGAAACTGTCGATATTTGACAATTTCATACAGTAAATAATTAAAATTGTTGTTTTGAATTAAGCACAAAGCTACACAATGGGCTATCTGTGCTCGGCCCACCACGGGTATTGAAACCCGGATTTTAGCGTGTAAGCCCGCAGACATACCGCTGAGCCACTGGGGGGCGAAATAATTAAAACTCTAGATACTTGACAGTATAATATAATTAACACTTGAAATTGTGGACACTTTACAATTTCATTTTATTAAAAGTTGAAAACGTTGATACTTCAAAAATATAATTGAAATTGAAACTGTAGATACTTGACAAATTAATATAATTTATACTTGAAATTGTAGGTACCACAGAATTTAATATAATTAACACTTAAGACTGTATATATTAGACAATTTAGTGTAATTAATAATTGAAACTGTAGATACTTGATAAATATAATTTATACTTGAAACTGCCGATACATGACAAATAAATATCTAATTTTTGTATGAAACTGTAGATATTTGACAATTTAATGTATTTAATGCTTGAATTTCTTGATTCTTGACAATTTATTACAATAAATACTTGTTTCTGTCGGTACTTGACAATTTAATATAAATAACACTTGAAACATTCGGTACTTTACAATTTAATATAATTAATACTTGACACAGTGGATATTTGAAAATTCAATATAATTAACACTTGAAACTAATGATATTTCAGAATTTCGTATAATTAGTACTTGAAACTGTAAATAATTGACAATGTAATGAAAATAAGACTTGAAAACATTGATACCTCACAAATATAATTCACACTTGAAAACGTAGGTACTTCAAAAATATAATAAAGAGTTTAATCTGTAGTTAGTTGACAGTTAAATGTAATTAATGCCTGAAACTGTCGATATTTTACAATTTAATACAATTAATAATTGAATTTTTAGATACTTGACAATTTAATATAATTAATACTTAAATTATTGGTACTTGACAATTTATATAATTAACAAATGATACAGCTGATATTTGACAATTTCAAATAATTAACACTTCAAACAGTGTATATTTGAAAATTCAGTATAATTACCAATTGAAACTGGGAATATTTGACAATTTCATACAAATAATACTTGAAACTGTGGGTACTTGACAATTCAATATAATTATTACTTGAAATTCTAGACACCAGACAATTTAATGTAATTCACACTTCAAACTGTTGATACTTGATGTTTTAATATAATTAATACTTGACAACTGGTGATAAATGAGAATTAAATATATGAAACTATAGATACTTGTCAAATAAATTTTATTTGTACTTAAAACTGTCGATATTTGAGAGTTTAATATATTTAATACTTCAATTTCTAGATACTTGAGAATTTAATATAATTCATACTTGAAGCTGTGTATACTTGGTAAATATAAATAATACTTGATACTTTGATGCTTCACAATTTAAATAATTTGCACTTTAAAACGTTGATGCTAACACTTGTAACATTATATTTGACAATTTGATATAATAAATACATGAAACTCTAGATACTTGAGAATTTAACATAATTAATACTTCAAACTGTAGACACTTTATATGTATATTGAACACTTAAAATTGTAGAACCTTGGTAAATATAAATAATTCTTGATAATATCGATACTTCACAATTTAGTATAATTAATACTTCAAACAGTATACACTTGACAATTTAATATAATTAATACATGAAACTGTAGATACTTAACAATTTAACATAATTAATACTTCAAACAGTATATACTTGATAATTTAACATAATTAATACTTCAAACAGTATATACTTGACAATTTAACATAATTAATACTTCAAACAGTATATACTTGATAATTTAACATAATTAATACTGCAAACAGTATATACTTGACAATTTAACATAATTAATACTTCAAACAGTATATACTTGATAATTTAACATAATTAATACTTCAAACAGTATATACTTGACAATTTAATATAATTAATACTTCAAACAGTATATACTTGACAATTTAACATAATTAATACTTCAAACAGTATATACTTGAGAATTTAACATAATTAATACTTCAAACAGTATATACTTGACAATTTAACATAATTAATACTTCAAACAGTATATACTTGATAATTTAACATAATTAATACTTCAAAGAGTATATACTTGACAATTTAACATAATTAATACTTCAAACAGTATATACTTGATAATTTAACATAATTAATACTTCAAACAGTATATACTTGACAATTTAACATAATTAATACATGAAACTGTAGATACTTGATAATTTAACATAATTAATACTTCAAACAGTATATACTTGATAATTTAACATAATTAATACTTCAAACAGTATATATATGACAATTTAACATAATTAATACTTCAAACAGTATATACTTGATAATTTAACATAATTAATACTTCAAACAGTATATACTTGATAATTTAACATAATTAATACTTCAAACAGTATATACTTGACAATTTAACATAATTAATACATGAAACTGTAGATACTTAACAATTTAACATAATTAATACTTCAAACAGTATATACTTGAGAATTTAACATAATTAATACTTCAAACAGTATATACTTGATAATTTAACATAATTAATACTTCAAACAGTATATACTTGACAATTTAACATAATTAATACTTCAAACAGTATATACTTGACAATTTAACATAATTAATACTTCAAACAGTATATACTTGACAATTTAACATAATTAATACTTCAAACAGTATATACTTGATAATTTAACATAATTAATACTGCAAACAGTATATACTTGATAATTTAACATAATTAATACTTCAAACAGTATATACTTGATAATTTAACATAATTGATACTTCAAAAAGTATATACTTGATAATTTAACATAATTAATACTTCAAACAGTATATACTTGACAATTTAACATAATTAATACTTCAAACAGTATATACTTGACAATTTAACATAATTAATACTTCAAACAGTATATACTTGACAATTTAACATAATTAATACTTCAAACAGTATATACTTGATAATTTAACATAATTAATACTGCAAACAGTATATACTTGATAATTTAACATAATTAATACTTCAAACAGTATATACTTGATAATTTAACATAATTGATACTTCAAACAGTATATACTTGACAATTTAACATAATTAATATTTCAAACAGTATATACTTGACAATTTAACATAATTAATACTTCAAACAGTATATACTTGACAATTTAACATAATTAGTACTTAAAACAGTATATACTTGATAATTTAACATAATTAATACTTCAAATAGTATATACTTGACAATTTAACATAATTAATACTTCAAACAGTATATACTTGACAATTTAACATAATTAATACTGCAAACAGTATATACTTGATAATTTAACATAATTAATACTTCAAACAGTATATACTTGACAATTTAACATAATTAATACTTCAAACAGTATATACTTGACAATTTAACATTATTAATACTTCAAACAGTATATACTTGATAATTTAACATAATTAATACTGCAAACAGTATATACTTGACAATTTAACATAATTAATACTTCAAACAGTATATACTTGACAATTTAATATACTTGAAAACGAAGATACTTCATGAATATAATTAACACTTGAAACTGTAGGTACTTGGTAAATATAATTAACATTTGAAATTATACGATATTTGAAAAATTAATATAATTATTGTTTGAAAGTGTGGAAACTTCATAAATATAATTAATACTTGAAACTGCCGATACTTTACAACTTAATATACTTTATACACGAATCTGTAGATACCTCACAATTTAATATAATTAACACTTGAAGCTGTGGATATTTGACAATTTGATACAATAACGCTTGAAACTGTTTGTTTTTGTTTTTGAATTTCGTGCAAAGCTACACGAGGGCTATCTGCGCTAGCCGTCCCTAATTTAGTAGTGTAAGGCTAGAGGAAAGGAAGCTAGTCCGCCTCCCACCGCCAACTCATTGGCGACCAACCCATAGTGGGACTGATCGTCACATTATAACGCCGCCATGGCTAAAAGAGCGAGCGTGTATTGTGTGACAGGGGTTCAAACCCGCGATCCTCAGAATGTATAAGACTAGAAAGAAGGCAGCTGGTCATCACCACCTAATTCCAGCTCTTTGGCTACTCTTTTATCAAAGAATAGTGAAATTGACCGTCACATTATAAGGCTCTCACGGCAGAAAGAGTGAACATGTTTGATGTTACCGAGATTCGAATCGGTGACCCTCAGATTACCTAAGAAAAGGATAATAAAAAGAAATGCTAACCAGATGCAGATACAGAGAAATAAAGACAGCGAAACACGTCTTCCATCACTGACAGCTAGATAGATAAATGGAAAGACATTTTACCAGCCTCTTGTCGTCACTGAAAACTACACAAAGAGAAAGACATTAAAAACGGCCTCTCAGTATAACTGAAAACTATACAAAGAGAAATACATTGTAATAGACTTCTTACTATCACTGAAAACTAAACAGAAAAAGACATGTAAAAAGGCCTTCTACTATTTCTGAAACGAGAGTTTTCCTAGAATCTCAATTTATTTATTTCTATCCAACAGTTTATGTTAACAGAAATTGTCATTCCATGTAAATAAGTAAGACGTACACAGATCGCCCGTCATGTACTTTCTCAGAGAACTTGGAGAGTTTTTTGCAGGGTTATTCACGGTTCAAAGAAAGGGTCTTTGTCCCCTCACATCTGTCACTTGTCTTCTGTCACACGTGCTGTGTTAACTACACGAGCATCATAAGGATTCCAGCTGGTCATCATTTTGATTGTGTGTTCCACATGCTGTATTTCTCTAAGTCTTTCTCTCGGTCTTAGTTATAGAAAGACACTTCCGGCAGAAATGTATACCCAGCAAGAATATAGTTACAGAATATCAAAACGTTAGACCGAGTAGCGTTTAGGACGTCGCAACTTCAGGCAAGTAGGCTTAACTTTGTGAAACTTTAATTCTACACTAAATGTCTCTACTTGAAATTAAAACCTGAACTCAAATCCGTATTTCATACAACCCAATGTTCTGCCAGTGCTCGTGTTTCTTTGTGTTAACAAATTACATAGGTGTAACATCCTACCAAATCAAAACAAGGATAAATAATAACAGTAGCAGAAGAAAAATTCTTCAAATCTCTTGATTGTTCCTGTGTTTTAAAGGCATATAGAGATTTTCTATAGATGTTAAACAGTGAAAAACGTAACTAGGTAATAACTACTAGTACTTAACAAATGTCGCACCAGTCTGGGTATTAATTAGTAGTAGTTACTAGGTGTCAAACCAGTATATGTAATAATCAATATATACAGGGTGGTCGCTAGAAAAGCGGAAAATTTGAGGGTCAGATGAGATCATGAATAAAATGCGTGCTTACTCATTTCTATTTTGATTTCTTTACATCATGAATAAAATGCATGATTTTAATAATTTTGAGCATCTATGAGTGTAATATAACATATGCGTTTAAAAAACTTTGTAAAAGTTATTCTTTGTAAAAATAAATAGCTGTTTGACAAATTTTCCGCTTTTCTAGCGACCACCCTGTAGTTACTCAGTGTCACACGAGTCTAGATAATAATTACTTATAGTTACTCAGTGTCACATCACTCAAGGTATTAATCAGTAATAGTTACTAGGTGTCACACCAGTCAAGGTAATAAACAATAATAGTTACTAGATGTCACACCAGTTGAAGTAATAACAATAGTAGTTACTAGGTGTCACACCAGTCAAGGTAATAAACAATAATAGTTACTAGATGTCACACCAGTTGAAGTAATAACAATAGTAGTTACTAGGTGTCACACCAATACAGGTAATAATCAGCAGTAGTTAGTGTGTGTCACATCACTCTAGGTAATAATCAGTAGTAGCTAGTAGGTGTCGCACCAGTCTACGTAATAACAGTAGTAGGTATTCAGTGATGTCGAGAAACCCACTTGTTGAGAATTTTATATGCAAAAACGGCTCGTTTGGGTTCAGAAAATATTTTAAATAGAAGAGCGAACAACGTTTCGACCTTCATTGGTCATCGTCAGGTTACTTCTTTCTTTATGAACCTGACGATGACCGAAGAAGGTCGAAACGTTGTTCGCTCTTCTATTTAAAATATTTTCTGAACCCAAACGAGCCGTTTTTGCATATAAAAAAGTAGTAGGTATTAGGTGTCGCACTAGTCTACGTACTAACAGTCGTAGGTATTAGGTGTCGCACCAATTTACGTAATAACAGTAGTAGGTATTAGGTGTAGCACTAGTCTACGTACTAACAGTCGTAATCAGGTCCACCGACAGTCTGGGAGAGTCGAAAGAGGGAACGGCTAATGTTCCATGGAAAATGAAACCTGGTTGTATCGTAAAGATCGCAAATCATCTTTAGGCTATATCTTTATTTTGACATAAAAAATTATTATTTTGGCTTTTATTTGCATATAGACATTTGCTACATTCAAAATAATAGATATAGTAGTTAAAGTAATAATTAATATATATATGTTACTTTATGGGTTTAACAGATATATGTCATTACTCTATTAACTTATACTGTGAGGTTAAAACGGCTAATGCTATAATTTGTCCTGCTTTGTCAACTCCTTGCTGTCCTAATTTAGAATATTCTTTTTAATAAGTTCTTTAAAATCGGCGAATAAATAACTCATTACTATTACATCTCAGTACAAATTCCAACAGGCGTCTAAAAATCTACAATAAGACAATTTGTACACGAATCACGAGTTTCCCCGCTGCATGATGTACGAGAACCAGTTTTAAGTCAATGTAACAACTTCATTCAGTGCTTCACAACTAGCACGTTGTGCGAAACAAATTACACGTTTGAAATAACATAAAAATATGCTTTAGAGACACATGCAGTTAATAAGTTTACAAAAACACACAACAGTTTATTTTTGACTTTATAGAAATATAAGAAGAGCTTTTAATGTAGGGACTACATGGACTGATAAAAAACACAGAGTGAGCTTTGTGAATGAGGTGCTACAGAAAGGAAAGATTCTATCAAAATGGACAATGTCATAACATACTGTTTCGTCCCTACAGTGTCATAACATACTGTTTCGTCCCTAGAGTGTCATAACATACTGTTTCGTCCCAACAGTGTCACAACATACTGTTTCGTTCCTACAGTGCCACAAGATACTGTTTCGTCCCTACAGTGTCACAACATACTATTTCGTTCCTACAGTGTCACAACACACTGTTTCGTTCCTACAGTGTCACAAAACAAACTTTCGTCCCTACAGTGTCACAACACACTGTTTCGTCTATACAGAGTCATAACATACTGTTTCGTCCCTACAGTGTCACAACATACTGTTTCGTCCCTACAGTGTCACAACATACTATTTCGTTCCTACAGTGTCACAAAACAAACTTTCGTCCCTACAGTGTCACAACACACTGTTTCGTCTATACAGAGTCATAACATACAGTTTCGTCCCTACAGAGTCATAACATACAGTTTCGTCCCTACAGAGTTATAACATACTGTTTCGTCCCTGTTAGGGACTGAACTTTATCTAACGTCTTATATAGAAACATACTGAACTTTATCTAACGTCTTATGTAGAAACATGCTGAACTTTATCTAACGTCTTATGTAGAAAAATGCTGAACTTTATCTAACGTCTTATGTAGAAACATACTGAACTTTATCTAACGTCTTATGTAGAAACATACTGAACTTTATCTAACGTCTTATATAGAAACATGCTGAACTTTATCTAATGTCATATGTAGAAACATGCTGAACTTTATCTAACGTCTTATGTAGAAACATGCTGAACTTTATCTAACGTCTTATGTAGAAAAATGCTGAACTTTATCTAACGTCTTATGTAGAAACATACTGAACTTTATCTAACGTCTTATGTAGAAACATACTGAACTTTATCTAACGTCTTATGTAGAAACATGCTGAACTTTATCTAACGTCTTATGTAGAAACATGCTGAACTTTATCTAACGTCTTATGTAGAAAAATGCTGAACTTTATCTAACGTCTTATGTAGAAACATGCTGAACTTTATCTAACGTCTTATGTAGAAACATACTGAACTTTATCTAACGTCTTATATAGAAACATGCTGAACTTTATCTAATGTCTTATGTAGAAACATGCTGAACTTTATCTAACGTCTTATGTAGAAACATACTGAACTTTATCTAACGTCTTATATAGAAACATACTGAACTTTATCTAACGTCTTATGTAGAAACATGCTGAACTTTATCTAACGTCTTATATAGAAACATGCTGAACTTTATCTAACGTCTTATATAGAAACATGCTGAACTTTATCTAACGTCTTATGTAGAAACATGCTGAACTTTATCTAACGTCTTATGTAGAAACATGCTGAACTTTATCTAACGTCTTATGTAGAAAAATGCTGAACTTTATCTAACGTCTTATGTAGAAACATACTGAACTTTATCTAACGTCTTATGTAGAAACATACTGAACTTTATCTAACGTCTTATATAGAAACATGCTGAACTTTATCTAACGTCTTATGTAGAAACATGCTGAACTTTATCTAATGTCTTATGTAGAAACATGCTGAACTTTATCTAACGTCTTATGTAGAAACATACTGAACTTTATCTAACGTCTTATATAGAAACATACTGAACTTTATCTAACGTCTTATATAGAAACATACTGAACTTTATCTAACGTCTTATATAGAAACATACTGAACTTTATCTAACGTCTTATATAGAAACATGCTGAACTTTATCTAACGTCTTATGTAGAAAAATGCTGAACTTTATCTAACGTCTTATGTAGAAACATACTGAACTTTATCTAACGTCTTATGTAGAAACATACTGAACTTTATCTAACGTCTTATATAGAAACATGCTGAACTTTATCTAATGTCTTATGTAGAAACATGCTGAACTTTATCTAACGTCTTATGTAGAAACATACTGAACTTTATCTAACGTCTTATATAGAAACATACTGAACTTTATCTAACGTCTTATATAGAAACATACTGAACTTTATCTAACGTCTTATATAGAAACATACTGAACTTTATCTAACGTCTTATGTAGAAACATGCTGAACTTTATCTAACGTCTTATGTAGAAACATGCTGAACTTTATCTAACGTCTTATGTAGAAACATGCTGAACTTTATCTAACGTCTTATGTAGAAACATGCTGAACTTTATCTAACGTCTTATGTAGAAACATACTGAACTTTATCTAACGTCTTATATAGAAACATACTGAACTTTATCTAACGTCTTATATAGAAACATACTGAACTTTATCTAATGTCTTATGTAGAAACATACTGAACTTTATCTAACGTCTTATATAGAAACATACTGAACTTTATCTAACGCCTTATATAGAAACATACTGAACTTTATCTAATGTCTTATGTAGAAACATACTGAACTTTATCTAATGTCTTATGTAGAAACATACTGAACTTTATCTAATGTCTTATGTAGAAACATGCTGAACTTTATCTAACGTCTTCCAAACTTATTGCCAACCCGACACCAGTCACAAAGTGACTATCTCACATTGTTCTAACGCCAAGGTCACATTTTGATGAACATAAAGTATTACTAACACATAAATATAAAAATATGTTTTTCAAGTATCGCAGCAGTAAATAAACTTTAAAAATCGTATTACAGTTGTCCACAAAGATCAACACACATGTAATCGTATTACAGTTGTCCACAAAGATCAACACACATGTAATCGTATTACAGTTGTCCACAAAGATCAACACACATGTAATCGTATTACAGTTATCCACAAAGATCAACACACATGTAATCGTAATACAGTTGTTCACAAAGATCAACACACATGTAATCGTATTACAGTTATCCACAAAGATCAACACACATGTAATCGTATTACAGTTGTCCACAAAGATCAACACACATGTAATCGTATTACAGTTGTCCACAAAGATCAACACACATGTAATCGTAATACAGTTGTCCACAAAGATCAACACACATGTAATCGTATTACAGTTGTCCACAAAGATCAACACACATGTAATCGTATTACAGTTGTCCACAAAGAACAACACACATGTAATCGTAATACAGTTGTCCACAAAGATCAACACACATGTAATCGTAATACAGTTGTCCACAAAGATCAACACACATGTAATCGTATTACAGCTGTCCACAAAGATCAACACACATGTAATCGTAATACAGTTGTCCACAAAGATCAACACACATGTAATCGTAATACAGTTGTCCACAAAGATCAACACACATGTAATCGTATTACAGTTGTCCACAAAGATCAACACACATGTAATCGTAATACAGTTGTCCACAAAGATCAACACACATGTAATCGTATTACAGTTGTCCACAAAGATCAACACAGATGTAATCGTATTACAGTAATATTTCTTGCCTATCAGTTTTACACGTTTTATAAATTACTGAAATATATTTTTCAAATAACAATTTTGTGTCGTTACACGACTATTTGAAAACCGATAACGTGTTACATTGTTTTATAGGCTAGTAGCACACAAAACTATTTTACAGATTGTAGTACATGAAACATTGTTTTACAGGCTAGTAGAACATAAAACATCGTCTTACAGGCTCAAATTTTACAAACATTATTTTACAGACTAGTGATACATAAAACATTGTTTTACAGGCTCAACTCAAAATATATGATACATTTTTTTTACAGGTTTATAGCAGAACATGAAACATTGTTTTACACTTTAATAATACATGAAACATTGTTTTACACTTTAATAATACATGAAACATTGTTTTACACTTTAATAATACATGAAACATTGTTTTACACTTTAATAATACATGAAACATTGTTTTACACTTTAATAATACATGAAACATTGTTTTACACTTTAATAATACATGAAACATTGTTTTACACTTTAATAATACATGAAACATTGTTTTACACTTTAATAATACATGAAACAATGTTTTACACTTTAATAATACATGAAACAATGTTTTACACTTTAATAATACATGAAACATTGTTTTACACTTTAATAATACATGAAACATTGTTTTACACTTTAATAATACATGAAACATTGTTTTACACTTTAATAATACATGAAACATTGTTTTACACTTTAATAATACATGAAACATTGTTTTACACTTTAATAATACATGAAACATTGTTTTACACTTTAATAATACATGAAACATTGTTTTTCACTCGTAGTTTATGAAACAATGTTTTACAGGCTCGTAGTTTATAAAACAATGTTTTACACTCGTAGTTTATGAAACAATGTTTTACAGGCTCGTAGTTTATAAAACAATGTTTTACACTCGTTGTTTACAAAACAGTGTTTTACAGGCTCGTAGTTTATAAAACAATGTTTTACACTCGTTGTTTACAAAACAGTGTTTTACACTGGCAGTTTATGAAACAATGTTTTACACTCGTAGTTTATGAAACAATGTTTTACAGGCTCGTAGTTTATTAAACAATGTTTTACAGGCTCGTAGTTTATTAAACAATGTTTTACAGGCTCGTAGTTTATTAAACAATGTTTTACGGCGTTTTTGTGATCTGTTTCTTCATTGATTTTTGTTTAACGTGACTTGATAACTTCATCATGAAACACGGTCTGGTATAAACCATACAATTGGATATTCAAAAGAAAACCCGACTTAATACCACAGTTCCAGTCGAATGTATTTCTGCTTGTGTGTGTCGAAAGAAGTTACTTTGTAGGATTAATAAGTGTGTCCTATATCTCTGACATTGAATCTCGATAGTTATTAATTAAGGTGAGACACAATCTATTACGTATCGTAGTTGAAAAATTTGGGCAGTTAAAGTATCTTTTTACTACGGTAAACACTTAGGTTCTTGTATAACAATAATCAAGTACAAAACTTTCTGAACAAGAAGGTTGAAATGTAATCACGTTAAGGAACTGTCTGAGTTGAAAAGTTCAAAGGTAGTTCGAAGTCGTTTACCTCGAAAAAGTGGACAACCTGAACACATTTTAAAAACATTTCATTTCAAACTCTTCCTTTGTGTTTTGTCGTCAAACAAGCCATATTGTTGGATTAGAAGTGTTCTGTCTGGTTCCGTTCATGAAGCTGTTAGTACAGTCGAAGGTTCTCTCCAGATCACTTCATGAAACTGTTAGTGAGTTACTAAGGTTCTCTCCGGTTTACCTCATGAAGCTTTTAGTCAGTTACTTAGGTTCTCTCCGGTTCAGTTCGTTAGGTTATTAGTGAGGTAGTAAGATTATTTTCGTTTCAGTTCATGAGGTTATTGGTGAGCAACTAAGGTTCTCTCCGGTTCAGTTCATGAAACTGTTAGTCAGTTACTAAGGTCCTCTCTGGTTTAGTTCATAAGGTTGTTATTAAGTATTCCTGATCTCGTTTCAGGCAGATTGTGCTCGTGAAACGCGTCGTAAACAGAGATCTCGCTAGTACGCTTAAACTGAACTTTTACGAAACATGGCATAGCTATGAGAAGGATTTGTGGGTGGCGAGTTCTTTGTTCTACTCTAGACCAAAACTACCCCCTCCACTCCCTTCATCTCAAACAACAGATATGCAGTGTGCAATATAGAGCAAAGTGGAAAAAAATGTCTTCCAGTTAGTTGAAGACTGTCACGGTATCAGATATGGATATTGAAGACATTGAAAGGTACGGACATTTATTTCCTCCCGTGTGTATGTGCTTGGAAGGGCCTATTTTAACCTAAAACCTATTTAAAAGCATGGGAACACTTGACGTAATCTTTGTAAATGAGAATATATATTACTTTCAATAAAATGCGAGTGGAGATTTACTTTGAGCTTGCAAAGTACGTAGAATAAACGTGAGATGTAAAAATTTCAAACATTTTTATTGTTAAAAGTTATTTTTAATTCAAGTCCATTTGTATCGGTGATCTGACCTTCCGGTACGTAATGCAACTTGAGGCACAAGTACGATTTTCTCATTTCTTCTTTTTTCTTTGTATATAAATGTCGTATATAGTTTAACACCTCAGCTAAAGAATCAGAGTACGCCATAATGAAACATGTTTAACTTTTTGGAAGGTGCTGCTATCTACTGGAGCTACAATTCACAAAATACAATAAATAAACACTGATATTTAACATTTCGACACTGGAACTAAATTGTGACAAAGAGTTTCGATAGCAAAAAAATAATAACCTTACTTCAGCTGTTTCACGTAGATTATGTTCCACGAAATATTTATGTTTTCCTTCTAGTGATAGCTGAAGATTACGTAATCGCGTAAACTATGAAATATTCCTTATCGCACCCTAAGTATAACGTAAACTTGTTGTTTTGGTGGTCGTTTTTCTAGCTATTCTGACAAGGTAAATGATCGATTCGATGTCAGAGACTTTCTAATTCCTCGAAAAATTATTTTATTCATGTTAATGTTATCGCCCTCGCGTAATGATGACCTAATTAACCGTTTCAAGGTAAAGAGCTGACCTTACAAGTCTATTCCACGATCAATCTATATTCGTACGTTATTTAACAACACAGTACAATTGACCTGTCAGTGCCCACTGTCATTAACACATAACGCCGAAGAACTTGAATCATATCTCTCAGTTTCTCTCTACTTATGCTCGATACAAACACATCATATTCACAAAACAGGTATTTTACCCAGAATCCTCAGCAGGAACAGGAATCAACACTATATAAGCACGTAACCACATCGTTACCTGCATGTGCTCTGCAACTTGCACGAGGGACAAGACTACACAAACTGGATCTGAACTGGAACGTGCTCGCTGAGAACTGAGTCACCGAAACCTCCGGAGGTACGACGGTATAGTTTTAATTTTATAAATTTTAATTAAGTCTAGAAAATATAATATGAGTATTTGGTTTTTGCTTTGATAGTAATCACATAACAACCTGGAACTGAGGTATGTTCTGTGGTTTGATAGATATCGCATAACAACCTGGAACTGAGGTATGTTCTGTGGTTTGATAGATATCGCATAACAACCTGCAACTGAGATTTGTTCTGTGGTTTGATAGATATCGCATAACAACTTGGAACTGAGGTTTGTTCTGTGGTTTGGTAGATATCACGTAACAACTTGGAACTGAGATTTGTTCTGTGGTTTGGTAGATATTACATTAGGGAATACTGTTGAGATTTGTTCTGTAATTTAGATAAATACAACATTAAGAAATACAACTGTGGTTTGTTATGTAGTTTAGGTAGATATCACCTTGAAAAACACAGCTGGAGTTTGTTTTGTAGTTTAGGTAGATATCACCTTGAGAAACACAGCTGGAGTTTGTTTTGTAGTTTAGGTAGATATAACCTTGAGAACACAGCTGGAGTTTGTTACGTAGTTTAGGTAGATATCACCTTGAGAAACACAGCTGGAGTTTGTTATTTAGTTTAGGTAGATATCACCTTGAGAAACACAGCTGGGGTTTGTTATGTAGTTTAGGTAGGTATCACCTTGAGAAACACAGCTGGAGTTTGTTTTGTAGTTTAGGTAGATATCACCTTGAGAAACACAGCTGGAGTTTGTTATGTAGTTTAGGTAGATATCACCTTGAGAAACACAGTTGGGGTTTGTTATCTAGTTTGGTAGATATCACCTTGAGAAACACAGCTGGAGTTTGTTATGTAGTTTAGGTAGATATCACCTTGAGAAACACAGCTGGAGTTTGTTTTGTAGTTTAGGTAGATATAACCTTGAGAACACAGCTAGAGTTTGTTACGTAGTTTAGGTAGATATCACCTTGAGAAACACAGCTGGAGTTTGTTTTGTAGTTTATGTAGATATCACCTTGAGAAACACAGCTGGAGTTTGTTTTGTAGTTTAGGTAGATATAACCTTGAGAACACAGCTGGAGTTTGTTACGTAGTTTAGGTAGATATCACCTTGAGAAACACAGCTGGAGTTTCTTATTTAGTTTAGGTAGATATCACCTTGAGAAACACAGCTGGAGTTTGTTATGTAGTTTAGGTAGATATTACCTTGAGAAACACAGCTGGAGTTTGTTATGTAGTTTAGGTAGATACCATTTTGAGAAACACAGCTGGAGTTTGTTACGTAGTTTAGGTAGATATCACCTTGAGAAACACAGCTGGAGTTTGTTATGTAGTTTAGGTAGATATCACCTTGAGAAACACAGCTGGGGTTTGTTATGTAGTTTAGGTAGATATCACCTTGAGAAACACAGCTGAAGTTTGTTATGTAGTTTAGGTAGATACCATCTTGAGAAACACAGCTGGAGTTTGTTACGTAGTTTAGGTAGATATCACCTTCAGAAACACAGCTGGGGTTTGTTATGTATTTTAGGTAGATATCACCTTGAGAAACACAGCTGGAGTTTGTTATGTAGTTTAGGTAGATATAACCTTGAGAACACAGCTGGAGTTTGTTACGTAGTTTAGGTAGATACCATCTTGAGAAACACAGCTGGAGTTTGTTACGTAGTTTAGGTAGATACCATCTTGAGAAACACAGCTGGAGTTTGTTACGTAGTTTAGGTAGATATCACCTTGAGAAACACAGCTGGAGTTTGTTATGTAGTTTAGGTAGATACCATTTTGAGAAACACAGCTGGAGTTTGTTACGTAGTTTAGGTATACCATCTTGAGAAACACAGCTGGAGTTTGTTACGTAGTTTAGGTAGATACCATCTTGAGAAACACAGCTGGAGTTTGTTACGTAGTTTAGGTAGATATCACCTTGAGAAAACACAGCTGGAGTTTGTTATGTAGTTTAGGTAGATACCATTTTGAGAAACACAGCTGGAGTTTGTTACGTAGTTTAGGTAGATACCATCTTGAGAAACACAGCTGGAGTTTGTTACGTAGTTTAGGTAGATACCATCTTGAGAAACACAGCTGGAGTTTGTTACGTAGTTTAGGTAGATATCACCTTGAGAAACACAGCTGGAGTTTGTTATTTAGTTTAGGTAGATATCACCTTGAGAAACACAGCTGGAGTTTGTTACGTAGTTTAGGTAGATACCATCTTGAGAAACACAGCTGGAGTTTGTTACGTAGTTTAGGTAGATACCATTTTGAGAACACAGCTGGAGTTTGTTACGTAGTTTAGGTAGATATCACCTTGAGAAACACAGCTGGAGTTTGTTATGTAGTTTAGGTAGATACCATTTTGAGAAACACAGCTGGAGTTTATTACGTAGTTTAGGTAGATACCATCTTGAGAAACACAGCTGGAGTTTGTTACGTAGTTTAGGTAGATACCATCTTGAGAAACACAGCTGGAGTTTGTTACGTAGTTTAGGTAGATATCACCTTGAGAAACACAGCTGGAGTTTGTTATGTAGTTTAGGTAGATACCATTTTGAGAAACACAGCTGGAGTTTGTTACGTAGTTTAGGTAGATACTATCTTGAGAAACACAGCTGGAGTTTGTTACGTAGTTTAGGTAGATACCATCTTGAGAAACACAGCTGGAGTTTGTTACGTAGTTTAGGTAGATATCACCTTGAGAAACACAGCTGGAGTTTGTTATGTAGTTTAGGTAGATACCATTTTGAGAAACACAGCTGGAGTTTGTTACGTAGTTTAGGTAGATACCATCTTGAGAAACACAGCTGGAGTTTGTTACGTAGTTTAGGTAGATACCATCTTGAGAAACACAGCTGGAGTTTGTTACGTAGTTTAGGTAGATATCACCTTGGAAAACACAGCTGGAGTTTGTTATGTAGTTTAGGTAGATACCATTTTGAGAAACACAGCTGGAGTTTGTTACGTAGTTTAGGTAGATACCATCTTGAGAAACACAGCTGGAGTTTGTTACGTAGTTTAGGTAGATACCATCTTGAGAAACACAGCTGGAGTTTGTTACGTAGTTTAGGTAGATACCATCTTGAGAAACACAGCTGGAGTTTGTTACGTAGTTTAGGTAGATACCATCTTGAGAAACACAGCTGGAGTTTGTTACGTAGTTTAGGTAGATATCACATTGGTGATGCAGCTGCGTTTTTTTTCTGTAAATTAGGTATACGATCATATTAGAAAATTCAGTTTTGTCTTTAGTTAGATAATAAAAATAAGATATTTGTTATTTAATGGAGGTATATTATCAATGTAAGGAAATCTGGTTAAAATTGTTCATTAATTGAGCTGAGTATCACATTAAGAAATTTAGTTGAGGTTTGTTCTGTAGTTCAGGTAAAGTATGATATCGGAATCTGTACTGTGATTGGTTCTCTAGTGTAGATACGTCATGAATGTAAACAATTCGTCAGAAACTTGTTCCGTACTTTTGTTATATTACTACACCTTGAAGTCCAGTTGAGATTTGTTTTGTATGTTTTACAAGTTAGCACTGATTGGTTCAGAAATGTTAGAATTTTGTTTGAAGTTTAATCCCTATTTAATGTAGATTAACAAAACAAAAAATCGTCTTTGGATTTTCCATACTTTAGGTAGATTATGAAAGCGAAAATTTCGGCTGAAGTTTATTAAACTGAATTGAGGTAGGTTATCATAGTGTCTTTACCTCCCATGGAGATAAACAACCGAGATGTTTTATTTGTGTAAGAAAACAAGTGAACCTTCCATGTTTGAATTCCTAATTTTTTATGAAGGTTACCCTTTGTCTGTCTTTTGACCTTCTGTCTGTTTAATACAAGAGGAAACCCCTGTACGCCACCACAGAACCTATGGTTTCAATCTTTCAGTATTTACAGTCTGTCACGACTAACATGACAAAAACAGAAAGAAATCACGTGTTGATGTTTTATGTTGGGGTCAAATGGTAAATAACCACTCAAAACGTTATCTAGATTATTAACAATTCTCTCACTTTGAGAGCAATAATTATATCCAGGTAAAAAAGCTATCCGAACTGAAAGTTTTCACTGATCTTAACAATAGTTTATAAAAGTATTATTTGGTTATAAATAAATATAGCTATTAGCAACCTTACCTGGAACGTGGAATAAGAAAAACGTATGACGTAAAAATACCAGTGACACCTGCAACAAATGATATTGTTTCTATCTACTATAATAACAAAGCAGTTCGGACGTTTTCTATAAACAGTGGCCAAAAATCTTTTATTTATAAAGAAAAAGAGGATGATAGTTCATCGTCTCCCTCTGACGGTGAATTTTCTAACAGTGTATCTTCTGACAAAGGACAAAACTAACTAAGTTTTCTATAACTAAATCAAAAATGGCTGAAATTACACATCAAAGTTGTGACGTTGTTCCTATCATGAAAAAGGGCGAAAAAAGCCTAAACGACTTACAAGTGTGTTTGAAGAAAGAAAACCATTCAACAGAAGAGTCCATCAGCCATCGTCCAAAAAAACCCGAAGTAGGTTATTGGAGTTTATTTTCGCCAAGTGTCTTTTCTTATCTGTAATGTTTTTATTGTCAGCGTTATGTATATATTTAATTTTTTTTTCCACTGCGAGTGTAGGAGTGATGTCAAAATAGTAATAAAACGTTCAAAGATCAAGGAAATTTTCAAGATGTGAATAACCTAAAGAAAGTTAAAAATAAATATTTAATGTGTGTTTAGGATCAAATAACTGTTGGTTTTTCGGCGTGTGTGTATGTATTTTATTTTTGTGAAAATATTTATAATAACGTTTCTGTAATAATAATATTAACTTTATTTTTTTAAAGAAATAAATTTTAATATTTTGTTCTAACTAGATTGCAGAATTTAACAGACAAATGTTTTGAGTCGACTTATTTTCAGTGAGTATTCAATACATGCTTTTCTCGATTATATATTCTTCTATCGTCTTACACGTTTCTACCTTATCTTTCTGGATAGTTAACTGTTCTTAGATATAGTTATAATTTTGTTATTGCTAAGCACAGTTATGGACCGTAAAGATCGAACTGAGAATTTAAGCACTATCACTTTCACCAGTGATCCATCTAGAAGGTTAAATATACTGATAATTATCCGGCATGGTTAAGGCACTCAACTCTTTCATCTGAGGATCGCGGGTTCAAATCGCCTTCTTAGCCGTGAGGCGTTATAATGTCACGATCAATTCTACCATTCGTTGGTAAAAGAGAAGCTTTCTCACAAGTCTCATACAACTAAATTAGGGACGACTAGCGCAGATAGCTCTCGAATAGTCTTGCGCAAAATTTAAAACAAACCAAAACAGATAATGCTGTTATAAGTCGAAATAAAGAGGTTAGGGCAGAGTTGTGGTTACTGAACTCATGCAAAGCAAAAATGAAAATGTGGTTAAGCAAAACCATATTCAGTATATTGCAGAGTGATTACTTAACCGCATTCGGTATATTGCAGAGTGATTACTTAACCACATTCGGTATAGTGCAGAGTGATTACTTAACCACATTCAGTATATTGCAGAGTGATTACTTAACCACATTCTGTATATTGTAAAGTGATTACTTAACCACATTTTGTATATTGCAGAGTGATTACTTAACCACATTCAGTATGTTGTAAAGTGATTACATAATCACATTCAGTATATTGTAAAGTGATTACTTAACCACATTCAGTATATTGTAGAGTGATTACTTAACCACATTCTGTATATTGCAGAGTGATTACTTAACCACATTCTGTATATTGTAAAGTGATTACTTAACCACATTCAGTATATTGTAGAGTGATTACTTAACCACATTCAGTATATTGCAGAGTGATTACTTAACCACATTCAGTATATTGCAGAGTGATTACTTAACCACATTCAGTATGTTGTAAAGTGATTACTTAACCACATTCAGTATATTGCAGAGTGATTACTTAACCACATTTTGTATATTGTAAAGTGATTTACAATATAGCTAATAGCTATATTTATTTATAACCAAATAATACTTTTATAAACTATTGTTAAGATCAGTGAAAACTTTCAGTTCGGATAGCTTTTTTACCTGGATATAATTATTGCTCTCAAAGTGAGAGAATTGTTAATAATCTAGATAACGTTTTGAGTGGTTATTTACCATTTGACCCCAACATAAAACATCAACACGTGATTTCTTTCTGTTTAACCACATTCAGTATATTGTAGAGTGATTACTTAACCACATTCAGTATATTGTAGAGTGATTACTTAACCACATTCAGTATATTGCAGAGTGATTACTTAACCACATTCAGTATGTTGCAGAGTGATTACTTAACCACATTCTGTATATTGTAAAGTGATTACTTAACCACATTCAGTATATTGTAGAGTGATTACTTAACCACATTCAGTATATTGTAGAGTGATTACTTAACCACATTCAGTATATTGCAGAGTGATTACTTAACCACATTCTGTATATTGTAAAGTGATTACTTAACCACATTCTGTGTATTGTAAAGTGATTACTTAACCACATTCACTATATTGCAGAGTGATTACTTAACCACATTCTGTATATTGCAGAGTGATTACTTAACCACATTCTGTATATTGTAAAGTGATTACTTAACCACATTCTGTATATTGTAAAGTGATCACTTAATCACATTCTGTATATTGTAAAGTGATCACTTAATCACATTCTGTATATTGTAAAGTGATTACTTAACCACATTCAGTATATTGCAGAGTGATTACTTAACCACATTCTGTATATTGTAAAGTGATTACTTAACCACATTCTGTATATTATAAAGTGATTACTTAACCACATTCAGTATATTGCAGAGTGATTACTTAATCACATTCAGTATCTTGCAGAGTGATTACTTAACCATATTCTGTATATTGCAGAGTGATTACTTATTTGCAACTTTTCATATGAAGTTTATGTGTTTGTCCGTTTAAAATGTTATTAATGAGATATGGACTCAATCTCACATTGTTTCATTTCACACATTGCGTCATGCAATACGCTTTAAAACGAATAAATGGACTCTGAACAAATATTTTTAAATTTACATCAAGGAATATGTCAAGACGAACATACAACCGATCATTGTTAGTTTCTTCAAAACAAGCCAATGAAGGAATATGTCAATTCTAAATATACTTTATTTTCCATTCTTATTCAAAGATGGCGCTCGTAGATGAGCAGGTATTGTGAACTGTTTTGCAACTAACTCTCTCACCTCTGGAGCACCTATCGGGATCACGGTTAGGTTCTTTTTCATTTAAAGATCTTTACATTGTACAGTGTGACATATCCATATCTGGTTCCTATGTGTTGTCTCAAAAGGTGAAACAATAAATCGACACTAATATATAATAAAGTAATATTTTTTAAATCTTAGCTGCTCTCTATACTTTACGTTCATAAGTGAACGAGTTAGCCAAATGTAAAACTGAAATGATCTCCATGGAGTTTTGTTTTTAGAAAGTCAACACCCTTGAGGCTACGAATAAAAACACCGTATAACGTATGGTGTCTTGTAACTGAATTCTAGTAAATCATTACTCGAGAATCGGATACATTTAACCATCAGTACAGAACCCGATGATATCGAAATGAAGATAATTATAAACATTCCCCCTTCATCCTACTGAGGAAGACCCTGAGTGCCCGACAGATGTTTCACTTTATACAAACTCGTGTAAATTGTACAAACAATTAATGGAAATATAGTTCATTATTTATTAATAAGTAGCTACTTCGTTACAATTTATTACGAGTTGTGACCTATATACTCGTAAGAATAGGTACGGATCGGAAAGTCCAATGTTTGAGCCGCAATATTTTCCTGAACATGTTCCGCATTAATAGCTGTTGGTGCGTTATAATTGTGACAGACAATTTTTTTAATTCACTGTAGACTGTAAATGATACTGGATGGTTGCCCTCCCCTTAATTGATTGCCCTAAGTTAGGGATAGATAGCCACGCCTTAATCTATCGGGTCTATGACCTGGCTGTTTAGCCTATGTATTACATAATGTGCCCTGGCCTGGCATGGCCGAGCGCGTTAAGGCGTGCGCTCGTAATCCGAGGGTCGCGGGTTCGCGCCCGCGTCGCGCTAAACATGCTCGCCTTCCCAGCCGTGGGGGTGTATAATGTGACGGTCAATCCCACTATTCGTTGGTAAAAGAGTAGCCCAAGAGTTGGCGGTGGGTGGTGATGACTAGCTGCCTTCCCTCTAGTGTACTTTTACACTGCAAAATTAGGGACGGCTAGCACAGATAGCCCTCGAGTAGCTTTGTGCGAAATTACAAAACAAACAAAACAAAAAATACATAATGTGCCACTTAGGGAGAAAGTAGAAACTCCCATTAAGATTTTATTTTTATTTATCACCTCTTGACGTTATTACACGTTATTACCAATTACACACAATTTCAGTTGTAAAATGTTTGTCTTTAGTTCAGAAACATACACATACCTAGAGTAACATGTCTCTTGTTTTTACTTCACCTAATCACTGCTCAGAAACTCTTTTTAGTAAGACTAGTTGGGTGAAAGATAAATCCATTTACCTCCAGGATTTGATCATTTTTCTTTAATGTCAGAAAAATAAGAGTTAGACAAATAACAAAGACTTGTGAGTTTTCTATATTCAGTCAGAAAATTATCTTGGATTGAAATGATTACCTGAAAGTTCGTTATTGTCTGTTGTTTTTTTTCAGAGCAAGGCAACACGATGGGATATTTGCATTTTGTTTATCGTGGGAAATCGAATCTCGGATTTTTAGCATTGTAACTCCATAATTTTAGTGCGAAAATTTCTGGTCTTAAGAAGCATAAGAAAATTAATCAGCAAATAATTAAAGACAGGTGGCCTAAAAGGCTACTTACCTTAACAGTTATTTCACCAATAGGTTGGACGCTATCAACTTTCTTCAAACATACAGAAGTTTTGTTTTGTTTCTAATTAAAATAATTCAAGATAGCTAAGTGTAATATTTAAAATATTCAACACCATATATTATATTACATGTTTTATGAGACACTATGAAATACTAAATATTTTTTTATTTTATTTGTTATTTTTAACTCATCAATGCGAAGCACCCTCTGGTGGTAGGATAGTTTTGTGATTGCTTCTGCTTTCGTTCACGTATTCCAACGATAAAGAAGGTTCTTCATCGCGTTTATTCAACCTTGTTATTTAACTGAAAACAACAGTCAAAGACTTAGTCGAGTCATTGTGATTGTAAAGCCACACAGCCTTACAATTTTTTTCAGAAACAATTACCATGGTGATGAAGTGGAACACACAAACAGATATAAACATTCTTTAATGACCAGCTCAAGTTTTTTTGTTTTTTTTCAGAAAGCCCTTTTGTAACTCAAAACGATTTGGACTGTGTTGAACGCTAGATACTCGAGTCGTTCTGAGAAAAATGGTTTCGTTCATGACGAAATGGTTTAATTTCTTCTAACGGTTAAAGTATCGGGTTTAATATAATTGTTATTTGTACAAGATAGAATACTTTTAATGTTAAGGAAACGTAGGTGATTCTTACTATAGAGAAACACGACAATGGAACTATGTTAAGTTTATGTTTACATTCATTAAAGAATGTTTATATCTGTTTGTGTGTTCCACTTCATCACCATGGTAATTGTTTCTGAAAAAAATTGTAAGGCTGTGTGGCTTTACAATCACAATGACTCGACTAAATCTTTGACTGTTGTTTTCAAGTTATACGTCTTTTGATAATACACATGTAAGTTTATGTTTACATAGTTATACGTCTTTTGATAATACACATGTAAGTTTATGTTCACAAAGTTATACGTCTTCTGATAATACACATGTAAGTTTATGTTTACATAGTTATACCACACAATACATAGTATAATACTTATGTATACTTATGTATTCAAGATTTAAATGGCACTATAAATCTTCACTCACCACTGTGTTCTTTTGCTTGAATTTTCTTTATCAATTGTGAATAAAAGAATTATAATTGTAAGTGTTTCATAGACCTTGTGACATATCAATGTTTGGGTGGGAAATTATTGGCTTTGATGATGTCAGAAATTATATTCAAAAATGTGCAAGCGAATCTCAAAACACGACAGCTTGTTGATAGTCAGATAATATAACAATATGTATTGTATCAGATATAATCAGTAGTCAGACAGTACAACAACGTGTATTGTATCAGATATAATCACTAGTCAGACAGTACAACAACGTGTATTGTATCAGATATAATCAGTAGTCAGACAGTACAACAACGTGTATTGTATCAGATATAATCAGTAGTCAGACAGTACAACAACGTGTATTGTATCAGATATAATCACTAGTCAGACAGTACAACAACGTGTATTGTATCAGATATAATCAGTAGTCAGACAGTACAACAACGTGTATTGTATCAGATATAATCAGTAGTCAGACAGTACAACAACGTGTATTGTATCAGATATAATCACTAGTCAGACAGTACAACAACGTGTATTGTATCAGATATAATCAGTAGTCAGACAGTACAACAACGTGTATTGTATCAGATATAATCAGTAGTCAGACAGTACAACAACGTGTATTGTATCAGATATAATCACTAGTCAGACAGTACAACAACGTGTATTGTATCAGATATAATCAGTAGTCAGACAGTACAACAACGTGTATTGTATCAGATATAATCACTAGTCAGACAGTACAACAACGTGTATTGTATCAGATATAATCACTAGTCAGACAGTACAACAACGTGTATTGTATCAGATATAATCACTAGTCAGACAGTATAACAACATGTATTGTATCAGATATAGTCAGTAGTCAGACAGTATAACAACATGTATTGTATCAGATATAGTCAGTAGTCAGACAGTATAACAACATGTATTGTATCAGATATAATCAGTAGTCAGACAGTATAACAACGTGTATTGTATCAGATATAGTCAGTAATAAGACAGTATAACAACATGCATCGTATCAGATATAATCACTAGTCAGACAGTATAACAACGTGTATTGTATCAGATATAGTCAGTAGTCAGACAGTATAACAACATGTATTGTATCAGATATAGTCAGTAGTCAGACAGTATAACGTGTATTGTAATAGATGTAGTCAGTAGTCAGACAGTATAGCAACATGTATTGTATCAGATATAATCAGTAGTCAGACAGTATAACAACATGTATTGTATCAGATATAGTCAGTAATAAGACAGTATAACAACATGCATCGTATCAGATATAGTCAGTAATAAGACAGTATAACAACATGCATCGTATCAGATATAATCAGTAGTCAGACAGTATAACAACATGTATTGTATCAGATATAGTCAGTAGTCAGACAGTATAACGTGTATTGCAATAGATGTAGTCAGTAGTCAGACAGTATAACAACATGTATTGTATCAGATATAATCACTAGTCAGACAGTATAACAACATGTATTGTATCAGATATAGTCAGTAATAAGACAGTATAACAACATGCATCGTATCAGATATAATCACTAGTCAGACAGTATAACAACGTGTATTGTATCAGATATAGTCAGTAGTCAGACAGTATAACAACATGTATTGTATCAGATATAGTCAGTAATAAGACAGTATAACAACATGCATCGTATCAGATATAATCAGTAGTCAGACAGTATAACAACATGTATTGTATCAGATATAGTCAGTAGTCAGACAGTATAACGTGTATTGTAATAGATGTAGTCAGTAGTCAGACAGTATAACAACATGTATTGTATCAGATATAATCACTAGTCAGACAGTATAACAACGTGTATTGTATCAGATATAGTCAGTAGTCAGACAGTATAACAACATGTATTGTATCAGATATAGTCAGTAATAAGACAGTATAACGTGTATTGTAATAGATGTAGTCAGTAGTCAGACAGTATAACAACATGTATTGTATCAGATATAGTCAGTAGTCAGACAGTATAACGTGTATTGTAATAGATGTAGTCAGTAGTCAGACAGTATAACAACGTGTATTGTATCAGATATAATCAGTAGTCAGACAGTATAACAACGTGTATTGTATCAGATATAGTCAGTAGTCAGACAGTATAACAACATGAACTGTAATTAGGTATAGTCAGTAGTCAGACAGTATAACAATATGTATTGCATCATAGAAAGAGAATAATAAAGTTTTTTGTTTACTATCTACTTTATTATATTTTGTTCATTTCCACAGTGAAGATTTTGTGCTTATTGTTACATTATATTCAGTTCTGTTTCACCTGTAGCCCCTTATTATTTATTTGTCTTTCCACAACACCGATTTTGTTCATATTTTGTTGTACGTTCATTTCACTTACTGTGTTGAGGTTTTTCAAACTTTGTTCTCATTTAATTCCATCATTATTAATTCCAATATTATAAATTAAAAGAGACATCCTTCATGATGAATGTGAAAAACGTAATGGAGTAATAAACCAAGCATCATGTAGAATACTTCTGTTGTGTGTCTTGGTTTAAAAACAACAGATACGTTTTTCTTATAACTGTCAAAAACACCATCTGGAAGCCAATAAAGATGTCACAAGTTCATATTAAAAGCATCATAGATAAAAACTAAAGATTTGTTGATTATTAAAAATTAACCTTCTTCGTGCTATCTCTTCTTGTTCATTACTCCAAATGCCTAATGCTGCTAACATTTTTGTTCCAGAACACAGAAGATTATCCTTATGAGTTCCATGTATGCCCAGCTCCTGGTGGTAATTTGTATAACCTTCGTCACCTCTGAGGTTGTCACACCTTTGGTGCCTTTGTTCTATTTTGAAGTAAGTATCCAGTTAAGAAATTTAAATTATATCATTTTATAAGCAACAATATATCACCAACTCTTCTAGTACAGTTTACAGAAGGTTTACTTTATAAACAACAATATATCACCAACTCTTCTAGTACAGTTTACAGAAGGTTTACTTTATAAACAACAATATAACACCAACTCTTCTAGTACAGTTTAGAGAAGGTTTAACTTGACTTATTCAATAAACAACAATATAACACCATATAAATGTTGCATGTTCCTCATCATTGTACCAACAACTTAATATATTTTTCACAAGACTTTGAGCTTGTCACACAGAGTCCAGTTTTGTTTCACTTGCATGTCCACACCAGTGCCCAAAACACAGAGGTTTTTACACTTGTTAGAAAATGACCTCAGAAGAGTTATCTGCTCATAACTGTAGTAATAACATGTTTTCTCTCTTCAGTAAGAAATGTGTTATCATTGTTCGACAGCAATAGTTTTATCTGTTAAATATTAATAATGTATCATTTGTTTAGAGATAACGTGAGCTATAACAAATTTAAGTTTGTTGATATTTTTAAATATGTACGTCTACACTGTTTATTGGTACAGTAATAGTTAGAGGTCATATCATCAATGTTTTCCTGGATTCCTTTACTCTCACAGTCTTCCGTAAGAAAACGTTCTAGCATGAAACTGTAGGCTTACCTAGGTAAAGTATTGATTATAGTTTCGGTGAACTTTTCCACTTCGTCTCTTCTTAAGTGATTATCAAAATGGTTTTTGTTATTAGGCGTTCTTTTCGACGACTTGCAATATTCGAAGTTCACCTTTGATTAATATAACCAGAAACTGTCGTTTTTCAACTTAGATAATTACGTCAACTAGAATGGACAAGCTCGACCTCTGAAACTTAGCTTACAGAACCTGAATTATTAGACCTACATAGTTTTTATCACAGTCAGTTTCATAACATGGTAGAGAATGTCAGCTTACAGAACCTGAATTATTAGACCTACATAGTTTTTATCACAGTCAGTTTCATAACATGGTAGAGAATGTCAGCTTACAGAACCTGAATTATTAGACCTACATAGTTTTTATCACAGTCAGTTTCATAACATGGTAGATAATGTCAGCTTACAGAACCTGAATTATTAGACCTACATAGTTTTTATCACAGTCAGTTTCATAACATGGTAGAGAATGTCAGCTTACAGAACCTGAATTATTAGACCTACATAGTTTTTATCACAGTCAGTTTTTTACATGGTAGATAATGTCAAGTTCGGTTACATATTTTCCTGTAACTTGATTCCAGTACTGGTTGTTTTTCTTAATGAGAAAAATACTTGATAAAGAGCAGTAACTATTTTTTAGTTAATTAATTCATTTAATTTTTTAAAAGTATTTACTTAAAATTAGTCAATCTAACTGTCTGAGGTTGAGAATATAGAAGTTTGATTCTTTGGTTACTTAATTTGAAAGAAACGATCGCTGAAACTAAACGATCTCATACTTGACCTTTTCAAAACAATTTTATCGCACAAGAATCCTGTGTACAAGAGTATCCATTTCATCTGGGTGATCAACTTCAAACACGGCAGTTGTGTTTCAAGACGGACAGCCACTTCACCGGTAGGGCATAACTTAGAAATTCAGTCCTGGTAAAACAAGTGATTCTTATTAGTTGCTTTCAGTTGATTGTGATAAACGGTTTTAAGTTTCATTTTTATCTCTTTCTTCATCCTTGTGTCTATCTTTGTAAATATTAAAAATTGTTTCCACCAGTTTTCTACCTGCACTTGTCTCAATAAGGATGACATATTATTTACCACATCAAAACAGCACGAAGACATAGACGCACATATTAAATGAAAAGATAAAGTTTTCATTTGTTATTGAAATGTTCTTCTGTTAATGTTCTAATCGATGTTTCCGTCAACTTTTTTACTTCTTTGTTGCACTGTAATTTATGTTTTCGTCCACTTTTTTACTTCTTTGTAGTGCTGTAATCGATGTTTTTGTCCACTTTTTTACTTCTTTGTAGTGCTGTAATCGATGTTTTTGTCCACTTTTTACTAGTTCCTAAATGAAAGGTTGAATTAATGTATCACAAATAAAGTAAAAGTGGACAAAGACACCAATTATACCATCAGTTGTTCTCTTCAGCATTTCACTGTTTCTCTAATGTTTTAATTCTTCTACTTTTTACCCCATTTTGATAGATATTATTATTTTTGTTACTTTTAAAAATGTGATTATTTTAAGTCTTTATTTAAGTGTCACGTCAGCATCGTTTCAGTAAAGTAAAACATCAACATTACTTTACAGGGTTTTTGTTTCTTTCTCTATGGCATTAGTCTACTTTTCCTACTCTATATCAACATTTACATTCTAAGAGAAATTCCGCATAATACTTCAACCTCTTATGATGGTGGGCAAGAAGCCTTCCATCATGGAAAATCTCCGCAGACTTGGTGACCATGGTGACCATGATCGAACCAGGAGATACTTTTATTCCTCTTTGTCTGAAGAAATCGAAAATTTCGGAAAATGATCGCAGCCATGGAAGTCTGTTTCTTCGAATTGGAGCCATTGATAAGTTACAGTTGAAACGACAAGGATTCTGATCGTTTGGAGCCGTTGGTAAGTTGCAGTTAAAATATCAAGGATTCTGATCTTTTGGAGCCGTTTGGTAAGTTTGTTAAAGTCTGAATGATTCTGACCTTTGAAACTGTTGGTAAGTATCTCTTTCGATTCTAGATGGTTCTGATAAGATAGATTCCTAAATTTCGTGTTGAAGACCAATGGATTTTGGATAATTTGGAACCGTTGGTAAGTTTTGTTTTCAATCGTAGATGATTCTTGTCCTTTGAATATGGAGTAAGTTAAATCTTAAAAACTAAAGGTTTCTGACCAGTTAGAAACATCGGTCAGTTTTTTTTTAATTTTAAAGATTCTTGCATTGCTAATTTCTTACATGTAAAAAAACATGTGAAGTGGTATATAAAACACATGTGGAGTGGTTTGTTGAATGCTTACAAAAAGATGTTTATTTGGTTCATTCTTAACGCATGAACTCATTTCAGTTTTGTGACACGAAACGTTTCGAATGATCCAGTTATTTCAGTTTTGTGACACGAAACGAGTATCCCCATACTAATTAATGATATATATTTTAACCTAGAAACATTATAGACACAAAAATTTCAATTTATTTTTCTTTAATTTTCCAGTTTCTCCAGTGGATACCACTCATCTCCAAAAATGCCCACAGTTATAATATTTTTGATTTTATGGTTTCTGCTTTACTATTTTTATATTACTGTTTTATTTAATGGAACCAAGCAGATTTTGGTACCAGGACCGTCCACGGCTCTTCTCAGGTTGTTTAGCAACTGAACATTTAACTGTTTCGAGCTTGGAGGCATCGCTAGTTTGTAAAAAATGAGATCGACCGATAAAAATTTTTCTAAGACAAAAACAGGAATTGACTTGTTGGAAGTTTTTGCCGCAATCAAAGATAAAAACCAAAGTTTAGTTAATTTGATCCTTGGTTTAGAGTCTCCTTTGAGGATATTTTAATAATGTTGTATATTAATCACCTATTGGTAACATTAGTCTGTTACCGTTATGATTAATACGGGATCGTGTACTGAATTTTTGCCAGTTTTTATTCGTCACCAGAAAAAAGAACTGAATGGGAAGGAATATAGACATATTTTCTCCTCTGCATTAGTAATTACATAAATGTGTTCATGTATCGAAATGAAGTAATACCACGTGAAACAATACACTTTATATACCACGTGGTACAATACACTTTATTCATATCGAACTTATGACCCTATCTGATAAACCTAAAATCCCGTTTGTAATTATGCGATTACTCCATTCTTTCATAACAAAGACATTGAATCAAGAGCTAGTAAACTTCTGGTTCACACAGCGAAATTGACCTGAAGTTATGAGGCATGTAGACGTTTCGCTTTAGAGTTTTGTTCAACAAAGTAAACCGGGAGAATCTTGGCTTACACGTACAATCCATTAGTTCCTGTACTGAGGTTTACTAGGAAAATCTATAATTATATAGTTTAGAATATATATATTCTATATGGAAACGTTTCTTTGTTCTTTATTTTTGTGACTTTTATCACCGTAAGAAATGAATGGAATAATTTGTACAACATTTTGAGCGTTGAAAGACAAACATAAAGTCACGGTATTCCAAAAGTTACATCCCTCCAGTCGCACAGTCTGTCGACTTACACCGTTAGAAACGATACCCGTGGTGAGCAGAGCACAGATAATCCATTGTGTAGCTTTGTGTTTAACTACAACAAACTTAAACATTAAAAAACGTGGAGTTTTATTCGTGAACGTGTGAAATCTTTTACATGAATTATTTTTATTTTTAGGTTCTGTAACTTTTCAGAAAATGGAGAAACATTTTGGAGATTTGACAACGTATTATCTTCGGTTTTAAATATTTCAGTGTGTGGTTGTTGTTCACCAGCGTTTTAATATGCAATATAATAAATAGGTTTTTCTTACCATTTTTGCTCTTTTAGCTTTCGGACTTGGGACGATGGTGTACATGGATTGGAGTTCGGACAGTTCTTTGAGATTCCTCACATGTTACAGTATCCTGTTAGGAATAAACCCTATTTTGCAAATGCTGTTAACTTTCGCTCAGATGTATTTTATTTTTGTTAACGCTCGGGTGAGTTTAAAATTTTTTTGTCTGTAGTTTAGTAAAATAATTGTAGTTAATTTTATATATTTCGTTTCTGTTCTTAAATGAACCCCTTCAATGGCACAGCGGTGTGTATGCGGAATTACAACGCTTAAAACAGGTTTCGATACCTGTGGTTGGCAGAGCACAGATAGCTCGTTATGTACCTTTGTGCTCAAAACAATAACAACAATAGAAGCACTCAGTAACCAAAATTATTTGTATTTACGTTTTCTTGTTTAAATGGTAGATAACGCTGCTTTTTGACCGCGTACCATGTTCACAAAGAATTCAAACTGACAAGCTCAGTTCTTACTAAATATCCATTTGAAATCGTACCAACTGAGAAAAAACATTTAAGTAGATATATACTAATGTATTTAAAGATATGTAAAATAAAACGTTTGTTTCCTTTCAAATGTTTACAGATTAACAATATATATATATATATAAGCAGAAATGACGCAGTTAAACATTTTGACTACAAATCGTAATGTAAAAACTATTTTGCAGTCAGCTGTCAGGCATTGAAACACCGACCACTTTCTTATATTGTAGTAAGTTTTCATTATAACACACATGAAGACAATGATCCCTCCTCTATATTGTAGTAGGTTTTCATTATAACACATGAAGACAACGATCCACCCTCTATATTGTAGTATGTTTTAATTGTCACACATGAAGACAACGATCCCTCCTCTATATTGTAGTAGGTTTTCATTATAACACATGAAGACAACGATCCCTCCTCTATATTGTAGTAGGTTTTCATTTTCACACATCAATACAACGATCCATCCTCTATATTGTAGTAGGTTTTAATTGTCACACATCAAGAAAACGATCTCTCCTCTATATTGTAGTAGGTTTTCATTGTCACATATCAAGACAACGATCCCTCCTCTATATTGTAGTAGGTTTTCATTGTAACACATGAAGACAACGATCCCTCCTCTGTATTGTAGCAGGTTTTTATTGTAACACAAGAAGACAACGATCCCTCCTCTTTATTGTAGTAGGTTTTAATTGTCACACATCAAGACAACGATCCCTTCTCTACATTGTAGTAGGTTTTCACTGTCACATATCAAGACAACTGTCCCTCCTCTATATTGTAGTAGGTTTTAATTGTCACACATCAAGACAACGATCCCTCCTCTATATTGTAGTAGGATTTTATTGTAACACATCAAGACAACGATCCCTCCTTTATATTATAATAGGTTTTCATTGTCACACATCAAGACAACAATCCCTCCTCTATATTGTAGTAGGATTTAATTGTCAAGCTTCAGGATAACGACCACTTCTTTACATTGTAGTAGATTTTAATTGCACAGGGTGTTTGGTGTGCAGTTTTGTCTGTAAATAAATAGATAAGTGCACAGTGACTTTCCGAACACCCTGCAGTGTATTAAAACAACACGAATCGTGTTGTGGCAGACTGGTATTTCGTCTCATTAAAACATAGATTAGTTAAGAAATGCTCATGAATGAAAGTTTCATGTCAAAACTAGAAAATATTTATTGATTGGCGTCAACACACGTTCTGTATAAAGCAGGACAACCTAGACTGATCATGTTCCTGTCTATTTCACCTTCACAACAAAAACATATTTTATTAATCAATAAAACGTTGATGTTTCCTCTTTAGCATTTGTATTATTAAAGCTTAATATACACTAATATTATTTGAACACAGTCTCCAAAGGAAACGTATCTTACACAAGCATAAGTGATTAGAACTGAGTCATTAGATATTGTTTATAAAAAGAAACCAGCGCCATGTGTTTGCGAAAACGTTAGTTTCTATCATAGCCAAGCTGAAGCCACGTGCATCTTCGTGAATGTTTAACTATTATTTCGTAAGATATTCTTGTAATTGAGTGTGTAGTATACTCATTGGTTAAGACTAATGTTTGAAATGTTGTGTATGATATTCTGAGAAGCTTCGTGTATTTCGACGGTTGAACAGCCACAAGTTAAAACTGGTAGCAAGATTTGGTCTCATGCATCTCATTGCCACAAACGTGTCTGTGGATCAGGATGATGTGTAAGGAGACACTTCACGAAATCACGCGTCACTTACTAAAGAGGGGGCACCACGGTTTGCCGGAAGAGTTATGATGCCCTCCAGAGGTGACTTACGTCTCGTCCACGCGACATCCGAGACTTCTGTATGATTTTTTTTCATATCTTTTCATCACGTCGTCATTTTTACGGTAAGGCCCGACATGGCCAAGTGGTTAAGGCGCTCGACTCGTAGTCTGAGGGTCATGGATTCGAATCCCCTCGCAGCAGTCATGCTGCTCACCCTATCAGCCCTGGGAAAGTTATGTTTTAATTAATCCCATTATTCATTGGTAAAAGAGTAGCTAAGAATTTTTGAATGGTGGTGATGACTAGCTGCCTTTCCTCTTGTCGTACACTGCCAAATTTAGGGACGGCTATCGCAGATAGCCCTCGTGTAGCCTGGCGCGAAATTAAAAAAATAAACAATTTTGTGGTAAATGATGTTTGATTTTATGAGTAGGAGGGGAAGAGCCCATTGTCTGGAATGGGTCGTTTTGCTTGGAGTACATAAATGGACCAAAATGTGTAGTTTTGTTTATTGGAGGTGAGTAGTCTAGAATGTGTGTTCTCTGAAGGTTGTAATGACTGGGTTGATTTGTTTTGAATTTCGCGCAAAGCCACGCAAGGGCTATCTACCAACGCTAGCCGTCCCTAATTTGGCAGCCTAAGACTAGAGGGAAGGCAGCTAGTCATCCCTACCCACCTAACCCTTTGGCTACTCTTTTGCCGATGAATAGTACGATTGACCGTCACTTTATACGCCCCCACAGCTGAAAGGACGAGTATGTTTGATGGGTTGTAATGATGTAGCTGTTTTTGTAACATTTATAATTACACCAGACAACCATAAATCTTCAAGAAGTACGTTGTCGGTTCATAATAAATATTTTAAGAAAACGTTGATTTGAGAAAAGAAGGAAAAAGTAAAGATTGGTCGATGTATCGATATTACCCTCAGACTTCGTATCTCTCTTTGTGTCCGTTGAATAGTCAGTCACTCTCTTTGTGTTCTTGTGTAAACTCGAGTATAACAAAATTCTCTTTCACACGAGGCTCTCCAACTTTAAACAATTTACAAAAAAAGTCATTTACATATGTAATATAATTAGAATCAGATATTTACATGTGTAATAAAATTAGAATCAAATATTTCCATGTGTAATACAATTAGCATCAGATATTTACATATGTAATAGAATTAGCATCAGATATTTCCATATGTAATAAAATTAGCATAAGATATTTCCATGTGTAATAGAATTAGCATCAGATATTTACATATGTAATAGAATTAGCATCAGATATTTCCATGTGTAATAGAATTAGCATCAGGTATTTCCATGTGTACTAAAATTAGCATCAGATATTTACATATGTAATAGAATTAGAATCAGATATTTACATGTGTAATAGAATTAGCATCAGATATTTCCATGTGTAATAGAATTAGCATAAGATATTTCCATGTGTAATAGAATTAGCATCAGATATTTCCATATGTAATAAAATTAGCATAAGATATTTCCATGTGTAATAGAATTAGCATCAGATATTTACATATGTAATAGAATTAGCATCAGATATTTCCATGTGTAATAGAATTAGCATCAGGTATTTCCATGTGTACTAAAATTAGCATCAGATATTTACATATGTAATAGAATTAGAATCAGATATTTACATGTGTAATAGAATTAGCATCAGATATTTCCATGTGTAATAGAATTAGCATAAGATATTTCCATGTGTAATAGAATTAGCATCAGATATTTCCATGTGTAATAGAATTAGCATAAGATATTTCCATGTGTAATAGAATTAACATCAGATATTTACATGTATGTAATATAATTAGCATCAGATATTTCCATGTGTAATAGAATTAGCATCAGATATTTCCATGTGTAATAGAATTAGCATCACATATTTCCATGTGTAATAGAATTAGCATAAGATATTTCCATGTGTAATAGAATTAGCATCAGATATTTCCATGTGTAATAGAATTAGCATAAGATATTTCCATGAGTAATAGAATTAACATCAGATATTTACATGTATGTAATAGAATTCGCATCAGATATTTCCATGTGTAATAGAATTAGCATCAGATATTTCCATGTGTAATAGAATTAGCATCAGATATTTCCATGTGTAATAGAATTAGCATCAGATATTTACATATGTAATAGAATTAGCATCAGATATTTACATGTTTAATAGAATTAGCATCAGATATTTACATGTGTAATAGAATTAGCATCAGATATTTCCATGTGTAATAGAATTAGCATCAGATATTTCCATGTGTAATAGAATTAGCATCAGATATTTACATATGTAATAGAATTAGCATCAGATATTTACATGTTTAATAGAATTAGCATCAGATATTTACATGTGTAATAGAATTAGCATCAGATATTTACATGTGTAATAGAATTAGCATCAGATATTTCCATGTGTAATAGAATTAGCATCAGATATTTCCATGTGTAATAGAATTAGCATCAGATATTTACATATGTAATAGAATTAGAATCAGATATTTCCATGTGTAATAGAATTAGCATCAGATATTTCCATGTGTAATAGAATTAGCATCAGATATTTCCATGTGTAATAGAATTAGCATCAGATATTTCCATGTGTAATAGAATTAGCATAAGATATTTCCATGTGTAATAGAATTAACATCAGATATTTACATGTATGTAATAGAATTAGCATCAGATATTTCCATGTGTACTAGAATTAGCATCAGATATTTACATATGTAATAGAATTAGAATCAGATATTTACATGTGTAATAGAATTAGCATCAGATATTTCCATGTGTAATAGAATTAGCATCAGATATTTCCATGTGTAATACAATTAGCATCAGATATTTCCATGTGTAATAGAATTAGCATCAGATATTTCCATGTGTAATAGAATTAGCATCAGATATTTCCATGTGTAATAGAATTAGCATCAGATATTTCCATGTGTAATAGAATTAGCATCAGATATTTACATGTGTAATAAAATTAGTATCAGATATTTCCATGTGTAATAGAATTAGCATCAGATATTTACATATGTAATAGAATTAGCATCAGATATTTCCATGTATGTAATAGAATTAGCATCAGATATTTACGTGTATGTAATAGAATTAGCATCAGATATTTCCATGTGTAATAGAATTAGCATCAGATATTTCCATGTGTAATACAATTAGCATCAGATATTTCCATGTGTAATAGAATTAGCATCAGATATTTACATATGTAATAGAATTAGCATCAGATATTTACATGTGTAATAGAATTAGCATCAGATATTTACATGTGTAATAAAATTAGTATCAGATATTTCCATGTGTAATAGAATTAGCATCAGATATTTACATATGTAATAGAATTAGCATCAGATATTTCCATGTGTAATAGAATTAGCATCAGATATTTCCATGTGTAATAGAATTAGCATCAGATATTTCCATGTGTAATAGAATTAGCATCAGATATTTACATATGTAATAGAATTAGAATCAGATATTTCCATGTGTAATAGAATTAGCATCAGATATTTCCATGTGTAATAGAATTAGCATCAGATATTTCCATGTGTAATAGAATTAGCATCAGATATTTCCATGTGTAATAGAATTAACATCAGATATTTACATATGTAATAGAATTAGCATCAGATATTTCCATGTATGTAATAGAATTAGCATCAGATATTTACATGTGTAATAGAATTAGCATCAGATATTTCCATGTGTAATAGAATTAGCATCAGATATTTCCATGTATGTAATAGAATTAGCATCAGATATTTACATGTGTAATAGAATTAGCATCAGATATTTACATGTATGTAATAGAATTAGCATCAGATATTTACATGTGTAATAGAATTAGCATCAGATATTTACATGTGTAAAAGAATTAGCATCAGATATTTACATGTGTAATAGAATTAGCATCAGATATTTCCATGTGTAATAAAATTAGCATCAGATATTTCCATGTGTAATAGAATTAGCATCAGATATTTCCATGTGTAATAGAATTAGCATCAGATATTTCCATGTGTAATAGAATTAGCATCAGATATTTCCATGTGTAATAGAATTAGCATCAGGTATTTCCATGTGTAATAGAATTAGCATCAGATATTTCCATGTGTAATAGAATTAGTATCAGATATTTCCATGTGTAATAGAATTAGCATCAGATATTTCCATGTGTAATAGAATTAGCATCAGATATTTCCATGTGTAATAGAATTAGCATCAGATATTTACATGTGTAATAGAATTAGCATCAGATATTTCCATGTGTAATAGAATTAGCATCAGGTATTTCCATGTGTACTAGAATTAGCATCAGATATTTACATATGTAATAGAATTAGAATCAGATATTTACATGTGTAATAGAATTAGCATAACATATTTCCATGTGTAATAGAATTAGCATCACATATTTCCATGTGTAATAGAATTAGCATAAGATATTTCCATGTGTAATAGAATTAACATCAGATATTTACATGTATGTAATAGAATTAGCATCAGATATTTCCATGTGTAATAGAATTAGCATCAGATATTTCCATGTATGTAATAGAATTAGCATCAGATATTTCCATGTGTAATAGAATTAGCATCAGATATTTCCATGTGTAATAGAATTAGCATCAGATATTTACATGTGTAATAGAGTTAGCATCAGATATTTACATGTGTAATAGAATTAGAATTAGATATTTCCATGTGTAATAGAATTAGCATCAGATATTTCCATGTGTAATAGAACTAGCATCAGATATTTCCATGTGTAATAGAATTAGCATCAGATATTTCCATGTGTAATAGAATTAACATCAGATATTTACATGTGTAATAGAATTAGCATCAGATATTTCCATGTATGTAATAGAATTAGCATCAGATATTTACATGTGTAATAGAATTAGCATCAGATATTTCCATGTGTAATAGAATTAGCATCAGATATTTCCATGTATGTAATAGAATTAGCATCAGATATTTACATGTGTAATAGAATTAGCATCAGATATTTACATGTATGTAATAGAATTAGCATCAGATATTTACATGTGTAATAGAATTAGCATCAGATATTTACATGTGTAAAAGAATTAGCATCAGATATTTACATGTGTAATAGAATTAGCATCAGATATTTCCATGTGTAATAAAATTAGCATCAGATATTTCCATGTGTAATAGAATTAGCATCAGATATTTCCATGTGTAATAGAATTAGCATCAGATATTTCCATGTGTAATAGAATTAGCATCAGATATTTCCATGTGTAATAGAATTAGCATCAGGTATTTCCATGTGTAATAGAATTAGCATCAGATATTTCCATGTGTAATAGAATTAGTATCAGATATTTCCATGTGTAATAGAATTAGCATCAGATATTTCCATGTGTAATAGAATTAGCATCAGATATTTCCATGTGTAATAGAATTAGCATCAGATATTTCCATGTGTAATAGAATTAGCATCAGATATTTCCATGTGTAATAGAATTAGCATCAGGTATTTCCATGTGTACTAGAATTAGCATCAGATATTTACATATGTAATAGAATTAGAATCAGATATTTACATGTGTAATAGAATTAGCATCACATATTTCCATGTGTAATAGAATTAGCATCACATATTTCCATGTGTAATAGAATTAGCATAAGATATTTCCATGTGTAATAGAATTAACATCAGATATTTACATGTATGTAATAGAATTAGCATCAGATATTTCCATGTGTAATAGAATTAGCATCAGATATTTCCATGTATGTAATAGAATTAGCATCAGATATTTCCATGTGTAATAGAATTAGCATCAGATATTTCCATGTGTAATAGAATTAGCATCAGATATTTACATGTGTAATAGAGTTAGCATCAGATATTTACATGTGTAATAGAATTAGAATTAGATATTTCCATGTGTAATAGAATTAGCATCAGATATTTCCATGTGTAATAGAACTAGCATCAGATATTTCCATGTGTAATAGAATTAGCATCAGATGTTGTTGTAGCTGAACCTCCACGTAAGTTGACTCAAAGTTGGTCATTGTTATTCGTCATGGAATGTAATGAAACACAGATTTTTTACAAAGATGTAAAAACATCCGAGAATTTGCCAGATGTGGATAAAAGTGGTTCAAGTCGTATCTTATTATAAGTCGTATTTCATTAGATAGATGTGGATAAAAGTGGTATAAATATTTTATTACAAGTCGTTTTTCATAAGATAGATGTTCATAAAAGTGGTACACATCGTATTTTATTAGATAGATTTGTCTTTATTTTAGTTATTTCTGACAAAAAAAACTGATTTGGTTATGTTAAGCGCGAAGTAACACAATTCATTATTTGTAGTTTTTCCCACCACGCGTATTAAAACTCCATTTTAAGCGTCTTAAGCCTGTAGACTTGTCGCAGAGCTCTCTGACAAGTAACTTATTTGTTTGTAGTTGTTTTATTAGTCAACAGGTGGCATGACGGAAACTTTTATAATTTCGTATACCAATAAAACAAACAACCTTTAAATTATATATAGATCACTTTTCTCATAATTTCAAACCTGACCTTATTTACACATTCCAGATGCAGAAGGTTGAAGCGAGTCCAGTGGAGCAAGAGTTCTATGAGGTCATGGGTTGGGCGGTCATCACTAGGGTTACATTTCATCTTAGCATTTTTTACAGGCTCAATTCAGTAGTGACCTTCGCAGAAATTTGGAAGAATACTTACAGAAATGTCTTATTGACCAGTTCCAAGATTCGAAACGAGTAACTTCCTGTACCCAACACTTGGATTCGTTTAAAAGATCAACAAGAATTTTATAAAAATGAACCAAAACAATTCGGCGTGTATGAGGTTATAAAACCGCCAAACATACAAATGCTAGTTTATGAGGTAACAATATCAGTGGTCTTACACGACATGGGATTTTATCGACTTACTAAATGGACTTTATACAGTGTCGAATTAAATGTGTAGTAACAGTTGTAAGGTTGGTTTCGTGGACTTGACAATGAAAGAATGACCAAAGCATTGAAAGATTTCAAACTTGTTATTCGTAAGAGCTAGATATAAAATTATCTAAACGTTTGCGCGTGCGTGTGTTTTTTCCAAATGACATTCAGCGTCTTGTGTTTTCAAAGCTTTCGTGATTCACCTAACCTGGAATTGTACTGGGAGAAAGAAGTTTGTACTGACTTTTATCTGTACGTTTCGTTTTCTTGACTTCAAAGCGTAGTTTGACTCTTACCGTACTCAGATTATGTACGCTAAAACCCAGATATGGCACAGCTTTTTTCAAAGTTGTCTTGCTTTTAAGGTGAAGATTTTGTTGGAATTGAATCTCAAACGTGTACAATAACAAAGTCTTTATAGTATATAACGTTTTTTTTATTCTAAACTTGATAAATCTGTTTTTAAACGAGTATTTAATAAAAATATTAAAACTACAATTACAAGTTTATGATTGTTGTTCTTATATTGTTTGCCTAACGGTCTGAATGATCATTCTTACGACAAAAACATTTCTCTGTAACACGGAGTTCTGTGTTTGTTTAATATTAAATAAATTCTACGTTGGTATAATAATGAAACATAACAAACCATACATAGCAGTACGTAATAATTAAAACTTTTAAACAATACGAAAAATTTCTAAAGTTAATATTCTATTGTTACTAAACAATAAACAGTTTGATCTCGTAAGGTCATTCACTAACAAATTAAGAAAATTACTTAGATGATTATTATTAGTGACATAAATGTTGAGTCGTATTTTATTCTATAAGTAAGACAACTGGCATGTGAAAAGTTCATTATATATGCTAATGAAGCAAAAATCCGGAATTCGATTTTCCGCAGTAAACGCAACACATGGCCCAATGTGGCTTTCTTATAACACTAGTCATAAACATACATAATATTTAGTTTCTCATTGAAGTTGAGTTCAAATTACGGTCAACATTTAATATTGGATTATGACAATCGTTTGATTTCTCCGATTTACTTTGTCAAATTATGGTCATCACATTATGCTCTACAAACTAGAATGGTCATCACTGTATGCTCTACAAACTGAAATGGTCATCACTTTATGCTCTACAAACTGGAATGATAATCACTTTATGCTTTACAAACTGGAATGGTCATTCATCACTTTATGCTTTACAAACTGGAATGATCACCACTTTATGGTTGGACTCGCACCATAATTTAATTGGCCACAACATTTGATTACCTACCTGTTTTCTGACATAGAATACAGATTTTTCTGAAACTTTTTATCTGATGTTTCATTGAATGTAAGCATCTAATACAACAATACTCATCTTCTATCTATCTTGAAAATTCATGCGCACATTGTTATCTAAATGCGTATGCGCGCACTTAATTTCACGGATGTAAAAAAATAAAGTAGGCTTAACTGTACCTTAACAGAGTTTGGTAAAACAAAGTATTAATTGTTTACCAAAGATTTTTTATAGTAAAAAGGTTTAATGTTAGGTCCTAGAATGTGTTATATACAATATACTGAAACATATGTAGTAATGTGCTAGATTATACACAATAATATATTATGTTATATACAATAATGTACTGTGTTGTACACAATATTACAATAATATAGTATGTTATATGCAATAATGTAGTGTTACACACAATGTTACATACAATAATATAGTGTGTTATACACAATAATGTATTGTGTTATTCACAATGTTACATACAATAATATACTATGTTATATACAGTAATGTACAGTGTTATACACAATGTTACATAAAATAATGTACTATGTTATATACAATAATGTACTATTTTCAGTTCTCCGCTAGTACAGCGGTAAGTCTACGGATTTACAACGCTAAAATCCGGGGTTCGATTTCCCTCGGTAGGCTCAGCAGATAGCCCGATGTGACTTTGCTATAAGAAAACAACACACACTCTATTTCTAGAGAATATTCATTCTGATGGAGTTTAGTAAATTTAAACACAATCAAAAGGACGAACTAGGTTAAAAAAGCAAATCCAAACCCCCTCTACTTATTATTCAATGTATTAGATTTACTTATAATCAAACCCAAGCCGAAACAAAAATAAATTAAATAGGAAAAAAATCCAGTTGAAAGGATCCCTGGGTAGAAGCTATAATATGGAATATAAAATATAGCCTAGGTTTTAGAGGTGACTAAAGAAATAGGACCCACATTGCGGTGGGGATACACTGTCTATAAGTCTCAACCTTTATTCGCCACTGTCACATAAAGTAAAAAAAATAATTAAACGAATTGCAATAGAAATTAACATAATAAATATAGAAATATAAATTATGAGAGCAAGATCTAGGTGCTCGAGCTCACAACGTCTCACATCTACATCACCCTTCACTGCTTGCAGACAGTTGTGGGAAGGTGGCTGCTCTACAAAGTAAAGAGGAAGAAAAATTAGTTGCAAAATAAGAATGAGCAAAATAAAGTACTACAATTTTGGGGTAAGTGAGTTAAAAACATACTTCTTGAAGTTAACATCCTAGCTCTTATTATGGTAGAAAGTCACTGATTGATAGCTCAGAAAACGAATTATAAGGAGTCCCATCCTGTTATCTAAATAAACTTGTATGGGTCCCAACCACTATCCATTTATTACGTCTACCGTGACTATCATCTTCTAAACAAGCCATTACATACGGCAATGTGAACATCCGCATAGAGTATTGCCAAGTTGTTAGTTCATAACTAAATATAGTTATTAGAAATTCTCTGATTTTATCTCTTTATATTTATTTAATGCATTCTTATGTTTATTACAGAATGGTTTAATAATTTTATTTAAAGTTTTTTTATTAAATCCATTAATTATGAATTTTGATATCAGTATTTTAACATTATCAATAAAATATTGTAATTTATTACATATATTAAAATATCTGAATAACTGCGAAGTTATAATACTTACAACAGAAAAGTGTGATACATTACTGTTAAAAGAGGGTAAACCATAAACTGGAAATGTAAAATATTTACATTGGTATCCTTGTCAATTATTTTAATTTCTAAATCTAAATAATGTATTTCTGTATTAGATACTGAAATATTTTCAGTTTCTAATTCCACTGGATAAATACTGTTAATAACATTATTTATTTCAGGATTAATTACACTAATTAAATCATCTATGTATCTGCAAGTGAAAGCAAAAATATTCTGATTTATGTAGTTCTTAATAAATATATTCTCATTAAAGTAAATATATAAATTTGACATACAAGTAGAGTGATTAGCTTATATTGGTTGAAACGCCAGCTTAAAACCTGGTTATTGTAAACACAGAAACTTAAAATATCTTTTATAATTATTGTAAACACAGAAACTTAGTATATCTTTTATAATTATTGTAAACACAGAAACTTAATATATCTTTTATAATTATTATAAACACAGAAACTTAATATATCTTTTATAATTATTGTAAACACAGAAACTTAATATATCTTTTATAATTATTGTAAACACAGAAAGTTAATATATCTTTTATAATTATTGTAAACACAGAAAGTTAATATATCTTTTATAATTATTGTAAACACAGAAACTTAATATATATTTTATGTTTTTGGAGCTAAATTTCTTTTCTTCCAGTTCTATTACTGCACTGTTCTATTAATGAATTTAAAACAAATATTGAATGTTTCAGTATAATTGTGGTGTACAACGTGGTGAAATCAAATGTAATGTACTATTTTATACACAATAATATACAATTTTATACACAATAATGTACCATGTTAAATATAATAATGTACTGTGCTATATAGAATAATATACAATGTTATACACAATAATGTACCATGTTAAATATAATAATGTACTATGTTATATACAATGTTATACACAATAATGTACCATGTTAAATATAATAATGTACTGTGTTATATACAATAATATACAATGTTATACACAATAATGTACCATGTTAAATATAATAATGTACTTGTTATATACAATAATATACAATTTTATGTACAATAATATGCTATGATAAAATATATATGTTATATACAATAATGTACTTTGTTATATTAACCTAATTTTGCACACTTGGTTTGTTTTAGTGTCTTATACTGATGATATATACCCTACCTAATTTTGCACGTTTGGTTTGTTTTAGTGTCTTATACTGATGATGTATACCCTCAGTGACACAATGCTGTGTCTCCGGATGTACAACGCTAGAAATCAGGTTTCGATACCCATGGTGTCAGAGCACAGTTAGCTCATTGTGTGGGTTTGTGCTTTACCACGAACAGTAATCTTATAATCAGAAAAACGTGTCATATGTCTGCAGAAATCGAAAGGTCTCTTTATATTGGACACATACCGATATTCATAGGTATAACGTTCAATTGTTAGATCTCTATGTTTTTAAATACAACTACTGGTAGGGTCCGCTATATCTGATAATAAACAACTAGTATTATATAGTTATGAAATTTAGGTTTTCTCTTCATGAATAACATTGGTATAAGGTTGATTTAAAAGTGTAGAACTAGGTTAACATCGTGAGTTATTATTGGTTGAAAATATTGTTAACAGTTCAGGAACTTAACTGATGACTGAGTACATTATCATGAACAGTTGAGGAACTTAACTGATGACTGAGTACATTATCATGAACAGTTGAGGAACTTAACTGATGACTGAGTATATTATCATGAACAGTTGAGGAACTTAACTGATGACTGAGTACATTATCATGAACAGTTGAGGAACTTAACTGATGACTGAGTATATTATCATGAACAGTTGAGGAACTTAACTGATGACTGAGTACATTATCATGAACAGTTGAGGAACTTAACTGATGACTGAGTACATTATCATGAACAGTTCAGGAACTTAACTGATGACTGAGTACATTATCATGAACAGTTCAGAAACTTAACTGATGACTGAGTACATTATCATGACTTCAAATATTAGTAACCTCACATACTGATTTATACCGTTATCAGGAGCGGTGACAGCCTATTGGAGGTCGTAAGCGGGACCAACCATCTCCCATTTCTAATTCTTATCCCTAAATAATACCAATCGCAGTTTTTCTACACACCAATAAGTATTAAAACATTAAAACCATTTCTACCTAAAACTAATATCGCTGTGTCAGTCGTACAAAATACAGATATATTGAATTTAAAATCAGTCGGGGCACGCGCACTACATGTTTATCCGAGTATGAGGTGTCTTACTGTTTCGATTTTCCATTGTCTATTCGTTACTGAGTGATGTGATTTGGGATCGTTTTCGATTATATACAGAAATGATCTAATTAATACTTAGTAAGGTAGTATCTTATATACAGTAATGTTCTATTTTATATATAGCAAGGTACTATGTTATATACAGTAATGAACTATTTAATATACAGTAAGGTACTATGTTATATAGAGTAATGTACTATTTTACATATAGTAAGGTACTATGTTATATACAGTAATGTACTATTTTATATATAGCAAGGTACTATGTTATATACAGTAATGAACTATTTAATATACAGTAAGGTACTATGTTATATAGAGTAATGTACTATTTTATATATAGTAAGGTACTATGTTATATACAGTAATGTACTATTTAATATATAGTAAGGTACTATGTTATATACAGTAATGTACTATTTTACATATAGTAAGGTACTATGTTATATACAGTAATGTACTATTTTATATATAGCAAGGTACTATGTTATATACAGTAATGAACTATTTAATATACAGTAAGGTACTATGTTATATACAGTAATGTACTATTTTATGTATAGTAAGGTACTATGTTATATAGAGTAATGTACTATTTTATATATAGTAAGGTACTATGTTATATACAGTAATGTACTATTTAATATACAGTAAGGTACTATGTTATATACAGTAATGTACTATTTTATATATAGTAAGGTACTATGTTATATAGAGTAATGTACTATTTTATATATAGTAAGGTACTATGTTATATAGAGTAATGTACCATTTTATATATAGTAAGGTACTATGTTATATACAGTAATGTACTATTTTATGTATAGTAAGGTACTATGTTATATAGAGTAATGTACCATTTTATATATAGTAAGGTACTATGTTATATAGAGTAATGTACTATTTTATATATAGTAAGGTACTATGTTATATACAGTAATGTACTATTTTATGTATAGTAAGGTACTATGTTATATAGAGTAATGTACCATTTTATATATAGTAAGGTACTATGTTATATAGAGTAATGTACCATTTTATATATAGTAAGGTACTATGTTATATACAGTAATGTACTATTTTATGTATAGTAAGGTACTATGTTATATAGAGTAATGTACCATTTTATATATAGTAAGGTACTATGTTATATAGAGTAATGTACTATTTTATATATAGTAAGGTACTATGTTATATACAGTAATGTACTATTTTATGTATAGTAAGGTACTATGTTATATAGAGTAATGTACCATTTTATATATAGTAAGGTACTATGTTATATAGAGTAATGTACTATTTTATATATAGTAAGGTACTATGTTATATACAGTAATGTACTATTTTATATACAGTAAGGTACTATGTTATATAGAGTAATGTACCATTTTATATATAGTAAGGTACTATGTTATATAGAGTAATGTACTATTTTATATATAGTAAGGTACTATGTTATATACAGTAATGTACTATTTTATATACAGTAAGGTACTATGTTATATAGAGTAATGTACCATTTTATATATAGTAAGGTACTATGTTATATAGAGTAATGTACTATTTTATATATAGTAAGTTACTATGTTATATAGAGTAATGTGCTATTTTATGTATAGTAAGGTACTATGTTATATAGAGTAATGTACCATTTTATATATAGTAAGGTACTATGTTATATAGAGTAATGTACTATTTTATATATAGTAAGGTACTATGTTATATAGAGTAATGTACTATTTTATATACAGTAAGGTACTATGTTATATAGAGTAATGTACCATTTTATATATAGTAAGGTACTATGTTATATAGAGTAATGTACTATTTTATATATAGTAAGGTACTATGTTATATAGAGTAATGTACTATTTTATATATAGTAAGGTACTATGTTATATAGAGTAATGTACTTGACATTATTAGTAGCTATAAACAACGTTCATGCGTCTCAGGACGGTTGGTAATGGTAATAACATTATTAGTAGCTACAAACAACATTCAGTTACGAAAACACGTCTTCATGAATCAACTCAACGCTCAATGAGGACAAAGCAATAGTTTTCCCGGCTTGAAGCAAAGTTTGGTGACGACGAAACTGCGGGTTTAACAGTTTTAGAGAACGTTCGGTGAGGACAATACGGCTGGTTTAACAACTTTACTGAACGTTCGGTGACGACAAAACCGCTGGTTTAACAGCTTTACAGAACGTTCGGTGAGGACAAAACGGCTGGTTTAACAGTTTTACAGAACGTTCGGTGAGGACAAAACATCTGGTTTAACAGTTTTACAGAAAGTTCGGTGAGGACAAAACGGCTGGTTTAACAGCTTTACAGAACGTTCAGTGAAAACGAAACGGCTGGTTTCCCAGTTTTTATTTACTGCTCGGTAAGGGCGTAACGGCGGGTCTTACAGCTTTACGTAAGGTTTGGTACGGATGAAAGGCTGATTTTAGAGATTTTACGTAAGTTTTGATATTGACGAATCGGGTGATTTCACAGCTTTACGTAATGTTCAGAGCATTTCGTAGCACGAGGCTGTCACGCCTGTTACCAACCCTCACCATGTGGCGTGCAGTATTGCTTATTGTGTCAGATATAAGAAATCGGAAACCTCGGTTGTTATATTTCGTGGAAGCTATATCATATGACATCTAATTGTTAATAAACAAATTGCAGAGCGAACTGGGCCAGAAAGAAATGATCTGTTTAGTTTTACATCAAGCACGTCACGCTGTGATCTGAAGTTTCGAGTAACTACCATGACGTGTTTTATCTTTACTACAAACACCCAACGTTGTTTACTTTCTGTTTTTATCATCTGTACATCGTCCCAATTTTATTAAAACAAGCAGTAATCTTCTTGTAAGCGCCAGTCTGGTTTGGTTTGTTTTGAATTTTCGCACTGGGCCACACGAGAGCTATCTGCTCTAGCCGTCCCTAACTTAGCAGTGTAAGACAACTAGTCATCACCATCCACCGCCAACTCTTGGGCTACTCTTTTACCAACGAATAATGAGATTGACCGTCACATTATAACGTTTCTACGACTGAAAGGGCAAACATGTTTGGTGTGACGGGGATTTGAACCCATGACCCTTGGATTACGACACCAGACAACAAAATTTAAATTAAAAACCTTTATGAACGTTCCCACGATTCTTAACACAGAATTATTGGTTAGAATAGCTGGGTTAGTTGTTAAGCTCAAAGCTATATAATGAGCTTTCTGTGCTTTGTTCACTTCATGGGTCAAACCTACAATTTTAATGTTATAAGCCCTGTGGCGGGAAAACATATTATTTATCTGGAATGTAAATGTCTTTTCATGTGTTTACCTACATAAGAAATGATATCGTACCATTAGTTTTTTTTTACAAACACGAATCACACTGGACGTTTTGATGCCTATGATTTAAGACTAGGACGCTTACAAACTGATGTTAAATATAAGTGGTCAAAGTTTCGAGTCCCGTCGCCTGACATCACTAACCACGAACCAACTAATTTTTAAATTTCTAGGAAACATTTTGTTTGACCTGAATAGATAGTGTTAAATAAATAAATATACTATTTTTCACTCGACAAAATAATTTATAAAAATATAAACAAATCTATCAGTTGAATAAGTCCCCTGGTGTCGAGTGATGAAAGCAGTCTGACCCTCCCAGCAATTCTACGTGTCTGTATATTACTGATGATGATAGATAGTGTTTCTAGAAACGAAACGACATATTATTAATTAGTCAACTGAATACAAGTCGATATATCGGAAAACTTTCAACTGTTATTCTGTAAATATTTAAATAAATGAACATATTGCTTTTTCGCTGGGATTAAAGTTTTTACTTCAAAAATCAAGTTGAGATTTCGAGATAAATTTAGATAAACCGGCTTCTTTCTCGATATCCTTAGGGTCTCAGAAGTAACCTTAGGAACTTCACAATGCTGAAACTCTGGGCTTAATTCCCAGGATAGTTCGCTAAACGGATTTGTGCTCAACAAGCAAAAAACATTCTGAGAGGATTATCAGAAATAACATAAAGTGTTCTAATAATATCGATAACATAAAGTGTTCTTATAATATCGATAACATAAAGTGTTCTAATAATATCGATAACATAAAGTGTTCTAATAATATCGATAACATAAAGTGTTCTCATAATATCGATAACATAAAGTGTTCTTATAATATCGGTTTTCTTCGTTACCTAAGTTGTCTATGTGTAACAACTTCCATTACTTAGAGGCCCGACATGGCCTAGCGCGTTAAGGCGTGCGCTTCGTAATCTGAGGATCGCGGGTTCGCACCCGAGTCACGCCAAACATGCTAGCCCTCCAAGCCGTAGGGGCGTTATAATGTGACGGTCAATTCCACTTTTCGTTGGTAAAAGAGTAGCCCAAGAGTTGGCGGTGGGTGGTGATGACTAGCTGCCTTCCCTCTAGGCAGCTTACACTGCTAAATTAGGGACGGCTAGCCCTCGAGCAGCTTTGTGCGAAATTCCAAAACAAACAAACAAATCCATTACTTAGACGTGTAGAGGTTTATGAAGGGACTTTATGTCCTAGTTACACAAGGAAACAACCAACATCTATTACTTAGACATGTAGAGGTTTATAAACTGATTGTGTGTTAGTAACGCAAGGAAACAACCAACATCTATTACTTAGACATGTAGAGGTTTATAAACTGATTGTGTGTTAGTAACGCAAGGAAACAACCAACATCTATTACTTAGACATGTAGAGGTTTATAAACTGATTGTGTGTGTTAGTAACGCAAGGAAACAACCAACATCTATTACTTAGACATGTAGAGGTTTATAAACTGATTGTGTGTGTTAGTAACGCAAGGAAACAACCAACATCTATAACTTAGACATGTAGAGGTTTATAAACTGATTGTGTGTGTTAGTAACGCAAGGAAACAACCAACATCTATTACTTAGACATGTAGAGGTCTGTGAAAGAAGTACTGATATTAATTAGAGAATGAAACAGCAATGTGGTTACTACGTATTACTTCATTAATGTAAACATCTCAATAACCACAGTTGGTCGCTAGACATTTTAGTGAAGTTAAAACATACTACACTGATAAATGTAGTGTTAAACATACGGATGTTATAATTACAAGCGTAATACCAATTATTGGTTTATTATCATTATTACCGTTTAATGTAGTCTAATTTTCATGATTTTATCTTGTTCCAGATCTTCATCGTATATTAATGTTGAAAGCAAACATCGCTCGTATTCGATTTCGATTTTAAAACTGATACAAAATAAGCACACGGAAATGAAGATGCCATGTGTGTGTTAGTTTCCTGTTAAGTTCTGTTGTCGATATACTCAGAACGAGAGCAAGTAATACTCATAAAAATTCCAGTTCTGACCTTCGTGTCTACAGCTGTTGTAGAAAAGTTTAAGAGTCAAATGTTAAGAAGAGACAGCCTGTGTATCGCTCCTCATGGTCACACTGTTGTTCACCATTGGTCGTGTAGGGACAGTCTGTACTTCGCTCCTCATGGTCACACTGTTGTTCAGCATTGGTCATGTAGGGACAGCCTGTACTTCGCTCCTCATGGTCACACTGTTGTTCACCATTGGTCATGTAGAGACAGTCTGTACTTTGTTCCTCATGGTCACAGTATTGTACAGCACTAGTCATGGAAGAACAGTCTGGATTTGGCTCATCGTGGTCACAGTGTTTTTCAACACTGGTCATGTAGGGACAGTTCGTGTTTGATTTCTCATGGTCACAATGTTATTCATTACTGGTCACATAGGGACAGCCTGAATTCTGATTCATAATGATCACAATATTGTACACCACTGGTCATGAAGGGACAGTTTGGATTTGGGTAACCGTAATTAAAATGTTGTTCACCACTGGTCATGAAGTGACAGTCTGTGTTTGTGTCACCAAGGTCATCATGGGTCAGCGCTTAAAGGAAAGAGAATTAAAATGATTAAAAACAAGAAATTACTTGAGAGCCACTTCTAGGTACCTTTCATACGAGTTGTGACGTGGCTTTTCAACATACGTGAAAAATGAAGCTGAATGTTTAAAGTTTATAAGAATTGAATTATGCTATACACAGGCCGCTGCAAAGAGTGAACTTCGCCTTGCGTAAAATCAGTCACTAAAGGCGAGACTATAGAACTTGTTACGTAATACGAAACGTTGATCGTGAAATACTAAAACATTTGATGAAACGTACAGTGTGCGCGGTTTTAACCGTGCATGTGATGGGTTGTGTTTCTAAAGTGGAAAGCTTCACAATAAGCTGTCTGTGCAATGCCGACTGTAAGAATCGAATCCAGATGTTTAACGTCTATGCCATAAGTTACAAATGTAACTTCTCTGTAGAAGTAGGCTGGGCTATATCTATACATTTTGTCTTGTGGAAGCTCTAACTGACTGTACAGCCCGATTGATTAATCTATAACCTATAATTTAAAGTCAATGTTGAAATGTAAATGGTTGGTTTAGTGTCAACACAATTATCTCAGAAACATTATAATAGAATCACAGATCATTTTATTATATACTGGAAGGTTAACCTGACTGATGTCTCTCAGTCCTTATGGTCCATTGAGTAATGTTAGAAATAACAGTTTGACCTTAACTTTTCACCTAACCTATTGTCTTCACACAACCTGTGAAATACATTTGATTCAGTTTCAGCCAGCAGTTTAAAAAGAACGTACTTTATTTATTGTTACCACCTTGACCTTTGACCTTCATCAACTTAACTGATTGTCTTCTCAATGTCACACAATCTATGAAATCAATTTAGTTCGGATCCAGATTGTCTTTCAAGGATTACGAATTTTATTTCTTCTTAACACCTTGACCTGTGACCTTTTAAATGTCACACAACGTATAAACCCCATTTAGGTCAGTTCCAGCAAGTCGTTTAGGAATCACGAACTACATTCATTATTACTCTCTTGAACTTTAATGTATGATTCGTTTTAACCTTTCTTACAAACTGAGTTCAACTTTGTAAGACAATTTTAACACACATCAAACACACACAGTAAGAGACTGACATAACCCCTTCCCTAACATTAATTTTGAATGCTCTCCGGAAAAACAAAACAAAATAATAATAAAGAAAGAAAGAACCATTTTCGTCTCCATGTCTGTTTCAGAGTAGGGAATGCTTTTTTATTTATTAAAGTTTTTACAACACTCTACAACTTATTAACTTCTCGTCTTCCCTGTTCTTCCCCCACCCCCGGACCTCGTGCTATTAATGAAACCTGAGAGGAACGGCAAGAAAGCGTTCCCACAGATGTCTGCCGGGTAATGTTTAGAGTTGAGGCCTGGTAATTACAACATATACTGTTCTGTGGTGGGAAACTCTCCGCTCAGCACAACTAAGTCTTGTTTGTGTACACAGAATCTCAAACGTCAACAGAGATAACCAGCGACTCAAGTTTGTCAGGTCAGCAAGTATTGAAGGTGTTCAACCCAACAGTGAGCGAGGTAAGTGTTTTTTGTTCTCTTGAGGTAAGTGTTTCTTGTTCTTTTGAGGTAAGTGTTTCTTGTTCTCTTTTTATGAGTGGTTGTTTGTCAAAGGAAATCCTGCAATAATTATTAAATTATACAACAAGTTTGTTGATTCAAAAGAAAGGGTTAACATTCAGCGTAACCACAATAGTGACACTCCATAAATTAACCAGGTCTATGTGAGTTGTAGAATGTCCAAGTGAAAATTGTCTTAGTAACTGTTCGATACACTATACACCATTATATGGCTCTACTTATGATGGACATTGCAACACGTATGTTTTCAAACTTCATCAAAGTTTATATTAATTGTTCAAAGCATTATATATGATTAAATAGACCGAGCGATCGGTGGACGGACCAACAGATAAATAAATAATGCTAACGTGACACGAGTTATGGACTTGTGGAGGGTCATCCATGCGCACACAGGGTACTCAAATTCAATCCATTGACAAATCATTAAACTCTAGAAGAAAAGTCAGTCATATGTTTATGAAACGTTTTATACCTCGAGCAAAAACAACGGTATGCATTGTGAGTGATCGATAAAAAATTTTCTCAACCCAAACCAGCCGTTTTTACATATAACGATACCCTTTGTTGCTTCCACCCCACATGGTTTAGCAGGAAATGTGAGGGCATACAAGGGCACAGATAGCCCGCTGTGTTGTTTTGCGCTTAACAACAACTTAACAAGCTAAATGTTACTGGTAACAGTTTATTTATATTGTGTTGAATCAGATATAAGGATTGACTTTCAAAGTCTGCTTAAAAAAAACACTCGTTAAATGCACAGAAATGGCTCCATAGACTTCATAAATAGCCACTAGGTGGCTCAGCGATAAACTTGATGGTTTAAAGCGCTATAAACTAGAATTCGATATCTTGAGTGAGCGAAACTTAGTAGTTAATGATATAAAGATATATGAATTGAAATAAAGAATAGAATTTGATTCAGTAAATAAATGAACACAGAATATCTATTTAACTTTAGTCCAGTGACTTTAATTGGTCGCGTGATTCATTCGAGATATTTTCTTTCTTTTTTTTAAATACATTCTTCATTTCTAATATCTTGCAAGGTTACACTTGCAAATCCCCTAGTGTCAGCTACATGAAAATCTGGGTACAACAAACAACAAAACCTCTTTGTTAGTCCTTTCATTACGATGCTCGATATTACTCGATAGTCAACTGTTTGTGTTCCTGTTGAATCTGGGCTGGTCGTATTCACAATCTCTTGCTATATAATAAGAAAAGACCTGATCTTTGTCACGTAACAGTCTTCAACACAAACCGATACACATGGCGCGGTGTATAAAAAACGTGGCGCTTTCTCGTTACATATAAGTCTTTAATTCCTCCTGTCTCACTCTCTATCTCTCTCTTTACGTTTGAAATAATATATACAGATATTAAGTGAAGATCACTTCAGATAACTGGTAAGTTTGTCACTCCTCTGCTCTCGCAAGATGGCACGTTCATCGTTAGATTTCAGCCATTTTACGAAGTGGCCTATAGAAACAAGAGCACATCTACCGGTTGGTTAGTCAGTATTTACGTTTCGTTCGTTCGTTAAGAGGGAGATAAATAAATGACCTGATTATAATAATGCATAGACGGTCCCTTATTATATAACCTCTTGTTCATCAGTTACAAAATAATGAGTTATTGATTTTTAAACGTTCGTTATAACCTCGTTTCATTCCAGGTATATCTCGAAAAAAAATAAACGTTTTATCCCAGGAAAACTCGTAAATGATTTCTATCTGTAATAACCTGTTAATTATCAGAGAATGTAGCAGGATAAAACAAGAGTCGGACATCTCCACGAAACCTGTGAGACAACTGATATTTCAAGGTAAACTTAAGTAACAACTCTTATCTTTAATTAAGTGTTCTTGGATATTTCTCAGTTAATACTTAACCGTGAACTTTAACCTGACCATACAATCTTTTCATTCTAGCTTAAGTCTCTTTATTCCCATATATCGCTTATAATTTAAATTTCGCGTTGATTTTGGATACCGTCAAACCAGAGTGCGTGTGTTTTCTTGTTCCAAAACCACGTCGATTTATTTGAACCACTGATTTCAGCGTTGTAAGTTCGTAGACTTACCGCAGTCAAAGCGTGAGGACCCGTCAAACGAAGGAAACAGAAATATATCTTATCAGTGTTAATTTTAGGTACAGCCTCTTCACTGCTGCTCATAAAATACACAAAATTAATTAACGAGAAGCGCAAGTGAGGATAAATTCATTATTCTATTTCAGAAAAGATGTAATATTGTTTGTCTGTTGTTAAGCACAAAGCTACACAATGGGCTATCTGTGCTGTGCCTACTACGAGTACTGAAATCCAGTTTTTAGCTTTTTAAGTCCGCTGTGCCACTGAAGTAGTTTGGTTTGGTTTTATGAATTTCGCGCAAAGCTACACGAGGGCTATCTGCGCTAGCCGTCCCTAATTTAGCTAAGACTAGAGAGAGGGCAGCTAGTCATCACAACCCACCGCTAACTCTTGGGCTACTCTTTTACCAGCGAATAGTGGGATTGACCGTAACATTATAACGCCTCCACAGCTGATAGGGCGAGCATGTTTGGCGCGACGGGGATTCGAACTCGCGACCCTCGGATTACGAATCGAGTGCATTAACCACTTGGCCATACCGGACCACCACTGAAAAGCAACATTGTTTGTTAAAAGCGAACGCAATTTACACTGATTCATTCTGATTATATTATGTGAAACTTTGTATTATTTTAAACAACTTAACAATGAGCAATTTCCATTGTTTCAGAAAACTGAATCATGCCAATAAAAATCAGCTGATGTTGTTTCTTGGCAATAATCAACACAGTATTGTTTAGAAGCAACTTAACGGACTTCAGACAATGTTGGACTGATTTAGTAATATAGGCCTGTCTAATAGTTAGTAACAGGGAAACGTCTGTGTTCAATGTAGCTGTAGTTTGAGGCATATTTAATTCATAATACATTGTAATTTAGTACGGTTTCGTTTTTGCAACGTACTATGGTGAGTTAACTATTGTGATAAATGTACAGGGGTGAATGATATTGGAAAAGGTTGGAAAGCACTGACTAATGTACAACGGGGTTCACAACGTCCATTACAACAGTCGTTTTGTACTCCAGCTGCTTAAAGTACGCGGCAATTGAATTTATATGTTGTGGAAATGACTTGACGTTTACCCCTTTCTCCGAACAGATGTTCTTCATTGTGCTATGTACTATCACATAACAGATATTCTTCATTGTGCTATGTACTGTCACATAACAGATGTTCTTCATTGTGCTATGTACTGTCACATAACAGATGTTCTTCATTGTGCTCTGTACTGCCACATAATAGATGTTCTTCATTGTGCTTTACACTGCCACATAACAGATGTTCTTCTTCATTGTGCTATGTACTGCCACATAACAGATGTTCTTCATTGTGCTATGTACTGCCACATAACAGATGTTCTTCTTCATTGTGCTATGTACTGCCACATAACAGATGTTCTTCATTGTGCTATGTACTGCCACATAACAGATGTTCTTCTTCATTGTGCTGTGTACTGCCACATAACAGATGTTGTTCATTGTGCTGCCACCTGGAACATTCAGACGATTTTGCTAAGTGATCTTCTGCTCGTAGATTCTCACCTCTAACAAGGTGTTACACCTTGCTTACCGTGATAGGTGACGGTGTTGTTACAGGTTTCTTTTTACATTCCAAGTTTAATGGCGTAATCACCATGTGGCAGAGACCGCAATGAGGGTGATAGAGCTCTGGGGGTACAATAATTAAGACAACCCCCAGAACATCAAATCTGAAGTCTCAGAGTGAAAAGCTTGTCCTTGTGCTTTGTGTGTGTGAGGCCTTTTCAAATTTTTGCGGGAGGGGGCACAAAGATCGTAGCTACACCATTGCTGGGGTTAATATTTATATCTTTGTTTTACAGTGTATTACGTTTAAGGGGTGCCCATGTCTCTAAAGTCTAAATCCTCGATTCGACCACTTCTTTTTTATCTAAACATACGATTGTTTCGCCTAAAAAAACTGTTATTTTTCCTTCCCAAAGGAAATTAGTCTTTTTTACACCATCGAAATACCTTACGAAACGTCAAACAATGTTAAAATGTAGTTATGATACATTCAGTTCCACTGCTACTTCATATCCTCTGTGGTTGTCACGTGCTAATATGTATATCCATATTTGTTTTACTATAACGTACTCAACCATTCGTAACAAGTCTAATACCGAAAGAACACGATACAAGAATATATGTCCTAATATGTTTTAAAATAAGCTTAAATATTTAGAAGTAATGTCATACTTAGGCTTAATTTCAAATATTTAAATGTTAATATTATACACTGAGAAAATACCAGAAGTAATTATTTTGACATGTTAAGTGACGTAACTTCTCGTGAAAGAGTTATATGTCGTCGTACAATATATCCATGCGATATTTTTGTATTTTTTTCTTTTCGTTTACTCATGTATTTTACGGCATATTTCTAGGTGTAATAACTCGGACAATGCTTTGCGTTTACAGTTCTATTTTACATCTTACATTGCCGCATAATTTACGTACCTAACACGTGCGTCTTTCTGCATTGATTCAAAAATATTCGTCAACTTTTCGCTTCTAGAAAAAAATCGTACATGTGCTCAGAAACGTCACTTATGAAAGTTAAGTAACGTAATGTGCTATTCAACGTTGTCGAAACTGAAAGAAACAAAGCACACGACGTCAACTAGAATTATTGCGATGTAGTTTTTATTAATCTCAAAACCAGATGCGTCGGGTATTTTCTTTCTTTTCTCACTGCTAACTTAACTTTACGTATCACATGAGTCGACACAAGTGTTGAGTTCTACCCTAACACTTAACAGTACTGATGCATCCGATTACAGCTCCAGTCTGGAGTAAGGCTGCACTGTTCTAACAGAGGACAAAAATAAAGTTAGCATTCCACTTAAAAAGACTATGACATGCCCCTGTATATTTAATATGAAATTCTCAGGATGTAAACGTGTTCTCTGTACAGTTTTATAATCACATCGATTTAGACCAACGTTTATGACGTGTGGGTTTTGGTTTTAGTTTTATTAGTAAATTGTTTTAACACATAAGATTCTGGTTTATCATTGTACAAAAATGTTTTGTTCTTGTTAAAGACTGGGTATATTATTAGATTTCTGTTTTATTTTATAACAAGCACAATGCTGCCCAGTTCTGACGATCTTAGTGCTACAAACCACATGACCTCCTCCACTGATCTGGTTATCGAAGAAACATCAGTTCCTCCTCCACCGAACTCGTCTTCCAAGACTAAAGCATCCGATCAGCTCGATGGAGAACTAGATAACTTGTCATTCCCTCCACCACCGGCAGAGGTCGTTGACTGTAATGTGTCAGATACAACAGCTTCTATTCCAAGGTGAGTTTCGAAATATTTTCATATTTTAATTCTATTTTTACTTTCCAGGAAATCAGCTTTTATCTGTCTTTAGTGTCTCACATTTGTATTCATTAAACAAGTGAATCACGTTTTGTTTTTATCTTCCTATAATTATCTCGATATCACAAATAAAATCAATTCAGAACATTATTTATTGTTTAGATAATTACATTTTAAACATATCTGCAGTAAGTATGTTCACTGTTAATACAGAAACATTGAGAATCATCGTGTTAACTATCTACCACTAACACCAAACAGATTCACCGAGAATGTTCTCGTGCACAGTTTTTAACTGAAATCTGCATTTTTGTAAATTAAAGCGACAATGAAATCCAGAGAATAGAATACTTAGAGTCCCCTTCTGGTACAGCGGTATGATCAGGGTTTCGATCCCCCTCAGTAAATAGCCCGATGTGGCTTTACTATAAGAAATCACACACACTGTTCACTTGGTAATTGTTTATCAAACTTACCCAGCCTTCCTGACTCTCGATATAACAAAGTATAACCGTACAGAGAACGTGCTGTCAAGTTGTGTTTGCACATTACAACGTCTCTCAGAATTAAGGTGCAGTACATCTTGACGAAAAGACAAGTAATCAACTAATTATAATATTGAGACACTCAACTGTGTTTGATGGTTAGAGCGCTCGACTCCAAATCTGTGAGACGTAAAATTGACGTCACCAAACAAGCTTGCTCTTTCAGCCGTGAGGACGTTATTATACTACAGTCAATCCTGCTGTTCGTTAGTAGAGTTGGAGGTGGGCGGTGTTGACTAGCTCGTTTCCTCTATCACTTGAAAGTTATGAACGGGTAACGCAGATAATCCTCGAATGGTTTAGGGTGAGGTTCAGTAAAGAAACCGTTTTTCTTTTTTACTTCCTCTGATTAAAGAGAGGGAATTTGACCTAAGTCCTCATAACAAATTAGCACCCTCCGTCAGATGACTCCGTTGTCAGTCTGAGAACGTATGGTGCTAAGAATTGGGTTTCGATACTCACTGTGCACGGAGCACAGAAGGCCCATTGTGAAGTTTTGTGCTTCAAAATAAGCATAAACTTAACGACTTACGTTAGAGAAATGGTTGCGGATATACAGATTAGTTTTATATCCGTATGCATAACTTTGGAAAAACAAAAGAGGATAAAGTGGAAGCTGTCATGCATACCATTACTTGACAAAAGTCTGTCGTGTGTCCACTTAGAACTGGCAAACCGCTGAACCGATTGTCACAAAATTTAGCATGTAACCTTTAAAGTTGGCTAGAAAGTGACAACTTAATAAGTTAAACAGCGGTATCCTGGGTTACAAATATTCCTTAAGATTTTTGTGGTTTCATGTTAACAGCGCTATAAATTTACTATTTTATATTTTTATGTATGAAATAACGCATAAAAAACTTTTTTATTCATGATAAATCTACTTTAAATGGCCGATAAAACGTATTATTTTATTGTTTAAGTATGTCGTTTTTTAAAACGGGTTCAGGTACTACAGAGCTTCGAACGACTGTGCACGTTTTTTGAGCAGTTTGTACGCCAAGTTGCTAGTTGTGGCTGCCTTAGTTTTACTGATCACAGAGTTTCTTCCTAACCGGATCCCTCTTCTCTTCTTCCAAGTAAGTGAAATTATTCTTCTATAACCATCTGTCGACAAGTCGTTCAGTGTTAATTCAACTTGTATTAATAATAACATTATTATTGGACCTATTATGTTTAACACTGCAGTGTTTACTTACTCTAAACCACTACTCTGTTTGATGTATCCCAGCTGAGCTGATGAACTCTGGATTGAGCGAAACATGTCGTTGACGATGGACATGATGAGCAGAGTTTGATCGGAATACTGTTATTACTATACACTCTTCTGGAGCCTGGCATGGCCTAGCGCGTTAAGGCGTGTGACTCGTAATCTGAGGGTTGCGGGTTCGCGCCAAACATGCTCGCCCTTCCAGCCGTGGGGGCGTTATAATGTAACGGTCAATCTCACTTTTCGTTGGTAAAAGAGTGGCCCAAGAGTTGGCGGTGGGTGGTGATGACTAGCTGCCTTCCCTCTAGTCTTACACTGCTAAATTAGGGACGGCTAGCACAGATAGCCCTCGAGTAGCTTTGTGCGAAATTCCAAAACAAAACAAAAACAATACACTCTTCTAATTTAAAAAAAAACAAACCGGTAGGGATTAGCTAAAAGATATAGTGCTAAAATATAGTAGGCCTAGTACATAAGACAAGTATATTTATTTATAACTACACAGACGTGGAAAACGTATTCACACTATAACAACTAGTAGTAATTCAATTTTGGATATAAAGTTACTTTGCGATTAAACCTTTGATCGGTTACTCTTTGCTATTTTCATTCGTAAGAAATATTAAATTAATAAAATTCTTACACATCTAGGACTTATTTTGTCTCTAAAATGGAGAACACTGAGGATTGATTGCACTTTATAATAAAAATATTTCAGGATCAGTGTTGTCCTTGGAACTACTTCAATTATGTTGGGTATGATTACCCACTGGTGTCCGGTGTCTTAATGTACCCATCCTAACAAGCTTTCATGACGAGGTGTGGACGTTTTTAACCACAAATGTTGAACTTTCTACAGACCTTCAACGACAACGTTTAAGTAGATCAGAAGCATATTGTTTGAACTGATTGTGAGACCTGAAGACTATGTCATAGTCTGATTGTGAGACCCGGAAAGTATGTCATAGCTTGATTGTGAGACCTGAAGACTATGTCATAGTTTGATTGTAAGACCTGAAGAGAATGTCCGAAAAGTTTGTCATAGTTTGATTGTGAGACCTGAAGAGTATGTCATAGTTTGATTGTGAGACCTGAAAATTATGTCATAGTTTGATCTGAGACCTGAAGAGTATGTCATAGTTTGATTGTGAGACCCGAAAAGTTTGTCATAGTTTGATTGTGAGACCTGAAGAGTATGTCATAGTTTGATTGTGAGACCCGAAAAGTTTGTCATAGTTTGATTGTGAGACCTGAAGACTATGTCATAGTTTGATTGTGAGACTGAAAGAGAATATCATAAGTTGATTGTGAGACCTGAAAAGAATGTCATAGTGTGAGACTGGAAAAAGTGTGTCATAGTGTGAGACCTGAAGAGAATGTCATTGTTTGATTGTGAGACCTGAAGAGAATGTCACAAATTGAGTTGCTGTTATTCCAAGTTTATACTTCCTTTCTCTTGAAAGTATTCACTGATTATTAGGTGTTTCTGAAATCTAGTGACACTTCACTAGCTTTAAATAATAGTTTTTAACAATCTCAAAGTTAGTAAGAGAGAGACACAACTTCATCACAGTGACTCTCTAGGTCGGAAGATTCTCTTTCGTTACCATGGCATTGCTTTTGGAAAGTTAGAGCCATTTCACTGTACACAGATTATCTGATAACATTAATATCGAATTTCTTTCCAAAACAAGAACCCAACTGTCAACTTTTTTTTACTTTTTTTGCACGCCAAGAACTAAATATGCAGGTTTGTGGCGCTACGATCCATATCCATGTCATTGCATTAACACGTATGAACCATTCTGATAAAGTGCATTTAGCCCTCTGCATGCTTCTCTTTTAAATGAATTAATTAAATGTATTGACTTTCCACTCATTTCTGTAGAACTTTTAAGGCTCGTATATCCTGGTGCTTGGGACGAGCTTTATATATTATATATTACTTGGACAGGATTTTCGAGACAAGACAGATAACCTGGTGCACGTTTTTTATATACAGTTGTCACTTATAGATCGAGTTTTAGAATGCTCATTAGGCCTAGTTTTCAGTTACAACTAAAAACGTCAGCTCATACAAATGACAGACGATTTTATTTTATGCTGACAAATGTTTTTTTTATACAATAATGATAAAAACTTTCCTTTTTACAGGGATACCTTCTGTCTTATCTTCTCGGAGGGGCTGTGTTGTTTTTAGTAAATGTTTATGTCATATTAGCTGTGAAGAAATTCCTAAGAAAAAATAACACTCCTTCGATATCAAGGGACAATCACGTTCCGGATTCTCTCAACAGAGGGGCAATTTACGCATCTAACGTTAGCATTTACCTTCGAATGGGAGTTTTAGGTAACATTTTCTTTAAAACGATGAACAAGATTGCTTAAGTGTTTATCTTTAATTATAAGACAGTTAAAACAACATAACATATTTCCTTTTACATAATAAACAATAATAGCCTAAACTCCAGTCTAGTCACTCTTTTGGCTCCAATGAAGCTCCTAAACTGGACTAGAATTCAAGTTCCCTTCTAATCAAAGTCTGTAGAACTATATTTTTACCGAAACACGAAATTATTGCTAAATGCCAATTATACTGCTTAAACTTGGTGTTAAAATTCGAATTATCAGAGACATTAGTAACCCCTTCAATTTTGTTCTTACTAAATTAATTGGCCCGGCAAAACCAAGCATGTTAAGGCGTTCGACTCGTAATCTGAGGTTAGCGAGTTCAAATCCCCGTCACACCAACTATTTTCGCCCTTTCAGCCGCGGGGGCGTAACAATGTAACGATCAATTCCACTTTTCTTTGGTAAAAGAGTAGCCCAAGAGTTGGCGGTAAATGGTGATGACTAGCTGCCTTTCCTCTAGTCTTACACTGCTAAATTCGGGATGGCTAGCCCTCGTGTAGCTTTTACGAAATTCTAAAACAATTTTCTATTGTGGACGTTAAATTATTCTTTACTCCAGAGAAATATTAGTTTCTCTTTGTTTGTTTTTAAAACTTATAAGTCTATAGAATTAAAGTTCTGAGAATTTAAGTGCTCCTTGAAGAATAAAAACGATTTTTAAAGTAGAAAAAACTATTTAACCTAGTTTCTTTGTGTAATTATTATAACTACTTTAATTTTGAAAGAAATTTGTGCACGGAAATAATATTCTAAAATGATTTCAACCCTGCTAACTTTACAGTATTGAAATTAATTGTTTTTTTGATCACTGACTCCCTTTAAATAAAAAAAAATTGCTATTAGCCTGTTAATATTAGATTTAAACAGTTGAGATCATTCACTCTAACAACCCAACTTTACTTTCCCAATAATTTAGTTTTTGGAATGGGCAATTTGGTGTTTCTCGGAATGGAAGCAGCCGCCTTGTTTTCAACAAAGACCTCTTGTGTTAGACAGTTAACCCTACTTCAGCCCATTCTTCAGGGCGTTTTTACTTTGCTCCAGATGCATTTTCTTCTCATGAATGTGAAGGTAAGAACAAAATATGATACAATTTGTTCCCCTAGTAAAAAGTTCTAGTCTCTCTGTACACGTGACAGAAGTTGATAAATAAATGGTTATATCTGGTTTTTATTTTATTTAATAGATTATTATTAAGTCCCTTGGATGGCTACGTCACGTGATTATCATGCACTTGATCGTTGCAAATTTGATCATATGGTTTCAACTTATCATACGGGAGACAGCTCGTGAATGGCAGATGGATGATCACGTGACCATTCAGTCAACCAGTGAATATCCTCTACATTCCCATACCGTTACTGTTCATACATTTGACGAAAGAGGAACTCATCAAGTTTACAGTATGTATTTATACCGATGTGTTTAATTCCTAGTTATCTGTTTTCTATTTTACTTATGTTATTCTACAGCACCAGCAATAAAAGGCAGGCCAAACGTATATAATTATTATTATGTAATATTCTCTTTTCGGGCACTTGATAAACAAATAATTGTCCCACTTGACACTCACATCCTGGGCTCGATTCCTGCTGTGAACAAAGTGCAGATAGCCTATTGCGTAGTGTTGCGCTAAAAAGCTGTTACATGTATTACTGCGGTAACTAGTTGATAGTGGTTTTGCTTGTTTGTTTGTTGTTGAGCGCAAGGCTATACAGTTAGCTATCTGTGTTCTGCCCATCATAGATATCAAACCCTGAGTTTTAATGACGTAAGCCTGCAAACTTATCGCTGAGCTAGTAAGGTGCAACTAACTTCTACGCTCTACAAAGATAATTCAGGACCTTCGTTATATTATTGACGTTTGATTTTACAAATAAGGCCAAACTCAACGTACTTATCACCAATTCAGTTTTCCTCTTTGAGGCTGTCTTTGAATTATAAAATATAACGGTGAAAGCATTAATAGATTAGAGTAGCCATAAATTTGGCGGAGGGTGCTGTTGAATAACTGCATTTCCCGTTAGCCTCTCTATTCAAAATTAGGGATGATGAAGAGCCTTTGTGAAGTCCTGAGATTATATATTTGTTCAATTAATCAAGATAAGTCATCATATTAGCTGCTCGGTGAAAAATCTATTGGTCGATCTAGAAACACCGAGTAACATCAAAACCGTTTGAACTAAAGTAACAATATACTTATAAATGATAAAAAGTAACAACAACAAATCATTGCAGACTTCTTGAAGTCACCATATTTTAAACCTACTATTGCTTGGAATATAGATTTTCATGTGTCACTGAAGATGTAACTTTAAAATAAACTGATATTTTGTCATTATTTTTACATCTAGCCTCCCCTGTTTGTCGGTGGCAAGAAGTGCAGCCTTCTATCAAGGAGGAAGCCATGGCATTCTTTGATTGTATTAAAAATTCCACTGCTGGTGATGTCTGGTGGCAAGCTGCGCCTTTTCTCCACCCATTCCTTATTCAGTACAGTTTGCTAGCAGCTATGATTTGCCACTTTTTCTGGGCAAACATCGACTATACAATCCAGGATGGCGAGTACGAAGTTTTAAAAGAACAAACACCACCGTTTTGGAATATAGACTGTCAAAAAGCCTATGTGGGTCTCATTTTTGGAATCCTTCTTCTTATAGCTACCCTAGTTATTCTAATTATTATTCTTCTGCCCGAAAGTCATGGAATCAAAGGCTTTGACAGTCTTCTTACATTGGCTACATTTCACTGTGCCATTCTAGGATTTTCTGTAATCGTCATTTTTGTTGGATTGATACAGATACGACAGTTACGACCCGAGGTTTGTAAAAACACCGGAACTAACGGATTATTTCTTCATATCGGAATTCTTTCCGTTCACGCGTATGGGATTCTAACCTTAATTGTTGGAGGCTCAAAGTTAAATTCTGAGCATCATTTAATATCATGCATCGATGGCGCTTTGTTACTACTCCATTCTTGTCTCCAGTCGTTGTTCATCCACCAGGTGGAGCGTAGTTCCTGTGGCGGTGAAGAACAGCTCAAAGAGAAACGTCCAGGAAGAGAGATTGTGACGTTTTTGGCACTCAGTAACGGAGCACTTTGGGTTGTTGAAACTTTCACATCCCAAAACCATTTGACGAGTCAGCTACAGTTAGAATTTTATGGAACCATTCCTTGGGGAATATTTTCTCGCGTACTTATACCTCTGGTTTCATACTATAGGTTTCAGTGTTTCGCACTACTAATGGATACTTCAAAGCATGCTTATAGGCGCAATAGAGGATAAAACCAGCAAGCCCTTAGGAAGAAAAGTGTTATAAAATCTTTAGGTATGTAAGCTAATCGTAACATCGGAACACTTATGTAACGAGACATACTTAATACAGTGTTTCTTTAAAGCCCTTGTGTTTAAATCTTCTTAGCAAATAATATTAAAAAACAGTACTCTGTCTTGTACATGAATATTTAGTTTCAGAGTACATACAAAGGAAGTAATGTACTAAGAACCTGATGCAAAACAGCGAATATGTGAAGGTTTCGCATGTTGAAAAACAGAGGAATTAATTCTGACAAAAAATAGTGTTTCTGAACAGGACAACTTGAAACTGATGCTACGAAGTAGTGTTTCTGAACAGGACAACTTGAAACTGATGCTACGAAGTAGTGTTTCTGAACAGGACAGCTTGAAACTCACGCTACGAAGTAGTGTTTCTGAACAGGACAGCTTGAAACTGATGCTACGAAGTAGTGTTTCTGAACAGGACAGCTTGAAACTAATGCTACGAAGTAGTGTTTCTGAACAGGACAGCTTGAAACTGATACTACGAAGTAGTGTTTCTGAACAGGACAGCTTGAAACTGATACTACGAAGTAGCCTACGTCATCAACAGAGGAGATAAAGTAACGCGTAGAAAGTTACTTCCATTCAGTGAACATTTTTTATCACTTAAGAAACGGAAGCACGTGATTTTATATCCAACACAAGATAAAGATGTGCTATTGAAGAAAGTTACACCATGTGCTGTTATGTTTTCCAAGAAACAAGACTGTGTCATAAATCCTGTTTACGTTCTGAACATTAGTTGTTGTTTTTTTTAGCTTTCCGACAATAAAGTTTAGGCTCAACTAAAGGGTGAGAACATACATTGCAATGATTATCACACCATATAATACAAAGAGTTCAGAATGGTCTGTGTGTTGTGTAAATAATCAGGGATATAAGAAAATCAACAACCAATATTTACCATACAGCAGGGGAACACACAAAATCTATAAAAGGCGATGCTAAATTGGAGAATGGGGTCTTGGAGCAGTTGCTCTTGGAATTTTTTTTTGCGATTTTCACTAAGAATTGTGCAATTCGTAGATATCTTAGTTTGCTTTTTTACATGTGTTAAATATGTTACACATATAGATACGCAGTTTAAGGGGCGCGATTACACTGCCACACCCACTAGCCCATGTAAATTTTGAGCATTATTTGTTGGGGTGTATGCTTTATCGATATTTAGTAGGTTTACTGACTATCAGAAGACATAATATCTACTAAACATAACCAGGAGCTTTAGTTAGGCCTGAAGTAGAATCAGCTTCAGAAAATTGTAGTAAAACTAGTCACTCGTAGATGTTATTGTGAACGAATTGTGTTAGTTAAATTTGAAAATTACTTGGTAACTTTTCACATGTAACACATGCTTATTTTGTACAATTTTGTAAAAGTAAAAAGATTATATATACATAAAAGTTATTGTTATGGTATTATAACGTTCAAGTAGCCTTTTAAGCTTTGACTCAATATGTTAGGCCTACGTCACTGTTTATAGTCTGTACTTTACAGCGTTATCTTGTCTTGTCTTTAAGCCTTCTAACGACTACTTTGTTAACCTAAAGCAGCATTCTATGTTTCTTAGACATATTTTGCATGTGGAATATTGCTATAAATTGTCATTAGAGGTTTTAAATTTTTATGTCCACCTTTCACATTTCGTAAAATCTAAATTTAGAATACATTTCTTTTTGCTGCTCATGTATATCTTTTGCCAAGGTAGATAAAATTAGTTAGGCCTATTCATGCTTTACACGTAAAATACTCAAATCAGAACTAAACTCTAATGCAGAGAGAGGGTCACGATGGAAAATATCCTAAAGAGCCATTTTCTCTCGTAATCCAAATGTTTACTGAAATCTCACCCTGAATTAGCTGAGCAATGACTATTAAAATACATCTGGCAACTGAAGAAACTGTATGAGAAATTCATGAAATATGAAACAAACATTCGTAAAGCATAAAAATCTGGGACATTTTTAAATTTACATGCGCACAAGCATTTTCCGTTGACATTGCCCGATTTGGCATGTCATGGTGATGCAAAAAAATTTCTATAGATAAAGGGAGTTCTCGATTCATAAAGTGACATTCTATGATCTCAAGAACCTAACACAAAATTCGTATTGTGCGCATGTATGAGAACTCACAAGGCCTTACGGTCAAGTGATTTTCTAACTCAAGTCTCGTGCTTTTATCGTTAAGAGGTTTCAATAATACTTGATTGCTATTGTAATTTTCAAGTGTGGTATCCTTTCTGATGTTGGTATAAACAATAATTTATTCTCTTAACTTTGTTTTGACTGTTTATACAGATGTTATTTCTTCATTTACTATCACTTAGTTTTTTGTTGGCAACTCTGGACTATGTTATGTCAATACTTTATGAGAAAAAAACTAAGATTTCCCATAAACGTGTTTTTCATGCAAGAAAAATTATTAAATGGTTGTTACAGTTTGTTTGTTTTGGAATTTCTCACAAAGCTACTCGAGGGCTATCTGTGCTAGCCGTCCCTAATTTAGCAGTGTAAGACTAGAGGGAAGGCAGCTAGTCATCACCACCCACCGCCAACTATTGGGCTACTCTTTTACCAACGAATAGTGGGATTGACCTCCCACGGCTGGGAGGGTGAGTATATTTAGCGCGAACCCGCGACCCTCGGAATACGAGTCACATGCCTTACGCGCTCGGCCATGCCAGGCCAGGCTGTTACAGAAAGCCTTAGTTTTAAATCAGGCGTAACTGAATGGATCTTACTTTTAACAAACTAATAAGTGCCTGTAAACACTAACAAATACTTTTAGATATCATTTTTAACGCTTAATAGTTTTGTCCTTCGTTTTACGCCATTAGAAGTTTATATTTGCTAAAATAAGCTGTAATATTTCTATTTCTAAACAACCAAATGACAAAATTATAACATTTTAGAAACATTGTAATTACTAATAAATAACGGTATGTAATGAAATCAGAATCTGGCATTGTGAACTTTATAAACCTAAATTTTATTTGATCTTCTATGTAAGTAAAGATACTTGGTAAATAACAAGATTGTGAGTCACGTGACGTTTTGTTCGTTTTGGTGTCTGTTTCTAGCGGATATCTAGGATCAATCGAAGATATTTATCGAGGTTTTTCGTTGCACGTAGTAAAAATTCAGAAACCATGGTTAGTATACTTTAGATCCCATGACTCAAATACCGAACTTAAGAATAAGGCAAATTGGGTGTCTGACAAACACAGTGCGAGCGTAGTAGTTAAGACTAAAAGACCAAAATTATAAATTGTTATAAACACCAGTGTTAGGACTAAAGCACGTACATAAGTAAAATTACATTTAGCAAATGAAAGAAACAACACTCAAATTCTAAAATAACTAAAAAAAGTAGTAATAGTAGTATTTGAAATTATATCCTTCACGTAAATTATGCGGTAAGTCTTCTGATTTACAAGGCTTAAATCAGGGAGTTCGATTCCCCTCGGTGGACTTAGTAGATAGCCTAATGTGGCTTTACTATCAGAAAAAAAACACAGATATTTGAAATATTAAGTACTTTCGCAATGAGTTTGAAAGTACTGGTTTATTTCAATTTTCCTGATAAAAATTAGTTGGTGAAATATGATTACGACATAACAATTTTAATTAAAGTAGTTAAAATTATAGTATTTAGAAAGCTTGTCGAGTCTATTTTTCAATATTACAGAACACATTATTTGCCGCAGGCTAATCATCGAGGCCGATCAAAGCGATTTTTATCCCTGCTATTACAGCTAAGAGTGTTTTACTAGACAGAACTGTAAAGACCAAAAGATGTCCTGATTGGACATCCGGTGAGGGTTACCGTCATTTGATGGATGTCTTTATCAGAACAGTATTTAAATAAAGTATAAATAATTAAAATTAAAATAATTCAAACTTTCTGTGATGTTGAATAAGCTAATTTTCGTGCTTAAAATTTATAATGTATTGTTGAATTTTTAGATCATTACTTTATGATGACATATATTACTATCTACAAATAAATATTTCATATCAAAGAAAATACTCATATATGTTTACATTTTATGAATAGTGTGGATTTATTTTATTATTTAAAACTCTCTCTGCTAAAAAAAAGATTTATTGACATGACTTCATTTTTACTAAAAGTTTAATTTTATGATATCTTTCTGTTATTTCACAGATGCTGTATAATTAGTTGAATATTATCTGTTTAGTTTTATACATTTTGGACATATTTTCTCTTTCCTTTAATATATGTATTTACCGTTACTATTTGTAGTTATGGATGTTATTTTTATTTTAAAATAACGGTTAAATCTAGTTTTGAGCTAAGTGAAAATATTGATTAATTTAAAATAAAGTCTAAAATTTTATACGCCTTTGTTTCTTTATCGAATTTGCATTGCACTGAGTATCATCCAGGAATCACGTTTATTCTCTGGATTCTACACACACTTTTCTTTGCACTTTAGTACCGACTCTATTGCAGACTATTGAGATGTTTATGTCTAATTCTCGTTTTCAGTAAGTTCTTTTTTTTTTGAAGTAATATGAAGCAAGCGAATATTCAGCAATTATATTTGTAGTAATTTAACAACTATTTCTTAATTTGAACTGAATAATCCGATGAGGATTATTTTACGTGGTGAGTATATACGGACCCAGAGGAAGCTGGTGATTGACTTTTTGATGAACCGTAGAGGTAAGACTGACTTTCGTAGGCTAAGCGTATTAGTTTCAAACTTATACGAATAAATAATAATATAATGTCAACCGACACTTCTAAACTAATAATGTCTTAATTTTTTAGTGGAGACCTGATAACGGAAAATAAGAGTAAGTTTTAAGACTCCTAGTTTGGTGTTCCTCCCTCCTTCTTACTAACAAATGAAAGCGAAAACTACGTGCCTGTTTGTTCTAAACTGTGACCTCAATTTGTAACAAATAAATTCTTTGTTTGAAAGAGCACGCATTTTTTTTCTATGCTGTCAAAGACAATTAGCTTAAGATTGAGTGTGGCAGCTTAGCATGTTCAGGTAAGATAATCAATAAGGGTTCGAATTTTGCCTGCAGTTTTTCATTTCTTCAAAATGATATTTTGAAAAGCGAAAAACAAACGTATACAATACCACGAGATAAGAAACATAAGTGATTCATTTTGTTTAAAATTCTACATGCAGGAATGATATCAAAATTAAGTAATTAAATAGTGTAAAATTGAAGTTGATTGATTTTTTAGTTGTTTTTCATAACTTATTTAAATATATAATACTAGAAAATAAAGAATAGAATTGACTTTTTTAATCTTATAACTACATACAAGGGTATAACAACCAAAAATAACCTCAGGACTAAATATTCAATCTTCTGGTTTGAATTTCGCGCAAAGCTACACGAGGGCTATTTGCACTAGCCGTTCCTAATTTTTCAGTGTAAGACTAGAGGGAAGGCAGCTAAGTCATTACCACCCACCGCCATCTCTTGCGCTACTCTTTTGCCAATGAATACAGTGTTCCCTCGCCACTTCGCGGATCCTATTTCGCGGCTTCACCACTTCGCGGGCTCGGCCGACCCCCACATATATATAAAATAATAAACATTAAATCTAAAATATAGCATTAAATACCATTAAAATATTAAAAATAAGTATAATTAATAGTGTAAAGAAAAAAACAGGTACATTTTGAGATATAAACATATATTTGAGTTTATAACAGCATAAAAATGGAAACAGAACCAACTGGAAAGGCTATAGATGTACGCATTGTGCGTCTGCGAAGGCTGCGCGAGATCAGCTTCATGGCGTAGCGATGTGCAAGACGGGCTATGATTGGTGCAGAAACGAAAGACGGCCAATGACAGCCACCCATTTTGATTGTCTTTCACCATTGCTACATGTCTTCAAAATGTTCATAAGGCATTGCAAGAGATGAAGCCGTTCACCGTTAATGCAAGCTGGAAGAAGTTGTGGCCTGAGGTTGTGCACGATGACAAGGGATTCACGCCTGAAGAAATCCAACACTTGGCTGTTCAAAAAGCTGTGCAATTAGCTTCGTTAATCAAAGGTGAAGGATTTGCCGATATGACGAAGGAAGACGTAGATGAACTGATTGACTTAGAATCCGAACCACTCGCCGACCAAGACCTAGAAGCACTGACGAAGTCTGCTGCCGAGGAAGACGACGAAGAGGAAACACCGAAAGAAGCCGAGGAAACAATCGAGCAAAGTGGATGGTCGTTAGAGCGGTTAGCTAAACTAATGAAACTAATTAACGAAGTGAAGGAGTGCTCACAGGAATGGGACAACGATATGGTTCGATCAGTACAATTTTGCAATAAAATAGAAGAACTAATGACTCCTTATCAGCTGATTTTCGATAGGCTAAAGAGGCAGAGAAAACAACTGCCAATAACAATGTTTTTCCAGCCGAGCAAGAAAGAAAGGGTACCGGTGGCAAGTACTGTTTCTGAAGTTGTAACGACCGACGAAGAAATTGCCAATTCACCTTCCACAGAAGAGGAAAAGACACCACCTGCTGAAGATATGTAATTTTTAATTTTAAGGCTTAATATCTTAATAATTGTTCTTATTATTTCAGCAATAATGAACAGTATTGTAATCGGAGGGTTAAATAGTTGTACAGGGAGGGTTTTAAAAGTCTAAATGCACATAAATATATACGTAAAAATCGGCGATCCCACTTCGCGGAAAATCTCCTTTCGCGGGGGATTTTGGAACGCATCTACCGCGATACACGAGGGAACACTGTAGTCGTATTGACTGTAACATTATAACGCCTACATGGCTGAAAGGGCGAGAAGGTTTGGATTCAAACCCGCGGCCCTCCGATTAGGCGGGGAGTACCTTAACCACCTGGCCATGCCGGGCCCAATCTTTTGGTATTTCATACTTCCTACAACCACAAATGTTTCAACTTCATCAGCCACAGAATTCTTCTTAGCTCCCCCGTATAAAAACCAACATAACTTACTTTAGCAGGACATATGGAATACGCATCTCGGCTTTTATGGGTTTTTTTCCCCAAGCTATTTAGTATATACAGTAGAACGTTTTAAATCATGGGAAACAACAACACCTGGTTTTGAAGGGACTATAGAGACTTTATAGTTCAATTACCTAGCAAACTCTGGAAGATAACTCTTGAAAAACTCTAGACTAGGAAGGTTAAAATTTGGAAGTGAATGTAATATGTCTCCCCATCCTCTTGTATACTTCGTTTAATAATATCGTCAGAATACTTTATACTGTACGGGAAAGAAAATGAGCATGAACAACAGTACGTGTCTTCCACAGAGAGAGAAGCACGTCTTCCTTTTGGAAAATGATTGATCTACAGATTAGAAGACTATAATCCGAGTTTCACTTCCCTTTGTTAGAAGCAGTATGTTGCCCATTGTGAATTTCTGTAAAACAAACATACAAGCAAGACACAGACACCTAACATATTACGAACATGAGACTTATTAGTAAGAAAAATATATTGGAGTACAATAAACTGATCTTATAAGTAAGTTTTCACGTAATTACAGTCATTCACAATGATAAAACCTTCAGCGATTTACGGAGAAAGTAGACTTACTTTTCGATGTGGTCTCTTCAACTCAATACACTGTGTGAATAAAAATACTTTTACATATCCAATTAATGGCCATAGATTCATAACTCGTGTTTATGTAAGTTATGAATTGATCTTTGGTTTTGAACCCTGTACAATTGAAAGTAATTACACAAACCAACTATCTCTACTTTGATCTGTAAACACTGTTGTATAGTGTATTTGAATCGGAGGAAATACAAGGACACTTTGAGAAAAATATGACTGTTTACAATGTTTGACCTCCAAATCGAAACGGAATAATTGGAGAAACATATATCATTCCAAGTTTCAAGACGATTTCGCTTTATTCTTGCAGAAACGATAAACACTGTTGGTAATTTTAAATAAATATTTATATTTTTAAACAAAATTTGACATATGATAAAGTTTTGTGTTTACTTGATAAGCAATTACTTTCCTTTGCTTATTATATTTCCTTAAGGAAAGATATATAAAGATACATATAATATAGAAATACACTACATCTATGTTTATAAAGATAATCTACATTTATATTTATAAAGATCTTCTACATTTACGTTATATTTATAAAGATAAACTACATTTAGATTATGTTTGTTAAGATACATTATATTTATATTTAGAAAAATACACTACATTTATATTTATAAAGATACACTACATTTACGTTATATTTATTAATGTAGACTACATTTAGATTATGTTTGTTAAGATACATTGCATTTATATTTAGAAAAATACATTACATTTATATTTATAAAGATACACTACATTTATATTTGTAAAGATACAATACATTTAGATTATATTTATAAAGATACAATACATTTAAGTTATTTATAAAGGGGTACACTACATTTATATTTTACATTTAGGTTAGATCTATAAAGATACACTACATTTACGTTATATTTATAAACATAGACTACATTTAGGTTATGTTTGCTAAGATACACTACATTTACGTTATATTTATAAACATAGACTACATTTAGGTTATGTTTGCTAAGATACACTACATTTACGTTATATTTATAAAGATACACTACATTTCTATTTTACATTCAGGTTATATTTATGAAGATACACTACATTTAGGTTATATCTGTAAAGATACTCTACATTGAAGTTATATTTATTTGAAGTTTAGGACAAAGCTATATAATGAGTTATCTCTGGTCTGCTCGCCACGAGTATTGAAATCCGACCCGGTTTCTAAGTTGTAATTTCTTAGGGTGAGGGGAGAGAAATACATCATTTTCATTAAATTATAAGTGTGTTAATTATATTGTTTTCGTATCGAAATTTAGAAAAGGAGTAAAAATATCCAATGTTTTTTTTATAAACAATTGTGTCGTATATTTTGATGTTATTTGATAGGAACCTTATATTTGAAGTCGGCTTTCAAATACTATGTTTTTTCTTTAATTGTCCTTATAGTTACTAATGTCCAATTTTATAAAAGTGTTTGTTTTCATAAAAATAATTAAGGATTCCAGAGGTTATTTTAATATATAAACAGTTAATCGTCGCGAGTTTTGAAGAAAAAATTATAGTTTTGAAAATAACATTTGAATTCAAGTGTTCCATAAAAGAACATCAAAATATATGACATAAATAAAATTATGAAAAAATCAAAGACAAGTTACAACGTGTTTTTTTTAAATCACAGGTTTCATCCTTCATCATTTTTACAAAATTAATAATATTTAAACAAGTATGTATTTTAATGCAGCTGTAAAGTCTAGTTTCAGATAGTCTTTAAAAACATTTGAAAAACAACTGTGTTTAAAGACTTCGAGTTTAATTAAAAGAGCACATCTTTTTCCAAACCATAAATGGAGAATATCTTTCTTAAAAAAACAGAATAAAAATATTATAATAGTTTGATAAATAAACATGAAATATTGATATTTCACGAATTAGATAAAAATACATTGAAAATTATTAACACTGTTTAACTACTCTACAAGTATAAAATGTGATCGAAGATGGATAAAATTTTCATAAAATACTTACATCTAAAAATCGTGAATTTGGAAAAGTCCATATTGAATTCATTATTTCTTTTGAATAAAGTGAAAACTTACGATACAAACTTTTTCTTCGAATACAAAGTTCTTGTGTATTTTCTCAAAAATAAGAGATTTTTTAAATGCGAATTCCGGTGGCTATTTTGATTGATAATAAAGTAAGCACATCGACCTTTGCAGACAGAATTATAGTTTCAAAAAGCCCACTTCAAAAACAATTTTGTAAGAAAGAACATCAAAATACGTGATATAGTTTAGTTTTTTTTTTAAAGTACAAATACTTTAAGTATTTTCTCGAAAATAAAAGTTTTTTTTTTGATATACGGACGCTAGTAGGTTTATATATATACATGTAAACAATTAACTGTAGCGACTTTTGAAGACAAAATTATAGCTTTGAGAAACCCACTTTAAATACAAGTTTTCCATAGAAGAACATCAAAAGCTACGATATAATTGTTTTTTTCAAAAATTGAATAACATAGCCTTAGGTATTTTCACGAAAATAATAACCATTTTCAAATAAGTTTGTATTTTAAAGTAATATCTAATTTCAGATGATCTAAAACACTGAAAAAAAAACAATAAGAAATGAACACTTCGAATAAAAATAAAACAATATACCTTTTCCTTAACGATAAATCGAATGCATCTTTCAGAAAATAGAACAAGTAAATATGATAATAGTTTGATAAATAAACAGACAACTTTAATATTTAATAAATTTACAAGTAAATATGATAGTAGTTTGATAAATAAACAGACAACTTTAATATTTGATAAAAATGAGTAGAAAATTTCTAATATCGTTTCTTTCCTCTGCAAAATGTTATTAATTATGGAAAGAAAAAAATCCATAAAACTGTTAAAACATGAAAACATGGATTTTTGACAATAAAATTTCATTTTTGAGAAGGTCATATCAAATACACAGTGTTCCTTTCAGAAAACGAAAACCTATGATATATAAATATTTTTTTTCCAAAATACAGCTGCCTTAAGTATTTTCCTGAAAACAAACGATATTTTTAAATGTGAACTCGAACCCCAGGGACACAACGGTATGCCTGCGGACTTACAACGTTAGGACTCGGATTTCGATATTACTTATAACACATAATGTATCTTTGTGCTTAATCAATTACAAACAAACAAATAAATGTTTGGAAAACCCACTTCTAATACAAGTTTTCTATAAAACCTCAATGTACATAATACATTTTGACGAAAAATGTTTTTTTTCCAATATCGAGATAAATGTGTATTTTTATGCAGCAGTAATGTCTAATTTTATATGATCTAAAAAACCACGAAAAAGAATGGCCTAAAAGTTTAATGAAAACAATATTTTTGGATTTTCGCGCTGACGTTCACAGAGTAAAGACGAAGCAATGAAAAGTATTCGCTCGTTCCTTTAACAAACCCTAACTGGGGCCTAACCATCAGTGAATATAACTATGAACAACTGACGATTTAGGATTAGGTGTACAACTACTTCAATCGGTAACATCTTTTCAACAAGAAGACCACGTATACAGTGGCACCTCGGATAATACCAAGTCACTGCTAGGACACAAGCCAATGAAGAGCAGGCTAACTCTATTGTAGTAATGCAAGTGGGGACTTGAAACGTAAGCCTTTGCTTGTGTACCATTCTGAGAACGTGAGGGTTTTTCAGAAAAATAATGTCTTGAAAAGTAAACTAAATGTCATGTGGAGGGCTAATAGTAAAGCATGGGTAGCCAGGCGATTGTTTATGGAGTGGGTCTATGAAGTGTTTGCCCCAAGTATAAAAAATTACCTCACGGAAAAACAGTTGCCACTCAAAGCCCTTCTTGTGATGGACAACGCAACTACTCACCCACTTGGAGGACATGTTGGTGGAGGAGTACAGTTTCATTACGGTGTAGCTCTTGCCCCCAAACACAACTCTGAAGTGACCTCTGACACAAAGTTAGCCCTCAGAGAGTTCTGGAAAAATCACTTTAATATCCTCCATTGCTTAAGGTTCATAGACAAAGCCTGGAGGGATGTGTCTTTGAGGACCATGAACTCAGCCTGGAAGAAATTATGGCCAGACTCAGTAGCAGATGGAGACTTTGGAGGCTTTGAGGCTGAGCCTGTTGTCGAGGGTATTGTCTCACTAGGCAAGTGTATGGGCTTGAATGTGAGTGGTGATGATATGGAGGAGATGGTGAAAGACCACAAAACTGAGCTCACCACGGAAGAACTCCAAGACCTTCAGAAGAAGCAGCAACAGAAGGCAACTGAGAAAGTGTCTTCAGATGAGGAGGAGGGAAGGGAAGATGTTCCAAGTTCACTGATCAAGGAAATATATGGAAAGTGGGGAGAGTTACAAAGTTTTATGGAAAAACTTTCACCCCGACAAAGCTGTAGCAAACCGAAACATAAACCTTACTTGCCATGTCTTACTTCAGAAACATTTTAAAATGCAGGCAGAAACAAACCTTATCAGACAAGTTTTTAGTGAGAAACAGGTCCAGTGAGTCTCAAGGAGGTTGTAGCGGTACAAAGAGACAGAAAAGAGAAAGAACCCCAGAAAGAGAGTTACCTAACGTTTTTATGGAAGGTGATTCCCCTTCCAAACAATAATAACCCTCCCACTCTCCACGTTCCTCACCACCTTTCACTTACACCATCAGCTCTCCTCAGCACAGTTAAAGTGCAGTTAAATTTTCATTTATTGTTTTTTTATTATGTTTATAGTTTTTGTGGTTGACTTTATGTATTCAAATATTATTGTACAGGTATAAATAAGCAATATTTTTACTTAAAATGCTTCATAATGCGTAATTTGTGGAGGTCTGTAACGGATTAATATAATTTACAGTATTTCTTATGGGAAAAATTGATTCGGTTTCCGAACAGCCTTCTGGAACGGATTAAGTTCAAGAACCAAGATACTACTGTATTTGTAAATACTTTCTCTTATCAACCCCTTAAATCAACAGGCCTCAACATAAGTCAACAGTTACGTTTGGTAATCAAGCGTGTTTTGATGATCAAAATGGAGAAGAAGGCGAGAGTAAGTGAGAGATCTTTGAGTGTCTAAAACAAGTCATTGACCTCTTCTTACTTAGGTGAGTCTGGTGTGGAATAGAAACTTTAGAATTATAATTCATCGACCCCTCTTACTTAGGTGAGACTGGTGTGGATTACAAGCGTTTATAATTACAAGTCATTGACCCCTCTCACTTAGATGAGTCTGGTGTGGATTACAAACGTTTAGAATTACAATTCATCGACCCCTCTTACTTAGGTAAGACTGGTGTGGATTACAAGCGTTTATAATTACAAGTCATCGATCCCTCTTACTTAGGTAAGACTGGTGTGGATTACAAGCGTTTATAATTACAAGTCATCGATCACTCTTACTTAGGTGAGTCTGGTGTGGATTACAAGCGTTTATAATTACAAGTCATCGACCACTCTTACTTAGGTGAGTCTGGTGTGGATTACAAACGTTTAAAATTATATAACTGAATTAGTGTGTTAAACCACAGCTAGATAAGATAATAATAAAAATTAAAAAGTCCAGACGTTCTACGGAAAACCAAAGCTCTATCGGAACTGTTTCAAATGATGGAGAATCGATCACTGAACTTGTAAAATCAAATAAACAAACAATCGAAAATGAAACCACCTTGGATAAACACACTTTATTTAAAAACGTAAACAAGAAAAGAGGAATGATTCATCCTAGTTCAAAAGAAAACAAAAATAACTATAATAAAATATTTGGCTAAGGGTGAAGTCGTTGTAAAGACGTCTTCAGTTCAGGCAAAATTAAAATATTCATACCCGGTATGAATCCCAATACACAATCATTCATAATTAGCGAAATACACTCTTCCACTAACACTGATGACATGAGAGAGGAACTCACGAGAATACAGGTACCATATACACAAATAAAAGGAATAGGACACAACTAACTACAAACATTATCTAAGTTTACACAGACAGTACACATAACAAATGAAAAAAAGAATTGATAACCAATGGTATCAGGTTTTGGTTCCAGAAGTTTAAAGTAGAAGAAACAAACAATGGCCGTGACTGTTACACAATGCTTTGACTGCCAACACTACGGTCACGTAGCGATAGCTCGCGAGTCATAGCCACGTTGAGCTGGACTTGTAGATAACAATAAATAACTGTAATTGTAACCACCACCGCAAAGCTAACAATAGAGGTTGTTTGAAACACAATTAAATTAAGATAAGAATTTTCAACATAAACACTACAAATAAACCACATTAATACACAACCATAACAACTAACCATAAAAAACAACCACAACAACAACGTACTCTAATGTCGTTAAACAAGTAACAGTAGATGAAATTCTAAAGTACCAAGAACACAACAACTGTCAAACAATTATCAAATAGAGGTTATTAAAACATTTTAAATATTTCAATGTACAGTACCAAAATCCAGTAAACAAACAAAGACTCTGCCACTCTTATTGTAAACAGCAAACATCGACATTACACCAATTTACAATGCAAAGATTCATGGGCGCATTCGTAGCATAAACATGAACAATATTAACAATCCAACTTATTGACATCGAAGGTGGTCTTTCTTCCAAGAAATACGGGATTAAAAACTTTACAGTAAATTATCCTAATATTGTAGTATTTACTGAAACTGTATTATAAACAAAATTATTTGAAATTTTGAGGATACATCACCTTGAGGGTAGGTAGAATTGTAACGGATTTACTATTACATATGTATAGTTTAGTTCCTACGTTTGTTTCAATTCGATGCATGTAACGTATATTTTGGATGTTTATTTTACAAGTTTCGCCTGTTCTATAAATTTGTAGAAGCTTCTCGAGAGCAAGAATCAACAATATATGTTTTACAAAAATACAAGCCTATCTTCAAATATTTTTGGATCAACGAACTTTCGAGAATGTCACCTCAAAGTTTATAAATCGTCACGCAGAGAGACAATTTAGAATATTGTTTGGTCGCTACAGTTACTATACTACAGGGTGGTCGCTAGAAAAGCGGAAAATTTGAGGGCCAGATGAGATCATAAATAAAATGCGTGCTTACTCATTTCTATTTTGATTTCTTTACATCATGAATAAAATGCATGATTTTAATAATTTTGAGCATCTATGATTGTAATATAACATATGCCTTTAAAAAAACTTTGTAAAAGTTATTCTTTGTAAAAATAAATATCTGTTTGACAAATTTTCCGCTTTTCTAGCGACCACCGTGTATAAGCCGCGGAAGCTATAATTGTAATCAACGCTTATGAATCGGAAAACTACAGATGTTTTACGAGGAACGTTTACAGATTCGAATATTACAAACCGTTCAACTTCAGAGAATTAACTTCGGACGTTACTATTTTTACCAAGACATTAAATATCTTCATCAATAAAAAGTCATTGATGTGAGGCCAACCAAGCTAGCTTGCTTAACTCAGAATGAATTTGCTCAACGTAGACCTGGATCTTCGATAATATATATAACATATATAGCTTTCAAATAGCTTTGTGCAAAATTAAAAAACAAACAAACAATATTCAGTTCCAGACCAGATAGAAGACTGCTTTATACAAATTATTATTTGTAATAACTGTTATTGTAAATTACATTGTTGTTTGTATATTAAACTATATTGTGTTAAAAAAGAAAACCGTGTATATCAACCTTTATGCTAAATATTCAAATAACTGCTAATTAAAGTGTACGCCATTTGAACTTGTGATACGTAAAGTAAGTAACATAATAAATTGGAAATTCGTCCGAGATAACTTATAATACGAAACACTAGCAGTAATTATTCGTTGGTTATCCAACTATCTTGACTATGGAAAATGTAGAAGGCACCTACTTCGAATACTTTACTCCAAGGATGGGTGTTTCTCAGGGATGGGTAGTTAACCCTGTCCTGTACATCGCTTAGGTAAGTGACATCCCATTAAACGATGTTATCTAGCTTGGTTTGGTTTGAATTTCGCGAGAGCTATCTGCCTTATCCGTCCCTAATTTAGCAGTGTAAGGCTAGATGGAAGGCAGCTAGTCATCAACATTCACCGCTAACTCTTGGGCTTCTTTTTTACCAACAAATATCTGGATTCACCGCACATTATAACGCCCCCACAGCTGAAAGAGCGAGCATGTTTGGTGCGACGGGAATTCGAACTCGGGACCCACGGATTAGCAGTCGCGTGCCTCAACCACGTGATCATGTAGGGCCTTTGTTAACAACAGTTCAACGTCACAGTTTGTTATTATCTTATACACACCATAAATAGCATTAAAGAATTTACAACCAGTTTTAAAAGAAATATTTGAATATTGTCAGAAATAATGAATAAAAGATACAACACTTAAAAAGAAATTATGACTTGAAAATTCACTTAAATTATAGAAACCATCTTAAGAAACATACATGGGCTCAGCTGTTTTTAGTTACATAAATAAATTCAAAATTCTAGTGTGTATGTGTTTGATATTATAAACCACCTTAAATTATACCTGGACACAGCTGTTCCTAGTTTGTTAAATAAACACAAAACTTTACTGTGTGTTTGATGTTATAAGCCACCCTAAATTATACCTAGGAGCAGCTGTTTTTAGTCAGTTTGATAAATAAAGACAAACACAAAACAGTGTGAGTGACATTATAAACCACCCTAAATTATACCTAGGAGCAGCTGTTCTTACTTTTATGAATAAACAGTAAACTTAAGCGTGGGTGTGTTTAATATTATAAGCCACCCTAAATTATACCTAGGAGCAGCTGTTCTTAGTTTGATAAATAAACACAAAGGGCTATCTGTACTCTGTCTACTACAGGTATTGAAACCCCGGTTTCTTGCAGTATAAGTCAAGAGACGTGCCACGGAGGGTCTTTTTTTGTGACAAATTTGAAAGAAAACCACGTAATCTTAACAATGGTTACTTTTTCTGCCAGAATTTAGAGATATCGAAGATGGGTTTAATAACAAAACTCTAGTCCTAGATAGCACACATCGATTGTATAAATTACTTCAAAGAAGTGGTTGTTTTCAATTAAGCACAAAGCTACACAATGGGCTATCTGTGCTTTGCCCACCACGGGTATCGAAAACCGGTTTTTAGCGTTATATGTCCACAGACATACCGCTGAGAAACTGCGGGGTACCTCAAGGACAACCAAAACGTATATTAAAAACAATTTTTTTCCAGAGGTTTAGCCGTTCTCAATACCTAAACAATGAACAGTAGCGAAATTTGGGGAAATCGAATACAAGTTTCAATAAAAGCTCATCCGAATTTATGATGCAAATTTTTTTCAAGACATCAAAGGCTGTAGGCTGTATAAGTAATATTGAAAAACGTTCTTTTTTAAATAGCAATTAATTAAATCAAAAAACTAATACGTATTATTTCTAACGAAATATAGCTGCCCCCCGCTAGTACAGCGGTACGTCTCGGTGGGCTGAGCAGATAGCCCGATAACACATGAAATAAGCTATATCACATAATTAGTCACATTAACTATCGCTCTCGATTAGGAAATATATAAGTAGCTTTTCCAGCGTCAATTTAAAAAGTGATTAAAGATAGTTTCAGTGAAAGACATTTGTAACTATTGCTCTCTAGTAGTAAACGATGTAAGTATGATTAAATATACGTTTTTAGCCAAAAATAAACGTCAAAAAATAATAAAAGACAACAATTAGATCTTAAATCGGTCAGGAGATGGAGCCATGAACTAAACGTTTGTACTTGAAAAAGAAGAACAATCCTCAACAGCTGCGACACTTAGAATTATTGTAGTTAGAATTAGAGTAAATTATCCTCTAATGTCTTTCCGCTTTGTTATTAGTTTTAATTTTGTGTTCTTGTAACACCAAGCGTTGGGCGTACGTTTACCCCATACGGTTTTGTTACTAATCACGGTCTCTACCAACCTACCCCTAAATGAAATTATGACAAGGTTAGAACAAATCAATTTATGACACCTTGAGCCTAGTCAAATAATCAATCGGAGTAGTTTGATTTCCTGAGTTCAAAACTCTAATTAGATCTCAAATCAGTCAAGAGACGACAGATCTATGAGCAAAAAGTTTGAACTAAAAAAATAAGTGGGGCTATTCCACAAGCCGTTATGCCGCGGCTGAAAACTTGGTTGCCATGTGTACTGTGTAGGTGTAATTTTAATTTATCTACTAATAAATGCTCATTTTTTTCTTTAGACATTTGATTTTCCAGTCGGTCTCGAACAGTATAAGCCCGTGGAGATGTCACATGGGGGCTGAATTATGATACCATGTTAAAAAAACAATTTATCAAATGGCACGCGCAGTTTTTCGTAATGTAGTACCGGCGTTTCTTGCAACTAAAAGTACCCGTTATTAGACCTATTTACTGTCTCTATTATTTGTAGACCTTGACCATTCATAATGTTTTAACATGTTTAAGCGATAACGCTGACAAATAAAACTATTATCTCAATACGTGTATGTGTACGTTCATAAAAAGTGTTATTGTAACGAGTAAATTGAAGAATCTTATCTATCGTTTAAACATTAATACTTACAGTGAATCTCTAACAGTTTATCATAATATTATAAATATAACTAAACAGCAAGTTCAAGAACTTTACACAAAACAATGTCTTGATGGAAATTATCACCTGTCATCAGACAGTCAAGTTTGTATCAAAACACGTATACGTGCGTGTATATATAGGTTTAGAGAGAGATATAACTAAACTGTATAGATAGATGTGTCTATGACTAACTTTGGCGTGAGCTGATAACCCAGTAAGTCACTAACGTTTGACTTGAATGTTGACTTCTGTCGTCCAGTGGTAAGTTTTTGTTTTTCTTTTACTTCTAGTCATACTTTAGGTTTCGGTATACTTGATGTTTCTGTATTATGTTACATGTATCATATCTTTCTGTGTGTAATAGCATAATGTGGTATGCTCTGATTGGATGAAACGATTAATATTTTTATTCCAAGGAACTAAACGTTTTAGCTTAAGCTAACTAATTTGTGTGATTTGGTATATTTCGATTATTTTAATTATTTTGTGAAGTATGTGTCTGAAGAATAGTTAATATTATTTAACACGTTTAGTTTTGCAATGGATTTAAGTTTTAACTATGAACTTAAATCTCGCTTTTTAATCTGAGTTTATTTAAAATAAATTAAAATTCAGACATTAGAGCTGACTGACTTAAAATTCAAATATTAGATATTAGAGCTGACTGACTTAAAATTCAGATATTAGAGCCGACTGACTTAAAATTCAGATATTAGAGCTGACTGATTTAAAATTCAGATATTAGAGCTGACTGACTTAAAATTCAGATATTAGAGCTGACTGATTTAAAATTCAGATATTAGATATTAGAACTGACTGACACTGTTAAACACAATATTTCCGATAGTCAAGTAAAATTTATTTCGTATAAATTCCACCACTATCAGAAAATGGCGAACGTAACTTCAAACCTTTAGTTGCTATATTACAACAAGGTAAAATATGACAGTAATCTTATTACACGTAGGAACAAATTGCTGAGTTAACGAGCTTCTTTCAGAAAAAACAACTGGCATATATTAATAAAGTAACGAGTCATTCTGCATTTTAATAGAATATCAAGTCACCGCATATGTTAATAGAGTAACAAGTCACACCATATATTAATAGAGTAACAAGTCACTGCATATGTTAATAGAGTAATGAGTCACACCGTATATCAATAGAGTAACGAGTCACTGCACGTGTTAATAGAGTAACGAGTCACTGCACGTGTTAATAGAGTAACGAGTCATTGCATGTGTTAATAAAGCAATAAGTCACTGCATGTGTTAATAGACAAGTGGATCACTATATATAGTAACGTTTTACACAGTTTATTCGCTGGTTTTGTTATTATATTTACTACACTATTTGTATTCTTTTCTTTACAGTTATCAAGCCAATTTATTAATACATTGAAAATGAAAGTATTCATCTGTGTCATATTTCTTGTTATTATATCAACTACTTGCTCATTGGACAATGGGTTGGCACTAACTCCTCCCATGGGCTGGTTGTCATGGGAACGATTTATGTGTAACGTAGATTGTGACCACGATCCACAAAACTGCATCAGGTAAACAACGTACTTTTCTTAATAGTTACTCAATATTCTAAAAACCAGTATGTCATCAGTTAAATTTTAATTTACATTAAAACATCTGACAAATTAAATGTAGTTTCGTACTGCTATGATACATCAATTTGGCTAAGATTGTTTTTAGTAATAACTATGTGCCTAGCATCCTTTAAAATAGTAATTTATTAAAATTTCTATCTCTATCTTTCTTCCTCTGAACTTTTTAGTGAGAAATGGCCAATGGATGATTTTCTCTTTAGTCGCTGCATGTCGGCTCATAGAATGGCTCTGAGGACACTCTCTTAGCTCATATCTCTGTCATTTCTTGACCGATTTGAGTTACAGTTATGGACTCAGTAAGAAGCAGCTGAGGATATTTAAACTTAGTAACTCTTTATGTGTTGTTAGATAATTTATAATCTTACAGTGAGCCAGCTGTTAATACAGGTATTAATGTTACCATCGTAATACATGACCACAAAGGAACTTCAAAGTATGTGTAGCTGCTCAAAACATACCATTTTGAAACATAGGGCTAAATCCAAAGCTTGGAATTAACATCGAAATTGAGATAAATAAGATTGAAGGAGAGTGTTATTTACAAATGAGTCAAAATTCAGATTCAGTGATGACACAGAGTGACAAAATACATCGAACTGTGATGAGGAACCAAAACAAGTATATACTACATCTTTGTCTGCAGGAAACTGATGGTTACATGACTGTTTACGATGTCAAATATGGTAAAGTGATACTTGGAATATAAAAATATGCTCATTGAAAACTTGCAAGTATGAAATCTTAAATAATAACATGTCATAATATGTGACACAACTGATTTAAGTAAATAATAACATGTCATAATATGTGACACAACTGAGTTAAGTAAAATAATAACATGTCATAATATGTGACACAACTGATTTAAGTAAATAATAACATGTCATAATATGTGACACAACTGATTTAAGTAAATAATAACATGTCATAATATGTGACACAACTGGTTTAAGTAAATAATAACATGTCATAATATGTGACACAACTGATTTAAGTAAATAATAACATGTCATAATATGTGACACAACTGATGTAAGTAAATAATAACATGTCATAATATGTCACACAACTGAGTTAAGTAAAATAATAACATGTCATAATGTGTCACACAACTGAGTTAAGTAAAATGATAACATGTCATAATGTGTCACACAACTGAGTTAAGTAAAATAATAACATGTCATAATATGTCACACAACTGAGTTAAGTAAAATAATAACATGTCATAATATGTCACACAACTGAGTTACTTTTGTAAATTCAGTAAAAATATATTGCAGTAATTGTACAGCATGTATGTCTGTACTCTTATGAGATTAGCAATCGAGTTTTGATGCCCGTCATGATCAGAGCACAGAAAGCACATGGTGTTGCTTTGTGCTTAATTACAAATAAAGAAAACAAACCATAATTATTTATAATGATATATGCACATGTGTACACACACACACATATATTTATATCTAGCCTGAACAGTTTTGTTTTGTGGTATATTTTATGTTTGTGCCATAAAACACTAAATCAATCAATCAATCAATCAATATATTTTATGTAATTAAAACGTGCGCGAGCAAAAACAAAATACACGTAGATGCAATTATTGTAAATTGATTCTTTAACTGACTTGGAACCATTTCACAAAACAGAATGAGGCCCGGCATGACCAGGTGATTAAGGCACTCGACTCGTAATCCGAGGGTCGCAGGTTCGAATCTCCGTCACACCAAACATGCTCGCCCTTTTAGCTGTGGAAGCGTTATAACGTGACGGTCAATCCCACTATTCGTTGGTAAAAAGAGTAGCTCAAGAGTTGGCGATGGATGATGATGACTAGTTGCCTTTCCTCTAGTCTTACACTGTTAAATTAGGAACGGCTAGTGCATATAGCCATCGTGTAGCTTTGCGCGAAATTCAACAAAAAAGAAACAAAACAGATTATACACAGAAACAATTGTTGTTCCTCCAATACTAACTTTGGTTAGAAACTGTTGATCAATAAAACCTTCAGAACTGTGTTGGATATCAACTTGAACTTAATAATGCCTATTATTATGCTCAACTGATTTTCCCAATGACATCCCTATTTCAGAGTGAATTAAATGTTTTAATTTCTTTATGTACTTCTATAGTAGACAGTTTAAAGTATATCCTCCTTATCAACTTTAAATAACTATTCGAAACGTCAGTCCAAGTGTTGTAATCGTTCAACGTCTTTGGCTGTTCAAATCTTTCCAGTGAGCGGCTCTATAAAGACATGGCGGACCGGATAGCTCACGACGGGTTCAGAGAACTGGGGTACGAATATGTTAACATAGATGACTGTTGGATGGCAAAGCTGCGAAACGCTGAAGGTCAGCTGGTTGCTGAACCGAAACGCTTCCCTAGCGGCATCAAGGCGCTTGCCGATTATGTAAGCAATTCATCTTTATCCTTCTACTCGTCTTTAATGTCAACTTATCCATTCAAGCTATTTTAACATTAATTATAAAATTCAAAATGATGTTATTAAAATATTCTAATGTTACACATACAATCCCTCTGACTGTTAACTTAATGTTACCCAGGAACAATATTACATGGCTTACTTACACAAAATATAATTATTTTTCTTTCTAAAGGATGTTTTAATTGACTTATATCTCTATTCACTGGAAATAAAAGCTGTTTCCTTATCCCAAATATTGTTTAGGAGTAAATACAGGTAAGCCTAATACAGAAGTACAGATAGGCCTAATATAGAAGATGCCCGGCATAATCTGATCGTAATCTTAGAGTCATGGATTCGAATCCCTGTCACATAAAATATGCTTACCCTTTCAGCCGTATGGGCTTTATAATTTTGAGGTCAATCCCGCTTTTCGTTGGTAAAAGAGTCGTGGATAGAGATGACTAGTTGCCTTCCCTCTAGTCTCTACACTGCTAGTCCTCATGTAGCTTTGTGCGAAATTCAAAACAAACAAACAAAATATAGAAGTACAGGTTGGTTTAATATAATCGAAAAAAAATTCTCACTTCTCCCGTTAGGTTCACTCCAAAGGTTTAAAACTAGGAATCTACCAAGACTGTGGTATTCTGACTTGTGCAGGCTATCCAGGAAGTGCTTTCCACTTTGAAATAGATGCACGAACATTTGCTGATTGGGGTGTAGATATGCTAAAACTGGACGGTTGCAACGCTATTCCCATGCTGATGGATACTAGTAAGTAACAGGTGGATTTGCTATTATTTAACACTGTGTCCTTACTGATGAAGTCTAGTAAGTAACAGATAACAGACAGAGGTAGACGTGATGTTTCACATTTAGTTCTTTGTTTTTAAACTCTTTTCTTATAGTTTATCCTCGCATGACAAAAGCGTTGAACAAAACAGGAAGACCCATCGTCTTTTCTTGCGAATGGCCTGATTACCAACGTGGTGTTGGAATGAAGGTAACAATGATTTTGTTGTTTTATCTTTATCTCGTCTATTATTAAAATGAAGGTAACAATGATTTTGTTCTGACTTATCTTTGTCTCGTCTATTGTTGGAATGAAGGAAACGATGCTTTTGTTCTGATTCGTCTTTGTCTCGTCGTGATATGAAAATGAGGAAAACAGTTACTTACTTATTTCGTGGTTGGTTAGTTGTTTTTCTCAGTTGACTACTTTTGTTAAAACTGATTTTCAAATTTTACTTTCTATGTTAAAGAAATATCCAAGTATTAGTTTCAATTGTCACATAAAAAAATTCACAAGACAAAAGATCTAGACAATTTCTTACATCCAATATTATATTAATAGCAATTAATAAATTGAATGTAAATATGTTTGGATTTTGCTTTATTACACATTTCATCTGATATAATAGTTAATTATCTTTTGGCAATTTATGTTTTTATAGTAAACTTTTGTTACAATTTTGTTGATTCTATCTTAAAATTAATGCCCCCTACTAGTACAGTGGTAAGTCTGTAGATTTACAACGCTAAAATCAGGGGTTCGATTCCCCTTGGTGCACTCAGCAGATAGCCTGATGTGGCTTTGCTATTAGAAAAAAACATACACACACACACACACAAACTCCTAAAATAAAAATAGCTCGAGGTATTTTCCAGCTTAGCTGATTCATAAATAAATAACTAGTCATTCACCTCTGAATAATTTTAAAAATTCAATCACTTGAGTTCACTTGGTAAAGTCACCTGCTCAAATCAGGGGCTCAATTCTCCTCGGTAGAGTCAACAGGTAGCTGGATGTGGCTTTGGTATAAGAAACCACACACTCGGTAAACGTAGGATGGTTTATAAAAGGATTTCTAATGTTCATTTGATAATAAAGATATTTTGACAAACGGTTTTCAAGATGAATTTGGTAACAAGAATGGTTTGACAAGAGGTTTGTAAGATGAACTTGATAACAAGGATGGTTTGACAAGCGGTTTTCAAGATGAACTTGGTAACAAAGATGGTTTAACAAACGATTTTCAAGATAATAAAGATGGATTGACAAGCGGTTTTCAAGATAAACTTGAAATGATAATAAGGATGGTTTGACAAATGGTTTTCAAGATAAACTTGAAATTATGATAAGGATGGTTTGACAAACGGTTTTCAAGATGAATTTGGTAACAAGGATGGTTTGACAAGAGGTTTGTAAGATGAACTTGATAACAAGGATGGTTTGACAAGCGGTTTTCAAGATGAGCTTGGTAACAAAGATGGTTTTACAAACGGTTTTCAAGATAAACTTGGTAATAAAGATATTTTGACAAACGGTTTTCAAGATGAACTTGATAACAAGGATGGTTTGACAAGAGGTTTTCAAGATAAACTTGGTAATAAGGATGGTTTGACAAACGGTTTTCAAGATGAATTTGGTAACAAGGAAGGTTTTACAAGAGGTTTTCAAGATGAACCTGGTAACAAGGATGGTTTTACAAGAGGTTTTCAAGATGAACCTGGTAATAAGGATGGTTTGATAAACGGTTTTCAAGATGAATTTGGTAACAAGGATGGTTTGACAAGAGGTTTTCAAGATGAAACTGGTAACAAGGATGGTTTGACAAACGGTTTTCAAGATGAACGTGATAATAAAAATGGTTTACACTGAACTAAAAATTTATAGGCCTCTTGATAAAATGGTCGGAAAAAGAGATTTCATCACAAGAGTATCTGTATTGCACTATTAATTAAATATTATTTCTATCGTAGTAAACATCATTCGGTGGTGTAGTGGTAAGTATGAGGGCTTATAATGCTAACATTTGTATTTCGATCCCTGTAGGGGATATAACACAGAATGTCCAATGTGTAGCTTTGTACCTTATAACAACCAAGTATATTTAGTGCATTTTGTGGCACTTTTATGAACTGTTAACTCAATGTAACTTTAGTTGACTGAGACACGTTTTGTAGTCTTTCAGTGTGAGATATATTGGTTTATGAATATCTAAACGAACTGATGATTAATCGTTAAAGAGACACAAAGTTAATCAACCGTGTGAATCTACTTTCCAACTGTCATCTGGTGACGACTTTATGAACTTTATATTTGTGGAAGGTTTTCATTACATCAAACCCCTAAGCGGCTCAGAAAAAGTCTGTTTTGTGCGTTAAAACTTGAGTTTCGATACTCTCGGTGGACAGATCACTGATCGCCCATTGTGTAGCTTTGTGCCTAACTGTGAACAAAACTGTATACTATCTCACGTCCAAAGTAAGGGAATTGTGTGATAAAACTCAGTTTTTAATGAAAATATCATTAAATTCTATATAATGTCAAATATATATATATTATTGTTCGAATGAAAACTTTAAGTTTCATATGTTTAACATGAGAATAAAGTTAAATGTATATCCTATGATTAATAATTAATTAATAATTACAAACCAATCAGGGGTTTAAACCAATTTTCTTAATTACCTCATTGCTTGTGGATAACAAATTTATCACTTATATTTTTCTACACACATATATACATACATTAGTAAATGGATATATCTGTTATTTCACATTAGTTACTGATGGGGTCCCCTTTTATTGCTAGGGCTCCTTCTGTATACTTTATCGCAAATTTGCGGTTGTACCCACTTTTTTTGGGAGGGTCTGAGTTTTATAATAACAAATAAATAAACTCAGTGTCACGAAGTGCGAGGACCTTAAATTAACGGTATTAAAGGGGAATTGTTTTTTGGTAGAGCTTTGTGTGTTGGAGCTGACGAGCGGGATTCGAATCTGTGCTATACTACAACATATTATTCGTATTTTCAGCTCTAGGTGCATTATAAGTGTAACAATAAATTTTTTAGCGTGGATAGTGGACGCTTCTGTCTGGCTTCTTTCCATCTGTCAGTAATTAAAAATTGTGGACCACACCGTACAGACTTAGTAATTGTGACATAAATGTAAACAATTGTAATTTAACGGTAAAAAACAATCTGATAAATAATGAGACAGTCTGAAGATTTATAATGGCATAGTATTTCAAATGAAGTTAAAACAAAATGCAGCGAAAGGAATAAAACCAAATAAAATGATGTACAAAACTACAAAATTATCATAACAAACATAGCTTGGTTTTAGAGGTTGCTGAGAATGTAGTAAATGCACGTAGAAGTAGGGATACACCATATATCCTGAATACATTTAACAAAATAAGTGGATGTTTAATGTTGCTCCGTTCTCCATCATTCCTTCAAGTCTGCTAATTATCCTGTTGGGGACCAAAAAAAGAGGAAGGATTTATAACTTGAGAAAAAGAAAGAAAAGTGGTTTATAGCTTTAATCTATGTTTTCCACGTTAATTATTAACAAAACCCCTTTCCCAGTTTAATTACAAACAATAAAATATGGAACAAGTATAAAAGTTTTCAACTTGAATGCCAATTTGCTACTCAAGGATCCATTTACTATGCAGTATTTACTCTACTTTTTAAAGCTTGTAGATGGTGTATCTCCATTATACTCTGGACCCTTAATCTACGTATACGTACATGTCTAAAACCAATAATTTTTATACTATAATTTGTAAGTGGTGTCTGGCATGGTCTGGTGGTTATGGCAATCTGCAGTTCGTGAGATTGAATCTCGTCACTTAATATGCTTATCCTTTCAGTCATGGTGGCATTATAAAGTTGTGGTCGATTCCCCTGATCGTTGATAAAAATAATCCAAAGAGTTGGAGGTGGATGATGTTAATTATCTTCTTTCTCTGTAGTCTATCTCTTCAAAATTACAGCTGGCGCAAGAATTCTTCAAATAACTTTGAATGAAACTCAACAACACAAAAAATGTACTTTGATTTTCGTCTTGTTTTGTTCATTCCACTTTTGTTTTCTTTTTTGCCCTCCTCTGACACAGCGGAATGGCTGTGGACTTACATCACTAAAAATTGGGTTTCGATACACGTGGAGGTCAGTGAACAGATTGTTGTTTTGTGCTTCGCTTCAAACAAGCAGACAAAAACCTTTTTATATCAGTTATATTTGTTAACTTTAAACTTACACATATGTATGTGTGTGTTAATTCAAACCAAAAATAACATAATATTATATAATTTACTTTTATGTTTTTTTAACAAGAGAGGTCCTAAAAATTTCAGTATAGGACAAGGAAACGTAAATGTTGCTAATATCAAAAGTGGTATTAAACTTAATATTGTATGCCTAAAAGAAAAGTGATTGCAAAATAATTCCAATAAAACAGCTTTCAGTGTGCCACTGTTCGACATAAAACCACAGACGTACGTATTACAAGAGGGTCAAGACTTTATAGTAAAACGATTTTGAATATGCAAATCAGAAAGTTAGGAGATAAAAAAGACAGCCGATATAAAATCATGATAGCACAGATTGTATCAGAACTACACTTTGAGATTTTTTGGCATTTCATATGTAATGTGATGCCATTAAAAATTGATAGTTTTAGGGAAATATATGTCATACCTGCTATGGTGAACAAAGTGCAACATCCTGTCTTCGCGAAGACAAAAGTATGTGATAAAATTCTTCCATCTCACCCATACAACAATGAAAACGAGGCCACAGTGATGAGGTTCACCGATATAAAGCTTACAGTCGTGTCTCCTATCCCAGTAAAAATGCATCAAAATGGGAAAATTACTCCAAGGAAGAGCAGGAAAGTTCATAATATGAACTTCAGATCTTCCGGTCATAATGTGTGCTTTGTCAAAAAATCTTATCCTATCCCTAACTTTCAGTTTGCCTCCTACACGTCCGCGTTACATACGGAGCTGCAGGACTATTGTCTGGATGTACGACCGTCAGACTAAGCACGGCAGGACATAGACTGTAATGATGTGGTGAGGCTTCGACATCATTTTAATATAATGTGTTTAAACACTGTTCTTTGTTTGTATCTCTTGAACCTTTATTAATATGATAAATTGAATTTGATCGCTTAATCTTATGTACTCTCCAAATCACAAGTAAGCCTTATATAACCAGTGACTCAACAATAAGTTCCAGGACTACTAACACTAAAAATAGTATTTTGATAGTCACTGTGGGCAGAATGGAAGTAGCCCATTGTGTAGCTTTGTACTTAACAAGAAACAAACATCGTCAAACACGAACGTGATTGATGTAAACTGTTTTCAGCCAAATTACACAGCAGTTGCTATGAACTGCAATATGTGGCGGAACTTTGACGATATCGCCGACTCTTGGAACAGTGTCCTGTCCATCATTGATTACCACGCTTCTCACCAGGATCAACTGATACCTGCAGCTGGACCTGGAAAGTGGAACGATCCAGACATGGTAAGGGGTTTCATCCGAGGATTTCTTAATGTTTGGATTATATTTTGAATATTGTAAAATGGTTTCAGAAAATAATTATTAATCCCCACAGTGTGTTTCTTCTGGTAACGATGGGCTCTAAGCCAACTGGAATTAGTTTCAGTTTTTATTATAAAAGTCAAGGTTTTCCTCCTTTAGCAAAAGATTAATAATTGCTTCATTAGATGGCGCTGTTCGAAGTTATAATTACCTTGTGTATAAATGTATGTAAACCATCTAGAACCAGGTGTGACCAAGCAATAAATGTATCGGGCTACGTCATCAGAAGGTTCAAGCTGAAATATACCAGTAAACATATCTGCACTTGAAAATCGTCATGTTACCAATGGTTTAGCAGCAAACTGGGACCTATATCGTATTCAGTAGAAGTTTAGTTGTCAGTTGATAAGTAAATAAACTACAGCACGAATGTTCCAGCTTGTTGATATCATAACTAGCTTCATAAAACTTTGAAATAAGTATTAAATTTATGTAGGTTATCAATTATACAAGGTATATTTTGGTTTCAGTGCAGTTCCAATATGACAGATTAACGACAATCTGTAGATGAAAGTTTAGGCTAAACAATTGTTACTATACTTTCAATTGTTTATCTTCAGATTCAGTTTAGTAATGAGTTTTCTGTTGCACGTCAAACTTTATTAGCTAATATTTGTATAAATTAACGAAACCCTACATAAAACGTGAAGGTATTAAATATTTTATCCTCATATGTTCAAATCATATTCTTTATTATATAACTTTTTTGTAGCTAATTATTGGTAATTTCGGATTGAGTTACCACCAAGCCAAAGCTCAGATGGCGCTGTGGGCAATTCTTGCGGCTCCTCTTCTTATGTCCAACGACCTGCGATCTCTTAGGCCTGAATTTAAAGAAATCTTGACCAACAAGTACGTTATCTCTGTTAACCAGGACCCCCTTGGACTCATGGGGAGACGAATTTACAGTGTAAGAAAAACTGTTTTGTTTTGTTTTTTTCTGTTGATTTAAACGGACACAGAGGTGAACAGTGATATACATACTTCTGGATAATAAATGAAATATATTTTAAGTTTTTAGACAACTCATTGGATCTAAAACGGACCAAGCATTGCCAGATGGGTTAAGACGTTCGACTCCTCATCTGAGGGTCGCGTCTTTGATTCTCCATTGCATCAAACATGCTAGCCCTTTCGGCTATGAGGACGTTATAATGTTACATGCAATCCCATTATGCGTTGATAAAAGAGTTGGCGGTGGATGGTGATGACTAGCCGCTTTCCCTCTAGTCTTAGACTGCTAAATTAGGGACGGCTAGCGCAGATAGCCCTTAAGTAGCTTTGCGCGAAATTCAAAACAAATCAAACCAAATCACATACTGTTGAATGGTAACATCAAAGGTAAGTATCATGGCTGATTTATTATCTTGTATGTGCGGGATGAGGCCTTCAATTTTTTTAAACGCGCAGTTTAATCCCTTCCATATAAAATGGAGTAAGTTTAACATATTTTTCATTCTGTGTAAAAATGAAATTACAGAGTGAAATAGATCAATCTTTAATTATTTATGTATGTTGTTATCGAAAATAAAGCTGTACAACGAGGATTAAGCAAGATTAAATTCGAGAACATTTAACCTTTAAGATGTCTGCACATTAAATTTTAATTTCTATGATGTTGTGAGTGTTGATATGTGTTTATTCATTGAGTACACATGTACAAAAATAATACAAAGTGTGATATTACAATAGTTCCTGGTTTTGTCATGAATAACGTGACTCAAGGTCTCCTTGAGTTATTTTTAACTACAGGTGGCAGCACTTATCTTAATATTCTTAACACTCCCACATTTATACATTAATGCCAGTCCAACATTATCTCCGAACCTTTCAAATGCATTTCTAGCAAGTGGCTCTGTAAGAATGTTAGCAGTCATACTGTTTGTGGGGCAATATTCCAGTTTTACTCACCCGTTCTGCACACATTGGCGAATGAAGTGGTAACAAATATCAATGTGTTTTGTTCTTGCATGACCCACTGGATTCTGTGCCATTGCAATTCCTCCATGGTTTTCTTCCATAATACGAACAGGGTCATCAACTTCGGAACCTATTTCTTGCAGTACTCTTCTCAACTTTACTGTTTCCTGTGCTGCAAGACTCAAGGCTATATACTCTACCTCCGAGGTGGACTGGGCCACCATGGATTGCTTTTTGCTAATCCAAATTACAGCTGCTCCTGCTTGAATGAAGATATTTCCTGATGTGGACTTCCTATCATTCGGGTCTCCAGCAAAATATGCATCTGAGTAACCAGTAATGACGTCTCCTGGTACGTTTACAAACTTAAGACTAAGATCAGCTGTTCCTTTCATGTAACGAAGGATTCTCTTTGCTGCTGTAAAATGTGCTGTGTTGAGCTGAACACAATATTTAGATATTACTCCCACTGCAATATCTGGTCTTGTTCCCATTGCAGTATACAGAAGGCTGTCTACCAACTACTGGTACAAACTGCAGTCAATCTGACACCATCATCCTTTTGCAGTTAAACGTTTACATCTGATGGAGTTGCAACTGCCTTACACTCACTCATTCCAAACATCACCAGCATAGTTTAGATATATTGTCTTTGATTTAACCATACACAACCATTCTGTTCATCCTCAACAACGTTGAGTCCAAGGATGTAATGAAGTTTTCCAAGATCTTTCATGCAGAAGTTTTCCTTCAGTGCTTCCTTTATAGTGATTATTTCATCATCACTATCAGCAACCAAAATAATATCATCCACATATACTGCAACTATTGTTAGATTTTCACCCTTCCGTATGTAAACACATGGATCTGCTGAGCTCTGTTCATGAAATGATTTGTTCCAACAGTGTGGTTACTGTTTTAATCTATGCAGTGATTTTTTCAGTTTACACACAAGGTTTTCTTTTCCTGGAACAGCGTAGCCTTCCGATTGTTCCATGTATATCTCTTCATTCAGAAATGCAGTTATGACATCCATTATTCTGCACAGTAAATGTAATCAAGGAGCGACTGGGGAGAAGGTTTCCTCGTAATCAAGACCATAATTCTGTGAGTAACCTTTGGCCACCAGCCTACTGTTGAACCTCTCTACATTTCCAGTATTTCCATACTTAACTTTGAACACCCACTTAGAACCTATAGGTTTTCTTCCAACTGGTAATTCCACTAGATTCCAGGTGTCATTTTCTTGTAAAGACTCAAATTCCAGATCTGTGGTTGACTTCCACTCCTTTGCATTGTCAATTGACATTGTTTCATTTAATGTGCTTGGCTCTTACACACTGCATCAGTTTGCAGTGTGACAAACTGATTCATTTGCTGCTGCCATATCAACATACTCATCGTATCCATAGCAGATGGGGGTTTACTGTTTCTTGCTGGTCGTTCAGCTTTCACTTCTGTTTGTTGGTACACTATCTGTTTACTTGATGAGATATACTCATTTCTCACAGGCTCTTGACCAAATTCTGTTTCATTAAAATAACATCTTGCCGTATGAAAATCTTCCTGGATTTTTCATCGTACAGTCGATATCCCTTGGTGTAGTTATCATATCCAATAAAACGTACCTTCATAGACTTCATGTCTAATTTCTGTCTCATGTATCTGGCACATATGCATATGCAAGACATCCGAACACTTTCATGTGTTCTACATCTGGTTTCTCTCCATACCATCTCTCATATGGTGTACAACCATCTTTTATTGCCGATGTGGATACTCTGTTACCCACAAACGCTGCAGTAGCTACAGCTTCCATCCAGTACATTCTTGGTAACTTAGCACGTGACAGCATGCTTCTTACTGATTCCACAAGAGTTCTGTTCCTTTTCTCAGCAACGCCATTTTGTTATGAACAATATGCTACTGACATCTCATGATGAATGCCTTTTGACTTCAAATATTGCTGGACCTCATTTGATATATATTTTTCGCCATTATCTGTGCGCAGAGTTTTTATGCACTCTTAAGATTCATTTGAGTACAACTTCTCAAATTCATTGAATTTATTAAAGACTTCTGACTTATGTTTCAAGAAATACACTCTGCAACACCTTGAGTAATCATCAATAAATGTAACAAAGTACTTGCTACCTCCAATAGATGGAGTTTGCATCGGATCACAGACATCACTGTGTATCATTTGCAGTCTTCCCTTTGATATGATTTCTCCCACTGACTTAAATGGCTTCCTGTACATATTACCTTCAGTGCATCCCTCACAGAAACTGGCTTTATCAGACTTCTGGAATTTGATTCCACTTACATTTCCACTCCTGACAAGCTTCTGTAATTGTGAAACACTGACATGCCCTAGTCATTCATTGATGCCATATATCCAAGCCATTCATGCTTCTGTTTCAGGCTACTGTGGCATTCTCAATAGCGCTGGTCTTACAGTCCAGTTGGTATAGACCATCATTCTTTCTTGTACCCATGTCATGGAGTTGTCTTGATTTACCTCGGATGTAACAGTGATTAACTCCAAACTGCACAACATTTCCTTTTAGAGTAGCAGCTCCTACTGAAAATATATTGTTAGCTAATTTTGGTATATGAAGACACTCTGCATTGTGACATGCTTTGAATTACTGGCTTTAAATGTCATTTCTTGTTTACGGATTCCAACTCCAAGAGCTTCAGCAGTTCTTCGATCACCAATCCTAACTTGTGATAAAATTATAATATGTTCCTCTGGTGTGTCATATGCCAAGACGTACCATAATCAACCAACCATTCCTCGTTTCCTATTCCTTTATCCTGGTTTGTTACAAAGGCAACACCATTGTTTCCATCAGTATAATCTTCAGCTACATTAATATCCACATCTTTAGCTTTGTAGACCATTTCCTTCAGTGTTGGGCAATTGTATTTTATATGTCCCTCTCTGCCACACTTGTAACACTTGAAGCTGTTACCCCTTTCCTTTGTTTCTTGTGTTTCATGTTATTTGAAGTTGCTATGAGTGGTTAATGCAGTTGATGATGTTTCATTCGATGTGGTCTTTTTCTCCTTTTGTTCTTTATTAATCAGTGCCTGTTGCACAAATTCTAATAAGATATCAACAGTTCTGGTTTCCAGAACTGTTACAATTGTATCATAGCTAGCTGGCAGACTTCCAAGTTAGGTAACAATCTGATCTTCTTCTGCTATTTCTGCCCCAACCGTAGCAAACTGATCCGTTAATTCCTTCATTTGTTTCAAATGTTCTTGAACCGTCATGCTTTCTTTCATCTCACATCGAAAATACTTCTTTTTCAGGAATAGTTTATTGGCTAGTGTGTTCCTATCAAAGTGAGCACGCAGTACATTCCATGCTTCCTTGGGAGTTGTGCATGAGGGGACAAGATAGAGTTGTGCACCTTCAATATTCAGAACAATTGTTGAAAATGTTCTTTCCCTTTTCCTGTTGAAATCTGCCCTTGTTTGATTATTTGCTGTCTCTGCCAGTACCTCTGTTTCATTCACATGGCCCCACAGGCCTTTTCCTCTCAATAAATGTTCCATTTGAAATTTCCATGTGTCCCAATTATTTTCCCACAACTTATCAATTGATATTTCATCTTCCATTGTCAAACTATTTCAACCACAACTGTAATATTCCTTTCTTTGATTTAGATATATATTTTCCCTTTATATGGCTCGAGGAAATAGAGTGTCAATCAATATTTTACTTACAGTTTATCTTGGTATTTCACAATGGCTTCCAAACAAAGAAAACGAATCACCCAGCACTTGTGACATGATAAAGTATCCATGTAAACCCTGTGCCATCCAACAAAAATTGTCGTCTAAAACTGTTCTACAGTAATCCTCAGTATCTCTTGGATTACTTGTACTGACAATTTTAAAACAGTTTCATCTGTTTAAGCACTATTAGAGCATTCCTGGGCTCTTAACCTGTTGATATGTGTTTATTCATTGAGTTCACATGTACAAAAAAAATACAAAGTGTGACATCACAATACTTCCTGTTCCTGTCACACAAAATGTTCTCCTTGAGTCATTCCTAACTACAGGTGGCAGCACTTACCTCAATATTCTTAACAGTAGGTTGTCATTTATTTATTTGGAAGTAGATCTGCCATAGAAAGTACAAACGTGATGTGAAAAATAAACGATCTTATAAAGAAATGCAAAAAATTCTACACATAATGATTTTAATTAAAACAAAGTTCATAATTATTCATTATATTTTTATACAGCTTTAGTATTAAATCTGTTACATTTTTAACACTACATTCTTTATCTAGCTACTTAACATTTTTCAAGAATTAGAAAAGTTAAAAATAATAGTATTCCAATCAGAAAATATTAGCTGTATCTATTACCGACGACGCGTTTTGCTCAATCCAGAACTCATCAGGCCGGTTGGGACACAGCAAACACAGAAGGAGTCGTAATTCTGTTTATACATTTCTTACTAGCGTACAAGACTAATGCATTCCTTAATTGGCCAGTTCCTCCTGCTGCAATTTCACCTATCAGTACAGTTTTGGTCAGCAAACCAAACAAATACAGTTACTTTGAAACATGTATAGTACCTATGAGATTTTGGTGTAAAAAAATTAAATATTTAATTCTGTATATATGTACATACAGTCATTAAACAGCTGGTCCGCTGTATAATATCAAATAATAAACTGGACTGAATGTGTCCACATACCTTAATTAATTTAGGTTATTGTATGGTGAATTAAAAGGACTCAAAACCCTATAGGTAGTATATTATTGTTCTCTAAGTTTGTATCCACGAAACGTCATAGTGTGAATGGAGTTTTCAATCTGTATACATTTAATTGGTCAGGTCAAAATCACCCTACATAAGCGTCTTATTTGTTATGTTGACTATGACTATCGAATTCAGAGTATTCATTCTCTATTCAAAGGTCCCCAGTTTCGACGCCTATCGGTCTGGTATGGCCAGGTGATTAAGGCACTCGACTCGTAATCTGAGGACCGCGAGTTCGAATCCCCGTCACCCCAAATATGCTCGCCCTTTCAGCTGTGGGGGCGTTATAAAGTGACGGTCAATCCTACTACTCGTTAGTAAGAAAGTAGCCCAAGATTTGGCAGTGGTTGGTGATGATTAGCTGCCTTCCGTCTAGTCTTGCACTGCTAAATTAGGGTCAGCTATCGCAGATAGCCCTCGTTTAGCATTGTGCAAAATTCAAACCAAACAAACAAAGTTAATACCAACTAGACTTTGGTTTTAAGTTTCGAAGTTTTACTCTTTTGAGATCAGTAAATGTTTCCAATCTATGTTAATAATTTAAAACCTGATAGAATAATTACCATTACATTCTTTGGTACAATTACTAGAAACAAAGTATCGAGATTTGGACTCGTCCTGTCACTCCAACAATAGAAAATTACTATTCGTATGCAATCGTCTTCTTTAACCGCCGAGACATGGGCAGCGCTGTGGAAGTGAATGCAACCACCAGCGACCTCTATCTGAACTATACCCAGGGATATGATGTTCTGGATTTGTTCCACTGGTGGAAATCACCAGTTCACCTGAAACCTGGTGGAATGCTTAGTGTTAAAGTTAATCCTTCAAGTGTTGTTATGCTGACGGCGAAAATTTCTACAAAGTGAATAACAGAAAGCTCCCCTCGTGTGCAAAATTCACACACGAATTAAAAAAAAACACATTAACAAAATAAATAACAGCAGTTAATGTAAAGTCTGCCATGAAACACCTGGAGCAGAGTTTCTGAACTGAGTAAATGGTTATTATCAATTATACAACAAATTCAAGAAGAAAACATGATTATTATATATTGTAATTCTAGTCTCTTGAACATTTTTGTTGTGTTCATTCTAGTTGCAGTTTGATATATTAAATCCACAATAAATAATTTCACGTTTTAATTTTATATTTTTCGTCTTTTATCGAACTGGGTTGAGTGATCTGTTGTGGAAAACTTACAAGGATGCATGATACTGGAAATGTTTGAGAAGCACCGAACCAATGAACAAGAACAAAGGGTTCCCAACAACTGTTTCAAGTTCAGAACATCTTTATGTAGAATAGTATAATTTTAAGTCATATAATAAGGCACTCTCTACAGAAGTCAATGTTACTTCATCCCAGCCCTTTGGTAATGTATATAATTTTATAATCGAGGCCTAACACTCAATTTTTATTCAATAAAATCATTTGTGATGATCATTTTCAGAAGGAATTTTTAATTTTTCAACTGAAACTGTTCTTGATTTGACGAGTTATTAAATAGTAAAACTGAAGTTAACTCTTGGATATTTCTGGTTATGCTGAAGGTATTTGAAAGAATAAACTGGTAAGTTAAACAGATATTTGGAAAATAACCTTTTATTATGGTATTTGTGTTATCATAATTTGGATCACGTGTAATAATAACATTACAGTTGACAACCAGTTGAACAGCATAACCGAAGAGAAAGGTCTTGGCTAAGTGGAGGTAAGATCATTCAAGTCATCAAAAGAACAAAGTACTAGAAAAACTAATACAAGTTGTATTTATTATTACAATTCAAACATGGTAATTATCTCTATACAGAGTCAGGCCTAAATACTGTGTACAGCTTTGGCTTCCTTATCTAAAAATGGGTATTGGATTATTGGAAAAGACTTGGATACGTGCAAATAGGATGGTTAGAAAGAATTATATTGCAGAGCTGGATTAAGATATCTAGTTTTATCTTCTGAGCTAAGGATAATCTTTCTAAAGGATAAATATTCTTTTATTTTATTCTGGAGATAGCTGAACGAAAAGGCCCAATTTTACGACTATTAAAAAACGTCCTTGTTAGGAACTACCTGCCTTCCCTCTAACTTTGCACTGTTAAATAAGGGACGGCTAGCGCAGATAGCCGCGAAATTCAAAACAAACAAACAATCATAAGCTCTTAGGTTTACCGCCTAGCCATCAGAACTTTAATTTTAAAAAATACTATTTATATAGAAAATTTGTTTCCCAGAGTCTTATTTAATGAAATGATAGACTGAGGAATATTTTAATATTTTATTATTACAAATTTTATCTCGGAGGGGGGAAATATAGTTTTGTTTCCAAAACTCCAGTAAAGAAAATAATGAATACTGTAGTTTTTCTTCGCAGTTTAAGAGAGCTATATAACGGAATGTAATACAAATATGTTAAAAACTAGGAAACAAAGTTGTACAAATATGACTCTGGAAGTTCTGATTGAAACAGATCTGATTTATTATTTAATAAAGTTTAGTTCCTGATATCCCTCCAATTGGTGATTAAAGTTGTGTGATCTTACATTAAAAACAAATATACTAATGGACTGAATCTATAGTTTTAGTGTGGGAAGTACACCTTTTTCAAAACTAATTTCTTTTTTCTTTACTTAATCAGACAAAAAAGGACTCAAACAAAATGTTCTTTCGGTTCTTAAAGTTTTGTTTACATGCATTTAAACCCACCAGTGGCACAACGATATGTTTGCGGACTCACACTGCTGGACACCAAGTTTTGATACTCGTGGTGGACAAAGTAGAGATAGCCCCTTGTGTAGCTACCTATGTTATTTCAGTACGTGTTCACTTATTGACAATTTTTAGGAGCCCTCCTTTTGAATATATGTTACACACTTAAAAATATAATGTATTTTCATTTACTTTTAATCACGATATTGGAGTTAGTAGATTTGTTTGTAACCAAGATCAAAACTTTAGGATTAGTTAGCAAATTAGTTTGTAACCAAGATCAAAACTTTAGGATTAGTTAGCAAATTAGTTTGTAACCAAGATCAAAACTTTAGGAATAGTTAGCAAATTAGTTTGTAACCAAAATCAAAACTTTAGGATTAGTTAGCAAATTAGTTTGTAACCAAGATCAAAACTTTAGGATTAGTTAGCAAATTAGTTTGTAACCAAGATCAAAACTTTAGGATTAGTTAGCAAATTAGTTTGTAACCAAGATCAAAACTTTAGGATTAGTTAGCAAATTAGTTTGTAACCAAGATCAAAACTTTAGGAATAGTTAGCAAATTAGTTTGTAACCAAAATCAAAACTTTAGGATTAGTTAGCAAATTAGTTTGTAACCAAGATCAAAACTTTAGGATTAGTTAACAAATTAGTTTGTAACCAAGATCAAAACTTTGGAATTAGTTAACAAATTAGTTTGTAACCAAAATCAAAGCTGTAGGATTAGCTAGCAAATTAGTTTGTAACAAAGATCAAAACTTTAGGATTAGTTAGCAAATTAGTTTGTAACCAAGATCAAAACTTTATGATTAGTTAACACATTAGTTTGTAACCAAGATCAAAACTTTGGGATTAGTTACCAAATTAGTTTGTAACCAAAATCAAAGCTGTAGGATTAAATAGCAAATTAGTTTGTGACCAAAATCAAAGCTGTAGGATTAGATAGCAAATTAGTTTGTAACCAAAATCAAAGCTGTAGGATTAGGTAGCAAATTAGTTTGTAACCGAAATCAGAACTTCAGTAATTTATAAAAAGATATAAAAACTTTAGGCTTAATAAAAACTACTGTTTAAAGTTTCAAATGGGTATTATTTAAACGTAACATAAACTTTTAGGTTTTGTTTCAATAAAGCAGATCAGACTGGTTGCCTGACTGTTTCCTAATAAAGTAAGAAATAAGAATGCCAAAACATACAAAATAACTGTTTTTTAACGTTAGTATTAACAAAAGCAAATTTACAGAGCTGGTAAGATGTGTTCGAATTTGTGCTATGCTGCAAACATTTCGCCGCAATTTAAACTGCGGTGCGTTATAGGAGTGATAATCAATACCTTATCGTGCTCGTAGCTTTTACCTTCAGATTCTTCTTGTTTTTTTCTTAAGCGTGTTCACAGCTGGAAAAATAAAGATCATTCATTGCGTGACGAAATCCACAAAGTGTGCTTGTGGAAATTTTAGAAATCACGACATAAAAGCCTTTTGTATGATATATTTTGTTTTTAAGAATAATTAATTGAAATTTTAATAAAAATAAAATTTTAAGACGATATCTCACTGTCGAAAATTTTTTACCGTGACATTAGAGAAAATTGTGTTTTAATGACGTTTAATGTGCTATTCTGACTAAAGATGATTTCCTTACATATTTTATCACATCTTATGACTGTCGATTTTTTTTCTGCTAAATGTGTCTGTCAAACATTTTATAACTTTTATTTCCATAGTTTTCTTATTTCCTTGTTTATGTAAATTATGTTTCAAATATTTTACGATGCCGCCTACTGGTATATATTTTTTTCTCATGTGTAAGGAAAAAGACTTGACTAGAGTCGTGAACTTCGACACGAATTAAGGGAAGTGCTTTATTGGTAGTTATCCAGGTGAAAGTTGATATATACTGTTAGAATATCGTTTAGTGTCATTCACGATACAGTAACATACTTGATGATATCTTTTCAAACATACCCTTTTGATACAATAATCTGGTATTAGATATCAGTATCCTGACTTACCGACAAACATCAGTGTTAAAATAAAGCCCAGAGCTACAGTACTGCACTTCTTTACACACGCATGTGCAGAGGGTAGTATTCCATGACTGATGTTCTGGACAGGACTGCAGAAATGGACACACGCATTGGCAAGAGTCTTCCTTATACTGCTGGCTAGTAGAGCAGTCTTCGGGCTTTGTCTTAGACAAGAGAAAACTGAGACTTAATAACCGATATTAGTGTGTTGTGAGTTGTGTATATATGCGTGTGTATTTGTTAATAGTGTTCTTTACAAGTGTCGATATAAATGTTTGATTCCGGATATAAATCTATTTTTAATAGTGCTCTTTACAAGAGTCGATAAAAATGTTTTGGTTCCGGATATATATCTATTTGTGAACAGTGCTCTTTACAAGTGTCGATATAAATGTTTTATTCCGGATATATATCTATTTACAATTTTCGAATAAAATGTTTTATTCCGGATATATATCTATTTGTTGATAGTGCTCTTTACAAGTGTTGATATAAATATTTGGTTCTGGATATATATCTAATTGTGAATTGTGCTCTTTAAGAACATCGACAAGAAGGGTAATGTTTGTTTCGTTTATTACCTGGGTATTTACGATAAGTATGTAAAGATCTGTATGAAAAGCTCTTAGATTCAAAACCGTAATATGCAACTAAATAAATTATTTTATTTGATTCATGATGACGATAAACTCACTTGAAGTAAAAATGCGTCTTAAGACGGTTTGTATGGGTATTAAAACTTATCAAAATAAAGTAGAGAACAACGTTTTGACCTTCTTAGGTCAACATCAGATGGCGAATGGGGCTCAGCATTTTCAAGGTTGATATCGTGACAGGTCCCTAGACCAGAGACATATGGTCCACTTTGGACCGAAGTGGACACCACAGTTTTGGAACACAGAGCATCAAGAGGTGGAGGATTTTCAGTGTCCTCGTATGTTTGATGTGAGGAATGAAAATCAGTTTGTGATCAAAGATAAGCCTCAAGAACGTGGCCACAGGATGAATAAAATCACCAAGACAGAGCTCAGAATTTGGATGAAGACTCTATTGGTTAGCTCTGGTCTACTCCAACAAGCGATTGGAGATATTTTGAAGCCGTTCACTCAATAAACTTCATATTCAATAACTGACGAAAGATGGAAGTTATCGTCAACGAGCCTGTTCGCCGTAGTAGGAGAAAATTGCACAGTTGTATAATTGATATTGATACTGTAAAGGGTGACATTCAAGACATCCCTGAAGGACTCCACGTTCCTGGACGAAATAACGGTAAAATGTCAACCTACATGGACTGTCGAGTAAAAGTTCCGACTTAAATTGGATGCGTAGCCATGTAACCATAGAGGTTCCACAAAGTGTCGCGTGAACGAATCATACAGGTAGAAAATACATTGGATTTATTAATGTGTGATTAAATAAGGAAAATAGAGTTGTGTGTCCATCAAAAGTGAGAAAAGAGTATTTTACTGTTGCTACTATAGACACAATCTGTCGTCAACCCCGTCATGGGGGTCATTTCATGGTACAGACATAAGTAAAGTTAAACAACTGAGAGACCTGGCATTAAGCTAAACAACTGAGAGACCTGGTATTAAGTTAAACAACTGAGAGACCTGGTATTAAGTTAAACAACTGAGAGACCTGGTATTAAGTTAAACAACTGAGAGACCTGGGATTAAGCTAAACAACTGAGAGACCTGGGATTAAGCTAAACAACTGAGAGACCTGGGATTAAGCTAAACAACTGAGAGACCTGGTATTAAGTTAAACAACTGAGAGACCTGGCATTAAGCTAAACAACTGAGAGACCTGGCATTAAGCTAAACAACTGAGAGACCTGGTATTAAGTTAAACAACTGAGAGACCTGGTATTAAGTTAAACAACTGAGAGACCTGGCATTAAGCTAAACAACTGAAAGACCTGGCATTAAGTTAAACAACTGAAAGACCTGGTATTAAGTTAAACAACTGAGAGACCTGGTATTAAGCTAAACAACTGAGAGACCTGGTATTAAGTTAAACAACTGAGAGACCTGGTATTAAGTTAAACAACTGAGAGACCTGGTATTAAGTTAAACAACTGAGAGACCTGGTATTAAGCTAAACAACTGAGAGACCTGGTATTAAGTTAAACAACTGAGAGACCTGGCATTAAGTTAAACAACTGAGAGACCTGGCATTAAGTTAAACAACTGAGAGACCTGGCATTGTTCGAAAACCACCGATTCTTGAGAAGCATAGCAGTTTGAAACAAAAACAACTTTCATTAGTTTGTATCTTAATTGTTAAGATAAATATTGTTAGATGTTAAAAAGTCCATGGTGGCCATCTTGAATATCAGAGAATTTGATGCCTCTAATATGGTCCAAGTTCTGGGATCAGGAGTTTTTGTTGTTGTTTTTACCATTCAGTACCTATAAAAATATATATGTTACATTTGTCCCTTGTAAAAATATTTTTTCTGAAGAGCAACAAAACAAATATAATATGATTTTTATATTGAATGTCAGACGTCTCTTTGTTACAATTTGTTTTAACAATGAAGTAAAGCTATACTGTGGTGTCCGTTTAAATATTACAAATTAAACTGTTTCTATAGTTTAAGATCACACGGCCTAGTGATTATCGTCCAAGGCTGCGTATCTGAAGGTCCAAGTTCAGAACTCACGATGTACCGTTAAACATCCTTACCATTTTCAACTGTGAGTGCATTGAAGATGTGATAGCCAATCCCTTTATTAGTTTAAAAACAATCGTGTAGGCGATTTATGTTGTTATCTGGTCAGCAGTTCTAAATTAGGGGCGCTACCTCTAAACTTCATGGTGTTTGATATGGCCGTTTACTCCATGCACGGCATAATCTGTCATTCAGATAAGCAACTATACTAGTATTAAAAGTGTTTGACTTTAATTCACTATTTATAAGCTACATCTGTCAAAAACGTCTGACTTCTTTAATCCTCGTATTAAACTGTAAAATATTACGTTTCATTAGTCCATCTTATCGATGTTCACCCAATATTTTATAACTGATACCTTCACAGTTTCAAAGTATATCATTCATATTTCTCTCTAACAATGTTATTCAATCATTACCTTGAACAGTTTAAAAATCTGTTATTTATCCGTTTTTCTACGGTTTTCTTTAATAATAAATTACCGCTCTACTCAATTATCTGTTTAATTACAATTCATTTCGAATTTTCGAATAGTGTGTGTGTATACGCATGTATACATCCTATAAATTTTATGTTGTGAATGAACAAATAATTTTAATCTTTTCAATTTTTTTATTAATTTTACATAGAATAAAGTGTACTATATAACACATAAAATAACACATTTTCTTTAAACTAAGTTTGGGACTGACAGAATATTACATTAGATAATTTTGAGATTATAAGTCTTTTTTTAAATTGTTTGCTTACCACTACTAGCGCCACCTACCTTACATTGGCAAACACAACTTGTATGTTCCTCAAACGATAATGACTTTATTTTTGTTATGCCAGTTTCTGGGAACAGTGAAAGTTCGATAACCTAAAGAAAAATGTAGATTTTTTTATCCAAAAACTAAGTAAATATAAAAATATAAAATGGAAATGCGATATATTTGTTTTTGTTTTATTCCAAATCACCCTCTTCAGCCTCTTGTGGCTCAGTGGTTGGTCTGACAAGTAATATTGTTACAAAATAGGTTTCGATACTGATTATGGTCTCAACACAAATAGACCATTGTTTAATTTTATAGTTAGCTATAGACAAACTAACCATTCACTTCAATGAAACATCATACATTTAACTTGATCCTTTGAGCTTGGTATGCAAATAAAAAGGTGAATTTTCCTTGCCAAGTTTGACGTGTTAACAGAAGGATTAGTCTTCCTTCAAGCCTGACGAACTAATGAAAGAGATGGTTTATTTTATCAAACTTTATGATAATTACTTCTTTAATAGATTTTGCATATTAGTTCGCTTAAAGGAAGTACAAAGCTACACAATGGGCTTTTTGTACTCTGCCCTTCACGGGCATTGGAAATTCAGTTTCTGGTGTTGTGAGTCCGTAGATGTACTGCTGTACCACTGGGGGCTACATATTAGTACAAAAGCGTCTCAGAGGAAGACGAAACGTTATAAAATTAATGTTAAACTACGTGAAATCACATTACAGGCGTCCTTCAACAATAGGTTTTGTTGTTGTAAATACAAACAACGGTAGATCATCGAATAAATACAAATGCAAGAGCAGCACTGTGAAATTTTAGAAATACAAAATTAATTGTTATTTAACTTTAACCAAAAATGGCTAATTCTTACTTGATGTTTTTAACAGCGTTTTCTAAATTTAGAGCTTGTTTTGTTAATAGCTAGGGGAAGTTTTATATCACGTGATAAAAATAGAATATGAACTTTCGAAAAAGACAAGTTGTTATAGACTGATTAGTTGTATTATTTTATTGATTTGGCGAATTTATCAGTTGGTTATCTGTTACTTCCATTTTTTCTAATATCGAGTGTGTGTTTACTTTGAGAAATATACGTATCAAAAGTACCGCAGACGTAAACAAAAAGCGGTAATAACAGGTAAAGTTACGCATTATTTGTGAAGTTAGGCCTAACCTTATTTTGATAAATCGTGTAAAACCTGTGATGGAAAAATTTAAACCTGTTGAATATCCCTACGTGCAAATGATTTTACATTCTTTAAATGAGTTCAAAGATACGGATTTTGAGTACATATCATATACTCTTCAAAAAAGAAACGCAAAAGGCAAAATATGAGACAAATTGTAAATAAGTTTATTCTGGGTAGTTCTGTATGACATGTGTGAAACTTTGCACATTAAATGCTGAACATCCAATGTCTGCAAAGGCGAAGTCCACGCTCACTAGGTGAAGTTTAACGTCACTCAACTTCAATGACGAGTATGCCCCCGTGAGCATCAATAACTGCCTGGCATCTCCTGCTCATGGAAGCAATGAAATGACGAATAACATCCTGTGGAATGGCTGTTCACTTAGCCTGCAAAGCTGCTGCAAGCTGAGGTAGAATCTGCGGTTGAGGTTGTCGCCGTCGCAGACGTCGGTCCAACTCGTCTCAAAGATGTTCAATGGAGTTCAAATCTGATGATCTGGAGGGCCAGGGAAGAACGTTGATGTTATGGTGTCTCAAGAAGACAGTGGTGAGGACGGGCGTTATCATGTTGAAAAACGTCGTTGACGTTCACCATGATGGGTGGCACATGGGGCATAAGAATCTGGTCGACGTATCGTTGAGCCGTAAGATTCCCTCTAATGTGCAAAAGGTCTGTTCTGGCATTGTAGGCGATGGCAGCCCACATCATGACGCTGCCACCACCATATCTGTCAACATCCTGCACACAGTTTGCTGCAAAACTTTCACCTCGGCGACGGTAAACACGGGTCCTTCCATCCTGCCGACGAAGCATAAAACGTGATTCATCGCTGAACCAAACATGTCTCCATCGTCGATGAGACCATACCGGTTGTGCCCAAGTCCACTGCAGCCGTGCTTGACGATGTTGTTGGGTGAGGATGACGCCTATGACTGGACATCAAGGTCGGATTCTTGCATCTCGTAGACGGTTGCGTTCGGTCTGATCGTAAATCCTCGCATCCCTGGTATGGTTGAGGCAGTAGACGTCGCAGTGGTAGTCCTATCCCGAAGGTGACGAAACCGGATGTAGCGATCTTGTGCGGGGGTGGTCACACGAGATCTGTCAATTCCATACCCTTGTGATGGTGCTTGGGTGGACATTCACAGCTCTGGCAACATCTGATCGAGATTCGCCTGCTTCCAAGCGACCAATGGCATTGTTGCGTTGTGCTTCAGTCAGTCTTGGTGTAACTGTATTGTGTGTCGGTGGCTTAACACTGAGCTATGAAAACCGAGAACCCGTCACTTCAATAGGGATTTTGCACATGTTGCACTTGCAGAACATGCATATCTCTCAAACAAATTTATTGGACACGTATGCGCCTGCGTTTTGGCGAAAAATCCGATGTTTTCCTCGGTTGTGCATAACTTTTATTGTAATTTTGGTCTGATAATCAGTGCCTTAACACGTGTAACATCACATACTCTGAACTTGTAACGTTATTACATAGATTTCTCTTTAAAATAACAAAAATATCCCTTTTGCGTTTCTTATTTTGAAGAGTATATTTTTAACTTCATAGCAACGTTTTAGCCACTTTTGTGGTCATCAAGTAAAGCACTTTTTGTTATAAAGTTAAAGAATATGCTCAAAAACTTCATCTGGGCTTTAAGCATATAATGAATTTCCTCCCTTTATAGGTTTGCATTGTTAATACAATTAATAAACGATCTTACAACACTGAATTGGTTGTTTTTCTTTAACACTCAAAGTTTCGTTTGACATTAAAACACAAACCATAACCGTTTATAAGGTCGTTTATTTATTGTGTTAAAATATCTTTTGACACCAACGGGCATTACAGAAATTAAGCAATCAACCTTGCATGCTTGTTGTTAAATAACAGTAAAACAAATAAATGTATCACAAACAGAAACTGTCACAATATCAAAACTCAAATTGTGTTGCAGCATATCTATAATCATTTTGTCTTAACCTTTCATTTACACATTACTCAATAACTAATAATCCGTAATGACGAGAAAACCCTCTTGTAGAGAAAAATGTACATGTAGAAACGACTGGTATGAATTGTAAAAATTCTATGTAGAGGAGAGAACAATGTATCGACTTTCTTCGGTCATCATCAGGTTTACAAAGAAAGAAAGAGGTAACTGACCGATAGATGACCACATGTTTGAAGGCGGTTGTGTAATTGAGTGTAGGAATGTAGAGGACGTGCTTAGATGTTCGATTATGTTTATTAATATAGGTATAAAGGTGTTCCTTTGTATTGGAATCATTTGGGCTTGAGTTGTTATATAAGTAAGGCTTCTTTAATTTTGCGTTTGATTTTTTATTTAGTATTTGGGTGTTTTCTATGATTATATTGTGTTTATTTGATTTGAAGTGTTCGAAAACGTATTAAGGCGACTTTTTGTGTTCTTTGAATCTGGTTTCCATTTTTTTATTTGTTTCTTCAATATAGAAGTCGTGGCAGTTATCACATTGTATTTTATAAATAATGTTGGGGTGGTGTTTGTCAGTGTAGTTCTTACATAGTATAGATCATAGTTTTGTGCCTGGTTTTTGAATAAATTTGTGTGTTCTGTAGATGTGAATCCCGCAATTGTGTCGTCTACATATCTGTACGAGTATAATGGTGGAGGTAATGCTATGTTAATTGAAGTAAATTAATGTTAATAAATTAAAAATTTATATTTTACAGAAACATTTATAAACAACATCTTAAACGATGTTTTAAAAGAATTTTCTCACAAAACCACCAACATAATTTCACAAAACAGAAAACTAAAAAAATATTACAAAAAGAGACATTAATTCCATTAAAAACCTAAAACAAGACAAACACATAAAAATTCTAAAAGCAGATAAAGGAAACGCTATAGTCATAATTAAAACAATAGAACACATCCAAAACATGAAGAACATCCTATCAGACACAAACAAATTTAAACCAATACACACAAATTCAACAGAGGCATAAGAAACGCATCTAAACAAAATACTACTAAAAATGAAAAAATCCAACACAATTTCAAAAACACTTTATTCCTACCTACGCAAGACTGATACGCGCACACCACAAATATACAGCATCCTCAAACCTCATAAATAATGTCAACATATGAACCGTTTAATTACAATCTTGGTAAATACATAGCATGGGCATTCTCCAAATATGTAACATTAGCCAACTCATTCATCAAAGACTTTTAATTTCAAGTCTAATCTTAATCAACTTAATCATAAAGCCTTAATGGCCAGCTTTGATGTTGTATCCCTCTTTACAGAAGTTCCAACCACTGAAGCCTGCAAGATAGCCTTAGAACTCTATATCCGAGACCCTAACCCAACTATAGACACTCCCAGCAACTAATAAGCAACCCTCATAGAATTCACCACGATAAAGACAAACTTCATGTTCAACAACCAAAAATATATACAAACAAATGGCCTAAGCAGGGGCAACCCAGTATCACCATTTCTAGCCAATATTTTTATGACACAAGTTGAAATACAAGCAATTAACACAACATTACATCCACCACTATACTGGTACAGATATGTAGATGACACGGTTACGAGATTCAAATCTACATAACACACACATTTTCAACCTCAAAATTACAAGAACCGATACACAGTTTAAAACAGAAATCCATTGAAATATCGCCCATACTAGACAATACATTCTTTGGGACTCAGCACATGAAACAAAACAAAAACTCAACATACTAAGAAACCGGATAAACACAGCCATAAAACTATGCTCACCAGATAAAATTAACAATGAATTAGACAAAATAAAACAATACTTCATCAACATCAATAAGTTTTCTCCACAAACCGTAGAAAACATTATACGCACACACCTAGACGGAAAGCAAAATCAACCAAGAAAAGTAAATACATCTCACGAATCAAAAAATCACGAAACCATATACTGCTGTATACCATGTATTCCCGACATCAGCAGACAAATAACCAACATTTGGCAAAAACTAGTAACAAAATACAACATTCCAGTTAATACCAAATTTATTCAAAAACCAGGCACCAAACTGAGGTCTATACTATGTGAAAACTACACTGGCAAACACCACACCAACATTATTTATAAAATACAATGTGATAACTGCCACGACTTCTATATTGGAGAAACAAGTAGATAAATGGAAACCAGATTCAAAGAACACAAAAATTCGCCTTCACACGTTTTCGAACACTATAAACCAAAAAACAAACGCAAAATTAAAAAAGCCTTACTTATACAACAACTCAAGCCCAAAAGAAACCAATACAAAAGAACACCTTTATACCTATATTAATAAATATAATCGTACATCTAAGCACATTCTCTACATTGCCACACTCAATTACACAATCCCCTTCAAACGTGTGGTCAGCTATAGGTCAGTTACCTCTTTCTTTCTTTGTGAACCTGACGATGACCGAAGAAGGTCGAAACGTTGTTCTCTCTACATAAAATTTTCACAATTTATACCAGCCATTTTTACATACATACTTAATAACTAAGTTAACTAGTGATTAACAGTAGTATAATGCAGTTAGTAAAATATTTTTAATAATATTTTTAGATTTCACTGAGGTTGGAATATGTGTATTTCCAACATTGTGTACCTAGTTATTAGACTAATGCTCGTCTTTTGACAATCTATACAGATATAGCCGTATTACTTAACGATATGAAAGTACGTACCTGTCTAGTGACGTTCTTTACAGATGTAGCCGTACATGATAACTGCGAATGCCCACAGCACCCCACGCAGCGATGTAGTTCAACACAGGCTGGATAAAAGATGGAAGCCGGGTCTCGTGGTTGTGGCACTTGAAAGGGAACTGGTCTGGGATGACATGTAGCATTGTGGTCAAGGGACAGCAGGTTCTGTCCTAAATCAATTATCAGAAATAAGCCTTAAAAATGCATGTTTGTGTTTTTATCAATAAATCATATCACTGTTTGTCATATTAAGATTTTATATTAAGATGTGTGGTTTTTACCACACATTACATGTATTTAATTCTGAATACAATAAAGAAACACCCTTGTATGATCGTCTCATTAAAGGCAGTTTATCACAAATAGCCCAATCACGTTCCATGATGTACCGATTGAAATGATTGATGACGTCACTGTCTGAGATATAGTCATTAAGTAGTATTGAATTATGAGCACTTTAGTCGTTATTAAATAATTAATCAGTGATTAATTATGAGGAATCTTATTAATATTTCCCTTATCGTTACTTCGATAAGTTTTGTTTTTTGTTTTAATTCGCGCAAAGCTATACCAGGGTTATCTGTTCTAGTTGTCCTTAATTTTGCAGTGTAAGACTAGAGGGAAGGCAACTAATCATCACCACCCACCACAAGCTCTTGGGCTACTTCCTTACCAACAAATAGTAGGATTGGCCGTAACTTTATAACACCCCCACGGCTGAAAGGCGAGCATGTTTGGTATGATGGGGATTCGAAATCGCGATTCTCAGATACCGAGTCGAGCGCCCTAACCATTTGGCTATGCTGGGCCCCGTAAACTTTGTTCACGGCATTTTATGAAGTTTGAAATGGATTGATTTGGTTTGGCCCTATTCGCTTTTTGTTCTTGTTTTGTGACAGTAAGTATTGAATCTGTTTGAGTTGTTTAAAAAATGTGTTGTTATCATTTTCTAGAAGGTTGATTTTCTAGTGAAGGTTACAGAGCAGCCACTAGTGCACGAGAAGTTCCTTTTTGTACTCCGGATCCCAGTAAAACGTCTACATCCAGTGCGTCTCTTACAACTACCATGAAATCAGGCGTAGAATCAGAGCTTGATCGTTTGATTTCCAAAATAGTTTTTATAACAAATGCTTGCAGGTTGACCCCTTAGGTATTTGATACTTGTAGAAAAAGGTCTATGGTTCAATCTAAATTGCTGAAATCAGATTACCAGCATATCCATCTTATGACATCAGATCTTTCAAAGTGTTAATGGACGATTTTCCTAATTTAATTATTGCTGCGACAAGTCATGTAAACAACCTATAAATGAGTTTAATTCTATTACTGGTTTTAATGAATATTCGTTTTTTATAACCAGCAGGATAAATGTGATCTACTGAAAAATTAAGATTCTAAAGTGCACTGAAAATAAACATAAGTTATCTTCAGTACACTTGTCATAAGATGGCATGCACTGGAAGCCGTCTGACGTAATTACCAATCAGTACACTTGTCATAAGATGGCATGCACTGGAAGCCGTCTGACGTAATTACCAATCAGTACACTTGTCATAAGATGGTATGCACTGGAAGCCGTCTGACGTAATTACCAATCAGTGCACTTGTCATAAGATGGTATGCACTGGAAGCCGTCTGACGTAATTACCAATCAGTGCACTTGTCATAAGATGGTATGCACTGGAAGCCGTCTGACGTAATTACCAATCAGTATACTTGTCATAAGATGGTATGCACTGGAAGCCGTCTGACGTAATTACCATAGTTGCTGAAATAATGAATTCGGTATAATATTGATGGATTTTACGTCACAATAGTCCAATGGTTATTAAACTTTGTCTACTTACCAAGATTTGCGATCTTAATTTGGTGAAACTCACGATACTCCTGCCAATGTGCCAATATTGAAGACCACGGTTTTTCACTAATAATCGTTTTAGTCCTAACTTCACTGTAGAAAATGTTAACAATGTGAATTATCTGTATTGTTTTAAAAGGTATTTGTTACGATTCTGCATCTAACTGCTTTCAAATACTGACCTTACTTACATCAAAATAAATGTAATGTTCCAATATTACCGTGTTTGTTGTTTCCCAGCCGACATGACATTTCTGCAGAGGTAAATAAAATCACGACTTATATCCAGGGGAGGGGCATTCGAGGACTGCCATAGTCTCTTATTTTGATTATTTGATAATGTTATTATATCTGTTGATGTTGACACAGAAAAGTAACTCGTATATAGAAGAATGACACGTCACAAAGTAGACCTCCATAAACAACATGAATTAGTAAGATTGTGATAACTTTACACATGTCCTCGGACATTTTAAAACAGTATACATTTCTAACAACAGGGCTATTTTTGACAGTTTCTTACAACTAGAACGCCGCTCCAGTTCGCCCTACCCACTGTCAACTCAAGCTCTAACTGTATCTCCAGAACGCAACTCAGTATTTCGCTATTACAACTTCGTCAGGAGCTATCGATGTCCTACCAGTTCACTAATCCACTTGAATCTAAATTATAACACCTTTAACAGCAAATAAAATATTGATACACGTGTTTAGAAAGTTTAGGTCATATCAAGATAATATCAAACAATCTTGAATATTTTATGATTCTTTAAAAAATATGCTTATTCACTGGAATTTATACAAATGATAGGAAAAATAAAACGGACATATTTCCTTAAACCAAAGATACACAGAAAGCACGTTTATAGTACAGACTACTTAGACAATTCCATATCTAAGTGATAATGTCATAAATATAACTAAATATTAGTTAGAGAATCGAACTTACCTATTAAAATCACAGAAAAACAACACGAAACTCCATTAAATCTTTGATAACGAGTTCAGCATCCAGGAAAGAGACATGATGTAGGAAAATAACGTAAAACCACTTGATCGATACCATAGTAAAAACGTTGTTTATAAAGTTCTAACTGATTCTCTAGTATTTATAAAGAAGAAACTTTTCTACCCGTTTATGATTCAATATTTGAACAACACTTGCCATCTAAAACGTCACTACAAACAATGTTATTGTGTAACATTTTGGATAAGAACATGGCATATCACAAACAGATAACATTTTATCATATGGAAATATCTTATCTAAATGCCATAGTTGTCTGGAATGAAAGATAAAAGAATAGATTTTCAACACAAAAAAGAAACCTAAAATGAATAAATACGAAGGTTGATCTTTGGAGTAGGGAAGTTAATGACATTGAGATTGTAATCTGGAATTTTGACCAGGTATTTATATATTTTTATAACGGTTAAAATATATGTTCAGGCACTGTTTCGTGCATGTATGGATATAATAGAAGGAAACAATATTAATAAACACCAATATGAAGAGGTGTTTTATATGGTAACATATTCTATTCTAAAAGTAATTAATTTATAATTTGTCAGTTGGTTTGCACGTATCATGTACTTTGTATTGTAGGTTTGGATTCAACAGTTTCTCAGCTTTGTGAAAGTTAACTACTATTTCAACCCAATCTTACAAGTATGATGTATATAAATTGAAACATGTGCTGTAAACTTACCACTCATATTACCAGAAGAAGTTGTCGAGGTCCTACTTGTTGGTCTATCAATTTCTGCTAAAAACGAACAACTTGATTAAAACACTATCATATATCATTCATACAACTTTAAAAGTTTATTATATATATAAATTATACTTTCCAATGTAATACCCAATAATATAACTGGTTCAAAAATGTTTTTATTTATTTGTCGACCTGCATTTGTTGTTGTTAATTCGGTGGACCGTATTAGGGTCTACAAGTTATGTTACCATTCGGTGGACCGTATTAAGGTCTACAAGTTATGTTACCATTCGGTGGACCGTATTAAGGTCTACAAGTTATGTTACTATTCGGTGGACCGTATTAAGGTCTACAAGTTATGTTACCACTCTTTTTATTAAAACTACGCAACCTTTCCATAGACCAGCGAAGGAGTCTGCAGAAAATAATTAGTGACGTAAAAATATGTTTTAACGCAAAGTTACGCAATAGGTGTTATATATACATATATCCGTAAATTTCTGTCGACTGTCTAAGAGAAAATATTACAAAATAATTTAGAGAGAAAGACAAGGTACATTAGATGGATGAAACAAATATTGAAACCTTTGAGTGTTGAACCTACAAACACACACATTTACAGAAACATTAGCTGTTCAGTTTCCTGTTGGCTTTCTATACCAACAAACACACACATTTACAGTTTTCTGTTGGCTTTCTGTACCAACAAACACACACATTTACAGTTTTCTGTACCAACAAACACACACATTTACAGTTTCCTGTTGGCTTTCTGTACCAACAAACACACACATTTACAGTTTTCTGTACCAACAAACACACACATTTACAGTTTTCTGTACCAACAAACACACACATTTACAGTTTCCTGTTGGCTTTCTGTACCAACAAACACACACATTTACAGTTTTCTGTACCAACAAACACACACATTTACAGTTTTCTGTACCAACAAACACACACATTTACAGTTTCCTGTTGGCTTTCTATACCAACAAACACACACATTTACAGTTTTCTGTTGGCTTTCTGTACCAACAAACACACACATTTACAGTTTTCTATTGGCTTTCTATACCTACAAACACACACATTTACAGTTTTCTGTTGGCTTTCTGTACCTACAAACACATACATTTACAGTTTTCTGTTGGCTTTCTGTTTCTGAATTACAATTGGACATATTCTAAAATGTTGCTATACTTTGTTTGAGTTAAAAACGTAACACCGATATCAAAGGTACCGACGTCAGGTAAACACAGAAAAACATCCATAAATGGATAAAAGAGTTTTCAAAAATTATTGTTAGAGTAGGTTGTTTGCTTTTATCTGTACTCTTAGAGTACTTTGTCTGTCTTTATCTTACTGTCAGAGTTGATTGTTTGTCTTTATCTTACTGTTAGAAAGGGTTGTTCGTCTTTACCTGTGTTGTTAGAGTAAGTTGTTTGTCTTTACCTTACTTTCAGAGTTGATTGTTTGTCTTTATCTTACTGTTAGAAAGGGTTGTTCGTCTTTATCTGTGTTGTTAGAGAAAGTTGTTTGTCTTTACCTGTCCTGTTAGACTAGGTTGTTTGTTTGTATCTGTGTTGTTAGAGTAGGTTGTTTGTCTTTATCTATACTGTTAGAGCTGGTTGATCATCTTTACCTCTACTGTTAGAGTAGGTTGTCGGTATTTGTTTGTACTGTTAAAGAAGATTGTTTATTTTTATCTGTACCGTCAGAGTAGATTTTTTATCTTTATCTGTATTGTTAGAGTAGGTTATTTGTCTTTATCTTACTGTTAGAGAAGGTTGTTTGTCTTTATCTGTATTGTCAGAGTAGGTTGCTTGTATTTATCTGTACTGTTGAATATATTGTTCATCGTTATCTGTATTGTTAAATTAGATTGTTCATCATTATTTGTATTTTTAGAGTAGATTGTTCATTGTTACCTGTACTGTAAGAGGAGGTTGTTCGTCGTAACCTGTATTGTTAGAGAAGGTTGTTTGTCTTTATCTAACTGTTGGAGTAGGTTACTTGTCTTTATCTATACTGTTAGAGTAGATTGTTTGTCTTTACCTGTACAGTTAGGGTAGGTTGTTTGTCTCTATCTATACTATTAGAATATATTGTTTATCGTTACCTGTACTGTTATAGTAGATTTATATTTTTAGAGAAGGTTTTTCATCGTCACCTGTACTGTTAGAGTAGATTGTTCATTATCATTTAAATTGTTAGTAGATTGTTCGTCGTTGTTTCTATTGTTAGAGTAAATTGTTCATCATTATTTGTTTGGTTAGAGTAGATTATTTGTCGTTAAAGTATTGTTAGAGTAGATTGTTCGTCGTTATCTGTATTTTAGATTAGATTGTTCATCATTATTTGTAATGTTAAAGTAGATTGTTCGTCGTTATTTGTATTGTTATATTAGATTGTTCATCATTATTTGTATTGTTAAAGTAGATTATTCGTCATTACTTGTAATGTTATAGTAGGTTGTTTTCTCTATCTTACAGTCAGAGTAGGTTGCTTGTTTTTATCTGTACTGTTAGAGTATGTTGTTTGTCTTTATCTGTACAGTTAGAGTAGATTGTTTGTCTTTACCTGTACTGTTAGAGTAGATTGTTCATCGTTACTGTATTTTAGAGTAGATTGTTCATCATTATTTGTATTTTTAGAGTAGATTGTTCATCATTATTTGTATTGTTAGAGTAGATTGTTTGTCGTTGCCTGTATTGTTAGAGTAGGTTGTTTGTCCTTATTTGTGCAGTTAGAGTAGATTATTTGTCTTTATCTGTACTGTTAGAGTAGATTGTTTGTTTGTCTTTACCTTACTGTTAGGGTAGGTTGTTCGTCGTTATCTCTATTGTTAGAGTAGATTGTTCATCGTTACTGTATTATCAAAGTAGATTGTTCGTCGTTATCTGTATTGTTACAGGAGTTTGTTCATCGTTATCTATATTGTTACAGTAGATTGTTCATCGTTATCTGTATTGTTACAGTAGATTGTTCATCATTATCTGTACTTTTAGAGTACATTGTTCATCAGTATTTGTATTGTTAGAGTAAATTGTTCATCATTATCTGTATTGTGAGAGTAGATTGTTAATCATTATCTGTATTCTTAGAGTAGATTGTTCATCGTTACTCTATTTTTAGAGTAGATTGTTCATCGTCACTGTATTGTTAGAGTAGATTGTTCGTCGTTATCTCTATTGTTAGAGTAAATTGTTCGTCGTTACTCTATTTTTAGAGTAGATTGTTCATCGTTATTTGTAGTGTTAGAGTAGATTGTTCGTCTTTACCTGTACTGTTATAGTAGATTGTTTGTCGTTACTGTATTGTCAGAGTAGATTGTTTGTAGTTATCTATATTTTTAGAGTAGAGTGTTTGTCGTTATCTGTATTGTTAGAGAAGATTGCTTGTCGTTATCTGTATTGTTAGAGTAAATTGTTCGTTTACTGTATTGTTAGAGTAGATTGTTCGTCTTTACCTATACTGTTATAGTAGATAGTTCGTCGTTACTGTATTGTTAGAGTAGATTGTTCGTCGTTACTGTATATTTAGAGTAGATTGTTCGTCGTTACTGTATATTTAGAGTAGATTGTTTGTCTTTACCTGTACTGTTAGATTAGATTGTTCATAAGATGCCCGGATGGTCGATGCCCCATATTTTTAATATGTGAAGTGTGAGAGAAAACTGTCAGAAAACAGTTAACTAAATATTTTAAGATCATAAAAAACTTTTTGTAGTTTAGTTAATTTACAGAAATATGTTTGACAAGTAAACAAAAATTGATCAAAGTTTATGGTTTTTTTGTCCTTTTACTTAAAGTGCGTCATCTACTGCCTATAATTTTCGTTTCAGTGATATATTTTTATTGCAACAAAAATTATGTCTGATTTTATTTGTTTTACACTTGAGGAGAAACTACTAAAACTCGTTTGCTACAATATTCATAAAGCGACCACTGCAAATATATATCACTCATACTCACCAAGTCTTAGTGTGGGTTCTGATGAAGAGATATTGTCAAGAAATCGTCGAAAAGCTGTGTATAAAATAAATAAATAGCGTTCGTGAAATGAAAAGAAACATTATACAATAAACGTCAAAAAATAAATGTTGCCTATGTGTACTCCACACATCACGTGTATCTATTTTTAGCGTCTTAAGCCTTAAAACGTAAAAAATACAATTTCTTTGTTTGAACAGTAGAAAAAGAAAGCCTTCCTGTTTACTGAAACAATTGATTTTTAACAACACCTGAAATTGAAGATAAATAATTCCCTATGTTAAAATAGTATTGAAACTGTAGAACACGACTGGTTGTGTAATTAGATTTTCTACCCCATTCAGCCTGAATGATACACTAACTTAGAAGGACTAACCAGAAATAGGAAAATCGAGTAACAGGGTAACAGTATCTACCCCATACAGGGCTGTTTTTAACTGACAATAGCATTATAACACATTTAGAGTTAAAGCCGTAAAGCGTATTTATTAATATATTTCATGTTCGATCCTGGATCTCGTGATCCTCAACCCATCATGCGCAACTGAAAATTGTTAATTAAGAATTCAATGCGATAAAAATCTTTATTGCCATTGTTAAACAAAGAAATCCACAATAATCTATTTGTTCTCTACATACCACAAGGATCAAACCTTAAATTTTAGTGTTACAAGCCTTCAAGTTTACCGCTGAGCAATCGAAGGAAATGGATCGATGGCAGTTTGATCAAACAGGCACATAAAACTACCTCAGTGGATGATGTTGATCTAAGAACGCCTCGTAAGAAAGATCAATCAATGAAAACTGTCAAGGTTCACAGTGCACAAATATAAAACAAATCATTCGACAAATTGCAACATCTTGGGTCTGGCGTAGCCAAGCGCGAAAGGCGTGCGACTCGTAATCTGAGGGTCGCGGGTTCGCGCCCGCGTCGCGCTAAACATGCTCGCCCTCCCAGCCGTGGGGGCGTATAAGATGACGGTCAATCCCACTATTCGTTGGTAAAAGAGTAGCCCAAGAGTTGGCGGTGGGTGGTGATAACTAGCTGCCTTCCCTCTACACTGCTAAATTAGGGACGGCTAGCACAGATAGCCCTCGAGTAGCTTTGTGCGAAATTCCAAAACAAACAAAGCAACATCTTAACTACATAACAAAATAAAATTGAACTTACCATACATGAATAATACCTTCCAACCGTTTTTGTTTCCATGGCACAAGTGTACAATATCAAAAAGATTCCTGGCTTTGTTCAGCTGTTTGACAAGTACAAGAGGAACCTACGAATGAGAAACCTGCTTCATTATTATTAGTTATTACTTGCTTTCCTTTATTTTAAAACAAAGTCACCGCTGTGTCCACCGCGGGGAATCGAACCCAGGATTTTAGCAAAATTTATAAGCTTACCGCTGCCCCACTTGTTGTTTATTATTCAATTCCTCAGCTCATGATCTAATCGCTTCAACCAGTTCACATACTTACAAGAATAATGCTATGGCTTGGGAAAGAGGCTTTATAGTATGCGTGGGCGTATTCATTGGAATTTAGTGGAGGGACAGATTATACCTTGAAGATTTGTAAGCTTCCATTAGCTTTTCCATTTGAGATATGCTCGCCACCCCTTGTCACTCAGCGGTAAGTTTGCAGGCTTACGATGTTAAAACATTAATTTCAAAATCTATAATGGACAGAGTGCGAATAATAGCACACTGTTTAACAAACATTCTGAGATACGGTCTTTGACTCTAATCACATGAAAATATTATATTCTGTCCCTCTCCTACAGATTTATTCTTTGCCACCACATGTCTCCCCCTAAATAAACACAAATCGAGAAATGACGCTGATTATAGGAACATTTTGAAACAATACAAGCACACAGAGTCTAAAAATAAAAATAAATGTGCCTGTTCTCTCATACTCGAAGACGTTTTTTGTTCTTTTTCAACCATGTGTTGGCGTGGTTCATTTAATTTCCATGAGATTCACGTTAATATATTTAATGTAATTTGTAAAACAAGAACAGCTGTAAAAACCATAAAAATAAAGTTCAGCAAACCTATACGCGAGAGTGATCATTTAGTGATGATAAAATACCTACAGATTCACTGGTTCGGGAGTGGATTTGATAAAAGAATGGATGTAAACGTGTTTCAGATTCCTTGGTTTAGAGTTAAGATTAAATTAATTCTCCAAGATTCGGACCGACAGTGGGGTCACTAACAAACTGACCAGTCGTTTTACTATTCTACTAGAAAGTTTGGGTAAGTGGAGAAATTGGTTCAAAACAAATACAAACAGTTTGTTTTCATTTTATAAAAACAACTCTGAGCAGATGTATGATTAATAATCTTGGATTTCGGTTTTACAAAACAATTTGGCTGTGAAGAAAGATCGCCCTGAATGTATAAACACAAACAATGAACGCACTTACTCTAAAAGCACATTCACAGTGACACACTTGCTCTAAAAGCACATAGTCAGTGACACACTTGCTCTATAAAGACACAGACGGCAACACACTTACTCTGTAAACACATCGATGGTAACACACTTACTCTGTAAACACATCGATGGTAACACGCTTACTCTAAAGTGGATTCTCCGTCATGAAGTGTTTTGTTTATCATTGATAAACATGTAGGAATAAAGGCTGGTTAAAATACCCAAAAATATTATTGTGAAGTTTACATGCCCTGTAGAGAAATTTATATTTATTCTACAAAAAAGAAGGGTTGATGTGACCAAAAGGTTAGTATGTCCAAACTGTGGGTCATATAGCTTAGTCTTTTGGAGTCAAAAGTTACTAAAATCAAACCTCTTATGTTAGATCAGGTGGGTGTTAGCGGTGGGTGCTGATGACTACCAGACCTCTCTCTGGTCAATTAGCATTCAAAATTTGTAAGAGCTAGGCACTGACAGCCCTCTGTGCCAAATTCTTAAAACAAAGAAACAGTCGATAATTAGACAGCACTTCTAAAACTGTTGGAAGTCAAAACTCTACTAAAAATATTTGTTATAGTTTGAAATTAAGTACAAAGCCACGCAAAGGGATATCTGAGCTCTGACCACCACGGGCATCGAAAACCGGTTTCTGGTGTTGTAAGTCCACATACATGTCGCTGTTATTTATTATACATAATAATCATTAAGTGAGTGTGTCTACCGTTTCAAAAATATAATAGTTACAAAAAAGTTACTGTACAGGATAAATGAACACTTGAGAAAGACCCAAGTCAAGACATGTCGACTGGTTTCTAGTTTCTTTTATCCTAGCGCAAATTGTACAGCTTTGTACGAAATTCAAAACAAACCAAAACAAAACAGTATTTTACCTGCAAAGTATCTTTGTTAATTGAGTATTCTTAAGACTAGGAAAGAAGTCCCATTTTTGCAATTATTTTGTATTAATAAATCGTTGTTTAAAAAATAAGTTTGACTTCCAAACAAACAGTCGTAAACAACAAAAACTTGTTTGAATTATAAAAGTAACGTTACTTTGTCCTAAATAATGTAATGCATCCGTTGCTTTATGGTTTGCTTTAATTCATTGTGAAAAGTTGAATCCAGTATTTAAGAGTTAAAGGAATGAACAAATAGAGACAAAAAAGTTCTATAAAAAAACGGGAAATCCAAGACAATTTAAGAAAGAAGTAACATAAGATTCCATGATGATGAAACTACTTTTACACAACGTTTCAGGCCTAAACCCTTCTTCAAGTTACGTTTGTTAAAGTATAGCATTTAAAACCCATTCAAACATCTCTAAAAAGTAAGGATAGTATTATTCTAATGTGCTTTTTCTATATTTATATTTATATGACTTCTACAAACACTACCCTAAGAAAGGTTTAGGCCTGAAAAGTTGTATCAAATTATCATTTTCCTAGATTTTATTACCTTCGTAACTAATGTCTGTTTTCCTTTTCTTTTTGTTGTTTGAACTAGATACATGTTTATAGATATATTCATGTACAAACTTTCATTTAAAGTGGACCAGCGACAAGTTTGAGGGTTGAAACCGTTAAAATCGATTTTTGATACTCGTGGTGGGCACAACACAGAGAGCTTAATGCTTAAGAATAATAAAATTTTAAATTATAAATGGAAAGCGACATCTATAGCTTTATGTATTACTCAGTAATATCGGTTTCGGAAGATTTCACTTCTCTCACTTGGGCAAGGAGAAATTGAAAATAAAAACACAAAACAGGATTACTGCGTGGATAAAACACATATCAAAACTCCATACATTTAATATACAAAGCTTGTCTTGTTTTTACATTTTCCCCTTGTCAGAATAAGTGACAACTGAAATAGTTGTGGTTCTGGTGTCAGTGTGTTCATGGAAGAGATATTTGCTGATAAATGTGTCAGATATTGATTCTAGCTCATGCTTTAATAGTTACTTATTGATAGTCACGCCAGTGATCGAAACTTTATGATAAATTTAAACAACTGACTCAAAACTGTATCTAATGATTTTTATTTGTTGAAATTCCTCTATGAATGTGGGGTGAGTAGCATGTCAAAGACATCTCTAAACATTATATCTTTCGTCGCTTTGTTATTATTAATTTATCTTATTTATCAACTATATTACTTAAATTACTCATATACCATTTAATTAATAAAAGTAAGACATCAGCTGCGGCATATCGACTCATAGAATGACTTCGAATTTTTCAGATACAAACATTTAGCTTATAGTTTCGTCATCTCTTGACAGGTTAGAGGTCAGGAAATCAAACCTTTCGATTAATGTGTTTGACCACGCCCAGGGTCTCATAGATTAAGTTATTCTCATTCTGCCTAAAGGAAATAAGTGTTGCGACTACTGAGAATTCCCTCTGAATGAATTTATTAAAATGTAATAACCACAGAAATACAAAATAAGACGTAAGCAGTTAGAATATGAAATGTTAACTACAACAAACACAGTTAATAACTTCGTACCTATTCTATGGGTACTGCCACAGTCAGCTCCACACGAGCTTTACTTCTCCATTAGTAATAGCTATTTTCTGCTGTAGCTTTCTTCTGTACCGATGATGGTTGGTACAGTTGTTTACTCTATAAACTTTTCTGATTGTTTGGGTGTTTTGAGGAAGCCATGCATGTCTACTGAAACTTGTGATTGGAGGATGAACATTTCTGGAATATTACCGTGTATTAGGCTTACCAGAAGGATGATCTTTTCCAGAAAAGTCCATCTAGAATATTAGAATAATGATCGTGTCCTCAAGAGTCCAGAGGATGATTGTATCCAGAAGAGTCTATCTAAGCTACCAGAATGTATTTGATACCCCGTTACAAATCTTCTAGTCAGAGTCCTAATTTGTCACATAATTGTGACCTCTCTATCAATTACAAAACATAGACGATCTGGTGCCCCTTTGTGGTTCGCTATACAACACAATATACCGCCTTCGTACTCGTTAGACGCAAAGGTATTCTTTGACGCGGCCAATTCCCCCATGAAAACAACTAGGTCTACTTTACACGTCTTCCTCAATCGTAGGGAGACGAATGGTATCATTGCAGTGACTAGAAGGTTATGACTTAGAGGCGTTTAGTCACAATCTAACGGATAGCTTTGCACCACTAGTCTCTTGACCAAGTATGTGTAGCAAGTGTCCAAAACTGTGGTTCCTCTCTACTTAAAAGGAATACTAACGACCATTCTTCCTCTTTATAACAATTACTAGATGAATTTGGAAAACGATTTGTGGCAACCTTGTTTGGTTATATGTTCATGATTAATTGATTGTTCATTATGTTGTTACAGCTGAAGTGATTGGTATTTTTACTTTTTATACCATGAACGATTTTGTACGTAAAATAACGCATGAGATACTACTGGGACAGCGTTATTAGAATAAAAACATTACCTTTTCTTCTGTTTTATTAGTGGATGCATTTACACAGAGTTAAGACTTTTAGTGCTGGATTTAATTACCATGATGAGTTACAATAATAGATGTTAAAATGATTTAGTTACCATGATGAGTTACAATAATGGATGTTAAAATTATTTAGTTACCATGATGAGTTACAAAAATGTATGTTAAAATGATTTTTCCAGTGTAAGACTAGAGGGAAGGCAGCTAGTCATCACCACCCACCGCCAACTCTTGGGCTACTCTTTTACCAACGAATAGTGGGATTGACCGTAATATTATAACGCCCCACGGCTGAAAGGGGCGAGCATGTTTGATGAAACAGGGATTCTAACCCGCGACCCTCAGATTACGAGTCGAGTGCCTTAACCACCTACCATACCAAGCCTGTTTAAAGAGAAATTCTTCCCCATTGGAGAACCCATTATTTGATGTTGTACTTGTTCGTTGAAAGTATTATAACAATTATAATTATAAAAGGGAAATATATGTTTACATGAATTTTAGTGAATTTCTATTTTGTTTCTGTATTTATCAAATTATCGAACTAATTGTTGAGTACCCTGATTAAGTCCTTCAATTCTGTATGAATATATGTAGTGTGTCAGTCGTACATAGAAACAGACTGGAATGTTATTTTTAATAATACAAACAATTTGATCAAATTTTTAACAACAGTATTTTTATTTTCTCAAGTGATCTAGAGTAGAGACAGATTTAGTAATTGTGTTTAAAGTATTGATAATTAATCTGAACCTAATGGGATTCTTATGCAATTTAAGAATTGTAAATAAAAATAGCAAGATACAACTAGGATAATCTGTATATATATATATATATATATTCTATATTTCATACCTTTCTTTAAATTAGTAATAATAGTATGTTTCTTAAAAGTAATTTTGTAAATGTGCTTGCAGTATTACTTTTATTAAAGAAAATGTGTACATATAAGTTTTATTACACACAAAACTAGTTTGTTTTTCTACAGTTAAGCCACGATGGGCTGTCTGTACTGTACCTACCACAAGTATCGAAACTCGATTATTGGTGTTGTAATACAAACAGAGCCGAAATTACAGCCAGCATTATCAATCTGTGTAATAATAATAATAAGTTATTATTGAAATTATTTTATTTTAAAGGATACAAAAAGAAATACCCATTTTAAATCGAGATAAATTTAAATCTTAGTCGATTTTCGTGAAATTAATGAAATATCAAAGAAAAACAAGGGAAACAATGACATTTTCCACTCTTTTTGATAATATAATTATTTATATTTTCTCGAAATCTTTTATATTTCACTTTTTTAGCGTTTTATAAAATTTTAAATTTAGTCGTACCTTTCTCTAATAATGATATAAATTCTTTGTCCTTCATACCCTCTAGGGCCTGGCATGGCCGAGCGCGTTAAGGCGTGCACTCGTAATCCGAGGGTCGCGGGTTCGCGCCCGAGTCGCGCTAAACATGCTCGCCCTCCCAGCCGTGGGGGTGTATAATATGACGGTCAATCCCACTATTCGTTTGTAAAAGAGTAGCCCAAGAGTTGGCGGTGGGTGGTGATGACTAGCTGCCTTCCCTCTAGTCTTACACTGCAAAATTAGGGACGGCTAGCACAGATAGCCCTCGAGTAGCTTTGTGCGAAATTCCAAAAACAATCATACCCTCTAAATTACCTTTAACTAAATGATTGTGAAAAATGTTCTTGAATTCACTAGTATTACAGTTAAAATGCAATTTATCGACTTCTGCTGAATTAAATTCTCCAATGGATATTTATAGTTACTGACAATAGATCCTACAGTTTTTTTATTATATTTTAAACTTACTATAGATTGAACTTGTTTTATAATGAAAATGATTCTTGAACACTTTTATAGATTAGGTAAGATGTGGTAAATCATCTTATAATTTTATGTTCGAAATATAGGCCTGGCATGGCCGAGCGCGTTAAGGCGTGCACTCGTAATCCGAAGGTCGCAGGTTCGCGCCCGCGTCGTGCTAAACATGCTCGCCCTCCCAGCCGTGGGGGGTGTATAATGTAACGGTCAATCCCCCTATTCGTTGGTAAAAGAGTAGCCCAAGAGTTGGCGGTGGGTTGTGATGACTAGCTGCCTTCCCTCTAGTCTTACACTGCAAAATTACGGACGGCTAGCACAGATAGCCCTCGAGTAGCTTTGTGCGAAATTCCAACACAAACAAACAAAACAAATGTTTGAAATACATCACAACGTAATCATTTTCTTTTTTCTTCTTGAATAATTTATTGGTACTTGAATCCATTTTAATATAAATTTAATAAATATTTAATATGAATATGTATAAATTTAAAATTTAACATATTTTGACAGACATCTAAGTTTTGCATCTTTTAACTCAAATAATTTTTGTTAGAAATTTCATCAGGTTGATATATCTTTAGATACCACAATCTAGATTTTTATAAATATTTTCAAAATCGATCAATTTTTTTCTTTATATTTACTTCTGCTCCTAGATTTGTTTTGTTCATTATTATAAATATTTGTCTGAAATAGATTTCTAATATAAATGTTTCTATTTATAGATTCAACATTTTTATATTAAAAATCCTGATTTAATACACAAGTGCGAAGTTTTTTTCCCTTTAAAATAAAAATATGTTAACAGGTTTTTCATTTTATATACTTTTTTCAATATAATAATTTTTACATTATTGAATGAACGTCTGTTAAAATGGTGTATTTCAATCGAATGAGGAAAACCTTTATTACTTTAAAACCAATGTAGGTTAACCCTTAAATATAAAGGTTAGTTGTTCTACATATTTCACACCGCATATACCACAAGTTAATAAATAAATCATATTATCCAATTTACACATTAGTATATCTTGCAGTACACGTTGAAAATCTCTGGCAGCCGACAAGGGTCTAAAACTATTTCAAATAAACATTTAATAAGTTATACGAGTAGGTTTAAATAACTGCCAAATAACTCGTGAAAACATTAGAGGTCGTTAGTCACTAAAGTTTATAGATATTTAACTATTTTATTCAGTATACCGAGACGGAAAGACAAAGTTCACGTAGTTAGGCTTATTTCGACTTTTCATTGTTATGCTAAAATAAATCTTCAAGAGAAAAATATGTAAGAACTACTAAGGTAGGATTTGTAGTTCTTTTAAAGATTATTTACTTTCATGGAACATCTTTTTGTGTGGGTGGTGATTCGGAGTTTCACGTGGTAGAAATTTTAGGGTAGTTATTTCTATTTTCAGAGCAAGTGGATAGAAGTAACAGTAAGTCTGTAATTAAGGAAAATTAATTTGCTATTGTTACTTGAACTGAAATTGGCATTATTTTAAGTAATAATGTGTATGCTAGTAGTGATAACTGTGTGAACAATGTTTGCTGGAAAGTGTGATATATATACATACACACAATAATATTGGTAAATACAATCAATATTAGTGATATTATAAAACAGCCACAAGTATTAAACGATTACTTTCAACTTTCATGTTATTGAAAAGAAAAAATAGTTTGTTAACCATACTCAAAGCTCTTTACGAAAACGAAATTAACGCGTCATGTAATAATGGTGCGTCACTTAAAAAAGTTTGAATTTGGCGTAAATGAACTACGTATCTACCTATCCATGCCGTGATCTATGAGTGTAGAAGCACCTTAAATTACTTTTACGATACAACTAACACCTGCAAGATTTACACTTCAAAATAAATGATTTGAGTTTCACATACACACATTATTTTGGAGGATTTAGTACATTTATCATAGAATTTGATAAACTTCAAAATAGATGTGTTTGTTTTAGCGCAAACGTACATAATATACTGTGTTCTGTACACCACGGGGATTCAAACATTGAATTTTAAAATTTAAAGTCCATAAACCGTTGACTTAATGGCAACCAAATTAGACATAATATACACGTAAATATTATTCATCCAGAAAATAAAAAGAAAATTATTTTAATTAGTGGTACCAATCAAAACAAAATAAATTAACAGATTTTTTTGTAAAACCATAAGTAGTAGTTAAGAAATAAGAATAGCCGGAAAAAAACATTTAAGAAACGACATAAAATAAATAAACTAGAAACTGGAATCTGTAACTATGTTGTATGTATAAAAAATAAATATGTGACTGAAATGTTCACTGAAAAACATCTCCAGATTACTGTGGACAACAAAACCGGTAGTTAAAAAAAAATTGTGGTTTCATATTGAGTAAACTGTAAAACATATTGGCGACGTTAATAGGCCTCAACAAAAGTAAAAAGTACGCAACAAGATATAAATATTGAGTACCTGTTTTTTCTCGTAAGGAGACATTTCCTTACTGAGACAAGATTCCATGTCGCCCCTAGTGGTGGGGAGTTGAACGATCATAATAATTAAAACCATTCGTAAAATCGTACAACCCAGCATCTGGCCCCTTTTCACGAAACTACATACGATGATCAGCGAGAAACAACTATAAACTTCGAGAAAACACTGTCCATAGCTTGCGTATCAAACAGATAGTTTGAAGCCAGATGAAGAAATTAAACAGTTTTGGAATAAAATCATCCAACATCCTGTATGCAAGTGATTGGGCATTTCCTGCTTTTTCTGTAACACACCTTCGCAATTTTCCAATATCCTGTAGGTGCACGTCTAAAATACAGTGTATTCAATGAAAAAAAATGCTAGCTGGAAATGGAACAACAGTGCACGTGAAGAGGACGTGGATAGTAGAATTTCACAGCATTTATTTTCTTCAACATAGAATTTGTTAACCAAACAACAAACTTGAAAAGATTTCCGCTTAAACGATGATGATGGTACTAAATGAAGTAATACTGTAGTTAAATATAAATATCTGTAACGCAAGTTCAACTGTGCTGTAGTCCGATTGCAACAGCGCGGACGAAACGAATCGCGTATATCCTAAGCCAACCTTCAACGAAACTGTCCACTATATCGTATTACGTGCCAGGGATTTTTTCGATATGTCAGTCTTTAACTTTTTCCTAATTGTATATTCTTATGAACCACATTAGAGTAGTAATTACATTTCTTAATTGGACACCAACTTCTATACATATTAGATATTGGGTATTTCCCCTTTCTAGAAATATGAGCTCTGATTGTTTAACGATTCTCATGGGAAAATATGAACAAAGGTGTTTGTTTTTTGGAATTTCGCACAAAGCAACTCAAGGGCTATCTGTGCTAGCCGTTCCTGATTTTTCATTGTAAGACTAGAGAGAAGGCAGCTAGTAATCACCACCCACCGCCATCTCTTGGGCTACTTTTTTACCAACTAATAGTGAGATTGATCGTACCCTTATAACGCCCCCACAGCTGGGAGGGCGAACGTGTTTGGCTCGACGGGAATGCGAGCCCACGATCCTCAGATTACTAGTTGCACGCTTCAACACGCTTGACCATGCCGATGAACAAAGAACTCTCCAAGATTCAACAAAACTAATTAATAGAAATTAGTTTAACATGTCAGATTTTATAATTTAAAAGGGCACAATGTAGTTGAAAAATACACAAAAAAATTGTTAGTAATAACTAATTATCGTTCGGTTTTCGGTCTATATTTTTGACTGGCAATTTAATATTATTGTTTGAAAACCCTGAGCTCTTGTAGCGGCGCTTAAGTAGCGTCTTTACATTCGTGCACTATTTAGTTATATTTAATTAAATATTTGGGACTGAAATAACGTTTTTACATACGGGAACTTTTAGGTTACGTTTAAGCATTCAGGATTACAGTAATATCGTTACCCTAAGATTGCGAGCCGAGTACACTAACCATTAGGCTGTGTCAGGTCTGTTACTTTTAGTAAACAAAGTATTTCACAACAACAACCTTGGTTTTTAATGTGGCTTAACAAGACAGCAGTGACAGTATAAATAACAAACACTTTCAAACTCTCATACGTAACGAAGACATGTATGTTACTTAGGGTAAAAGAAATAGCTTTACTTACATATGCCGAACGTTATGGGAAACTTTTATTACATCGTTAGCAAACTAGAGTGTGTTGAGATGTAAAACAAATAAAGTAAGTCCTTAGTGAAAAACTAAAGAACAACAAAATTTCAAGCCCTAACCACGAGTTCTTGCTTAAACAAAACCACATTAGGTTATCTGCTGCATTCGCCATTGGGATTAAACTTCGGATTTCAATGTTGTAACTTCATAGACTTGTTGCTGTCCCACCGGAGGATACGTCCTCACCACTTATATAAGTGTTGCTGACTGAACTAGATTTAACTTTATAAATCACTTTACATACATTCTTGGAAGTAAGAGCAGAGAAAGTACACAAAGAAGCGATAGTGAACCAATTAAAAAGTAATACTTTGACCTGCAAAATCATATCAGCTCCAAGCCTCTGTGCTTATATCCGTAAAAATCGAATTTCGATATATGCATTTGGCAAAACATGTATGGTCCACTTTACTTAAACAACCAGAACAAAAAATGTCTCTTACTGGCCCAGTGATAACCCTGAGAGCTTGTAATAAAAAATTCGGATTTCAATACTCGTGGTGAACAGAAAACATTACGAAGATTCGTGCTTAACAACGAGCAAACATGCACAAAAATAAACTTCACTTAAACAAACAACAAGGGATTTCTAACTTTAGGCTACCTTTATGTTACCCCCTTCAATATTTCTTTGGATGAACGTTATATAGTTATGCACTTGTTTTCGAATATTTACACAAAGTTACTCAAAAAGCCATCTGCGCTATCCATAATAAATGTTTCTATTTGTATATACCTTAAATGCAACTACAGGGGCGTCAATTTGACGTCTTTGGTGGCAAATATTTGCATTTCTCTTGGCCTTGAGTAACTTCAAGTAGGATGGAAACACAATCCCAGTCTACATTTTTATACGTTCCAATCCAACTAGTTATTCTATCAACTTTTTCAACTGCTGACTTTGCCCTATGTGAATGATTTTTGCAAGGCGTGAGAAGCCCATTAAAAAAACTGCTCTTCCTCTTTCATATTGTTGGAATGTTTTTATCATTGTGTTAAGTCTTTTGGGTTATTTGTTAAGTAATAATAATGTTATTCAATAACGTTTAGTAAAGGTTCACTGGTAGGTCTAATTTTACAAACGAATTGTCAAAGGAAATTCTGAACCTGGTAAATGCCTGACATATGTACTTATAAACTTACTTTAAAATGTTCTCATTAACAACGAACAAAGTAACTAACTAAATAACAGAGGATTTTTGTTTTTAAACACTAAAATCAGGGGTTCGATTCCACTGGGTGCGCTTAGCAGATAGCCTGATATGGCTTTGCTATAAGAAAAAAAGTACATAGATAGCCTCTGAGAGAAATGGTAGCCCTGATTTTAGCACTGTATAACCGAAAACTTACCACTGTCCCACCGGAGGGCTAAAATATTACAAATATAGCATACAAAAATACATTTGTAAAAAATATCATTTAATTATTTCAAACCAAAACACTAGCCTGACATTTGAACATATTTTTCTAAAATACATTATTTCAGAAATTATGTTTGTATTTACATTTTTGAATATATAATATCAATGACACTTGACGACGAGATACCCACTTGAAGTAAAAATATATACTCAAAACGACTGGTATGGGTATTAAAATTTTATTTTAATTAAAGTTTTAATATCCATTCCAATGAATACAAATGTGACGAATTGTCTTTTTCGGAAACTTACTGCAAATATCATTACGCATCCATTTTAATTGATGTTTATTAATGTGTTCTTCTGTCAAAATAATAAACCAAACAGGTTCATAAAGATCAAAAGGTAACCAACCTGTAACAAGTATATTTATATAATAAGTTGAAAACGGCCGACACCAGGTGTCCAAAAGAAAAGGGTGAAAAAAACAAAACAATGATAAATAAATCATAATTATACTTCAAAATAGAAAACGCTAAATTTTTGTAAATTTAAACATGTAATTATTGGATTATTTTAAAAGCAACACTCATGTACTTTGCCCTTTATAAATGGTACGCTAAGGTATACGGGTATCTTTCTGTCTTCAGAGGCTTACATTATTTGCAACACTTTTTTCTGATGTAATATTATGTTGTACTTGTTTCTTTAAGAAAGTAAGCACTCATATATGTAAACTAAATATGCTGTGTCATTTGCTGTACTGACGGAAAAGTTTTGTGTCACGAAGTTTAGACTGTTTTTACAGTTAGTGTTTTATCGTTTAAGTACGATATTTTTGCTTGTTTTTCGACTCGTGCTATTTCTTTCTCTGATCTTGTTTTTCGGAAAAGTTTAGAAAGAGAAGTGTCATGGAATTTCCTGACTTAGGAGGCCAATGTTCTGACCCAACATGTAATCAATTAGGTAAGGTGGCGAAAAAAAAAGACAATACATTATTCTCGCATGATTTACTAATCGTAATTTTTGTTTGTAAGCGTGATAGTATGTACTGTTCATACTGACGAAGTTAACCTAGTTAACATTGTATGTGCTGAATTTATATATCATTGTAGTATTAGTTCCAACTTACTGTCATATTTGTTAGACTTAACTGATAACTGTTTACATTTAACTTTTTTAAGTGTGTGATTAACAAAACATTATAAATATATAAATACTTGATGTATACAAAATCACGTTAATTTTTAAAAATTTTAGGAGTAAATTTCAATTTATCCATATAATTAGCCATTAAGCCTTGCTGGACTCTTTAACAGTAACGCTGAAATTGTAAGTTGTAACAGTTAATGGTAATAAGAATTATAAATTAGTTAAACCAACAATCAGAACAAGAAATGTAATATCTTGTTTTCAGATAATATCCTTTTAATTAAAATATTTTCTTTATAGACATGTTGCAGTTCTTATATTTTATTATTGTACGTGGGATAGACTAAAAGACTGCAGTTTTCACCAGCTTTTACACACAACATGGATAAAAAAAAAAGGTTGAACAAGAAAGATGAGTGAAAGGCAAACGTTGAGGGTTTTTTGATACTAGTGTTAAAGATGGAGGGAAGGTGTGACTTTTCAAATTACTGATTGTCTATTGTTTTATTTTTTTAATAGACAAATATAGATTAAGTCCAACTATTTAGAATGATATTGAAAGAAAAATAGAAAATAATAATCAAAAGTCCATTTTTGTGGCTTGAACTCTAACTGGTTAAATTTTTAATATAAACTTTTAGAACAACATAGGACCTATTGGTCGATCTCAGATGTTCTACACTCTAAATTAAATTAAAACCATCCCTAATCATTCATATAGGTATCAAGTTTTTCCTAAACTACTTTAAATTTACTGCCTCTACAACATTAGAATGCAACCCATTCTCTGTTTGAGAAATAGAACTGTCTTAGCTGAAGATAGCTTTTACATTGCCAAAATGTATACTTGTGTCCTCTAGTTCTGCTGTTCTGTAAATAGGAAAAAATATCATGTATTAACACTGTCTCTTCTCTTTATAATCTTAAACACCTCAATCAGATCCACATACATACATACATACATACATACATACTTCTTAAACACCTCAATCACACACACACACACACACACACACACACTTATTTTTCCAAGAGAAAACACTTTGAGAGATATATATCTCTCCTCATATGACAACCTTTTTATCCAAAGTGCCACTCTAGTAACCTTCTCTGAACCCTTTTCAACAATTCAGTGTCTTTCCTAAGGTAAAGAGCCCAAGACTGCACATAATATTCCAAATGTGGGCTAACCAGTGATCTATACAATGAAATTGTAACCTCTTTAGACTTGTATTCAGTGTTTCTCTAGATACAACCTAAAATACTAATCGCTACATCACTGTTAACAGAACACTGTCTGTATGAGTTAAGAGACTGATCAACCATTTTCTAAAGGTCCTTTTCTTTCACAACACTGTTAAGACTATACTCATCCAAATTATAATTCAAATTATGATAATCCACATACATTCTCTTACATTTATTATAATTAAAACCGATCTTCCATTTATTTGTCCAGTTCACTAAATGATGTAAATCCTTTTGTAAATCAGCAGCATCCTCTTCAACAACACCCAACAATACTTTAATATCATCAGTAAACTTAACTAATTTATTGACTATTCCTTCATCTATGTTATTGATGTCAATCAAAAAGAGCAAATGTCTCTGAGGCATCCTACTTGTAATATTAATCCAATTTGACTGAACTCCAGTTGAAACAACCTTCTGGTTTCTTCCATCCAATTTGCTAACTTATCCCCATACCGACAGAGATAATGTTTTTAACAAGTTTTTTTATGTGTCACATTGTCAAATACTTTCTGAAAATGGAGATACACCCTTACCTCATGTACATAAGCAGTAACCTTTTCAAAATATCTCAAAAGATTTGTGAGTCAAGGTTTTTCCTTAGAAAAACCAGGTTGGTTATCCAACAAAAATAAATTTCTGAATGTTGTCAAATGACTTTGCAAAGCATCTTATAACAGACTTTCCAGAACTCTTCTTACAACTGGCATAAGACTAGTCAGTCTATAATTACTAGGATAATTTTTATCACCTTCCTTGAAAAGCAGAATTATACTAGCTAATTTCCAATCCTCTGATATCTTTCCACTTTTCAAGGACTGACAAAAAATAGTAGTAAGTGGCTCATATATCCAATCTTTAACCTTCTTCAAAATCCTTGGGGAAGTGTTACTTAGCCCAGATGCATTATTATTTTTCAAACTTAACCAGCTCAAAATTTATGTATTTATTGTGTTTGATCTTATTTATTATCTGTTTTAAAATATAAATACATCTTAAGTCTTTGAGAGTAAAATAAAAAATATGATAACCCAACAATCTCACCAGATATTAGCCTTCCTTTATCATCTCTTAAGGGTTCTTCCCCCATTCTAATATTTGCATCTCAGGTTAACCTGAAGATGACATAGGAAGGTGGAAACGTTGTTCTCTGCTTTATCACTAAAAGTCTTAATACCCATACCAGCTGTTCTGAGATACATTTTTATTTGAAGTGGGTTTCTTGTCATCAAGAATTCTAATATTTCATTTACCTTTAATGTATTTAAAGAAATTCTTAATTTTTACATTTTCAGTCGGACTGTTCTCAAACATCCTTTTTGATGTTCTAATTTCCAGCTTCACCAACTTTCTTGATAGTCTGTAAACTTCTAAACCTCTAGTTATACCAATCAATTTATAATTCTTTTTCTTTAATTTTATCTCTTATACTCTTTGTGTGACAAATCTGTTTTTTTACTCAGTTACTGCTTTCTTTCTAGGAAGAATGTGTTTATCTTGAATATTTAAAAATTAATCTTTAAAAAAAATTCCATGTTTAACCATATTTCAGTTTTTTTCCGCTGTCTAAAATTCTTCCATTTCTACCAGTATTTTAAAGTCATCTGTTTTTTTCTTGTAGCATTACAATAGTAACAATTAAGTCTGTTCTTATAACTACTATACTCATTTCCTATGTTAAACTGTGCCCTCTTGTTCATTTTGTAATTATTTTATCTTTGTCACCTACAACTGAGTTAATAGTCTCAGTAAACAAGTCATCCCCTACACTATTTAATGTAACCATCCATTACAAAAAGCTTATTTCTTTCATTAAATTGATCCCACAAATCCAACCACCCTATCTACTCATCCTTACATACTAACTGAAGTCTAGCATCTACTCTTAATCACCTAATTACAGTTTCATCTCCACAGGTAATTCTGGACAGTATCCCTGACAAAATTACATTATAGCCTTTTTCTCTAAATACCTTTATCAACCACTTGTTAATTAGCTCCTCTCACCTGCATAATTAACCTCTACATGCACTACAAAAGTTGCATCTCTGCTAGGCCTCTTCATTATATTTCTTGCTCTGTCAGTTATATCTTCCACCTGTGCAACATACTTTGGTTCATTTATCCCTGTGTACTTCACAGACTATTCTATCCACATCTTGTCAAGAAATTCTTTCTGATCCTTTTATTTTCCTTCCATCCAATAGTTCTTCATCTGCAGAAACCCAGGGCTGAAATTTGCTGATCAACAGAATAGGGTCCTTATAATTCTTGATGACAAGAAACCCACTTGAAATAAAAAAAATTATATCAGAGTGGCTGGTACAGGTATTCAAACTTTTATTGATAAGGAGAAAACAATATTTCAACTTTATGAGGTCATCTTCAGGTTTTTTTTGTTTTTGTATTTTTTTAACCTGAAGATGACTTGGGAAGGTTGAAATATTGTTTTCTCCTTACCAATTAAAGTGTTAATACTCATACCAGCTGTTCTGAGATATAAGATCATTATAACTAAATTCACTATTTTTTACTCTAATACGAGGTCTGTTCAAAAAATACGCAGACTGTTTGAATTGTGTGGCTCCAGTTGGTTCCAGGGGAATCTGCTTGGTGTAGCTAGGTTTGCACAGATCGGCTGATTATGACGCCATATCCCGATTGCAGATATCTTCATTTGTGTATTAGCTACACAGTTTTAAGTAAAGTGTGATTTTATTTTGTTTGCCAGATTTCAGAATGAATGACCTGAAGGAGCAATGACTTGCTGTGAAATTTTGTGTTAAACTTAGAAAATTTGCAACTGAAACTTTTGCTATGCTTAACACGGCTTACGGTGATGTTGGTATGAAGCATACGGCATGTTTCAAGTGGTATGAACATTTTAAGGATGGTCGACAGTCCATTAAAGATGATGAGCGTCCTGGATGTCCTTCCACGTCAACTGACGATCCACACGTCGACAAAATCAACACCCTGGTGTGGGCAAATCGACGTCTGACTGTCAGGGAGCTTGCTAAAAAGTGTGGGATATCAGTTGGATCTTGTTACGAGAATTTGACTGAAAAATTGAAGATGCACCATGTTGCTGCGAAATTTGTGCCTCAGAACTCGTGAGTTTTTGGCCAAACACTTGATCACTGTTCTTTCCCCCCCCCTACTCACCTGACTTTGCTCTTTGCAATTTTTTTCTTGTTCCCCAAACTCAAAAGACTCTTTAAAGCAAAAAGATTTGAGACAATTTCGGAGATTAAGGCAAATGCGACAAAGGAGCTGGAGGGCATTACAAAAGAAGTGTACCAGGACTGTTTCAACAAGTGGAAACACTGTTGGGATAAGCGTGTGCATTGGGGAGGAGAGTTCTTTGAAGGGGGTCACAGACCTGTAACTTCTAAATAAAGTACATTTTGTTTTATGAGGTCAGTCTGCATATTTTTTGAACAACCCTCATATTACTCCTTCTAACTTCCTGAAAGTCATTGTTGCTAATGTATCCCTTACATGTAAAAGCTTAAGTTTTTTCTGAAATTATGCTGCCTATTTCCACAGTCTACACTTATCTTTATCTTTACCTTAATTATGATAACTTCCAACTTATCCTTCAACCTACAAACTCTACATAAAAATTCCACATATTAATGATTTTGTTAGTGTATGTTATTGTAAACTAAAGCTATTACATAGTTTTAATTGGAGAAATATTGCGTGTTCTGTTTACAAATATGAAAACTCCTGGTCCAAAAGTACTCGCACGATGGTTGTAAATAAAATGATTTTAGTGATAAATGCCACCCTTCTAAACAATGAGCAGGAGGTAAATTTGTCACATAAACTAGAAACAGGAATTTTGTCTTGCACAAATATTTAAAACTAGTAGCAATATATTTCACAAAATTGTCCCTTTATATAGAAATCTTGCCAAATCTGAATTGTGTATAATAACAAACCATCAGCAAGGAAAATAGAAGTACACATAAGACTAGTGTGTTTAGAATTACCAGTTTTACATATTATATAGGATTACTGTTAGATATACACAGCTGTTTCTGTTTAAATTGAGATTTATGATTAGATAGTTTGTATAGCATGAGTTTTAAAGATAGTTATCTTCATGAGAAATAGTTTACTGCAAGTTTGTTTACTGTTTATGAACCATACGTTGTGTAGTTCAATAGTTATGAATTGTTGATCATGTTATTGTATCATGGTAATGAACCATACGTTGTGTAGTTCAATAGTTATGAATTGTTGATCATGTTATTGTATCATGGTAATGAACCATACGTTGTGTAGTTCAATAGTTATGAATTGTTGATCATGTTATTGTATCATGGTAATGAACCATACGTTGTGTAGTTCAATAGTTATGAATTGTTGATCATGTTATTGTATCATGGTAATGAACCATACGTTGTGTAGTTCAATAGTTATGAATTGTTGATCATGTTATTGTATCATGGTAATGAACCATACGTTGTGTAGTTCAATAGTTATGAATTGTTGATCATGTTATTGTATCATGGTAATGAACCATACGTTGTGTAGTTCAATAGTTATGAATTGTTGATCATGTTATTGTATCATGGTAATGAACCATACCTTGTGTAGTTCAATAGTTATGAATTGTTGATCATGTTATTGTATCATGGTAATGAACCATACGTTGTGTAGTTCAATAGTTATGAATTGTTGATCATGTTATTGTATCATGGTAATGAACCATACCTTGTGTAGTTCAATAGTTATGAATTGTTGATCATGTTATTGTATCATGGTAATGAACCATACGTTGTGTAGTTCAATAGTTATGAATTGTTGATCATGTTATTGTATCATGGTAATGAACCATACGTTGTGTAGTTCAATAGTTATGAATTGTTGATCATGTTATTGTATCATGGTAATGAACCATACCTTGTGTAGTTCAATAGTTATGAATTGTTGATCATGTTATTGTATCATGGTAATGAACCATACCTTGTGTAGTTCAATAGTTATGAATTGTTGATCATGTTATTGTATCATGGTAATGAACCATACGTTGTGTAGTTCAATAGTTATGAATTGGTGATTATGAACCATACATATTTGTTAGTATATTATTTTAAAACATGAACTGTTTACTGTTTGTTTATTGTTAAACATTATTGCCAACCACAATCATTTCCTGTAAAAAAATTATCCCATACATGAAACCTGACATTATGCATCACACCCTGTGTATTGAGAATTGGTAACTTATATTAAGACATACATGTGTAATCTTTAGATTAATTAGCATGTTAGACTGTCTCAAATAAATGTCAGCTATTGTTATTAGATATATGTTCATGAGATAACACATTTATTGTATGGTTCACAACAATTTGAGTTTTTTGTGTGTTTTTCTCAGGGATGTTGAAACCAAATTGATAATGTTTGTAAACATTTCCTTGTAGCTTGTTGTTTTGTCAGACCATGGTGGTTTCCTTGGAGCTTGTTGTTTTGTCAGACCATGGTGATTTCCTTGTAGCTTGTTGTTTTGTTAAACCATGGTGACAAGTGTAATTACTTTTTTCAGATTTCCTGCCAATGAAATGTGATGCATGTGATATGGTTTTTTGGTAAGTATACATACATTTTTCAAAATTATGGCTAATTGTTTTTAACTGGTATTTGTTTCATCTAAAATAAACGGTACTCTTACACAATCCCTTGACAGTACTATTCAACTGGGATTCTAGAGAACCCTATAAAAACTGTATACATTTATGTTCACTGAATGGACATGTGTTATCAAGAACTGTGAAACTACATTTTATTACATTAATATGGCTGTTTAACCCAATAATTACTGGTGTGTTAGGTGTCAACTTTTAAAACAAATTTTCTAACGTGTTTGTATTCATAACCGAACCTTTTTGTTTTGGAACTAATTTGACTTTCTTTCTGAGACAGGTCTGTTTTCACACATAACCAGTACTGGGTATATCATTTCAACACACACAAGTTGTATTACTAACAAAAGTTTATCACACACATATAACTTTTGTTGATAACAACTTAAGTTTACCACATATATTTTGTACTGCCATCTTGCTTATACCTAACTTGTGATAATTTGATGTATAAAGTGTTTATTGTTGATTAATTGGTGATGTCCATGCATGCTAAGCTATGGTGCATGACTACTTTAGAGTTACCGAGAGAGTTGATAGTTAAATATAATAGTTCTCCTCTAACATACCATTGGATTTCTCTGTTCAACTGGTAGATAATTTACAAAAGTCCTAACTACTTCAGTAAAGCTACACAGTGAATTCCTGGGAGCTGTTTATGAATGCTGGACACGTGATGTTCTTGTTACCAATATGCATACAAACACTAAACTCAAGTACCAGTACATTGAAACATACTCTGTACTAACAACTAGTTGTCTCATCTTTGGTCTGTGTGTTCAAAATTAGGAACAGAAATTTCTGGAACAAGGGGATTTTACTATCAGGATTGTAATCACTTGACACAATCCAGAATATACTCAAAACATGCCTCAACTGTGTATCACATGTATAATTTCCTTAACTTATCAGTTCATCATTTCAAGGTTTGTTATTAAAAACATGAATGACATAAATGAAATCACACTGTAGTCATATAAAAATTACAAGTTTTCAGAGTAAATCAATGTTAAAGACTTTTATAACCAATTAGTAAAAGTTTGATACATAAAATCTAACAGTTAAACCTGTAAAGCCAGATAAGTAAAAGTTTGGTTATAAAATCTAAATGCAACAAACTGGCTAATATTAGTTGTGATCAAAAGTATTTATAACTTAGAATTATGTAGCCTTTGATGTAATCTAAATCTCTAAACATCACCTGTAACTAGGGCTTCTGACTAAAATTAAAAACTTATGAAATTGAAAAGGTCCTTGGGAAGAAGGGAAAGACAAGAAAAATATAACTTAGATGGATGTTTAGAAAGTACTTTTAGTTTTAATTAAACCAAAAAAACTTTTTATAAATACTTTAAAGGTCAATTAGTCATTGGTAGCAAACAAAGTTGAAGACAGGTAAAAAAAATGTTAATTGTTTTTGGGGGAAACACTAATACTGGTATTAAGAGATTTGTAAACGTCAGAAGGGAATAACCATTTTTTTGGTTGTAGGTTGATGATTGTGGAAACGTCAGAAGGGAATAACCGTTCTTTTGGTCGTAGGTTGATTTGGGATATGAATTGTACAAATATACATTTTTCAGAGATCTTTTTACTTTACTTATCTATTCAACAGTAATAAATCTTTAATTTCGATTTAATTTGAATATAAGTTTTGCAAAAAACAACAACAGTGATTCTAGACTTTAAAGTATCTGAGAATAATAATTATTCTAAACAAAAAATAGTGAAACTGAGCAAGGAGCTAAGGGGTGTTCTTGTGTTCAGTTTCAATGAATCAGGACAACCTGGAGTTATTAAGGTCTTAATTCTTTAGATAAGTGAGTGCAAAATATTATTTGTGGTAACTGTTTGCTTTCAGTGTTTGAATATGAGTGATGTTTTTGATTCTACACTGTTTATTACATTTATCCCAAATGACTACGTTAGTAAGAGACATGATTTCATTTTACAGTAAGGACCATTTTCAGTATGGACAACACAACTGTGAAAAGGCTCATCAGAGAGACATACAAGTGCCTGTCTGTCCACTGTGCAATAAACCGGTTCCAGTGAAACGTGGAGAACCTCCAGACATCAAGGTTGGAAAACACATAGATATGGACTGCCAGTCTGACCCTGCTGCCAAACGAAAGGTGAACTACTGATAAGGGTTTACTGTGAGCTCTAGATACCATATTATATTCATTAGTGTGGATGCAAGTATTCTTAAATGATGTTACAGAACAAATGTTCAACTGTTTTTTTATAACTACACAAATCAAGTTTTGCTGTTGTTGTTTATATTTAGCAAACTATTGCAGAATACATGAATGGTATATCATCCAAAACACAATATTCGTTAATAAAACTTTTCAACTTAATTTTCTCTCCCCTCGGTGTTGATTCCTGTACGTGGTGAGGGGACCTCCGAGGAAGGGTTCTGTTCTGTCTGGTTATCTTCTCTGGGATCTAAACATCCACCCACGTGTTTGCCGTGCGTGGTGACCCGTGAAGGGGAGGAGAGGATCCAGGTGGTTGAGGGGTCCAACCCTAACACACCATTTTGGCCTCAAATTCCTGTAGACGGGCAGCCTTTGGGTGGTCCCCCTTTGGTCAATCAGCTGGTTCATTTGGGCTAGAGTCAACCACGTACCAGTGTTGGAAGTTCTCAACGGGTGTTGTGGACATTCTGCCTGATGCTGGTGTTTGGGTATAGTGCTCACGAAACCCTGGCATTGCTGCATTGTCCTTGCATTACTTTGTAGTGTGTTTCCATCTAGGGCTTCATGGTGAGTGGGGTCAGTGGGTTCCAAAATTTTTCCTTTTTTGTATGGATCCTCCAAAAAATTTAAATAAAATTGTAAAAAAAACAGTCAATGGGTAAGCGACCACGTCTAGAAGATTCTGAACAGCAATCTTCAACATCAGTAACACACATATACCTCATTTTCTTATATTACATTCTCTTTCGGAAAAAACTTTAGGGCAATTGTCCCCCTTTTTTTATACAGAAGGGATAAGAGGGACTTGCTGGCTCTCCAAAGTCAGTAAAAAAGCTTCGATCTGGTGACATATTGGTTGAAACATCCACATCTCAACACAGTGAACTTCTCTTGAATACAAAGGCAATTGGGGATATACCTATTGAGGTTACACCCCATGCTACTTTGAATTCTTCATGAGGAGTTTTTGTTAAAAGGGATTTGAAGAACATTCCCGAGTCAGAGATTCTTGCTGGTCTCTCCACTCAAGGAGTTTCTGCACTGAGGTGCATCTCCACTTGCAAAGATGGAGTTACACTACCAACAAATACCCTCGTTTTAACTTTTACTTCACCACGTGCACCTGCCACCATCAAGGCAGGTTATCTCATTTGCAGGTTTCGGCCATACATTCCAAACCCTCTTCGACGTTTCCAATGTCAGAGATTCGGCCACTCAAAGACATCTTGTTGTGTAGGCAAGGACCACAATGCCTATGACTGTGACATGAACCAACATTGCATCAACTGCAATGGATCTCACCCCTCTTACTTTCATTTTTGCCCAAAATGGTTGGAGGAAAAAGAGGTGCAGCATTTGAAAACGATACTTAACATCAATTATCCTGAGGCTCAGAAATTGCTGTCCACCACTTTATCTCGGACATATGCTACTGCACTTCATTCCACAACTACAGTGGGAGTGCAGACAGATCTCTATGTGCCTCCAAGAGAATCGTTTCCAAAACAAATGAAAAGCCTTTTGACCTCTGTGGTTAAAAAGCTTGATGAATCGACTTCCACACCCACCTCCGTCACTCCCATACTTTACCCTCCAACAAACCTCAAGATCCACGTCCTTCAGTTTCAAATAGAGGCATTTCTTCTGACACATCTTTTTCTCTCACCCCTCAGACACTGGATTCCCCTTCCAATAACAAAAACCTGGCCACTCGACCCAGAGCAGGATCCATGGAGGTCGATAGATCTCCTTCTGACTAAAGACCGTAAAGAAAAATGACGTGGTTGTAAATTGAAGGGTTCTACAGCCACTTCACCTACCCGTTCTTAAAAATAACCATCTTGATACAATGGAACTGTCAAGGTTTACGTTCTAATCTGGATGATACCAAAACGCTGATTGCTTCCTACCATCCTATTTGTCTTTCTTTACAAGAAACGTTTCTCAAATCTGCTGGTACAGTCTCCATTCGGCAGTTTTCTCTGTACAGAAATGACAGTTTGTGTGATGGTCGAGTACATGGAGGGGTGGCACTATTGGTTGATCAGCATGTGCCCACCCTGACTTTGTCACTCAACACACCCTTGGAGGCCGTAGCCATCCGTGTTTCCTTGGGTCATACCATCACTGTTTGTTCTCTCTAACTGTCCCCTCGAGAGACATATGATCAATCAGACCTTGATGCTCTCGTTGAACAGTTGCCGTCTCCATTTCTAATCCTGGGGGATTTTAATGGACATCATCCCCTCTGGGGAAGTGCTGTTATTGATGGGAGGGGTCGATCTGTAGAGCAGGTGCTCTCTGATCACCATCTTTCTCTTTTCAATACTGGTTCTTCCACTTACTTTCATGCACCTAGTCAGTCCTTTACCGCTATTGATCTCTCGGTTTGCTCCCCTTCATTATTCTCCCATTTTTCATGGGGGGTTGACAGTTATCCACTTGGCAGTGATCATTTTTCTGTACTTTTGAGAGAGACTGGCCATGGTCGATGCCACCCTACCCAGTGTGCCCCAGTGGAAGCTAAATCAGGCAGACTGGTCCACTTTCACTGCTTTCGCAAAACTTGATCCTGCCATCATAAATCAGCCATCAATAGATGACTGTGTAGCAGCGGTAACTGACTGTATTATACAAGCAGCTGCTTAGTGTATTCCTAAAATCTTAACACGTTTGCCACGATATCCTTGTCCGTGGTGGAATCCTGCTTGCCACTTAGCACGGAAGGCTCAAAAACGGGCCTGGGATACTTTTCGTAGATATCCCACACTTTCAAACCATGTTGCTTTCCAATGGGCTTGTGCACATGCTAGGTGGGTAAGATGTCAAAGCTAGAAGGAATCTTGGATTAAGTTCACAACGAGCATATCTTCTACCACCAGTTTCAAGATCATATGGGACAGGATTTGGAAGGTTAATGGGCACTACAATTCTGTCACCCTCTCGATCTTACTCGCTGATACTCTAGATGAAAGCTTTTGCCGGTTATCTAGCACTTCTGCTTGTTCCTCCATCTTCCTGGCCATCAAGACTTGGGCAGAGCAGTCACCTCTTTCCTTTCGAACTGACTGTTTCTTTGACTATAATTGTCCCTTTACCCTGGTGGGACTGAAAATCGCTATTCATCTGTCCGCCAGTACGTCTGTTGGACCTGATGATATTCATTATGACATACTGCACCATCTATCTCCTGCTTCTCTTGATGTCCTTCTGATTGTCTTCAACCAGATCGGGCAGGAGAATGTTTTTCCTAATGCCTGGCACCAGGCTATTATTTTACCTTTCTCTAGATTCCTTCAAACTGCTGTCCAATTGCTTTGACAAGCTCTCTGTAAGACCTTAGAAAGGATGGGTTCCATCACAGACCACCGAATTCATCTTGAAACATCTATCAGAGAAGCTTTTCTCAACTGCCAACATCTTGTATCAATATAGAGAAGGCTTATGACACAACATGGAGGTATGGCGTTTTGCAAGAACTCCATACATATGGGTTACGTGGCCATCTACCCATGTTTATTAAAAATTTTTGAATGGACAGGAGATTCCAAGTTCGTGTGGGTTTGACACTTTCCCGTTCTTTTGTACACGAACTTTGAGTCTCTCAAGGCTGTGTATTGAGTGTCACACTCTTCAGTATAAAGATAAATGCCATCACTGAACAACTCCCTCTCACTGTTGCAAATGGGCTGTATGTGGACGACTTTCACATCTCATGTCAGTCGTCAAACATGAGATATATTGAGTGGCAACTACAAACTGCCCTCAATTGTGTACGGAAGTGGACACTGGCAAACAGCTTTAATTTCTCTCTTTAAAACCGTATGCATGCACTTTTGCCCTGATCCTGAACTTCATATTGGTGAAGTTTTGCTGCCAGTAGTCCCGGAGACCAAGTTCTTGGGGCTTATTTTTGATCAAAAACTGACCTTTGAACCACACTTAAAGCAGCTTCGGGTCAAATGCACAAGAGCACGAAACATCCTCTGTGTTCTCTCTTCTACCAGTTGGGGGGCAGATCGATATTCAATGTTAAAGGTATATCATGCTCTTATTCAATCAAAACTCGACTATGGATCAGTAGTCTATGGCTCTGTCAGACCCTCGGCCTTAAAGATGCTGGACCCCATTCATCACCATGGACTTTCACTCTGCACTGGGGCTTTCCGTACCTCTTCAGTTCAAAGCATATACATTGAATCTTATGAACCTTCTTTACACCTTCATTTGCAAATATCTTTACAATATACTTCAAAACTTCGTTCCTTACCAAAACATCCCATCTGGGAATGTGTTTTCCTTCCTCGGTGGGCAGTACTTTTTCAGAACAGACGATCTGTCATTGCTCCTTTTGGCCTTCACATCTGGGCGCAATTGGATGAATTGGGTCTGTCCTTGGATAACATTGCAGATTCCACAGGTTGGCCCATCCCACCATGGCTTATTACAGCCCCCAAATATGACCTTTCTTTCAGTCATCTAAAAAGGCAGAAACTCCAGATTGGAAGTACGGTCGTTTATTTGATGAACATCTTTCAATCATTCAGTTCCCATTTATACAGATGGTTCCAAATCAGGTAATTCGGTGGGCTCTGCTATGGTTTGCTATGGGTCAGTAGTTGCACGCAGAATCCCGTCTACAGCTTTTGTGTTCACTGCTGAACTGTATGCCATATCTCTTGCCCTGGATCATATTGCAGCTGAGCAGTACTCCAACTGCACTATTTATACTGATTTTCTTAGTTCTATACTTACCTTGGAATCGCTACACGTTAGCTCACATCCTATTCTTGCTGATATTCAAAACCGACTGGCCCATTTCTCATTAACAGCTACTTCAATCCAGTTTTTCTGGATACCAGGCCATGTTGGTATTTGCAGGAATGAGCTTGCAGACATGGCAACTAAATCTGTCTGCTCCAGCACCATCACCCCTGTGCCTATTCCGAACATGGACTATGGTGTTGTCTTCTAGGCTTGGCTCCATGCCAGCTGGCAGTCCACTTGGAGTGAGCAATGCGACAACAAGCTTTTACAAATCCAATCCTACGTTGGACTTTGGCCATCCAGTTTTCGTAAAGTTCGGAAGGAGGAAGTTGTTCTAACTAGACTAACGCATTGGTCACAGTTTTTTAACTCATAGTTTTCTTTTATCTGGAACTGATGCACCAATGTGTAGTTTGTGTAACACTTAAATCACTATCAGCCACGTTTTACTTACCATTTTTACAATTTTCAACGACTGCAATATTTTAAACATATTTTTTCCCAGGGTCAATCTGTAACATTGGACAGTGTTATTGGTGATGGTGACTCTGTCCACCTTGATAACGTTTTCAATTTTTTAATGGCCATTAATCTTTTTAATCTCATTTAAGTGTTGCATATTTATTCATTATACCTTTTTAATTGTGGTTTCTTTTTTACAGTTTTAATCTCTCTCATTCAATTTGACATTGGACAATGGCCAGAACATTAAATAACTTGACACCAGGACTGGAAAGGCCAACTTCAGGTGATTAACGCTGCTGTTTGAACTACTCGTTAGTTGTCCTGGCGAGTTGTTATTATACTTTTGCTGCATATCATTTCACACTTTTACTACTTTATTTTTTAGTACTGGCCATATTGACTCATAACTCGGAACCAGGACTGGAAAGACCAACTTCAGGTCACTGACAGTGGTTTTTATACTTACCTGTTGGTCTTCCTGGCCGGTTATGATCATTACCATTCTGCTTCAGGTAGTCCTTTACAACTTTGTTGACTGGATGTCAACGTTGGTTTTTGCACCATTTTCTGTTTTAATTACCATTTTGTCTTCAATTACTTTTACAAATTTTACTCCATTTTCTTGACTTTTATCTTTTTACTGGACATTTGGCTACTCGTTATTTTGATTTTGCTGAGTGTCTTTTAGAACTTCTTTTACATTTTGATAACAGCTGCTGTGACACATAACCCAGAACCAGGACTGGAAAGGCCAAATTCAGGTGATTGACAGAGGTTCTTGAACTTTCTTGTTAGTCTTCCTGGCAGGTTATGATCATTACCTTTTTGTTAGAGTAAATACCTTACAACTTCTTATACTCTGCCTTCTCTCTTAACGTTGTAGACTAGGTGTCAACATTGGTTTTATACTTTTTTGTTTTACTTTCATTTCCTTTTATGTATTTTACTGTATTTACTTTATTTTTACCTTTTTACCGAATGTTTGGGGCAGATAGCCTCGCTGCTTTGTGCCATAAAACACTAAATCAATCAAAAATTTAATTTTGTCTTTCCTTTTTTCACAGATCTATACTAACAGATGTTCTTTAAAAGGGTGCAAGCAGAAAGAAGTAAGTTGTATATTTTGTTGTCATTCATGCTAACATGTAGGACATCATTGAAACATGGATTTAACAAGACAGTCTGGACCCAAACAAGAGAGAACAAAATGGATTGTTTGAAATTAAATTTTTCTTTTACAGGTTACAAACACTAATTAAAGAACTCTTTCAATTCATTTTATTTTTAACTAAGAAGAGATACAAAACTAAAAGGAAAGAAAATAACACTACATACATAGTAAAGCATGAATTGAAGACAAACTAGCATTAACACGTTGTTTGTTGGCTAGAGAAGACTTCTATTCATATTGATATGTTTTGTTTACCATCCTCTAGAATGCATCATCAGATTCAATTTTTTAGTGTGTAACATATAAAAATTACAAATGAGTTCTAGGAATACAAAAACAATGATTTCTTATTGTTGCTATTATTGATGACTAATAATTCATGTTTTTCTCAAATATTGTACTTGTTTTGTTGTAATTATTATTTTAAATCGTTTTTTTGGTGTATTTGTACCTGCAAGTCTTCCCAAAGTTATGTTTGTTCAAAACATTAACATAACTATAGATAACACTCAAATAATAAATAAAGAAACAAACATAAACAAATGCAAAATTAAAGAAGCCTTGCTTATACAACAACTTAAACCCAAAATAAACCAATATAAAGGAACGCCATTATACCTATATTATTATAGACAAAATTATATTTTCAAACATCTAACACCGCCCTCCTCAGTTACACAACCCCTTCCAAACATGTGGTCAGCTTCTGGTCAGTTACGTCTTTCTTTGTGAACCTGACGATGACTGAAGAAGGTCGAAACATTGTTCGCTCTTCTATGTAAAATATTTTCTCAACCCTACTCTGTGTTTTTAATGTAACCTAGTGAGCTGTTATTGTTTATGTGCCAATTTTCTGTTTTATGATTATTTTCTAATTACATAAATGGTAGTGTAAATTTTTATATTACAAAACTGTGTTTTAGTCAGTGTAAACATAAAAACTTTTAACATGCAAAATGCAAACTGCGTATGTGTTTGTAAGAAATATACAATTGTTTTAGGGAGCAAAAATAGTTTTGAGCACAAGGGTACCAAAGTGATTTAGTTTTTATTCCTAGTTAGATCAGTTTATTTATTTTTCTTGGTTTGGTCAAAAGTTGGTAATAGCTGTGAACGAAGCGATACACTTGTAATCATAATACCACATGAATCATTCTGTTATTTCAGCTAGTTCCAGTGACATGCAGCCAGTGTAAGCAGAACTACTGTTTAAAACACCGCCATCCCATCGACCACAGTTGTCAGGGGTTACAGGGTAACTCTCGTCTCATCTCACCCATGGGGTATGTATATTTAAGTTGTTTTACCTATATATTAAGTTTTTGAGCTCAAATTATAGATGTATAATCCCTTTTTTACTTTTTGTTAAAGAAGAAATATACCTAGAAATATAGTCAATCAGTGGCTTAACAAAGCAAACATTCTTTGACTGGATGTCTGTTTCTTAATATTTTTGGTAACTTGTTTTGTGTTATTTTTATGAAAGTCAATAATGTTCTTATGCTTATTAATGCACTCTTAATAAATATTATGCATGTATATCTTAACTGAGCAGGGTGAGGGGAGAACCCTCGTGTGGTTCATATTATTATTCTATACAAATAGACTTGAGATAAAAACTTGAATAAAACATTACAATTTGATTTATTCGCTAAGTTTTGTTTCCTTAATTTTATGGGAAAATATTTAAACAAAGTGTACTATTAGTAGCCTTCAATTATTTTAAGTTTATAGTGTCATAAACAGCAAAGGCAGATACACTGGCCAAGCTCACCTGTTAACATCCACTCTTGGAAACTTCACAACAATTCTCTGATGTTTTATATTGTATGATTTGCAACAATAGAAAGAGTTTAAATTGTCAAATTATGTATTGTCTATTTCTCTTGCAGTGTTCAGATTGAGGAAATTATTTTAAGACTCTTATGCCATGATTGGAAAGTCGGTTGAATTATAATAAGGATATGACATTTCTTTGTGCATGTTATTCTGTGTTCATAGGTAAATAAAACATTTAATGTACTTGTATCATCACTGTACAAAATTGGTTTAAAGTTTATTGACATTGAAAAGCAAGAAAACACAAGGTTAAAGAGGTAAAATTGGGAATGATATTAATTATTTTCCATGTGTATTACTCAGGCATTGTGTTATTTAGTTCAGTAACTTAAGCTATGTGTTTTCCAATTGATTTATAAGTTGTATAACATAATCACTAGTTACATATGGTTCAAATGCCAATAAAATAAAGTAGAAACAGATGTAAGTTGTTACAAGCATTCAGATATTTAAGATAAAGAAATTTCCTGTTACAGTTTATAGTAACTCTGGAGAAAAGGATAATTGATATTTTTGTAATGGTTTCAAGGTTAATCAAATCGACCATGTTTAGATCAGGGAAAATAACAAAATATGAAGTTTAACTGATAAAAAGTTTTCAAGTGAAGAAAAGTATTTTTAACCTTAACATGAAAATCACTTTGCACTTGAAGCAGAAAAAAACTCTTTACTCCCTTCATTCATGGAGAAATGTTTTAGTAACAATACTTGATTAAAAAAATCTGTTTTTTCTGTATAAATGACTTTAATATTTACTGAAAGTTTTAGATTTTGTGAAGATGCATGTAAATTGATTACTTTGTGGCAACAAGGTCTGTTTCATTGATAGACCCCCTATGGAAAGAGTTAATGAGCATGGTAAGAACCACTTTGTAGGTCATTTCAATGAACAGGATGAAAACCAATGGATCAGTGTAATGGGCAAGGTGAAGTTATGAAGAATACACATTTTTATTCTAATAAAACTAACTGATTGTGAAAGCTTTGTCTTGATCTAGTTTCTTTCACTGAATTTTTATGTCCTAGAAGTGTATTTTAAATTTATACCTCTCTATGTACCACATCTCTCAATAGGGCAGCAGCACTAGCTCGAGCCAAGAACAAACCAAAGCCAAGTAACAGTTTAGCACCTAAGACAGCAAACAATAGTCACTCAAGGTCTTCTGCACCTTCTCACAGTAGCAGTATTAATAATACATCAATCACTGCAATTCAGGGCAACCTGGTAAGTTTTTTATGTGGTTATTTCTAGTTAAATATACTACAAGTAAAACACCAACCATTCATACATAGCTACTTCCAACTACAGCTTTAAATGGTGATAATAAAATGTGTTTGATGAACAGAGTAACTACCTCTTGTGTTGTTCTGTATTGTAGAATGAAGATGAAGCATTGGCTATAGCTCTACAACAGTCAGTGTTGAGATCTCAGACACCTGATGCCACCAGGTGAGGAACTTGTGTATAACAAGAACTGACTCAAGCTCATGTTGGAGTAGTTCCAGTTTGTCTTAAATATGTTATTATTTAGCCAGTATAAAGGCAAGCATTGGAACTAACATTACTGTTCCAAATGCAGTTTAGAGATTTTTATCACTGATGTTTACGTTCCGACACACAAAACAAATAGTCATGTAATTAGATTTGTTTCATTGATTTTAAGAACATACTTTTAGTTAAACAATTTTTTCTAGATAACCCTAATCTAATTGTAATTTGGTGAGAGATACACGTAAAGGATGGTGTTTATTGTAAATAACAGGAATTTACCATGTATTATACAGCACATGTGTAAGTGAATAGTTATATCTGTCCATACATTTCAAGCAGAATGTATCACTCAGTGCAGGAGGCATCTCCCACAGACTGTTTTCTTGAACATCTTAGGTCTGTAAGAGAAGATTCCACTGACCTCCCAGATTCAAGACACTTTTGTTACCTCTGACACCATAGTCTTCAATGTGAGAAATACACCACTTAGCATGTTAAAATAAGAATTCCTTGAACAGTTTTATCTTCCAACTCAGTAATAAATTCCTTTATGGACTCAACAGTTTTATGTAAACTGTGATTTAGCCCAAGTATAAGTTGTTGTTTTTTAAACTCATTTCATCCAATAGAACATATAGTTTAGGACTATACATTTACTAACAAGCTTTAAATGCAACTTATTTAATTGATTAATTGTTACAATGATTTATTTTTGTTTCAATCTATGGAGACCTTTGGAGTTTTCTGATTTTGTAACATTTCACTTTAGTCTACATGTGATAAGTTTCCATATTTTTGAAAATGTTTCTTGGACTAAAGCTGTTTAATTTCTATAATGCTTCCACAAAATGAAGTGGCCTTAAAGTAAATATTAGGGATAGGCAATTTTCTCAACAGTTGGAGGGACTACATGTAAACATCTCCTGAAGTTAAGAACAACAGTGAAAGGTGATTCTCCTGCTGATAGCTAAACAATAGGTCAAAACAGTTCAGGAGTATAACAAATCATTATTGGATCTTAACAAACAACCTTGCATTTAGAGATGGTGCACAGTTTGACAAATACACACACACACACACATTAAAAACTGCAGAAACTAAACCACCAAACAGTACTCCATACACATTGAGCCCTAACAGAACAGTTCAAGTTGAGATATTTCCTACATCATACGATCACAAGAGAAATGAGCTCAACCTCCAACAGTTAGTGTAAGATATTTTTGTGTTGCCAGGAGATCACCAGAAGATGAAGATGAACAGTTAGCCCTAGCCTTAGCTGAAAGTGAACGAACTCATCAACAGGGGCAGAGGGTGAGTTTATTGTCCAATTTTCTTTGCCTTATTTTAAATCTCCATTTCGTACAAGTGGGAGATAACTAATATTGCTGTTTCTTACATGGATACAGAATGACAACCAAAAATTGAGCCAAAGGTTACAAGATAAATTATATTTTGTGTGGAAGAAATTACCTATAGATGTAAAACAACAAATACTCAGAATGTTAATTTTTACTTAAGAAAGAAGGCAAGGTAGGATAAGGTTTACCACTGTTAAAATAATTTTATAAACAGAGGAAATTTGAAAACAACTTTTAACAGAGCTTATAATATACAACAATACTGGGCATTTAGGGGAAAAAATGTGGCTTTGTTGTTCATAGTCTCAGGTAACTGATGTTTGAATGAAATTTGGTTTTAAACCTTTTCTAATTAATTTAATTAAGAAGTACACTTCTCAAAGTTATCAACAGACAGGTTGTTTCTTGTTAATATTTATGAATTAATTTTATGTACATCTGTTCAGAATTCCATGAGGATGTATTCTTTGTGAATTAATTCAGATTGTAAGAGCAGGTTCACAACAACCCCAAATGTTAGGGTAATTTTTGAAACAATGTAATTTACAAATAGCCACATTATATAAGTAATAACATGTAAAATTAGTGTTATAAGCCTCCAAACTTATTAAATGTAACACAGCTCCCTCTAACATTCAATATCTCTTATTTGCAGCATCCAAGGAATAGCAGTCATCAGTGTAATATTGCCTAAAACAGTGCGTCCATCTTTTATCCACTCTATTGGGTCTTCTGTTTTCCATGGTTTAGCAAATAGGCTGGTGAATTATGAATTTAAACTTTACATGTATTTGATATTTCTGAAGAATTATTATGCTTTGAACTACCACTTTATGGAAGGAATATTTCTATTGCAAGTGTGGGATTTGAAAAAATTAGGTTTTATTAAATCATATTTTTGCATTGCTATGTTGGTTTCAAGATTACAATAAACAAGTCTGACTGGTGTGATGAACTACAGTGTGGTTTAGGGAAGTAAATATTCACATTGTTTAATATTTCCCCCTGGTGCAGGAGGGTGTAAACAAAGAAACAGTAATAATTATAATGAAGTATTGTGAATAGGAAGTTCAACCAATAGTAGAATCTGTATAGTTGGTTTTCAGTGGAACTGACTTGTATTAAAGTTTTCAACATTCTTGAAGGATGCAGAAGTTGAACAAAGTCACACATCAGAAAGTTGCCAGTGTATTTAATGAAATTATATTAAAAGTACATGTCTTCTGCATCAGCTTCCATTCTTATTATCATGGCCTATTCTGTACCAAAACTTTGATCCTGGCTTTTGTAATAAATATGAGTCTGACGTGAGATTTGTATTTACACCAAAGAAAATCTACAAGACCTAACTCGTTTCTAAATAACTTGAACATAACATTACATGGAAATTAGAATTGACTGGCATCATTGTGACAACACAAGCTAGAAGTACTTGGATATCAACACAACCAAAAGTTGTCTTTGGTTATTACCATTTACTGTACAGAATTTGCCCTTCAAGTATAATTTTTAACAGTTGGTTCTTCAGTGCAGGCATAAACTAAAGTGCAAGCTTAAACAATAATACAGTTTCTAGGTCAGAAAGCACATTGCATACTCATCAATGGAAGGATATATATATATAGAGAGAGAGAGAAATATATAAAAGTTTTGTTTAAAATATTTGTAACCAAAAAAAAAACTTCCAAAAACGTATAAAAGTTATTAATTTTCAATAAAATTAATAAGACATAGAACTACATTTTAATACTAATCCACCCATAACCGGGTGGATTTAACAAAGAAAAAGTTAAACAAATAGCCATGGTGAGTGATACAAGAGAAAATTACAAAGCTTTATCACCACAAGATAAAAGTTGACCTGAGTCCATCTAACATACTATGATTGTTTCTATTAATTATCAACTTTACTTTAAGTGGTATAGTTATGTTATACGAGTAATACAGTTTAAGAAAACTGGCTTAACTTTTAGTCAACCCGAAAGTATCATTAGCCTTGGTTCCTTGTGGTGTAGTTTATTAAAAAACTAGAGGCATAATATATAAACAAAATTACTACATATATTTCATTGTTGTTGAATCTCTGAAAAATACACTGTATGAAATAAAAGAAAATAATTCCTTTGGAGATCCATTTCATAATATTTCTCAGTTCTAAACATATAACACAGTTCTACTTTATTTTTTAATGTGTGAGATTTATCAGAAAGCAACCAAACCACCCTTTAAAGTTTCAAAAACACCCATGTTTATCAAATCTGTAGTTGGTGCAAGGTAACTTTACAATGGTTTTTATGTTTAATATAAAAGTTACTGAATTGTGTTTTGATAAAGGTATCAATTACACTAACAAACATATCCCAATCCTTTGTTTTTTAAACACTGGTGTTGCTTATGTTAAGTGTTCACCCAAATAATTATCAATTGTCATAAAGTGATCACCTGTTACTTAATATTGTTCCCAAATATTACAATGACAAACCACTTTGTCACAAAATACCTTATGTGTCCTGTGAGTTTGTATTTGCTAAGGAATGATGAAATATAAACTTAACACAAAGCTTTACAAAATCCATTCATTGCCAGGTAAACGGCCTACCACTAAGATGGAAGACCTGGACTTAAGTGAAAGCTACTGCTGTGAGTGTTGAGAGATGGGTTTATGGGTTGGTAAATGATCTGAGGGTTCTCATGAGGGATGTAAGAGCAGAAGCAAGAGTGGTAGCCTCATGCATGAGGATCCCCAAGTGAGAGTTCAAGATTCCTTCCCCAACAGTGCGGCAGGCTGTGCTAACAGTCCTTGCATATGCCATTGCAACATCTTTTAGTTTCTGCACAAGACAGGCTATCAGATTGGCTGATGCCAACTGCATGATAACTAATTCACACACAGTGAACATGCGCTCAAGAAGACAAACACAGGTGTTTAAATGCTGTAACATTTGGTCTGAAGATTCTGTTGCACATTTTACAAACAACTTTGATGCTGTTACAAACTGACGAGATTCTATTATAAGAGCTTCTTTGGCAGCAATGAACTTATCAATATCACATTCACTAGAGTCAACATTTTTAATACAGGTGCATCCAAGTTCTTCAAGATGAAGCACCATGCCAGCAATGGCTTGTTGAGCCTGGTAGTATGGTTCTTCTTGTTCGGGTTCTACAGAGTCATCTTCAAAGCTCGTCTCTAAAGAACTGCTACCACCATTCACTACAGACTCTTGTGAGCGTATGAGAGATTTGGGGCTACTGGTTTTTAATGGGGGAACATGTTTTTGGAGCCCTATTGCCCGTGAACAGACAGCAGCATTGCCAAGTAACAAGGTATCTCCAATGTCTCCTGCCAAATAGGAGTGAGAAGGAGCAGCTAAAATCAACAGTTCAGAGATATCATTCATAAAGATCCCATCATCTATACAGCCACTGAGGTTGTTGTTTATTGAATCACTACCAAATCCATTCATTATTCTTTGCCCAACATCATGACGTTTTTTTCTTCCAAGAGTTGCTGACTTGAAATTGTGCCAGTGCTTAGAATTAGATATTTTCACTTGCTGTCGACCATGGAAGATGTCCCTACCATCAAACTGGAATGGCTGTTGAGTTTGGTTAACTCTCCGTGTACAATCCTAGAAAATAATTTAGTGTTAAAAGGTTTTGAATTTTTGTAATGTTAATAATTTAAATTCTAAATCCAATTATTCTGATGTTGCAGATGCATAATGAATTTATAAATATACATCTATGTTTTATTTTACCCTGAATGATTAATTAAGAAATAATCAATCATAAAAAGATTACTGTCTTAACATGTAAAAAAACAGATCTGAAACTTCTACGTTAATATATTTTTCTCTAATCACATACAGCATTAACAGACATAATACATTACGTACTAAGGTTAGAGGAGTGGATGGTGGCAATGGTGGTTTTGCTGCAGTCTTTATGGAGGAAGATAAAAAACCAGAACCATGAAGGTTACTCAGGGACTGAGAGCGAACCATCTTGGAGAAATTGACATCAGCTGTTTGTTCATTGTGAACACTGGCTTGAATGTTGTCACAACTCCCACTATGGGATGGGCTTGATTGGTGTTTTTTACTACTGGGGGAATGCCCTAATTTTCTAGTTCTAGGTGGAGCTTTAGGAGTCCGACCAGTAGAACCATCTGTACTAGGGTCCTTGATAATGCCTTTGGGTAGTAACTGAAAATGGACTTCTTCATAATCTGAGGCACATTCTTTGAGCAGAGTTTCATTAGAGTTGAGGTTTCCTGAACACATAACATTAGCATAGTCAGGACCTGATACAAACTCCAAATTTGCATAAGTATGAAGTTCTTCCTTCAAATTCTGGTAGACGGGAAATTCTCTCAGTGTCTCACTACAGGAAGTCAGTGATGAGGTCTGAGTCTCATAACCTGAGGATTCGCTTCCATGATATTCTCCCTCCATAACTCCACCAGGTGGATCAGAATCTAGAGGACCTGTAGACATTTGAGCTATAGAGTGCCCACTACCATTGCTAACACCAACCGATTTCTGATCTGAACCATGCAATGATTTTTGATCCGTCCATGGAGCTGCCTCTATGGAAGAATTCTTTAGGCTAACTTCAGAGATGTTGCAATCCTGTTCCTCCACACAACACTTCTGACTACATTCCTTTCCACTTTCTGGTTCATCTTCCTGGCTGAACATCCGTCGCATGTCAGCAGCTGCTTGCTGAAAGCGGGCGATAACCTCATCTTCAACTAAAGTGCTTGGATGTACACTGGGTGGAGGGGGTATAATGAAGGTAGAGAGGTCATCATGGCCATCAAGAAGCACAAAGCTACTTTCACCAATGTTCTCTGTTGGTGGAGGAGGTACAGCCACATTAGCAATAAAAGTGTTGATGTCATCTGATGGAGGAAGCTGGTCAGAACCAAGGGTGATGGGAGAAGAAGCAGTTTGTCTGTGAGTTAACTCTGATAAAGCATCACACAGATTGTCAAGTTCTGCAACAATTCGTGCAGAATCCACTACTGTGGGCTCCACTTCTCCATCTTTTACTGGTTCTGAAAGTAACAAGAAATAAATTTTAGTAACAGTAGCCACTGACTTCATGAATAAAGTAATAAAACTACACAGCAGATAAAATTTAACAATCCAGTATGTTAGTGGTAGAACATGCAAACTAAGGAATGAAACTTGACATTTTCCTCTGGTTTTATAATACTAGTGTAAATATTGAGGACAATTTTAATGACACTTTATTAGACTTTAATTGCTTGTTGAACAAAAAGATGACAGTGTTTTGACTTCTAAACTGTGGCCTTCACATCATCTAAAATATGTCTCGGTATAAAAACAGAAATACTGTCCTTTTTATTAAACACGCATTTACAGTTCTCAAACCTGCTGTTTCACTCTGGAAAAAGGTCCACTATAACCAAGTTTATTTTTTCTCAAAATAAAGAATATGAAAAACAAAACTGTACAAATTTAATTAATCCAAATAAAAAAAAAGTGTAACATTATAATAAAGGAAACGTTCAAGTTACAGGATTGAAAAGTTACATGTATGTCAGATGTGTGATTTGATGAACTGACCTTTCTCCAAAATACTTGTTCTGGCTATAGGCGTAGCAACATATGGGGTAATGGGAGTGCTTAGCTGGTTGGTGGTATGACAAACATCTTGCTCCGGAGTAACTGGAGGAGGGATCATAGTCAGGTCTATTATATCTGGGTCCAAGTAGAGTGTACCCTCAGCAAAAGGAAGTGGAGAATCACTAGAAGACTGGAGCTGGGTCAACATGGAAATAAGTTTCTGGTTTTCTGTATCCATGTCAGGACTGTGTAGACCAAAACTCGAACCTGTCCGCTGGGACCGACTGCGACCCCCAGTGGAATTCCGTATGTGAGGGTGACGATGAAGTGGGCTGTTTCCAGGTGTGCTCTGACTGTCTGATTCACTTTCTGATTGAGAAACTATGTCAGGATTTTTGTCTTTGATGCTCTGAGGTGATGTGGTTGGGGAGTCATCTACTTCCTCATCCAACTGACTCAAAAACAACAAAGAATCTACAGCCCTTAAGTGAACACTTGGTTTCTCAACTTGGACTTTCACAGGTTGCTCATTCTCAGCAGGAAGATCTCCACTCAGATAATGTTCTGCATCGTGAACAATCCGGTTCATTTCCGACACTCTGTGTATGACTTCTTCGTTCTTAGCCTCAAATAAAGTTAAGTCAATATCATCATTATCTTCTTCCAACAGCTCCATTGACACAACACTCTGAAAATCAAATCCACCTTCAGGTGTTGTGCCATCCTTTTGTCTCATTTCTTCACTGCTTGACTCAGACAAGTTCACTGAATTTCCAAGAGTTTCATTCATGTTGTGGTCAACCGAGGCTGTTCTGGTAACCATTGTAACACACTGCTCTCTGGATGAAATCCTTTGTACTTGTTTTTCAGGAGGCAACTAAAGGAGAAGATAAACAACAGAAACTCAGATTTTTAAAATATAATTTTTATTTTGACTTGTAACAGATCACAGCCAAGCATGATCCAAACAGTTTTATTTCTTTCTGTTTGGAACTATCAGTGTATGTTTTCCATTATGCATGAGACTTAAAAGAGTTGATATAAAAGAAAAAAACACAAAAAATTGAATAATATTTACAAAAAAAAAAAGATATTAAGACTAAATATGTCTGACAATTCCTACCCATTTTCTCACAACATCCAAAATTTCAAAGTTAAGCCTTACTTCACAAGGAACGTAGGAAGGAGGTGGTACAGCTAAATCCACAGTTTTTGTCTTGGTTTCATCTCCATCCTTTGCTGATGGGAGATAACTCCATGGAGCAGGCTGAACGGTGTGTCTTCCATGATACAAATGAGCTGAAAGAAAGTCTGAATTAACAACAAAGTGAACAGCAGAGGAAGAACAAACATTAGCAGTAAGATGACTTATATGAAACAGTAAAATAGGATAAACCTACCAAAAACAAGCTAAACATAAAGGATCTACACCATTAAACCTAAAGTTAATCATATGTATACTGAAAGTTACTTTTATTTACCAACATACACTTCCTCCATTGACTCTTTGGTTATTGAACTCCTTTTAAGGTTAAGAAGATTCGTTTGGTGCACTCTGTTGGTTTATTAACTAAACAAATAGTTGCCCAGTTAAAGGATCACACAGTTCATTCTAATAACATGATGGCTGCAAGTTAGCAGTTTTCCAGCATCCAGACTGACAAGTTTTAGATTCTATGTAGTTTAATCTGATCAGAGGTTGTTATTATAAACTACTGTTTTCAAAACGAACAACAGAACATAGTAAATGTAACTTCATATTGTTCATAAAAGTTGGGAAGAAAATTGATGGATCAATAACAGGGACAAAGAGAAGAACTTTGAAACTCGTGATTACATACAGAGTATCAAATATCCATTGCATAACTAGTTGTATTTGTGATTATAGTGTGTATTATATACTATAATGAACCAAGCAGTTGAATGGTGAGGCTTAAATATATCCATGAAATTTAACCTCAATGTGAGAAAAATTGTAAATGATATTTCTTTAAACCCAAAATTCAATAATTTCTGTCACTATCACAAAATCCCAGATCACACTAAACTCTAAAGTTACTTAGCAAACTTGTATCTGATTAGTTCCAACAAAGTATATTCACAGAAATCGATAGAACATTACCTGATAATTCTATACTTTCTGAAGATATTCCAGAGAGAAAGCAGAAAAACAAGTTCAAATAATTAATTACAAAAGTAAATATAATAGAAAATTAAATGCCTCTCTTTATTAACTACAAGTTTAAAATATTATTCATATAATTTATCCAAACAGTATCTTTGTAACATTAACAACCTGTGTAATATGACTCTTATTTTACCATTTAATTCGACATAAAACTATTAACAGTAAGCCAATTTACTCTTACACACTGATACTTTAAGAGTAGTTTATGAAAACATTCTGTATTTGAGGATAATTATCTCAAGATTACTTGTTTGAAAAAAAATTGCTTTAATGCTTATCACACATCTAAATTAAAAACATTAAAATAAATTAAACCAATTTTGGATGTGGGGCAACAGGAGTATCACACATATCAAGGTATGTGAGTTCAGGTGTCATCAGTGAAAAACATTGGGGAACCACTGTCTCAGTCATGAAAACTAGGAACATGTAACAGTCAAGTGGAGTACAGTGATGGCACCTACATAATTAATACTGGAAACCCGTAGGTATAGAACTGATGCGCAAAAGGACAAACTAAAAATTTCACTAATATTTGTGAAACATGTAACTGTCTTTGTTTTCCTCAATTCTATAATGGTGTTACTTGTACAGACGAAATTCATTCAACAAATAATCTTAGGTTAACTGTATGCAATATTTTATGAAAGTAAAATTAAACAACTTTGTACCGGTTTCAGTCTTCCACGGCTTCCCAGCATCCCAGTACACTGGTAAGTCACGGTCTGCCAGCAGGTGATGGTATCCCCGTAAAATCAGAGCTAGTTCTTCTGTGTCCCTATCTTCCAGGTTAAAACTGAGGGCCTGAAATCACAGTGAGCATGAATTCTATTATTATATAGTTTATTAGTGGATATTGTTAGTACACAGGTAAAGGATTTAATGAAGTTATACCACCTGGACTAGTCCTCAGTGGATTGTGAATATTGTTATTCCAGAAGTAAAAAGGATTAAACTAAGCTTACATTAAGATTAGTTTACTTGATTTAGTTCTCAGTGGATGTTAATTATTAATCACTCACTCAAAATGGTTATCCCGATCTACCAGAAAATCATATTCAAAATTTAATTAAACAGCTTTACTTGTGGTAACTGAGGTACTTCACAAAGGAAACTCTCTCCTATGATTTGATTGGAAGATTATTGTTCAAGTGGATACAAACAATAGTAATAAAACCGTAAATTTAAAGAAAACATAAAAGACAACTGTGAAGATAAAAAGATCACTAATCCTGTGAAATGTTCCATTCACAGACATTTTGGCTTTCGTATCAAATGTGGTTGATGACATTGCTACAGTTAGTTTGGACAGAAAATATCAGATAAAGTGTAGCTTCACAGATAAAAAAACTTTTAAATATTCATTTAGGAGGTGAAGGAAATGAAATAAAAAAATATAAGATGAAAAACGGTTTATTTATAAAATGAAAATCATCTTTCAGACTTAATCAGTAAATACTTGTCAAATTCACAAATCACAAGTAAAAATATTTCCTTACAAAGTGTAATGTTTACTAAAACTAGCCATATTTCACAGATATATTTAATAAAGTTTAAAAGAGATGGGGTTCGTGGACATACTTCTGATAGAAGGTGGTTAATGGTTTGTAACTGATAGTATGAAAAATATTAGAATATCAAAGACAACTGTATGTAAGTAGGGAATTATAACAACTATCGAGAGGGTATCAAAAACATGTTATCCATTAACACTTAGTAATTAATACACTATTTAATGATAAAGAATTCAATTAACAATAATAAATGTTTAAAGCTTTATAAACATTTATTAGTAAAAGCTTATAAATTTTTAAAAACATATTCCATAATAGACTAAGGAAAGATTTACCCGAATATCTGGATTCTTGAGCCTAATTTCAACATTATAAGACATTTCATCTTCCCTTTTCATCACAAGAGAAGAAACCTCTTCGATCTGAGCTAACACAACTGGTTGCTGGAAAGTAGATGACATTCAACATCAAGTATTACATAACTTAATCGAAATAAGTAAAACTACTAGTCCAATAAAATAATGTAGCTACTGCTATCTGTGTCAGTTACTGTCTACCAACATGAAAGCAATGTCTATTATTGTCAATGTCAGTTAACATCAGCCAAAATAAATTAGAAAATATCTAATATTTCCAAATGTTTAAAAAAAAACTGTTAAAGTTACTATTACCAATGTCACTTCAACAAAGTGGTAAGGGTTTTAAAAATGCAGGAATGATGTATTCTTCTAATGTAAGAAAGTTACTATTACCAATGTCACTTCAACAAAGTTGTAAGGGTTTTAAAAAATGGAGGAATGATGTATTCTTCTAATGTAAGAAAGTTACTATTACCAATGTCACTTCAACAAAGTGGTAAGGGTTTTAAAAAATGCAGGAATGATGTATTCTTCTATACAGACGTGTCACAAAATACCGTTTGTCACTTTCACATAGTTATAAACAGATTTTTCACTATGCATAATTATCACGATAAAAGCTGAGATTTTCATGGTACAAATCACACCAACCAAAAATATTTATATGAGACCGAAATATGGACAAATATTTCACAGTTAACTGGTATTATTACAGTTTAATGAATTACTGGGCAAAGTTTCTAACTGACTAAAACTAAATGTTTGTTTTTATGCCATAACTATATAAAAGGCAACTAACCGAGGTATTTCTTGGGCTGTTAATCTGACTAATACCATACTTTGGGCTAATCAACAGGGCTGTCTCCAACGAAGCATCCTGTGGAATAGAGACTGAAGTCAAATTTAAATGAATTTCTCAGTGACATATCCATGTCTGTGTGTATAATTTTTTAAGTGAGGTAGCTTAATTTTATCAGAATATTAAAGCATGTTCAAATAACCTTTGTGAATGCTAATTAATATGCCATCAAAATATTTAAATAACTTTGTAGTACATGAAGGTTTTCAGTTTAAGTGAGTTACATAAAACAAATTATTTATTTTACCTTAAAGTTTGAGGCAAAACACTTGGCTCCATAGCTTGGCAGTTCACTGATCATTTTAAGATAATGAAGCTTAGCCTGCAGTGCTGTCAGCTGTTTCTGTCCAGGAGCAGTTAATGACTGGTTCTGTTTCATGAAATGGTTCAACAATTTTCTCAATTCCTTTCTCTTCATTGTTTCCAATAACGATAGGGGTACAAACCTTTCTAGTCCACACTCTTTCCTGGAAATATCAAACTCCCAGTGAGGTAACAAGTTCTTTTAAAAAAAGGTACTTATTTAAAAAGCAATGACTGACTTAAAGGCACAAAACATGACTATTTTTGTAAGTTTTGCTGTATTCTGTTTGATCACGAAACTTAAGTGTGAACTACAAGACTGTGTAGGGTACAATCCAGAGATCATTTTGTCATGCCATTTTCTCTAAACTAAGCAGTCATTAACGTTTGTCGACCAACTGCATGCTATTTTAATATTTTAGTACTTTTCTATCCCTTTATTTCTGTACTATCCTTCCATGTCAATCACAGATGATCTTTGTTTCTTATCTTCAATTGTCCTCTTCCTTCTCTTTTTAACCCCATTTGAGGACAAATCATGATACATGTCTGTAAGCAGACATATTTTTCTTTATGTACTTGACAGAGCTCCTTTGTTAAAGCTTTTCTAATGTCTCTTATGGCTAATTTTTTGAACAAATGGTGGGATCACATCCAAAACAGCTACATTTGTTACACCTTGAAAATGTTACATTTACTAATCAGTTTCCAATCTGACCTTGTTTGGACAAGAACAAACATCCAAGGATTCTGATTCATTGTCTCAGCAGTTCTTCAAAAGTTTCAAAGAAAAGTCTAGTAATGGTGAGAGTTCCACAGATAACATATTACAACAATGCCAAGAGTTATAAGTCACAAATTACTCAATTTCACTGGCAATAACCAGTTATAACTTCTTTGGATATTACCTAATTGTTCAACAGTCTACACCTCTGGATTTTTCATAAAATATTGAAGAGTGTTGTAGATTAAAAAAAAAATAATGAAAAGTCAGATATTCCTTTAAAGTGCCCTACCATTTCTGGTGCTGTTTGGTCAGAGACTGCATGTTAAAATCTACAAGATCTCATACAAAATAACCTTAGTTTTTATCATTTACAATTAAGCTCATCTCTCAGAATGGCTACTAAACACAGTAGAACGTTTTATGGATAAAAAGTTAATCATACACAGGACTGCCAAAATGAGGGTGGGTTACCCGACACATACAAAAGCTCACCAAACTGAGTTTTTAAAGTACATTAAAAGGTTTACAATGAAAAAAAGGTTTCACAGGTTGCAATTTATAATAAACTGGTATTATGAGGCCCATATGTACATGATTGCCCCCTATCCCGTCCTTATTGTACATTTAAAATGTCATGCATGTTCGACCACATGAAGATGCTAGTTATATATTAGAGATTATTTTAAAAAAAGCTTCAATTGCATTAAAAAATAAATGTTCAAAATATTTACTTAGGTCATAAATCTTAAAGTCAGCCGTTACTTTCTGTACTTCATATTTAAAACACTTGCACTGAAAACTTACCATCATTCTCTCACAGTCTAGATAGTTACACACATTGCAGTATTAAAAAGTACAGTATTAAATAGTTAGGTATCTCTTAGTGTATACACAAATACAATTTCAATGGATATAACTGTCTTCCTTACAACATCCTGGTGTTTTGTTTTCTTAAATTAAGTCTTAGCTGTTGCTAGGAGGTACAATCCTTGAATGAAACTGTAAAAGGTATCATTCCTGCAGTCAATAAGCTCAAAAGTTCGAGGTTCTATCCCTCCAAACACAGATGTACACGTGTACAAAACTTACTCAACAGTCTTGATGGTCAGTTTACCCTGGAGACCACTAGACATAGCTTGTTGGTGGATCTGGAGTGCAGCAAGCCGCAGGGCAACATCATACTTTAGATCTGGTGCCAACCTTTCCTGAACCACATCATTACAGCACTAAAGTAAAAAGAAATCTGAATATTTTAAGTAACTCACATAGTGCCTTACTGGTACTAAATGGTGAATTAATATTTTAGCTCAATTGGTAAGACATTTGCTTAGCAAGAAAGAGGTCATGTATTTAACCTCACTCACAGTTCAAACAAAAATAAAATTGAAATTTACCACACAAATATCTCTGAAATTCATCACAACTATCAGACTTTATCTACAAGTAGTCAACTTTTTATTCACTTAACATTCATGTCCCATAATTATTTTTGCATAGATTAGAATTACAGACAGATGAAAGACTTAAATTTCACATAGACAGTGAACTTTGAAACTGCATAATCTTAATACATTCATTTCAAGTTAAAAATTTACATATATAAACAATTTATTTCTATATGGTAGTTTCAACAGCCTCAGCAGCACTAAAACAGGTATGAACTTACAAATATGCAGACTTACCTGAACATAAAGATATTCAAAACCCACAGGATCCTTTTGAAGTAGGTCATAAGCATCTTTAGGGACAAACGTGACTCTGAAAAGACACCTGAGGTGATGTGCTCCAGGTCGTGCAGCAATCTACAACAAGGAAACACTTACTGGACAAACAATCTATTGGTGAAATTATAAAACCAAGTCTTGTTCACATTTTGATAATACAGAGTTGTTATTGGTTTCTGGTAACAATACAGTACCAGTTGAAGACGTTAATGGTCTTTGGTAATATATGGCAGTAGTTCAAGGTGTTGTTGGTTTCTGGTAACAGTACAGCAATAGTTTTCAAGGTGTTACAGAATAGCAGTAGTTCAAAGTGTTATTGGTCTCTGGTAACAATGTAGCAGTAGTTCAAGGTGTTATTAATCTCTGGTAACAGTGTAACAGCAGTTCAGGGTGTTATTGGTCTCTGGTAAAAGTATAGCAGCAGTTCAAGGTGTTATTGGTCTCTGGTAACAATGTAGCAGCAGTTCAAGGTGTTATTGGTCTCTGGTAACAATGTAGCAGCAGTTCAAGGTGTTATTGGTCTCTGGTAACAATGTAGCAGCAGTTCAGGGTGTTATTGGTCTCTGGTAACAATGTAGCAGCAGTTCAGGGTGTTATTGGTCTCTGGTAACAATGTAGCAGCAGTTCAAGGTGTTATTGGTCTCTGGTAACAATGTAGCAGCAGTTCAAGGTGTTATTGGTCTCTGGTAACAATGTAGCAGCAGTTCAAGGTGTTATTGGTCTCTGGTAACAATGTAGCAGCAGTTCAAGGTGTTATTGGTTGCTGGTAACAATGTAGCAGCAGTTCAAGGTGTTATTGGTTGCTGGTAACAATGTAGCAGCAGTTCAAGGTGTTATTGGTTGCTGGTAACAATGTAGCAGCAGTTCAAGGTGTTATTGGTCGCTGGTAACAATGTAGCAGCAGTTCAAGGTGTTATTGGTCGCTGGTAACAATGTAGCAGCAGTTCAAGGTGTTATTGGTCTCTGGTAACAGTACAGCAATAATTAAAGGTGTTATTGGTCTCTGGTAACAGTACAGCAATAATTAAAGGTGTTATTGGTCTCTGGTAACAGTACAGCAATAATTAAAGGTGTTATTGGTCTCTGGTAACAGTACAGCAATAATTAAAGGTGTTATTGGTCTCTGGTAACAGTACAGCAATAGTTAAAGGTGTTATTGGTCTCTGGTAACAGTACAGCAATAGTTAAAGGTGTTATTGGTCTCTGGTAACAGTACAGCAATAGTTAAAGGTGTTATTGGTCTCTGGTAACAGTACACCAATAGTTAAAGGTGTTATTGGTCTCTGGTAACAGTACACCAATAGTTAAAGGTGTTATTGGTCTCTGGTAACAGTACACCAATAGTTAAAGGTGTTATCGGTCTCTGGTAACAGTACAGCAATAGTTAAAGGTGTTATTGGTCTCTGGTAACAGTACAGCAATAGTTAAAGGTGTTATTGGTCTCTGGTAACAGTACACCAATAGTTAAAGGTGTTATTGGTCTCTGGTAACAGTACACCAATAGTTAAAGGTGTTATCGGTCTCTGGTAACAGTACACCAATAGTTAAAGGTGTTATTGATCTCTAATAACAGTACACCAATAGTTAAAGGTGTTATTGATCTCTAGTAACAGTACACCAATAGTTAAAGGTGTTATTGGTCTCTGGTAACAGTACACCAATAGTTAAAGGTGTTATTGGTCTCTGGTAACAGTACAGCAATAGTTAAAGGTGTTATTGGTCTCTGGTAACAGTACACCAATAGTTAAAGGTGTTATTGGTCTCTGGTAACAGTACACCAATAGTTAAAGGTGTTATTGGTCTCTGGTAACAGTACACCAATAGTTAAAGGTGTTATCGGTCTCTGGTAACAGTACACCAATAGTTAAAGGTGTTATTGATCTCTAATAACAGTACACCAATAGTTAAAGGTGTTATTGATCTCTAGTAACAGTACACCAATAGTTAAAGGTGTTATTGGTCTCTGGTAACAGTACACCAATAGTTAAAGGTGTTATTGGTCTCTGGTAACAGTACACCAATAGTTAAAGGTGTTATTGGTCTCTGGTAACAGTACACCAATAGTTAAAGGTGTTATTGGTCTCTGGTAACAGTACACCAATAGTTAAAGGTGTTATTGGTCTCTGGTAACAGTACACCAATAGTTAAAGGTGTTATTGATCTCTAGTAACAGTATGGTGTTAGTTAAATTTCTTGAAAAGTTACTCTATGGCTACCTATGCTAACAAGTCCTAATTTTTGATTGAAAGGCTAAAATGAAGGCATCCAATAAACAATACTTATCACCAACTTCTGTGTTCATCAAATTGAAAAGTGTAATTTGGCCATCATGCTTATAATTCCCCCAAGGCATGACTTTGGTAGTGACAGGGAGTAAACCACAGATCAACAGTCTAACACACCAACTCTTGGGTCACATTCATCCCACAACAATGAACATGCTCAACCATACTGTTCATGCCCATTCTTATAGATTGTGATTACACAGGCTAAAAAGACCCGACCCTCTTTCTTGCCATTTCCTTAAAATGTTATGTTTTCATGAGTATATGATAATCAGAATGTGTCCCTTCTGGGATGATTACAATGCAAAACGCTATCCTGTGATTAGGAAAGCATGCAAGGGATAGAATTTTAATATTAAAAAGAAAGAAATACCTAATGTGGAACTGTTTTAGTAAAGTATGTAAAGTAGATATTACCATAAGTAAAACATGGGCTACTCCATGACTGGCTGAAAGTACCACAGTTAGGCAGTGATGAACCTAAACAGCTTGTAATAGAAAGTAACCCAAGAACACAGCAGCTGTACTAGAAATCTGTGTTGGAATTGTAAACAAGATAGATAATAAGAACTTAAAGCCTGCTTACAAACTTCGCTTAAATTCCTGTGAATTTATCCCAGGACTCTCTTATACAGCTTTTATTCCAGAAATAGGCTGAATTCCAACAAACTAGAACTATGGATCTTGTCTACATGATATAAACAAATATAGCCCCACACATGGTGGAAAGCTAGTACTATAAAGTGTTAATCAAACTTGCATCTTCCAGTGACATTCAATGTTTCCAGTACAAACTGGTGTTCTTTCAAACTTGAGTGTACAGTTAATCAGATGACACTTTTAAAATACAGATTTCACTATATTTCTAAAAGCCTTGTAACATGTTTTGTTTACTTCACGAGCATGGCTGGCATATAAGAGAAGAAACTATTCCTACAAACTGATCTTGTCTTTATTCAAGCAATGTAAGCTGATCTCTAGTCTACAGTTAACTTATACCATGAAGAACACAATGTAACACAATCTTTGTTTATACTTTGTCGGACATAAAGTTACACTGATATCAAATCGGGTTTATAGTGCTATAAGCTTTTACACTTACTGCTTCACCGTGTGTGTGTGAAAGGGGACAAATGTCCCTTAATAACACTAATACACTGAAGGAACTAAAACTTACTGTGTATCAACAGTGGCAAAGTTTCCTTTTTACACAGGACTTATTCTCTGGACAAACCTTTTTTTACAGATGTTCTGTTTTTAACAGTGGTAGACAAGTGTATTCTTACAGTTTAAAGAATACACCAAATTTAAAACAATGAAGTAGGACCCTTTTCATCAATGCAGGTTACAAAGAATTACATGAGAAGACCAAGTTAAAGATGTAAACAATTCTTGGTTCTAACATTTTCAGATTTTATACGACTATAAAACAACTTAAATTACAATTGTTCAAATCAGTTTCACAGACCTTGGCTAAAGTGTCTTTGGAATCCAACAGTGTTAGTTTATTTTTCCGTAACGACTTGATATGTTCTACAACGAGCCCAAAGTGTTCGGGGCACTGGATGGATAACTTCTCATGAAGAGAGTCTAAGACATTCTAGAATTGAAGAGATAACAATCAAATTAGGTTATTTTTTTCAACTAAACAACATACATGTAGAAAATTTTAACAATTAAACAAAAATGACACCTTCAGGTCAATTTGAAAACTAAATAATACCTACATCTTAACAGATAAAAATACAAGATGGAACCCTCAATAGCCATAACACTTGAAATTCTTTTATATAGGATTAGAAGAGATCAGAGTTTTTTCCTCTTCACCAGCTTCAACTGTGTGTCAGTAACATCAAGTATGAAACTCAATTATATTGAATTCAACTTTAATCTTGCCTGAAGGAATTTCAGATATTCTGATGAGTATTAAAGTAAATTAATCCAGGAGGCCTCAGTAGTTGTCAAATATATCAAAAGGGAATTGATCTCCTCGATCCCAAACTGTACTCAGATTTCAAATTGGTCAAGAAATAACTGAGCTATGAGCTAAAAGTTTGTACTTGAAAAAAAAAATTAAAGTAATTTATGAGCCTCTATGCTATGACTGAAAACATCACATCAGTTTGTTAGCTAAGTGATATCTTTAGATACATTTTAACAGCTAATGATTATATATTACTTTTCTTTACAAATTTCTACAAAAATTTTCGTTTTTAGCTTCATAAGTGAATAAAAAGACATTTGTTTCTAATTTTCCAAACACAGAAAGTTTTAGTTCTTACAAATATGTTGATCAGGTAAAAAAGAAGTATATTTAAGAGAACACCAAATAAAGACATTGAAAATAAACTGTTGAAATTTCAGAATACAGAGTTTGGTTTGAAGAACGAATTTGTTTCTCGCATCTTTATTTTAACTATTAAGTTGCAGATGAGCCACCTTTTGAATTTCTCTCAATGTGTGTAACAAAGAAACAAACATCTCATTTATTACAGTTAAAATCTGGTGCCCACCTGTACCGTAGTTGTACTATCATACTTGAAAGACTTTGTCTGGTCATTTTCCAGGAACACCTTCAACACGTTTGGCATGCACGGCACACACGATTCGAATGGAGATGGCTAAAGGGAAAAAAACAACAAAAAAATGGAAATTCTGGAATCTTGAAATTAACTTTTGTAAATGTTGACATACAACTGATGGGAAGACCTGTTCAATAAAGTAAGCAAACGGCCCTAAGAATTGAACAAATTTGAGATAAAATTGTTTCACAACATTGAGAACAAAGTAACAAGTAATGAATAATCCAAAAGTTGAAATTCACCAAACACTTAATGACATTGAAATCTATTTTCTCCTTTCAATATGTTGTGTTTGTGATTCACCCACTGTTTGAGTTTAATTCACGTTAAAATTTATCTAACTGTTGAAAAAGCAACTTCAAATGCTAAGCCTGTTTCACAATTTGATCACTGTAAGACAATACATAACATGTCATATGTCCCAGAGAAAATCATCAACATGGCTCCACTTTATTTTACAACTTACATAAGGAATATGACAAGGATGATTACATTCTCAAGATATGATTGGATGATTATATTCTCAACAGATAATAATTTGTAGAAAATATCAAGTGAGAAAATTATAAAAAAATGGACAAAAACAAGTCTCACAAGAAAAGCTTCAACAGTGCAAAACGTGTGTGACAAGCATAGCTACAAAATATCACTTCAAAAATAGTTTTTGTTACAAATTATTGGATCAAAGTTAATTATTTTTATTTAATTTGTGGTATATGCAGGTAAGCATGCACTCAAAACTCCACAGGTATTCAGTCTCAACAGGGTTAATTACATAACTTTTCAGGTCCTGTGGCAATGTTACAGCAGTACATACATCACTCCTGTAATACGTTCACATATTCTTTAATGTTAGAACCAAGGTTATATGTTGATTCATCAGACAGTACTTTCAAATCATGATTTTTACCCTTCAATACAAAAAAAAGCCTTTCCAAAATATGACAATTATTAGCATTATTCTATTAAGCTTTCAAAAAAATGTCTATAATTTCAAAAATTGTAATAATTAAAATAATGTTAGAAAATAAAATTGTATAACTTGATATTCTAAAATAATAAACTGCAACAATACAAAACAATTCATTGCAAGAAAATTCACACAATTAAAACCAATTTGTGTTCAATAGTGTATCCATTAGTCAAGAATGTAATGTATTACTTTATCAGTTACTTAAGAACTATAATAATTTAGCTTGAATGGAATAAACAAATAATTTCTTTGTTGCAGAAGTAAAACCATGAAACAATGATCTCATCATCTCACTTATGAGCTATTCACCACCCAATACAACCATTCATAACTTTTCCCTGACAACTGTTTTCTACTTACACTGTACAATGGTGAGCCATTAATAACCACACCTTCAGCAAAATGAACCCTTGAAGGTTTGGACTTTAATTTTGCTTTTTTTGCAGCAGTGAGTAAAGCCGACTTTCTTGTTGTCTGGAAAATAAAATCATGACACTGGTTTTCAATATCTAAAAGACATGGTTAAGAAATGAGCTAAAAACAAACAAACCCATCCACAGCTAGCTTAATGGTAATGAAAGAATTCCTTGGTAAGAACTAATATGCAGCTGTTGATAAAAAGTCTAAAAAACTGTTAGATAAGGATTTGCTCACTCCATCACTTACAGACTGTAAAACCCATTAATCACTTAACTTCTATATCAGCACAACTCTAGGAAGAATAAAACATTTTTATACAACAGTGACCGTTAATCCTTTTTGTAATATCCAACAAGCTTAGTTTCATTTACAAATATTTATTTATATAATAAGAAATAAAAACAAAGAAATGGCAGTTCTTTATATTTTTTTACCCATAGAATACCAAATGTGCCCCACAAGTAACAATAATATTATTTACTATGGGGTCTCTTGCAACATCAAAAGCATGCACAAAAATTTACATAATTAAGTTACCAACTATTATAACTATTAATACACTACTTCTGTGAGATCAACACTTATAAAAGGGCTAAAATCACCTAATACTACAATTACTACACTTGCCCCCCTACATACTTAAAATAGACAATTAGATATTTCATTTTACAAACAATTTTGACATGACATGTTGTAATAGGCAAAAACTTCTCAATATGATGCATAATAATTTGCACCTGCAGTGAACTATAAAAAAACAATACAAGGTTAAAAGACCTTCTTCCATCTTCAAGAGAAACTTAGAATGTGCATTAAGAAATGACACAACATTACTTCGTTTTCTTGGTAGTTATGGTTAACTACCCACCTTGTATTTTGGGTGGAATTTAGGACAGACTACCTATCCTTTTATGATGTGGGAGTTACAATTGAATAGCCACCTTATTTTTTTTTAGTGGAACTTATGAGCCATTTCGAAGGTTTCAGAAAGAAGCCCCCTGGTGAGGAAAACTAGTTTGCACATTAGTTAAAGCCTATTGGTAGTAGGATGGAAAACAGTGTACAGTAATTAAAAGCAACTAACCCTTTCGCAATTAGCTCGGTTTAATATACAAGTTTGTCTGCACATTTTCACGTGAAGTATTTCCACTAATTCCCAATAAAACATGTATCTTCACAAAATTTAGTAGACTTTCAGCAGAAGTTACATGTTCTTTGTACACAAAGAAACAATTTTAATGATATATTTTCACTAAAAACCTATTTGTGAAGGTATCAAGCCTGTTTCTTTACTAGTCTGAGTGTAAAGTGATTTCATGTTATAATTAAAGTTATTCTTCATCCCAAAAATAGAATATTATTTGTGTAATCTCTAAAACCTCATGAATACAATTAAAACATTTGTTTTCAGTAATACTTTATATTTTGTTATTTTCTGTACTCTCTGTGAGGTCTGTCACTTTGACCAACCTCGTAACCATCATAAAATAAAAGTTACGCTGTTTTCATGGTACAATATCTACAAATTATAACAAGAAAATACAAATATTTAATTGAAGTAGCTTAAGTCTCATAACACTATATGACTAGCCAACATTACATAACATGCACTCATGTAGCACATGTGCACTTAGGTTACTTATCCAAAAATATATAAAACTAACCTTTAGTCTTTCCTGTCTCGGTTGTGTTTCAGTGAACTATTATTTTGTAATATAGTCACATTTCAATTATTATACAATATATAAGTCTATAAATTATTACTATTTAGAAATAAATTATCAATCTTATTTCTCATAAAATATAGAACAATAAATCAAGAAGTTATGCAAATAATTATCTCTTCTGACTATGATCTTTGAATTCAGTTGCTAAGCCTTTTAAGATTTTGGAAATGGAGGATATCAAACATTTTTTTTCTTGGAGGCAGGGGAGAGAGCAATACACAGTTTAATTACCAAAAACTCAGAAATAACTATGATGATACCACAGAAATCCATGATATTAAGCTTGGTAACTAAGATGTATTTAGATTTTAAAAAATATAAAACTTTAGTCAACAGACTAAAGAGAACATGGTGGTCTTTTCAAAGATTAAAAGGGCTGTAAAACAACTCTAAGGGCACCCTGAGCTATTGATTGGTTATTCATATGTCATGTACTGTAGGAAGAGTATATAAGAGACTGTTTAAAAAACTGGAAAGAGCTGAACATGACTACCATGTTTGATTCAGTACATAAATCACATCTCAGAAAAATAAAAAGATTTGAGGTACTTATTTTATATTCTAGCTTTTCAATATCAGAAATTTGAGTTCATAATTTGTATTAAACTATAGACTTAATATTCTGACATCACAGATATCCAATTTTAAACAGTGCTGCATTTAACATATCATGAGACTCACTGAAACCTGTAATCTGTTATTTTAATATTTACTTTTAAATTAAAAATTCTCATTATAATATAAACTTTAATATTATATATCTATTATATATAATGTTAAAGTTTATATTATAATCTGTTACATGATCTATTATATATAATATTAAAGTTTATTATAATCTACAGTTTTATTCCAAAGGTATTGGCAGAAAATCATGAAACAGTAGTTCAATAAAATTTTAAATACAAGTTAACAATTGTGATAACATGACCTCTGACCCATTAATCACAAGTCACATCATGCTCTGTATCCACTTCTAAATAGATGCCACAACTGGATAAGGTTTGTATTAAGAACGAATCTACAACTTTCAAAGCTTTAGGTTTATTTTATATATCTCATGTTGTAAAACAATACAGTACAGTTAACACTTGCAACTGGAACCTCACCCAATGTGAAAGCATGATTCTAGTTCTATAGCAACACAGCAAATCCTGTGACAGAAAAAATCAGAAAGAAACAAGTTTGAAACTAATATTTTATGATTATTAGCTCCCCAATCCCTGCACAAGTTTATGTCTATGCTGCTATCCACAAGTTGTAAAACTACTCACTGCAATTTGCTTTTCTTCTTTTCAGAAAAATATAAGGTTAGTCTGAAATACCATTGAAAACTAAGAATATAATGAAACAGTGAATATGACACTGAGAAACATTTGAACTAATGTAGCAGGAGATGGAAATTAAAAACAAGTTTCAGAATGTTGAAACACGAATCCTGTATAACAATGGTAGAAAAATACCTTTAAAAGAAATGCAAGTTCAAAACTGTTTAATGTAGTCAATATTTTTAGGACTATATTAAAACGTTGATATGTCATATCCCCGAAATATTCCACTTCTCTAAAATAAACGAAGTACAAGTATCTAGATCGTATAATAAAATTCTCAAAGTACAGTAATTCCAAATAACTTGTGTAAACAAAAGTTAAACAACTATATTAAATAATTGAAGTTTAACAAAACAACATTTAACTTTAAACATTTATTTTCTAGACTTACATTACTGCTTTGAGGTTGGCAGACAGTAAGGTGCACAGAATGTTTGCAGGACCTGGAAATGACAAAATTAAGTAGATGTTTAAAACTGTATTTATGACAAGATTTTTAAGCATATATTGTTAAAAACCTGAATCAGTTTGTTTTGTTGGGTTCAAATCTCACCTGACCAGTTCGATAACATGTTCCCTGGGGGCTTTGAGCACATCTTCACCATTTATTTTCAAGATCTGATCACCTGGTAGTAGTTTCTGTTCACTTGGACCACCTGCAACAGAACAGTGGATAAACAATGAAACATCTGTTTAAAAACAGCTAGATACTTCAGAAAATACAAATTATCAATTACAAGACTTTTCCCAACAGTACATTTTTGGTAAACTTCTGAAACAACAAAAGATACCTCCCTCCCTTGCAATATTCCTGTGATCCACATGTATGATACACTTCCAGTTCACTTGTCTTTGTAACATAAAGACACTGCAACATTACTGATTAAATAAAGAGTAACATGTTTGATACACCACTATCCTGTTTAAAGTAGAATTATTAAATGCATTCCTACACTTCTACAGTTAATTGTATTATAGCTAAGGTACACCCCTCTGACTCATCAAATAACAGAAGTGCAAAGGTTTTTCTAATCAGGTACACACACAATGAAAGCTACCCCGACTTCACCCACAATCATTTTACTTTACCTTCAGTCACAAAGCGAACTATCACTGGCTTTTCACTCCCTGCCACAAAACCAAACCCCAAGTGGGCATCTCGAACAAGCTCCACACTACGAGGCTCTGGTGGAGGATCATCTCCTCCACATTTACGAGGGTCTTCGTACGTTGTTGTCTTATTGACATGACTGTTTAGAAATTTTTCATAATTAATCATTTATCACATACTAAATAATAATCTGCCTAGAGAAACAGCTAAACCTAAAAATAGTAATTTTCTCCCTTCACTATAAAGTATTTGACGCTTGACCAGGTCTATCCAAAAGGATACCTTAAGCCTAAAGTAATCAGTATAATAAATTCAAAGTACATAAAGTTTTTACATTATTTATTAACACATGGGTTTCATAAACATGTTTATAATTTCTTTGTTGTTTTGAAAGGAAAAAAGGAACTCTGCATGCCCTTTCTACTACTTGAAACTTTATGACATAAATCATTTATCCAATGCACAGGCTTCCCCATTGATGGCAAAAGTCCATGCAGATGATTTGAGAGAGAGAAAGGGTAAAATCATTTGCTGTAGTCCACTTCACTAAAGGATTAAAAGTATTCTGTAGCTGCATCTCAATAGACCACAAGCTCAATGACTGACACAAGACATAGAAGTGTCAACACTGAGCACATTTGCATCTGAAGGGGGGAGGGGTTGTCCAGAGGTGGAATTAACCTTTATAATGAAAAGTGTGATATTCAAGACAGTCCTGAGGGATTCCAACTTCCCGCAGGAAGCAGTGAACCCACACAAACTTGAAATTGCTGGTCTATTAAAGAAATATTTGATAAAAATTAGCATATGGCCATGCAAACCAAATGAGTGGAGGTCTCACAAAATGCTTTACCTCCACATAGTATCATAAGCTATCCCTTAGTTAAAAAAAAGAAAAAGAAACAAGATATTGTTGCTTGAGAAAGCTTCCCTGATTGAGATATAAAGTTGAATCATGTAATACACAGTGGAAAGCTGTTGTCGAAACTCACACTGGGTAAATGAAAAGTTGTTTGACTCAATGAACCAAACAAGACAAGCATTAACCATCCTCTCTAAGATCTTACAGAAATAACTTGTCAAAGCAACTGGACAATAGTCTGAAGGAATTCTGAGATCCTTCCTGGGCTTGGAAAGAAGGTAGGACAATAGCTCGGCACCAAGCACAAAAAGAAGCATTCTCCTACCAGATCTGGTTAAAAACAACTAGAAGAATAGCAAAAGAGGCAGGAAAGAGATGACAGCATCTCATAGTGAATGCCAACTGATGTACTGCTAGACAGATGAGGAGCAAGCTTGAGTCCCACTAGTGTAAAAGAGTGATTATAGTCATAGAGACAATCAGCCAGAAAGGAAAGAGGCAATCACTCTATGAGTGTTAATGGCTAAGAAGGTGTGGAATGTAGCAGAAGTGCTAGATACCTCACAAAAGCTTTCACCCAGAGTACTAGTGATGCTTTGGGAATCAGCAACTTGGCCATCAGAGAACAAGATCAAAAGGGGTGCAGAAGTATAATGCCCATTTGACCTTCCAATTCTTGTCCCATACGACTTTGGAACTGGTGGTAAAAGAAATGCTAGATGTATATTTAATCCAAAATTCCTTCTAGCTTTGATGCCTGACCTGCCGGACGTGTGCATACACCAATTAAAACTCAGTGAGATTTAGAGTGAGGGATACCTACAAAAGGTATCCTTAGCCTGCTTTTGAGTCTTCTGTGCCATGTGACAGGCAGAATGCCACCATGGATGAAAATACTGTGGAAAGCATGTGGAGGTTTCAGGAATACACTGAGCAATACAGTCAGTCACTGCTGTCACACAGTCTTATATTGATGGATTACAGATGATGGCAGGATAAAGTTCCAAGAGAGCAGTTAAAGAGGGCCAGTTGGGCTGGTCCAGCTTCCATCATGGCATGCAGCTCAGATGGCATCAACTACAGCCAGTCTCTCTGAGATCACTGCCCTGTGGTTTACTCTCAAATCCTCAATGAAAAGTAAGAAAAAGTGAAGAGGGGAAGATAAATAGATCAACAGCAGTAAAAGACAAACTAAATGCATGAAAATATAAAAACCAGTACTGAAGATAGAAGGATTGTGACCTGATAGCATATACTCTATGGAACAACCTCTCCTATCAATATCAGCACCACCTCTGAGGGGATTATACTCATTAAAATTGCCCAGGATTAAAAAGGAAAACAGTAAATGGTCAATGAGGGCATCAAGGTCTGAATTATCATAAATCTCTTTACAAGGCAGGTGAAGAGAACAAACAGTGATGGTATGATTCATGAAAACATGGATTGTGACCACCTCAAAGGGTGTATCAAGCTGCAAAGACAGGGGAGGCACATGCTGGTCAACCAGCAATGCCACTGTTCCATACACTTGTCCATCACACAACCTTTATTTCTGTACAAAGAAAGCTGCTGAAAGGTGACTACATCGGCAAGTTTCAGAAATGTTTCCTGTAAAAAGAAGACACAGGATGATAAGAATCAATCAAATCCTTAACATCATCTATATCTGAACAAAAACCCCAGCAGTTCCATGATATCAAAGCAACTATTTTTATGTGGAGGAGAATGGGGCAGGGAGTTCTCCTATTTTCAACCATGTTTTTTTTTTTTTCTTTATTAGACACAAGTCTATTGACCTTTATGAATCCTGCTCTGGGTCAAGTAGGCAGATCTATGTCTGTTGAAGAAAATTCCAGCAACTGAGATCATGACAAATAATTGTTTTGCATATTGGGGCTGAAGGGGAAGATGGACCCAAGGAAATGCCTAAGCCCAAAGCCAAAGAAAGTGGACCCAAGTAGCCATGAGATGGAGTGGTGGGGATAGGGATGGAAGTAGACATAGACTCATCAACTCTTTTAACCATAAAGGGCAAAAAGCTCTTCAGAGGTTTTGCATATGGTTTTGCTAGAGGCATGAAGAGATCTGTCTGCACTCACACTGTGGCAATGGAAAGGAATACATCAACATTTGTCAAAGATGGAGTAGGGGACAATAACCTCCAAGTCTCAGGATAGACGATATTGTGCACCTATTTATCCTCCACCCATTTTGGACAAGAATTAGAGTAAGAGGGGTATGAACCACTACAGTTAACACAATGTGATTCCAGTTTGCACTTGTAGATGTCATGGACTTTGTCACCACAATGAGTACATGTTAAGAAAAACCACAACATTATGTCTTTGAAGTCTGAACTACTGACACTGAAAACCTACAAGAGGGTCCAGAGTGTATGGCCATACAGTTCAGATAACTTGCTAGGTGGACATGGTGATGGAAACATCAAAACCATAACATTAGTACGCATCATAATTCCATCTCTGCAAGTGCAGGTTTGGTGCTCCAAAGAAACACTTTGGCTGGAAAAACTAGCGAGGATCTCTGACTCTGGAAAGCTCTTGAGGAATTCAGAGTAAGATATGAAGTAACCTTGATGGGTATATTCCCAATGCTCTTCAAATTCAGGATGAGTTTGGTGTGTTGTGGTGAAGATGTTTACACCAAGATCACATCCTGAGTACAGTTTCCTTACTGACTTGGTGGAACCAGCAAGTCTCTCTAACCTCTTCTGAATGAAAACATTTCTCAGACAATAAATGCAGAACAAGAAATTGAGGTGTTGAGTCCAACTTTGATGGTAAGTGTATAAAAGAATAATCAATATATGGTCCTTTTCTGATCATCTTGTTTTTTCATTTTTATTTTCTGGTTCATGAATGGAGGTACTTGAAATAAAATAAAAGCATTTTATTGCCCACTAGCCCCACCCACCATGAAGCACTATACTTAAACACAAGCATCAGACATAATGTCCACAATACTGATACTGGTAGTTGGTTGACCCAAGCCCAACTGGGCCAGCCAACTGACCCTGGGGTGTCCACCCCAAGGCCACCTGTCTACAGAAATTCAAAGCCAAAGTGATATGTCAGTGTTGGACTCCTCAACTACTAGGATCCTCTCCTCCCCTTTATGACAGCCATGTATGGCAAACACATGGGTGGATGTTCAGATCTCAGAAGAGATAAACTGAAATTACAGAACCTTCCCTGGGAAGACCCCTCACAACATATAGAAATCCATTTTGAAAGGCTTACCTAAACTTTTAGGAAAACAGGGACTGCATGCTCCTTCTTCTACTTGGAACCATAGCATACTAACCATTCAACAAATTCAGAGGTATCCACAATACACACAATGTCAAGCCTCACTGTTGTTTTGCATTGGCTTCCAGCCTCCTCATTCAGTTAGGTCAAGTACTTATCTCAACACCCCAACATCCCTCTATCAGTTATTCACCTGAACTCTTAATGTTGCATTTAAACACAAAGAAAAAAATCACAATTTATTTAAATTTTACTAAGATGGAATAAAAATATTCAAAATGTTTATAGTTTTTTACAGTTTGTTTCTTATTAACCATTTATCAACAGACTTTCTTTTTTCCATTATTAACCCAACGACAGTTAAAATATTATGGAAAACATTATCTAATAAAAGAACCAAGAATAATTAATAGCAATTTTAAAATACCTCAGAAATGCTAAACATTTAATCTACGTTCAATAAATATCTACATGTATAATATATAAATACCTTCCTTATATCAATATCCTTGAAACGGTTTTGTCATTTCATCTTAATGCATCAACATGTAACAAAATGGACAGCACTCAGGTCAGTTGTGATTGGCTAAGTTCTACATGGGTACTTACAGCTAACACTAAAATATAAGAGTTACCTTATTAACTGGAAAGTTCATTCAAATACCACACAATGTATAGTGTAAGGTAAACACAGATATTTTACTTTGTGATTTACTGGAACCTATGGTAGTGATTCCTCTTCATTAGTTTATTTTACAAGTCAAAAAACCTAAACAAACTGTTACTTGATGTAATAGATCTTCCCATCTTGGTCCACAGCAATCTCCCATCCATATGGCAGGCATGTATTTCCTGGGTCCCATGACTCCACTGGTGGCAGCCAAGAGGAGGTCTTGGTCTCATGACTGTAAATAAAGTATTGATTCACTTCAATAAAGTTCATTCTGAGCCAATCATGAAATATTAATACAATCATTTCTACCCAATTACAAGGCACAAGAACAACCATCTATACTGAATATTTGTGAAACGTTTAATGCAACCCTTGACAACCGATCAGAAGATATTACTACAATCAGTATTAACTACATAAAGCTCACAATATATAATTGATTTTCTATTCAAAACTTAGTATCATTTCTCTATTAACAGTTGTAAAACAATGTTTGTGAATATGTTCATGACAGCAGACAAGACAACATGTTCTGTGAACAACAGCTGATGTTTTGAACAACATATTTTGTAAATGACTCTGGTGTTCAGGTGTGGTAAAACTACATTACAAGAGTAACAATCAATCTCTTAGTATGGATGGCAGGGTGCTACTGACAAGCTGCCTTCCATCTATAAGTACCTCAAAACCCAGAATGACAGCAAGTTGTCTTAGTTGTATCACTGCAGATAAAAAAAAATAACATAGCCACTTTTTTTAAAGTTCAAACATGTTTATATAACAACAGATATTTCTCAAACTAAAAGTAATTGTTCTACCGTAACTTTTTCACACAACATAAATTCACAAACTTTTTCAAGTATTCTGTGGTACTTTAAAATATATCAAACTTGGAAACACTCTTGTCATGAAGTACATACATAAAGGATTAAGCTAACTCTGTAATTGGTTGAAAACATTTAATATTTATCTAAATAACCATGAAGGTCAGATATTCTTGTCTACTAAAAATAATGTAAGAAAATGTCTAACGAGTACATAGCGTGCTTCAAAACATGCAAAAAAATATTTTAACACACCAACAACAATTCTGCAGTGTCACTGGTCTTTCAACCCCTAGCGGAAGTGAAATAAAGCTTCTAAAATTAAAAAGTTATTACGAAAAAATACGTAGAATGAAGAAAAAGAAAAAGAAGCACCCGTTTATTTCTGATAAGTGTATCAGGTGAACGCAGCTGGGAGCAAAATTCCATCTATCTCGTGCTTACCAGCCCATGCTGCGTGCCTTCAGCTAACACGCGAGAGCGTGAAGCATCTCGTCGCCATGGCAGCAAAACGGTACCACAATTCAAGAATAACAGTCAGTGCAACTATGTTTAACGTCCCCTCGGGGCACAAGAAACCGCATATATACCAGCGGTTTTTACAGCGAAAGAGAGGGGGAATACAACAGGAAACAGGGTACTCGTATTAACAAACTCAGTTTACTTGGCGTGGTTTGGTCATGTATAAAACATATAATTTGGAAAATACTTGTCTTACTGCTCGAATGTCATCAGCCGTAGTAACAATTTTAACAATGTTCAAGTTTCAGTATCATTTCCATCGTGAAAAAAACACACAAAAAAACGTTATGCCTTTTTAAGAGTGTATGTAATAGGACCTCGATAACCTTAACATACAACAGTCTACAATTACTTTATCAACACAAGTTTTCTCGACAAACGTATATGGTAAAAATGTTTGAAACTTACCAAACAACAGGAACATCAAAAATATGTCATTAAACTCGTTTAAACAACGACCATGAACGCACTGGGAACTCTTTTCCATCTGATAAAAACGACGATTTTCTTTTAAGATCTTTAAATTTTCTAATTCTTACCACTATTCTCCATGGAGACAATTTCCCTTAATGCTGCGCCATCGATTTCGTAGATTTCAACGGACATTAAATTTAGGTTCATAGGAAAGCTTCAAAAGGCCCGTCTATACGTTAAGCCTAAGAAAACCCTTTGTCGCCAACATCAGCTGACTATACATCAGAATGGAAAACATCTCAACAGATATAGTACTAACCCTATCACTATCACTTTTCTAAACCACTAACCAACGAAACTGTTTGTGTATTAATATTGCACTCAGTGACAAACCACACACACATTATAATACTACCAACTTCGTAATTAATACCACCAGTCATGTATGTTTTATATAGTAAACACGTTTGTTTGTTTCTGATCCAACATTTGTAATAGACGAAAACTATTATTCAATTATTCACAGGTTGTGGAAGTCGTAAAAATAAATCGGTAATTTTAGAAAGGTGTACAGAAAAGTTTCACGTGCTCTGTTTTATTGGACACTAAAGGTATAAGTACGATCTTTACATGTATATCTAAAATGTCTAATATATACTGCGAACCGTGGTGTCTGTCCAAACGTTCGTCTACTAAAAGCTGTGCACACAGATCTAGCTCAAAATTCACTTTTGAAATGACGGTAAAACAGACATGAATAATGTTGATGTTAAATATTATTTCATAAACAGAATATTCTACACTAAATTCTTATGAATTAATCAAACCATCATTCATACTCAAAATGTGACGTAACTTAAATTGTAGATTTACTGTATGTTATTGTTGACTGTCTCTTAGTATGACCAAAATGTTCAACAATAACTTTTGTAGTGGTCGATGTAAGTAGCTCTGAGTGAAACACAATTAACCTTTTTAAAGTCCATAAACTAATTTATTAAATTAATAGATTAACTTTACATTTCTTGTCACTGGGTATGGCTATCTTTGCTTATTCCTGCATATTTCACTATTACTTATTGTTGGTGGAAAACTGTTCATATACATGACATTGGAGACTAAGATTTTTAAGGGAAACACAGACAAGTTACTAGTTGATTATATTAAACAGTCCATAATGCCTTTCGACATGAAAACAAACTGAAATTTAATGTAAATCTAAGCATAACAGTTAAGCTAAGAGTTACATCTTGCTGATTATCAAAACTACATGTTGTAGTCTGGGTTGTCTCTTTCAATGTTCAACCACATTCTTGTTATTTGATCTCATTACAAAGTTTGATATTTTCGTACATTTCCTTGAAGTGAAGCAAATGAGTAATAGAAACAGATGCATATACATTGCCACTATGAAGGAAAACACCTGAGTAATAGGAACAGATGCATACACATTGCCATTATGAAGAACACACCTGAGTAATAGGAACAGATGCATATACATTGCCACTATGAAGGAAAACACCCGAGTAATAGGAACAGATGCATACACATTGCCATTATGAAGAACACACCTGAGTGATAGGAACAGATGCATATACATCCCACATTATGAAGAACACCTTTCACACTTCTTTCAAAGGACTCATGAACAACCATTCACTTGGTTCACAGACTGCAGCTTCTTGTACTGGTATTAACTAAGTAATACTGTTGTAAAAACCAATGAACCTTCTTCTTAAAAGTATGGTATAAACTCTTTCTCATGATTTCTGCACCAGTAAAATGGTGGCCCTGAAGAAAATAAGTTGCTAGGTCAAAATATAGACCCCAAATTCTCTGAAAAATCATTTGGAAGGAACAAAACTCTGACTAAATCATTAAGTTCACCTTGTGTGAAAAGTTGTAGTTCATCACGTTTCAGTCTTTGCTATCATTTCTATTGGCATCTGATTCGGAATGGGATGAAATTATACCAAGAGACTCTGGTGGAACAAGTATCCAGATCCATCAGCAACAGGTCTCATAGAAAGTTGAAAGTTTGGATAAAAAAATGTTCTTTGAGTGTTGTAGCCTTGCATTTGAATGAGTAAATATAACCATCATCTAAAGTGATTTCTACGCTTACGCCAAACTATTGGAATTCCAAAAAGCAAAACCTTCTCTTACCTTTAAACCATTCTCTTAACACTTCGACACAAATGCTGCAAACGTTTTATGCAACAAATGACTTGTCTTGGTCCCCAAGTGTTATTCCAAAACAAGCATAATACACCTTTTGACAACTTCTGTAATGTTTTGCCTTTGTTTCTTTAGAACAAATTTACCACAAATATAACAGATCATGTATGGGTCATTTTTACAACCTCTTGTCCCCATTTCAACTCATAAATAACAATGAAAAAAAAATAGTGCCAAAGTGCACACACAAATAATTGCTATCCAGATATGATACGTCATGCAGCCTGTTAATTGCTAAAATAAAAATGTTTCTCAAGGGTTAAGATGATCGGTTGGACTCTCACGTCACAAGTGGTCAAGATAAATCTATAGCCAATGGATGTCAACATTTTAATTGTAATAAAATGTGACCTAATTCCATGAAAAGTATTCACCTATGTTCAAGTTGTGAGAAATATTTAAGTGTTGCGGAAATATGAACACCATTTTCAGAATCAACTCGCAGAAATTATTGTAGAAAAAGCAAAAACTTCAAGACAGTAAAACCATCACAAGCTTCTGTTATATTTGTTACTAAATATGGCTCATTATGTTCATTATTCAACACATAGAAGGCAAGAGAAATGTTTCCTTTTCCTATGATCTAACATTTCCCAGACTTAAACTTGTATGTAATATGAACACGAGAAAAGTAAATTAAATATCCTACACACAGTGCAAGTAAATAAACTACAGCTTGTTTTATAGAACTGGTACAAAAAGTACATAAACTACAACTACACTAATAGAACTGGTACGAAAAGTCAATAAACTACAGCTTCTTTCATAGAACTGGTATGAAAAGTATATAAACTGCAGCTTGTCTTAAAAAAAATGGTATGAAAAGTAAATACACTACAGCTTGTCTCATAGAACTGGTATGAAAAATACATAAACTACAGCTTGTCTTATAGAACTGGTATGAAAAGTACATAAACTACAGCTTGTCTTATAGAACTAGTATGAAAAGAAATAAACTGAGCTTGTCTTCGAGAACTGGTATAAAAAGTAAATAAACTACAGCTTGTCTCATAGAATTGGGACGAAAAGTAAATCAACAAAGCTTGTCTCATAGAACTGATATGAAAAGTAAATAAACTACAGCTTGTCTTTTAGAACTGATAAGAAAAGTAACTAAACTAAAGCTTGTCTCATAGAATTGGTACGAAAGGTAAATAAACTAAAGCTTGTTTTATGGAAGTGGTAGGAAAAGCAAAAACTACAGCTTGTCGTACACTACTTGTATGAAAGGTAAATAAACTACAGCTTGTCTTATAGAACTGGTATGAAGAGTACATAAACTGCAGCTTGTCTTATAGAACTGGTATGAAAGGTAAATAAACTACAGCTTGTCTCATAGAATTGGGACAAAAAGTAAATCAACAAAGTTTGTCTCATAGAACTGGTATGAAAAGTCAATAAACTTCAGCTTGTCTTATAGAACTGGTATGAAAGGAAAATAAACTAAAGCTTGTTTTATGGAAGTGGTATGAAAAGTAAATAAATTAAGCTTGTCTCATAGAACTAGTATGAAAGGTAAATTAACTGAGCTGTCTTATAGTACTGGTATGAAAAGTACAAAAACTACAGCTTGTCTTATAGAACTGGTATGAAAAGTAGTTGAACTGAGCTTGTCTTATAGAACTGGTATAAAAAGTAAATAAACTGAGCTTGTCTTACTGTATTGGTATGAAAAGTAAATAAAATACAGCTTGTCTTGTAGAACTCGTATGAAAAGTAAATACACTACAGCTTGTCTCATAGAACTGGTATGAAAAGTAAATACACTACAGCTTGTCTCATAGAACTGGTATGAAAAGTAAATACACTACAGCTTGTCTCATAGAACTGGTATGAAAAGTAAATACACTACAGCTTGTCTCATAGAACTGGTATGAAAAGTAAATAAAATACAACTTGTCTTATAGAACTGGTATGAACAAACAACATTTATATACAAACATTTATCATAACTGAAACTTCTTATAAGACGAAACTGTCAACTCTCATCAACATAAACGAATCAAGACAACAGAAAAAAGTGTTCCCAGCTCAGAGTTGCACTTTTAACAGATACTCGTCTTTGAAAAAATATCACAGTAGCGTGTGTGTGTGTGTGTGTGTGTAGGTACACACTGGCAGTTTTTTTTCAAAGAGATTTAAATACTTAAACCATACATGTATATTACGTATGTGTATATATAGTGCTACTGAGGTTAAACACTGACAGATTTTCTTTACAAATATATATAGCTTAAGTATTTAAATATATTCGGTATATGTGTATACAGTGCTACTAAGACCAAACACTGGCAGTTTTTCTTGACATATATTTAAATACTTGAACCATATGTCAGTTAACAAACTCTAAAGGAGTTGGAACTGTTTCTCGTATAACGTTGCGCAAGGTAACACACGTAGTGATTTTCCAAGTAATATTTTTCATGGCTGTATAAACTTGATACCTCACCCACATGAGCAGTAACTTACGAGACTTGTGACTGTATTTACTCTTCAGTTTTATTACCCAACCATTTCATGGTAAACTCCTCTATCTGTGGAATGTAAAGATTCTCTCACTTGAGAATAATTTACTTTGTCCTGCCGATAAATCTATCTCACTATGAACTCTTGTCTGTGGAGTACACAGGAAGAGCCAGCTTCAAACCAGTTTTATTAAACTCGTGTTCACCCTTTAAGTTAGGCTAGATGTAGCTGTTATTTCTGTATATTTTTACCCCAGGTCTTAGCAACTCTTCTCTGTATATTATACCAAGTTTTACAGACTATCTTGTATGTTTTTACACGTTTGTTTGTTATTGTTGTTTTTTGGCCGATCCAAGTTCTCTCTGTCCAGACTAGAGATACAAAGCACAAGGGGTACAGAATGTTAAATTGAATTCAAACTACAAATGCTTAATTACACTCAAAGTTATCCGTTAGGCCTTTTGAATGTGTGTACGCCAGTTACATCAAACAAAAAGTGATAGAAAATACAACTTTTCCCACATAACTGAACACAATCACAGTAATGAAATAAATGTGACACAATAAGGAATAGCTTAAACTTCTTTGCAATTTAAAACGTTAGATTCAAAAGAAGTGAAAACTCGGGGGAAATCGTAGAATTATTTAAATTCATATTGAATTTATTTGTATTTCCAATAATTATAAAGATGAAGTAGATTTGTTCCACGCTTGTAAACTTTGAACTCTAACCTTAAAGTCCTGTTGAAACACCAACAAAGTGTGTCGATGTACTATACTCTGCTGAAATTCTCAGAGTAACCATTTAAAATCACCTATTTTTAATTGATACTTTAAATAAAAAATAAAAACGTCTATCGTATTATTGTAATGATTAAAAATTGAACTAGTGTAAGTTTCACAACTGATTGCCTGATCAAGTTTTTTGTTGTATTTTGGGAATAGGAAAACAACAAAATAAACCCTTTTCTATCACACTTGCGTGATTTAGATTTACGGCATCTTACCCAGCCAGGACACAGGTTTTCTCCGCAGTTCGGAAGAAATATTTCAGCGAACACCACTTAGTCTCCGTCATCTCCATCTGTAACGTACCTTTTACTCGATCATAGTCCGTTAGGCCTAACTATAGGACAAGCGCCCCGTCCACCGTTAGGCTTAAGTTCTCGCATAAATCCAAAACCTCAACTTTTTTCCCTAAGCAGCTAATACTTAACTATCATAAGCAGACATTAGGAGAAGTCTAGTAAACACATTTTGATGAATAAACCGCCTCAAGAGGAAAAGCCCAAAAATAGCCTCGCGCCCACATGGGTTGTGTCTTCAGTTGCATCTCCATGTAAAATATCACGTGATGAAAAGGGGGGGGGGAGGATCACCCACAGAGTCTAAACAGTTTATTGTAATTTGTAAAAGCAAGATTGATGAAGCGAGCAGTTGTTCCATGTACGGTAAACAGAGATGGTAAACAATAAATTGTCACAAACGTAAAATTTAATTATCTTACAGCTACTACAAAAACTAACTTCACAGTCACAATAAACGTTCTCAAAGACAAACACTGTCTGTTTAAAATAGAGATATATTTAACCACGACTTCATAATTAGTTTCTATATTCCGTTAAATATTTAAAGTCACGTTTCTAAGTTACTTCTGAACCGTGTAGATCCATACCTTGGTAAGTGCACCAAAAATGTAAAACAAACAAACCTCCATGTCGCACATCAATTCATACTGGAATTACCGATACATTTTACAGAGAAAATAAATTCATCCTCATATTTATAGTTTTCTGTGATAGAAACATAAAATTTCTTTATTATTACGTTTCCAGTCGTGGTTGTTTAACGATGTTTGAATACGACCATGCCCAGATGAATTTAGACAAACCACAAAAATAGTTTTGTGTACGATACCGTTCAACCAAATACCAAGAAAGATGAACGGCCTTTCGACAACAAAACGTAGGGTCAGTTTTAAGTCTGACGCCACACTATTCATGGTAAATAAAAAAACAATATAAATTGTAAAGAAAATTTTATTCGTGCAGTAACGCTTCATCATCGAACTGCAGTAACACAACGAAGTTGGTAAACAGTGAGGCTGTGTTAAAAATAGTGTCGTTGGAATATTTCATGTTTTAAAATAGGTGATGTTGAAATGTCGACTTGACTTTGGTGATGAATCGTGTTTTAAATCCAACCAAGGTGGAAAATGCATTATTGTGATTAACACTATCGCGGCTTACAAAAAGCCGACAGGGCCACGTTTGATAACAGAAGGGGTATAGGGTGCAAAAATAGAAAGGAAAATGTTCAGCGACGTCAAAGCAACTTGTTGGTGTGACAAAATCAACTAGTACAGCTAAAACAGAAATCATCATAAATTATACGCTGTTTTCTTTTGTATCCTAAATGTCCATAGCTCACCCAATCTCGCACAATACTATTGGTATTACGACCGAAAATGTCGACAACTACAGCGACACTCAACTGAAGAAGGGATCATTTTAATCACTAGAAGACAATTCAAAACTTAATTATAAATAGCTGACAGCATAATTTAGGGTGGGCTAATTTTCCACTTTCAATCCATACACATAACTAACTAAAAGTTACCGATGATGCGGTAAAACAAACTTGAATTTAATTTAGTTCAGTTCGACAGTCACGTGATCACAGCAGCCAGGTCTTTCTCCGAGTGACAGGAAGTTAGACCAACATTATTTACACTATGTGTATATCAGTCTCAGTTTCGGACTGTGCTAGTTTGTTTATATATTTCTGCGCATACACAACATCTGGCAACATGACAATTTTTTCATGGCGATTCAGTAAAAGTTTAACGATAAAACTTTTCAAAACGACTTTCAGTAAAAACGAAAAAGATGGTTTCTAATGAAAAAGAAACAGAACATACTTATCCAATGGTTTCGGTAAATAATGTGTTCAAAATATCACCAGGCGATAATATACTAGGATGTTATACGAGCTGGGGAAAAAATGATACATGATCTTGAATTTATGGTGAAGAAAAAAGAAATCACACATACGCAGAGCGCCAAATTAAAATTTTACTCAAAGTGACACAGTCACCAAAATATGTCTAGAAAATTTATGAAGTTGAATCAAAAAGAAAACACCATTTATTTTATGAAAGTTTTTTCTTCTTTCTCTTCATATACCAGAATCCAGAAAACATTTAACACAAACAACTTCATGACCGGAGAAATGGAGACTACTCACACAAGTAAAAACTATAACTCAACACGAGCTTCCACGGAAATCTGGATTTGCTCTAAGGGTTCTCGAGCTCAGATATAAAACCTAAGCCATGTGTGGATACGTTACAATATAATTTAACGTCTGAACCTAAGTTTAGAAAATAAAAATTTTAAACTTTTATTTGTAGTAATGTTATAGACAATAAAGCACTACAGCTTAAATCAACTCGACATTGTCAGGCTAACATTAAGGTTCTTAATTTGTTTCTTACTGTTATTTATTATACCAGGCGATAGGATAAGTAATAATACGAATAATAAAAAAATGCCTTCCAACTGGAGAAGGCCTCAGTGTATAAATTATCACACTCTAAAAACAGGCAGAAGCAACTAATTTAGGCTAAATTATGCTGCTAGTACGTAATAGAAAAATACCAGTTAAATGATGCACTTTGGAAGTTAATTTCTCGGTAGTAACATTGTTGAAAATAAAACCAGTTGGCTTTGGTAAAGCATATTGTTTATCTTAATAATAACATAAACAAGCAAATAAAGATGGGTTTATTAATCTTTTTAATTATAATAACTACTGACAGCATACAAAGTTCGATAACTGCACGAGACGGTTGATGGCTCACGTGAACGACAATAGCTTGTCTTGCTTATCTTACAGAGGGTAGCAAGACCGATAGAAAGGTAATCAAGAATATTCTTGAAAACTAGTCTTTGAAATCAAAAGATGAAGAGTTAAGGCTGAATGTTTTCCACTTATTGTTATATTGCTTCAAGTTATATGTGATAGAATCTTACAAAATAGGCATTAGGAAATTCACATTACATACTTACATACGTATATATTCTTGGATTGGCCTGGCGTGGCCCAGCGTGTTTAGGCGTGCGACTCGTAATCTAAGGTCGCGGGTTCGCCTCCCTGTAGCGCCAAACATGCTCGCCCTATCAGCCGTGGGGGCGTTATAATGTACGGTCAATCCCACTATTCGTTGGTAAAAGAGTAGCTCAAGAGTTGGCGGTGAGTGATGACTAGCTGCCTTCTCTCTAGTCTTACACTGCTAAATTAGGGACGGCTAGCACAGATAGCCCTCGAGTAGCTTTGTGCGAAATTCAAAAACAAACAAACAAACTATTCTTGGACTAAAACACCAAACATCTCATTCTTCACTTGGATAGAAGAAGATAACCACGAAACAGCTGTTGAAATACAACTACGTGTCTCAATAGTTGGGCCAATCAACTATCCGACTCCAAGAGTTAGACCAGTCAGCGTCGCCACTGTCAACTATCCGACTCCAGCAGCTGGACCGGACAATGTCGCCACTGTCAACTATCCGACTCCAACAGCTGGACCAGACAATGTCGCCACTGTCAACTATCCGACTCCAACAGCTGGACCAGACAATGTCGCTACTGTCAACTATCCGACTCCAACAGCTGGACCAGACAATGTCGCTACTGTCAACTATCCGACTCCAACAGCTGGACCAGACAATGTCGCTACTGTCAACTATCCGACTCCAACAGCTGGACCAGACAACGTCGTCATGGCCAATTATCTGACTCCAACAGCTGGACCAGTCAGCGTCGCCACTGTCAACTAGCAGATTGGGAGACAACTTTATTGACACCGTTTTACACCCTCACTGTTCTTTGCTGTGAGCATTCTCTTAGACAAGTTGACTATGGCTTGAAGGGCACAAGCTGTACATGGTAATTTCGTGTGGTTGTTTTCAACGTGACACGAACAATGTGATGAAATGCGTGTGTTTTAAACGTCAGTAGTGAAGATTTCCAACAAACCGAACATTTTACGTAGGTGATTGTTATGCTATTGTTCAAACTACGTTTGAAATACAAATAAATCTCAGAAGTCTGTTCTTATTTGTACACAAACTTCGCCAAGACGGAATGTTTCACAGATATCGACAGAAGTGTGTGTGTTGTGTGCGTGCTTGTTTTTGGGGGTTTTTTTGCAAACTCCCCTACAACATATGATCTGGAATCGTGCCAAACTCCAACATACATCACATTTTGTTACTGCAACATGCGCATTGATCGTTCACATAAAGCACGCTCGGCAAGATTAAAATAACGCAAAATCCAATTTCCACTCTCAGTTTTTTAAACAAACGCGATTTAACTCACTCTTCGAAACAAGTGACTATCTTATGGTACACTGTCTCGTGGAGGTATTTATAGTTCGAAGAAATTACCCGTTGTGTTTTAATATAGCGGAGTGTGGAAACGGTCTCTCCTTTCGAATTCGATGAGGACGACACGTATATGGAAGTGAAGTCACAGAATATTGCAAACATAATTTTACTGTTGTTTAAACTGAACCAAGCCACGCTAATATGTTTCTACAAGTATGGTGAACACTATGTTCCAAAACCATAGAGGATTTTACTGCTGTTTAAACTGAACCAAGCCACGCTAATATGTTTCTACAAGTATGGTGAACAATACGTTCCAAAACCATAGAGGATTTTACTGCTGTTTAAACTCTGAACCCAGCCATGTAAATATGAATCGTTCCTACAAGCATGTTGAACACCATGTTCCAAAACCACAGGTCATCGTTCACACCATGTTGAAGGTGCAGGTTCTCGTCCAATCACCGAAGCTAAACAACGACGGGCCCGGTTAGTACTTGGGAGGGTGACGACCTGGGAATACCGAGTGATCATGACATTTGTAAGTCGGTCCTCGGCAGTATAGTTGCGAGTATCCCCGTCTGTCACGCGGGAGACCGGGGTTCGATTCCCTGCAGGGGAATACGTGTATTTTTGCCCCCCGCTATAACAGCGGTATGTCTTTGGATTTACAATGCACAATAAGTGGTTCGATTCCTCTCGGTGGGCTCAGCAGATAGACCGACGTGGCTTTGCTATAAGAAACACACACACACACAAAACCATAGAGGATTTTACTGTACTTTGGTTTTCTTAGCACAACGCTACACAAGTTATGTCCACTCTGTCCACCGCGGAGAATCGAACCTTAGATATGAGATTCTTAAGTTTAGATATTTACCACTGATACACCCTCATACGTGAAACAAAACTTGGGTTTCAGTTCGTTAAAGACAAACATTTCCAAAGGTGGTTTACAATGTGTGGTTACATACATTTATTGAAGTACTATTATTTAACTCACTCCATGAAATACAGTTAAGTTACCAGTAATAAAAACGATCATTTTAATAATTTCTCAACTATGTTAACTTTTCTTCTGATATATTTAACTTGTTACAACTGTTTTTTTCTCATTTCAAAATAAAAAAAATTACGTTCTATTGTAAATGACCAACGATTTAGAAATCTATGGGTTTTTTCGGTTGTTTCGGCAGATATTAAAACCCAAAACTAATTAACCAGATCTACAAGGTAATAAATAATTCAGAAATAATTAGCCAGGTCTGTTCTAAATACATGGTGATAAATAATTCAGAAATAATTAGCCAAGTCTGTTCTAACTACATGGTAATAAATAATTCAGAAATAATTAGCCAGGTCTGTTCTAAATACATGGTAATAAATAATTCAGAAATAATTAGCCAGGTGTGTTCTACATGGCCTGGCATGCCCAGGTGGTTAAGGCACTTGACTCGTAGTCTAAGGGTCGCGAGTTCGAATTCCCGTCACACCAAACATTCTCTCCCTTTCAGCCGTGGGGGCGTTATAATGTGACTGCAAAATCTAGGATGGCTAACACAGATAACCCTCGTGTAGCTTTGCGCGAAATTCAAACCAAATTGTTCTTAATACCAAGTAATTCATAATTAATTAACTACGTTTGTTCTAAATACAAAGTAATAAATACTATAAAACTAAATAAATGGGTATATTCTGAATACAAAGCAATAAATACTTCAGCTAATCAAGTCTGTTCGAATTATAAAGTAATAAATACTTTAACTAATCAGGTCTGTTCAAGAACATTCAACTGCAAACCACTCTCTAAACTCCATTTGTAGTTTACTGTTTGTGCGTGAAAATGATTTATTTAGATACTTACACACAGTAAATAATGAAACAAATTTGTTGTACTTTTTCTCACTGTTTTAAAAAAGGTTAACTTCGAACAGGTTGTCAACACAAGTTTCATGTGGTTTCAAAAAAGTTTTGTATTTAGCAAAACTTATAATTCGAAGATAGTTGGAACTGTTAATATAAGAGAATACATTAGAAAGGTTATACGTTATCTTTGGCTTTACGAATACACGTGTTGTGTGACTGTTGTATTTGTAAATAGGAATACATTTTTGTTACTAATATATTTTCTCCAAATGATTATTTTGAAACTAAGTTTCAAACAATTAACTTACATACATTTGAATGTTACCTCTTTCGTGTTCACAAAACAAGACTCAGCTATAAAGTGGTGTTGCAGTCACCATATAGCGATAACCGTTATACTGACACGTTAATGTGGCCACACCTACAGCGAAGATATTCACAGACAGGAATAAAAGAAATACAAATTGGTCTATGTAGTACTGACTTTAAGCCTACGACGAAGAAACTTATGGACAGGGAAAAGGGAACGAACGGTAATATAAATGTTCACATAAAACAACGAGATTGACAATGGATAATGTAATTAAAAGAATAATCACTTATGGAAAAAATATGTAAACAATGGATACAGGTAAACAATGAGCTAACAGCGTAAAGAAAGAAGGGATGGAAAGTTACTAACTAAATATAAAAATAACTAAACAAACATTGAATCAGACACAAAAGAAGAAATGAATCGTGTGTTAAAATAACCATAATAAGACATTCACATACATCAACACCTTCAGCGGCACACGAAGTGAATAGCATACTAACCATTTACTCCTCGAGCCAAAACTCCTCCTAGAAGAAAAGCACGAGATAACCTTCGAACCACGATTACCCATGGACTGTCCAGTTCAGGGCAACTTCCTTCCTGGAATATCTTTCGCCTATTTCACAGGTTACCCATTAATCGCCCAGTTCTCGTCAACTTGATTGTTAGTGTCACTTTTCAATTTCACAGTCATACAACGCTTACTCATGACTTGTCCAGTTTTTAATGTTTGGTCTACAACTAAAATTTTGGACACCTTACTCAGAAAAACCACAGCTAACCACGAACAAGTGTGCATAATGTGTACAGCTGGAGGGAAAAATGTGCTTATTGATTCTTCAAGATGTCACCCACTAACACTGGTAGTTATTCTTTACAAAAAACACATTTGCCACAATATGTAGTTCTCGTTGTAAAACGCTATATTATAAGTAGAAACATGTTAAAATCTGCAGCTTTAAACTTAAGAAAATCGTCCGAGTGCAACGATAAATCCAATGTAGACTCATTTATCCAACCTGTTAGTCTTAGAGAACTATCCATTCATTAATCCAACCACATTCCTGACGAATAAAGTAACACGAGACTTATAATGCACTCAAAGACGACTTCAGTGTTTCATAGTGAGAGGCATTACCTTTTCAAATTCTTAGGCCTTATAAACATGTTGTTTACTTTAAAATTATGTTAACGTCCTGTTCTCGTTACAAAACTGCTAACGTTATCCTCAGCCTTTGGAATGCGAAACTTTCGCATCTAACTACTTCGTTCAAGAACGCCCCTGTATAACTTGTTTTTCCTTCTATTACATCTTATCGGCCGAATAAGCCCAACTACTGGCAGCTCCGAGTAATGGGCAAGTAGCCAGCTAGCTGTGAAGCGCCATCTGTCGATCCGCTGAGGTTGGTGACCGAACAGAACATTGATTGATACACGAAATAACAATAAACTAACGTTTTTAATCAGACGCCCGCCTCTGGACACGTGATACACAGTTCACAGACACGCTCTGCCTATCGATTATCATTAACAATTAGAAAATTAATCAGTTTTAAACTTTATACATAAAACATGGAAATATATAGATATCTTGAATCATCTTTATAATGGTAATGGAAACACGCAGAAATAGTGACACCTTTACTGTGATATATTTAACTATTTATTCGTGAGGTTAAACAAATAAAGTTATTTTAAATAGATCTACAGACATATCGAAATTGTTATTAAAGACATCAAACCCCAGACGTTAATGAATTTATAACATCAACTTTGTCTACTAAAGAACTGAAACATTCTCTTAGAACACAAACCCATTTTGAAAAAGATACACAAGCCTCACACTTGAAACAAAATTTCCAAATTCTGTCAAGTTTATATTTATCAGCCGTAGCAAAATGAGGTACTGCTTTAAAGCCTTGGAAGTATTTTGAAAGTATAAATTCGAAAGAATTGTCAAACTGTAGCAAACTCTGACATCATATTAGTCGGACGGGTGAATTAGCTAATCACTGCTAACGTACTGACATATTAACACTATTACAATGTATGTAAACATCTTAAAACGCTATTACAAAGGACAGAATATAACTCAATTATAACCTAACCTTATGCATTAAACTAGGATAACTAATATTTTATAACTATGTCGAAAGCTGACTTCACAACTGCGAGTTAATTTCGACAATAATTTCATGAACAAACAACGAGATAACGAAGGAATGACTGAATAAGTAAGAAACAGGAAGTTATGGAGACAGTGAAGTGTCACTGAAAAAAGTTCTGAACTCGAATAAATTAATCCAAAAAATGTCAATAAAAACAAAGAAACTCACGCATCCTAAACTTCGTGAAAATCATGCAATATTATAACAAGAGAATCGTCAATAGTCGTGGCACTTGACGTTCTTCTAGGGAAGTTTTTGTTTGTTTTGAATTTCAGGCAAAGCTACTCGAGGATTATCTGCGCTAGCCGTCCCTAATATAGCAGTGTAAGACTAGAGGGAAGGCAGCTAGTCATCACCACCCACAGCCAATTTTTAGGCTACTCTTTTACCAACGAACAGTGGGATTGACCGTCACATTATAACGCCCCCCACGGCTGAAAGGGCGAGCATGTTTGATGCAACCGGGATTCGAACCCGCGACCCTCGAATTATGAGTCGAACTTCTTACCCACCAAGCCATGCCGGAACTCTTCTAGGGAGGATTAAGTCAGTCTAAGAGACCTTTTCTTTTCATTAGCTACAATTTGTGTGCCAGAAACACGAGTGTGGAGCGCGTGTGTACTCGATTCAACTGTATTACTCATTAGGATCTCTATTAGCCCACACTCCAACTGAGTCTTTTAGACAGAACATAGTAATTTAATCTACAAGAACTTGAGCATTGTCATATATATCAGTAAGAAAAGGGTTTAGACCTCCCTAGTCCAAAACTATACTTAAATTGGTCAAGAGATGACCGAGCTATAAGCTAAAATTGTACTTGAAAAAACAAACTTGGAGCCATAATGCCGTAGCTAAAAACATTGTAAACATTAAGAAATGTCATAACAATGCTGTAATTAATATAAATGATGCCACATTATAACAAGTAACAGTAGTGCTTGTCCATCAGTCAGATATAACAGCTAGTTCCTTCGGCCCTTTCTGTAATTGTTTCTACAGTTATGAACTAATACTTGACATTCTACGACGTTCTCCATCCGTGAGAAAAAATAGTTTATTTAAATTTTAGTTTGATCATGAGCTGTCATCACAGCATTACGTCACAGAGTAGCTTTTATTGAAGTATTTCTTTATAAACTGAGTTGTTAATCAAAGTCTTGCTTTAATGTTGCAACACTCGAGAGGTTTTCACTAAAGAAACAAATATTTAAGTTTGTTTTTTGGTTTTTATATCTGAAACTTACTCCTTTCGTTGTAATTTTTATTGGTTAAATCTGAAACACATTTCTGTAGAAATTTCGTTTCTTTCTCAGCTATAAAAATATTTCCCAGTTATGATTGGTGCGGTAGTTTCAGAGATCCGAACTTTGGACGTATATATTACAAACTCCATTATTATAAGATACTTCGAAAACAGAATATTACCAAAAGATGATAATAACAGTACCGTGGGAACCAATGCTCTGAATGGTCATTAACCCAGTGGTTTTTTGTTTTTTTTATAACGATATGATAATAACCATTCGAACTGTTACAGATCCTCCAAAGGCGAGTTTTAAACAAACAGTTTTAAGTATTTATTGAAATTAACATCTGTAGTTGTTTCAATGGAATTGATGCGGTCATGTTATGACAGCTACTTTTACAAGTAAACAAATCCCTGACAAACACATGCTAGACGATGAGAAATATACATACGGGCATTACATTAAAAAAAATAATCTACATTGCTGTTACAGGTTTGTTTTCAAGCTTCGAATATCCACAAAACTACTGAGAAATTTCGAGAACACTACCGGTGACAGGTAAAAAACCACTCGACATACGAGCCAAGTCCTGGGACGAACCACTAAACATAATCCTAGAACATTTCATATCCTTGGAAATCTTAAATCCAATGTGTCAGAACAAGAATTCTATGATCTGTCTGTGTGCATAAAATTTTGTTACAAAAACAAAACGAAACATAGTATGCGACTGGCGACTGGCCCGGCATGACCAGGTGCGTTAAGGCGTGCGACTCACTCTGAGGGAGAGTCGCGGGTTCGCATCCCCGTTACACCAAACACGCTCGCCTTTTCAGCCATGGGGGCGTTATAATTTTACGGTCAATCCCACTATTCGTTGGTAAAAGAGTAGCCCAAGAGTTGGCGGTGGATGTCGTGACTAGCTGCTTTCCCTCTAGTCTTACACTGCTAAATTAGGAACGGCTAGCGGAGATAGCCCTCGAGTGGCTTTACGCGAAATTCAAAAATAAAGAAAGCATACGACTAATTTCCTGACTGCATGACAAAACACTTAACATGAACTCCAAACTGCTTAGGTAGTAAAACTTTACCGCCAAGTGACCTGGAATTCTTAGAATAGTTTTCGCTTCGCGCGCGTGTGTGAGTATAAACAAAACGTAATTTCTTAAAACAAAAGAATGATAGTTCTCTGAAGGGAAGTATATTTGGCACTTCAAGATGGTTATTCAGTGGTGTGATAGAAACAAATACACCATGCAAAATAAACTAAAACACTAAAGATATATTGCACCTTTAAAAATTCTTTAAGTAATGCACGGTCGGGTAGTTAGGGAGCGCTCGACTCGTAAGCTGAGAGTCGCGGGTTCGAATACTCGTCACCAAAAATGAATTCTGTTTCAATCCTGGCAACATAATAATGTGACGGTCAATCCCACTATTCGATGGTAAAGAGTACCACAAGATTTGGCGGTGGGTGGCAGTGACTAGCTGTTTTCCTTCTAGTCTCACATTAGGGATGTCTAGAGCAGATAGCTCTCGTTTAGTTTTGAGCGTAATTCAGAAAATGATAAAACAAACCAAGTGATACTGCGCAAATCAGAGTTACAACACTTCGTGTAGAACCTACACCACAAACTAACAGTTTGCTGATCAACACAGACGTGTGTTGAACCTACACCCCAATGTTTATTCATCCTTTTTAAACAAAACAATAATTAAGAAGTATCACTTAAGTGATTTACACACGTTACTACCTCACCCACCCAGGCCAGGTATGGCCTGTTATTATGAACATATTTTGAGATAGTTTTATATATTTTTATTATTTAAAATTTTTCTCCAGCATAAGACAGATGTATCTGGTGAAGAGAAGGTGACTTGAGTTATTTTAACTAGAAATCACAATCTTCTTTACATTTTTGTATGATCAAATTCTTTAAAAGAAACAAATATATTTTTTATTGATACACTAATATAAACTTTTGTTGTTTACTAGTTACATAATTATCACTGTGGAAGGTGATTAATTTTTCTAAAGTCCAAGGATATTTCGTTCGCTTATTGATTCTGTTTTTGCACTCGAATACTATGTATTTCTTTTCATGTGCGCTAGGTGGCGCTTGTTCGAATGATTAGTGAAAAACGCATACCACTTATCCTACAATTCTTTGAAATATATTTTTGTAACACTATTGTACGCATTGTTACTGTGTTATTTGTAATAATTATGTCCATTCTGCAGTTTCAGCTACTACATCTGATAATTTTGGCAGTAAATATTCCTGTTTTTAATAAAAGTAAGAAAACTATAGTGATAAAAATTTACTATCTTATTTTGTAACTGTTATTTTAGCGCTAATACAAATATTTTATAAGTGCAAGTATAGATTACTTTGTTTTATAATTTCGCGCAAAGATACACGAGGGCTGTCTGTTGTAGCCATCCCTAATTTAGCAGTGTAAGACCAGACAGATGACAGCTAGTCATCACCACTTACTGCCAACTATTGGGCTACTCTTTTACCAACAAATAATAAGATTAATCGTTATAATGCCCCCACGGCTGAAAGGGCGAGTATGTTTGATGTGACACGGATTTGAACTTGCAACCCTCAGATTACGAGTCGAGCACCCAAACAATCCAGTCAAGCCGTCAAGTATAAAAATGCTCGTTTATTTGTTGAAACTTGAAGGGAAACCTTGTGGACTGAGCTAGCTGTTCATAAGTTAGACTAGAAGAAAGTTAACACCATCCTTTCTTAGCTTAAATTGTTTGTTGAAACTTGAAGGGAAACCTTGTGGACTGAGTTAGCTGTTCATAAGTTAGACTAGAAGAAAGTTAACACCATCCTTTCTTAGCTTAAATTGTTTGTTGAAACTTGAAGGGCAACCTTGTGAACTGAGTTAGCTGTTCATAAGTTAGACTAGAAGAAAGTTAACACCATCCTTTCTTAGCTTAAATTGTTTGTTGAAACTTGAAGGGAAACCTTGTGAACTGAGTTAGCTGTTCACAAGTTAGACTAGAAGAAAGTTAACACCATCCTTTCTTAGCTTAAATTGTTTGTTGAAACTTGAAGGGCAACCTTGTGGACCGAGTTAGCTGTTCATAAGTTAGACTAGAAGAAAGTTAACACCATCCTTTCTTAGCTTAAATTGTTTGTTGAAACTCGAAGGGAAACCTTGTGGACTGAGCTAGCTGTTCATAAGTTAGACAAGAAGAAAGTTAACACCATCCTTTCTTAGCTTAAATTGTTTGTTGAAACTTGAAGGGCAACCTTGTGGACTGAGTTAGCTGTTCATAAGTTAGACTAGAAGAAAGTTAACACCATCCTTTCTTAGCTTAAATTGTTTGTTGAAACTTGAAGGGCAACCTTGTGGACTGAGTTAGCTGTTCATAAGTTAGACTAGAAGAAAGTTAACATCACCCTTTCCAAGCTTAAATTGGCCTTCCCATTATAATACCCTCATGGCTGTTCAGAAACGGGATTCGAATCCACGATCCTCAGTCGAGCCCTCTAATCATAAAGCCATTAGAGGCCTGACTTAAAATAGACTAGTATTTAATCTTTTCTTGTATTATTATGGCACGTTATAATGGTCACTATTTATTAAAACACACGCCCCCACACACACAATACAAAACAACAAACAAACACTGAACTCTGTACAAGTTTTCAGGATCGAAAGGTGTTCTAATTTCACTTTTTTCTCAGTAATATCTTCGTTCTCAGGAATCAGCCACAGTTTTTCCACACTCATTATTAACTGAAGTTACAAGGGGAATCTGACATGATTAATCAGCTTCAGTGGTTTAATTAGCTGTCATCATATTGGTACTTTGTGTATTCACGTGCCAATCTTTGTAATATGACGTAGAGATGAAAGGAATGTTTTATAATAAGTTTCAGCTCTTGGAGAAATCGCAGATTCTGTTGGCACGCTTGATTTGTCCAACAACCTAATCCGTGAAAATCGCATTCTCTCAGTTTTCGCTAGAGGGCAGTAGTTTGATAGTTACCCAAAGCTACTCACTCGAGAGCTGTGAGCATCAGAATCCCTGATATTTAAATAACAGCCAAGATGGAAGGCATAAATATGTATTTTTGTACCCTAATTACTTCAATACTATATTTTCTCCTGTTTTAGTTACACAAAACAAGGAACGTACGTGAAATAGCTTTGTTTTAATTATTAAATAACACCGTATTTCGTAAAATACAGAAAGAATAGCCCGCTTAAAGCAAGTTTTTGGTACTCAAACATTTTTCATTGTGTTATTACATACAGAACAATCTGCTCTAAAAAACATTTACTGCGTTAATAACAGACGTAGAACAAGCTGCTGTAGAGAACATTTACTGCGTTAATAACAGACGTAGAACAAGCTGCTGTAGAGAACATTTACTGCGTTAATAACAGACGTAGAACAAGCTGCTGTAGAGAACATTTACGGTGTTAATAACAGACGTAGAACAAGCTGCTGTAGAGAACATTTACGGTGTTAATAACAGACGTAGAACAAGCTGCTGTAGAGAACATTTGCTGTGTTAATGACAACGTAGAACAAGCTGCTGTAAAGAACATTTACTGCGTTAATAACAGACGTAGAACAAGCTGCTGTAGAGAACATTTACTGCGTTAATAACAGACGTAGAACAAGCTGCTGTAGAGAACATTTACGGTGTTAATAACAGACGTAGAACAAGCTGCTGTAGAGAACATTTACGGTGTTAATAACAGACGTAGAACAAGCTGCTGTAGAGAACATTTGCTGTGTTAATGACAACGTAGAACAAGCTGCTGTAAAGAACATTTACTGTGTTAATAATGCACAGAGCCTTAGTTGATATAGGCCATTATAGGGATGATTGAATCTTGATCAACAAACGTTCTTCGTTCGTGGTATAATTACAGCTGAAATGCTTTACGAGCGTAGAGTTCGAGACTAAATTCATTACTTCCTTCAGACTGAGAAGCCTCCAAGTTAATTCTCTTTATAAACAAGCAATAATACTTGCTGCTTTTAATAAGTTAACATTTAACTCCCCCTGGAGGGTATAAAATGTTTCTAGCATCTAACTATCTATCAAAAGCTTTCTCACATTACAAGATTCAAGTCGACAGTATTTGCATTCCTGAAACCCAATAAAAATGGTGCAATTTATTGGGTGATAAATTCCAACAAAGTGGAATGTGGCGCCATCTTCCAATGAGAAATGTAATTGGACATCAATTTACCAAACAAAAGATATCAACAACATTGCTAACTGAAGGTTAATTATTTCACTTTTGTTTGCGTATTATTAGAAACTGCAAATGCACATTAAAAAGTACATTTAGATTAAAATATAATAATAAATCTTCAAATAAAACCAATGGTTTCTAAAAATCGTACCGTGGCCTATTACCTCGAAACACCATCTTTGTCACGACCTAACATTGAAAAAAATTTCAATAATTGTACTAATAATAGAAATAATATTTTATTGAACTTTTGATTGGGAAATTAATAATGACAACAACACTGCGGATTGCTAGATTAAAATAAAACTTATTACGTTAGATGGAAGATGTGGAAAGAGACGTTTTTTAAGACCTTTAATGCGAGATACGCGTTTGATTGTTTACAGAACAAACGCTCACAGTAGGATATCTGTGTTGCATCTACCAACGAAATGAAAACTCGACTTCTAGCGCTGTAAGTTGGAAGACTTGCTACTTCGAGGTGCTCGTGTTTTATCAAGCGAAGTTTTTTCACGCTAATTGAAGAGGTTTTGTCCATACGCATGTTTCTATAGATTTTATTAAACTGCGTTCTTTTTTATAATTAAAAAAAAATTCAATTTCCGTGACTAGGAATTAAAAGTTAAAATACTATGTTTTGTAGTGTCCTCTAGCGACAATTGTAAACCATATAAAATCGTAAATTGTCAAAATATGTTTGAAAATTTAAATAATAAAATGTAGTGAACGAATCCGTTAATCAGTTACTACGTTCTTTGGTAGCTTACAGTAGATTAAATCAGATAGTTTTACATTTTTGTGGGGGCGAAATAGATGGTTAATGCAAATAAAAACGAACAATGTATCTTACGCAAAACTAGTTCACCTATATGGCGTAAAATGATCAATCTTACTGTTTTAAGTGCAGTTACAACAGGTTATATTCACCTTACTAAATGCTGAGTAATGAAGCCATATCTTGAAAAATTTGTTTCCTTGTTACACTTTAGTGGGCTCAGTGCTAGGTGCCTAAACAAGTCGCCCCTTACCTATAAACGTAGCTTTATTAAACACCAACAAATAACAATAAAGAAGCCAAAATACGCGGGAAATCCGTGGACTTGGCAACCCCACACAGTGCCACAACAAAAGACCCTTGTCATTATATCGTCAATGGAATACTGGTTTAGATTCTGTATGCGACTCTTCTGTTGTTTATTTCTGATAAAATCCGTTTGTCAATACCCAGTTGAGTTCAACACTACGAGACAATCCCAGGGGTTGTGCTGGCCCCTCATCTGGAGGCCGACTGCCTGCAGGAGATGGAAAAGCTTCACGTTACCACTAGTGTCCTGCTATTGGTTGCTCATCTTTTGTTTCTCCTAGCTAAATCGTATGGTGCTTTGTCCTCCGATGAAAACCGCATGATTCCTACTTTCACCTACACAGTCGACAAGAAGTCGGTAATTTGCCAGTTTTAATATAAGGTTTCTATAGCGGCCATGTTGTCCTTCTTGTTTAATTAATTGTTATTTGAAATTTCTTTTATACCGTTTCTTACATCTCGTTAACGTAGATCTTTTATGAGATACCTGGGATAACACGGTATGGATCTCTCATCTAAAATCAAGGCTAACACAAATTATGGTTTCTAGCCAGGGACCAAAGCCAAAAATGCAAGGATTATAAGCCACCAAAGCCACAAACACTGTAGGATTTCAAATTCATTTTTTTGACAAAGATAGAGAGAAACAGCCGTCTTCAGAAACTTCAGATAAAAACCACACAATCTGGCATAACGTCATGACCGTCATATCCTAGTTAATTATTAATCGCCTTGTTTACTGGCTTCTGTTATGACCACACATACTGACAAAACGTCGTGACCGACATATCCTAATTAGTTAATTATTAATCGCCTTGTTTACTGGCTTCTGTTATGACCACACATACTGACAAAACGTAGTGACCGACATATCCTAGTTAGTTAATTATTAATCGCCTGCCCCCCAGTGGCTCAGCGGTATGTCTGCGGACTTGCACGCTGAAATCCGGGTTTCGATACCCATGGTGGGCAGAGCACAGATAGCCATTGTGTAGCTTTGTGCTTAATTCAAAATAACAACAACAAAAATTAATCGCCTTGTTTACTGGCTTTGTTAATACCACACATACTGACAAAACGTCATGACCGTCATGTGTTTGTTGTAAAGGTTTACATAATGCACGAACATTTTAATAGATAGGTTGTACATGGCGTATGTATTTGTTGGTTTATACACGTTAACTGTCTATGCTTCGTCAACCTTGGACAACAAAGCCCAGTTTTAAATGTTAGAAACCTTCACACATTGCTGTGCCACTGGGGAGGCGTAAAGGGTTTTGTAATCTTGGTTAATGATTATACTTTATATGACGTACCCTGTAACTGTTACCTTTGGCCCCTTCACATAGACCCTCACGTTGCATTTAAAACTAGGGGAGGTGAAACTGTACAATCACTCCTTATTTTAAATATATTTTGTTGAAAAGTTCTTCTAAGAGTGATTATTAGTCACATTGTTCGCAATAATTAAGGAAAAATGTGCATGAATCCATCTCTATACATTGTTAGATCCATTAATACGTCATTATATACAAATAATGATGTGCATGAATCCAGCTCCGAGCACTGTTAGATCCATAACTACATCATTAAAGTAACATGAATCCAGCTCTGTACATTGTCAGATCTCTGTCTGCATCATTAAATAGCACTTATTTATGCTACACCCATCGCAAGAACGTAACACTGAATGTTAGTGATGCAAGCCATCTGATGAACCACCGAAGGTCTTCCACCACGTGCCACGTTATTATTTTGAAGACTGCGTTAAAAGGCGTTTCTCAACTTGAATAACAACGATTTCGGTGAAACTTTGTGTTTATTTCCATGCATCGAGGAAAATATTCGTACGTTTTTAACACTAGAAATATGTGGTTCTTCTGGACATCAACTGGTTTACCATTAATCTCTCTACGCACCTTTACTTACATGTATAAGAGTTCAGAATTAAAACTAATTATAGTAGTAATGCCCTGAATTAAGGTGGTAAATGTTTGTGTGCATATATAACAATTATTTAAAATAGTCATTCAAGCAAAAAAAAAAATCACGGTTTTCGAGGTCAAGTGGTCACTCAGCATAGACTCAGTCTTCAAGGTCAAATGATAAATCTCAACAATGAATCACAATTGGCAAGGTCAAGGATCAATTTCGGGTCGAGGTCTGCAATTAATTATATGACCCGCGTCAAACTTGCACATTAGATATTCAGAAAGGTCAACCTTTCAGGAAATTTGAACATACGCATATCGCATTTAAATACCGGTTGTTATAAACCTGATAAAGTACATGTTGCACATGAACATCACGCCGACATCAGGGCTTCGTTTGGCAAATAGCCATGATTTTTTTTGTAACAATATACACACACACAGACCAACATCACTGTGGCCTTCGCTGATCAACAGTTCGGAAACTCCCGACATGCAACTGCACAGTCAGTCTAGTCTCTCCCATCAATACTTCCAGCCGAATGGTTGGACATTAGTTACAGTCGTGAAATGTGTTAAACGGATAAATGTACGAAAATAAAAGCTTTCAACAGAATAACAGTTTAAATGATCAAGCAAGTGAATATTACAATAATTACAGTTTAAATGACCAAGCAAGTGAATATTACAATAATTACAGTTTAAACGACCAAGCAAGTGAATATTACAATAATTACAGTTTAAATGACCAAGCAAGTGAATATTACAATAATTACAGTTTAAACGACCAAGCAAGTGAATATTACAATAATTACAGTTTAAACGACCAAGCAAGTGAATATTACAATAATTACAGTTTAAATGACCAAGCAAGTGAATATTACAATAATTACAGTTTAAATAACCAAGCAAGTGAATATTACAATAATTACAGTTTAAATGACCAAGCAAGTGAATATTACAATAATTACAGTTTAGATGATCAAGCAAGTGAATATTACAATAATTACAGTTTAAATGATCAAGCAAGTGAATATTACAATAATTACAGTTTAAATGATCAAGCAAGTGAATATTACAATAATTACAGTTTAAATGATCAAGCAAGTGAATATTACAATAATTACAGTTTAAATGATCAAGCAAGTGAATATTACAATAATTACAGTTTAAATGATCAAGCAAGTGAATATTACAATAATTACAGTTTAAATGATCAAGCAAGTGAATATTAGAATATAAGAATTATTAGATCTGAAACTATTATACAAACAAATTGTGTTGCAACTTCCGACTAAAAATAATTACTCATTAAATTTATATGGACAGTGAGTATAATTTATTTTACTATTTCTAATTAAAAGAATTTCTAATATAAATAATTAAACATATTTTGATTGTTCTTAAAGTGACATGATTGAATGTACCGTAGGTTTTCTAAAAATCATTACAATAAACCGATCACTACAACATTACATATTCTACTTCCTGTTCCTTGTGGCTTCAGATGGAATTTTAAATTTGGTTGTAAACATGAAATTCGCCCTTAGTTACCTACAATAAAACAACCTACGTGTCTATATTCTGTGTTACATATTACACTAGTACCAAATGTAAGTCATTCTTCGCTAAGTGTTTGAAAATTAAATAGGCCAAAAGTCCAATGGCAAGTATACATAGTGAAGCCTCGTCAGCTTTTAAAACATGTACAAAACAATAGTTATATATATTATACAGAACAATGAACTACAGTATGTAATCTAGCATACAGGAATTATACCTTGTTAACAACGATGAACTACAGTAGTTATAATCTAGCATACAGGAATTATACCTTGTTAACAACGATGAACTACAGTAGTTATAATCTAACATACACGAATTAGACCTTGTTAACAATGATGAACTAGAGTAGTTATAATCTAACATACACGAATTAGACCTTGTTAACAATGATGAACTAGAGTAGTTATAATCTAACATACACGAATTAGACCTTGTTGAAAATGAACTACAGTAGTTATAATCTAACATACACGAATTAGACCTTGTTAACAATGATGAACTAGAGTAGTTATAATCTAACATACATGAATTAAACCTTGTTCACAATGATGAACTAGAGTAGTTATAATCTAACATACACGAATTAAACCTTGTTGAAAATGAACTACAGTAGTTATAATCTAACATACACGAATTAGACCTTGTTAACAATGATGAACTAGAGTAGTTATAATCTCACATACATGAATTAGACCTTGTTCACAATGATGAACTAGAGTAGTTATAATCTAACATACATGAATTAGACCTTGTTCACAATGATGAACTACAGTAGTTATAATCTAACATACATGAATTAGACCTTGTTCACAATGAACTACAGTAGTTATGAAGCACTGGTGTCAGGACAGAGTGGGTCAGAGCCTCGATCCTCAATCGACGTCCATAAGTATACGACTCCCTAAATTTTAATTACGTTTTGCTCACACTATCTCACATTCAAAATACAAATTAATTTAGTGGCTAGAGACAAGTGAAGTTAGAAACAAACATTAACATTTAGAGACAGCACATACATCTACACTGCTCCTTTTCAAAATTACATGTTTTTGTTGGAGAATGTTAAATTTCACCTTGGAAAAATCAGAAAATCCTTCTTAGATCCGGAATGGTCAACGGTCCGGATCATTGTTTGCAGTGTTTATAAGCAGTCTCAATCCTAACATCCCCAGGGAACGTGGTGCAAATATGATCACACCTGAACTATTTTAACCCAAAACAGCAAAAGCAACCACATCTCCCTATAATCAAAAATGCTTCAAAGTGATACGCAATCCGGATCAAATTTGGGGAGGGTTATCCTCTACTGACTTCCCAATTTTGTACAAAATTTTCGAATGCATTGATTAATTAGTTAGTTTTTTCTGACGCGCGCGGAATAGACTGATACACAGGCAATCATACACGAACGTAACTATAATATCCCCTCCTTCGGAAGTGAGAGAAAATATTATGAAAATTTGTCACCGATGTTCATCACATGTTGCTCTCCATCCTGTTCAAAGTGGGCACAAAATAACAGCCTTAATATCTCCGGGAAAGTGTACCCTCCATCAACATAACTTTCAGATATTAACAGTCAGGCTCTCTCTACAATTGTAATCCACATACATTAATGACGAAAAGATCAACAGTTTACGTATATTTAAATAAAGACAAGCGTTCTTTGAAACACCAGCCGTTTAACAATCCTCAATCATCCAACAGCGTAGCGAGTGGCCAACACGCGTTCTGAGCACGAGCAGTGAACGTGAAAGGTGCGCAGTTCATGAGAACGACGAGAACAAAACAACTACAAGCAATTAAAACTTTTCACAGAATTCTGGGTTTCAGCTATGTTGGCAAACATGAAAAATCACTCATTTTAACAACAAATACACAGTTTGGTGTCGAATGAGCAGTTTCATCTTTCTTCTCCAAGTACTCATAACACAAAGCTCAATGAAGTTTTTTTTATTAGTTGTCTATTTACAACAAGAACATCCGACACAGCCCTGTCGTTACTGTATATTCTTAACCTAATTTTTTTTACATACACCTTTATTTAATTTCCTTTTTATAAATCTGTCTAAACTGCCACCTTCCGGTACTCTGTCCGAGCTGCCACCTAGTTGTACTGCAAGAGAACTATTTTTTATATTTAATAAGAAAAAATAAAATCGTGTTTTGAATTTCGCGAAAATCTACGTGAAGGTTATTTGTGTTAGCTGTTTTTAGTTTAACAGTGATGGCCAAACTACAAGGAAGACAAATAATAAACACCTACCGCCAACCCTTGAGCTACGGCTAAAAGGGCAAGCATGTTCAGTTGCGGTGATTCGAAATCTAGACTTGTTTATTGTGAACCAAGCGCCCTAAACAGCAAGGCTAATAGTAAAAGTATCAAAGTTTTAATAACATAATCAGTTGGTTACATCCAGAGACCATAATATAAAGTTGTATGTTAAACGTTGTTCACAATGTTTACAAACATTTAATGCATACTGATGAATCATATCCGTTAAACAGATATGTTTAAACTCATTACAAGGCATAAAAACAATAAGGGTACGAGTAACATGCATGATATGTGCATCATGGCGTTCGAAACATAAATCTAACTCGGGTTCCACACTAATCAACAGTCAATGTTTTCTACTATTCGCCAAAACCGTTATTCTAGCATTTAAAGTCCGTAAACTGACCATTGATCTATCGGAGTTTAATACAAATTACCTTTTATGTGTGATAGAGTTATCGACCAAATTTAAATAAACCCGAGATTATCACTTTTAATTCATCAAAGAGGGTAATCATATCAGACACCAAATACATTATCATAATAACAACAGTCACGTAGTTGTTTTATGGAAGGAACCCTATCAGACACAGCTACTTGGATACAAAGCCTAAGCAATATACAGGTGTTATAATTCAAATAAATTTCCAGAACTAGGAGTCACTTACTTCATGTAATACAGTCGATCGTCTGCCGTTACGTGCACGGTACATTCTCGTCGGATTCTTCGGTTGACTTCGGCCAGGTGTTTCTCCACCTCGGAGGACATGTTCACGTGAGTTGCACGTGACGAGTGTTGGTAAAAGAAATGTTGACTATTAAGTGACTTGTAACACAACGCACATATATATCATAACGACGTAACCCCCTCTGTTAATCGATATATGTTAGATATTCTTAACCCGGGGACACCTTTCAACCAGCGTCACTGGAAGTTAGGGCTGGAACGGAAAGCAGCGAAATTCACAACTGGTGAACTATTCTGAAAACACGACTTCGTAAAATTATAAACGTACTTTCCGATTTATTTTCTCCACGACGAAACTTCAAATAAACACAGCAATTTTTAGATATTCCCCCGTTGTATGCAACGGTAAAATAACACACACCTTCTCTAGCAGGTTCTTGGATAAGCCTAAATCGGAAATGTCTCATAAGTGACAGTTATTTCGTATTTAAATCATCAGTCCTGAACAGACTGGTGTCTCCAGTCGTCATAATCGCTATTTCTCCCGTGTAATAACTTATCGCTCATTCACGCGAACTACAGTTAACTTGCCCTTCGTTATCCGAGAAGCATATTGAAGTCTGTTGTAGAAGTTTTGGTCTTGAAAACACAGATCTTCCTACACCTTGCTAACACGCTTCAAGTTAAGATGTCTGTCAGACTCCAATATTAACTTCTGGTACTTGCAGATAAATTTTCTTATCATGACGAACTACTGAACATACGTCACCTGTAACAGTAAAACATGGATGTTCTAATATTCAGAAATGTAACAATCAGAAGGGTTGCTTTCTGTATCTTAGAAATATACAAAAACATGACCTTTTATCAACTTCACCTCCAACAAAACTAATCCTAAACATATGAAGAAAGAAGGTATAACAATATGTTAGTCTTACAGTATTTGATATATCTAGTGGCCGATGATATGACCTTTAGCCCAATCTCAAAGTTCATCAAAGTTAAGACAGCTGCAATAATTGTGGAAACAAGACATTCTGTACAAACATTCACGATGTAAATCAGATTAATATGATTGTTTTTTTTTTCATGTTTCACGTCGAAATAAAGTATCCAACGAAATACTGACAACTACATAAAAGGTTAAAGGTTATACTAACACCAACATACAAGAATCTAACTTGTACTAAAAATACAAGTGGTGGTACTAAGACGAACTACAAGATTCTAAATGGGACAAACAAAATATACTTTAAATGGTACTACCAACTAACATTCTAACTCTTACGAGCAATAATACAAGATTTTAAGAGATGCTCCCAACAACGTGCAAGATTGTAAGCACTACTATTAACATAAAAGTTTCTATATAAAGCCATATGTACTACGGAATACAACTTAAAGTTCTACATGTTGTAACAATACAAATTGTAGTATTAAGTGATACTAACGGTAACCTATAAGGCCCTATATTAATAGTAACAACAACCTATAACGTACTATATGGTACTGACAATTGACAAATACAGGGTCTTACACAATAGTAACACAAGTGTCATCACGTGACAACAACTAGGGAGTGTTTTAGTTTTTTTTATTTAGGAACATAGCTGTGCCGATTGTGTTTTGTTTATATTCACAAACACGTGCAAAACGATCACAGATGACGAGTGTGCTTTTGGTTAAGGAACCCACACACAAAAACAGACACGCAGACACACTTTTGTTTTTAAAACTTTTCAAATGAAAGTTTTCACTTAAACTATAATTAATACCAGATGTCTGAACGTAAAATGTAATCATTTATGAGAAACTAAAACAAGACAAATAGTCGGTTTCAACAAAGTGTTCGTGTGTGAAGATTCTGAACTTTCTTTAAAGACATCAATGTCCGAAATCTAACAACTTACGAACCCCACGACAATCCTCGGCCTTTTGTAAAGCCAATAAGCTTTCGCAAGAGATTCAGTCGCGTCATCAATGGACTTCGCCAGAAACACTCGTGGGAAACAAATCTGCTATTTAACATTCTTCAATTACAGTTCATGACAGAGAGAAGCTGACCTTAAGATAAACGTAATGTTGAACATATTTCTGCTACGAGAATTAACATTCATATCAATCGAACCGCATTCAAAATATCCACAATTTAAACATAACTCTTACTGAATAAGCTTGGGGTCAAAATGTGCTAATATAAATACTAGTTTACCGAGATAATCTTCTACCAAGGACGTATTCTGTTGATATAGGAAAGAACAATTAAACATCTTTCGATGTATTTCATGTTATTTTTTACATATAGTAAACTATATTTGTACAAAGAACCATTTGTCCGACATATAGTTATCCATAAACCACACTAAGCGACACGTCCTTTCCAAAACGTATACATTCATTTTCTAATCACACGAAGTATGACAGATAAGTCTCCACTTTAATTTACGGAAAGGGTTGTTGAAATGTAAACAGCTGGTAAAAACTAGCATGGTTTTCTAGATTATATTTCCAAGTATCACAGTGTAAACCCTGATCTTTATGTTTCTGCAGCTGAAGTAAATGTTTTAAGAATCCCGTTTTGAATTATCTGTTTTTCAAAAGGCATCTGACTTGGATTATCCCTTTCCAAATGATCATGTTTTAAACTGTCTGTCCCTACATAGTTCTTTGTTTTCAGAGATCTTGTGGTTTTTGGATGTATTTTTTCAGAGTTCTTGCTTTTCATTGGTTTCTGGTTTCAACTTCTGTCCCCATGATACTAAACAAACGCGGTAAGGACTAGAAATCATACACTGGGCTGGAAACAGTGTCTGCATAATTTTTAAGCTAACATTCCTATTTTAACTCCGTGTCTACAGTACTTATAAACTTTAATGGAGTGAAAATAGGAACTTGTAGCTTGAGAAGGTAATGTAAACGTTATTTCCAGTCTAGTTTATTTTTATAGCCTCTCTAGTCGTAAGTTCAAAAATATAATCTTTGCATTTTGATTCAAATTTATTTTTAATTCAACTTTATTCTTTCTATACTTTTTAATCAACCCTATTTCCCTTTTTAAATTAACAATTTTTATTTTGCTTTTTTGTATTTATTTTTTGCTTCTTAGAATTTATTATCCATATACGTACATAAAATAACTTAAGTTACATACGTGTACATGCATTCAGTTGAATGTTACGTGTTTTTCAACAGTTCGCTTCCGCATTGGCTTTTTTTCCTAACCGTTGTTTACTGAGCCAGGTGTTTGTTGTTTGTTTTCTTGCCTGAGGTTTCATGAAAAAAAGAGTTAAACAAGCCAAGTACGAAAATCAGTAGAATACATCACCTCTCACAGAGACAGATAAATCTACTAAGGTAACTGTCTAATATTAAAACGCAGAGACCAACTAGAACAGTGAAGAATAGTGAATCCAAGAGATAAATACACTCAACGTGGCAGTTTCCAATTAATGCGCATGAGTGAAACACCGATTTTTTTATTTTTTTTTCAGAGGTAAAAAGTTAAGGACTTAAGAGAAATTCTTCATGGCAAAAACATAATTTTGTTTATTTGTTTCTAGTTAACTACACGGTGTGTACCGCCAGTATAGAAACCCGGTTTCTAAATGTGGAAGTTTTCTGCACATATACAAATAAACTGCTGTGCCACCAGGGGCCGAACAAACAAACAAAGTGCTTGAATTAATTTTAAAACTACCCCATAACAGTAAAATATTCATAGCCATTTCTTCTGGATAATAATGCTATAGAATGTTAAAAATACAAAATTTTTACACTAATAAAGTATTTCCAATTATTATACCGGTGTTTAAATAGCTTCTATATTTCTGCAATGCTTGGGTTGCTTCGATGTTTGTTTGTTTTTTGGAATTTCGCACAAAGCTACTCGAGGGATATCTGTGCTAGCCGTCCCTAATTTAGCAGTGTAAGACTAGAGGGAAGGCAGCTAGTCATCACCACCCACCGCCAACTCTTGGGCTACTCTTTTACCAACGAAAAGTGGGATTGACCGTCACATTATACATCCACACGGCTGGGAGGGCGAGCATGTTTAGCGCGACTCGGGCGTGAACCCGCGACCCTCGGATTACGAGCGCACGCCTTAACGCGCTCGGCCATGCCAGGCCGGGTTGCTTCGAAGAGCTTGTGTTGATATTGAAGGAAAACTTAACAAAAATCGTCCTTCAGCTTATGCAGGAGTTTTAGTTCTTGGACATAGATTCTGGCGCACAATGTACACACAGTGTCAGTTTTATGGGGGCCAAATTCTTTACAGCAGGTGTCTGCGACTTGTTGGCGATAAATATCAATAAACGAACAGCACGCAGTTCAGAATAACATATTCAGAGAAAGTCAAACGTGTGTATAACAATTCGTTACATTCCAGATTATCAGAGTTGTCTGTTTTGAATATCGTAAAGCTACACGAGAGCTATCTGTGGTAGCCGTCCCTAATTTAGCAGTGAAAGACTAGATGGAAAACAGCTAGTCGTCACCACTCACACAAAACTCTTCAACCACTCTTATCAACGAAGAGTAACATTGACCATCACATTATAACGCCCCCCACACCTGAAAGGACACGTTTGGTATGACGGGGATTCTAACCCGCAATTCTTTTACGTGTCGAGAGCTCTAACCATCTGGTTATGCTAGGCCCTCTCAGCTGTACAACTTTAAATAAACGTCTCCTTTTCTTCAAAGTCCACAAAGGTAGACTACTTCCTCCTCTGTCTTTGTTAGACTGTGGAACTTTAAAATACCACTCTTTACGCCTAACTAACAATCTCAAAGACTAATTCAACTTCACTTCTCACCTTTAACTTCCTTGCACACTGTATCTGCACCTATTTATAGCACGTGATAAGAAAATCTAAAAATATCTAGCACTCTAGTGAGAAGAATAAATAATGAGAAAAACTTGGAAGATTTCAGGAAGATGATGTTAATTACAAAACCTAAGTAAACTACACACACAACGTGAGACTCGAACAGTTAACACAAAACTTCTAACAATCACTCTTTAAATAATTAACTTTCAAGACTAATTATAAAAATTAAATAATCATTAGATAAAATATCACTGAATAAACTAAATAATTAGTTTAAACGAAAAAATCTTGTATATCCAACAACTAGCCGTTTTTACTGTAAGCTTTGATGTTCTTTCAGTAGGATTTGAAAATATTCATAGCTATTTTCCTTTTTAAGACTGCGAAATAATAACAATAATATGAAGAACAAATGAATGAATTTTTCTAACATTTAGAAATTCAACTATGCCGTAGAAATAGAAAGTCTTGAATGTTTCAAAAACTGTGTTCCTTCAGGTGGTTTTGCCCGTGTTCTATTAGAAAGTCTTCAGTGTTTCAAGAAGTGTGTTCCTTCAGGTGGTTTTTGCCTATGTTCTATTAGAAACTCTTGAGTGTTTCAAGAAGTGTGTTCCTTCAGGTGGTTTTGCCTATGTTCTATTAGAAACTCTTGAGAGTTTCAAGAAGTGTGTTTCTTCTGGTGGTTTTTGCCCGTGTTCTATTAGAATTAGAAAGTCTTGAGTGTTTCAAGAAGTGTTTCTTCAGGTAGTTTTGCCTGTGTTCTATTAGAATTAGAAAGTCTTGAGTGTTTCAAGAAGTGTGTTCCTTCAGGTGGTTTTGCCTATGTTCTATTAGAATTAGAAAGTCTTGAGTGTTTGAAGAAGTGTTTTTTTCAGGTGGTTTTTGCCTGTGTTCTACTAGAATTAGAAAGTCTTGAGTCTTTCAAGAAGTGTGTTCCGTCAGGTGGTTTTTGCCTGTGTTCTATTAGAATTAGAAAGTCTTGAGTGTTTGAAGAAGTGTTTCTTCAGGTAGGTTTGGCTGTGTTCTATCAGAATTAGAAAGTCTTGAGTCTTTCAAGAAGTGTGTTCCGTCAGGTGGTTTTTGCCTGTGTTCTATTAGAATTAGAAAGTCTTGAATGTTTGAAGAAGTGTTTCTTCAGGTAGTTTTGCCTGTGTTCTATTAGAATTAGAAAGTCTTGAGTGTTTAAAGAAGTGTGTTCCTTCAGGTGGTTTTGCCTATGTTCTATTAGAAACTCTTGAGTGTTTCAAGAAGTGTGTTTCTTCTGGTGGTTTTTGCCCGTGTTCTATTAGAATTAGAAAGTCTTGAGTGTTTGAAGAAGTGTTTCTTCAGGTAGTTTTGCCTGTGTTCTATTAGAAACTCTTGAGTGTTTCAAGAAGTGTGTTCCTTCAGGTGGTTTTGCCTATGTTCTATTAGAATTAGAAAGTCTTGAGTGTTTGAAGAAGTGTTTCTTCAGGTAGTTTTGCCTGTGTTCCATTAGAATTAGAAAGTCTTGAGTGTTTCAAGAAGTGTGTTCCTTCAGGTGGTTTTGCCTATGTTCTATTAGAATTAGAAAGTCTTGAGTGTTTGAAGAAGTGTTTCTTCAGGTAGGTTTGGCTGTGTTCTATTAGAATTAGAAACTCTTGAGAGTTTCAAGAAGTGTGTTTCTTCCGGTGGTTTTTGCCCGTGTTCTATTAGAATTAGAAAGTCTTGAGTGTTTGAAGAAGTGTTTCTTCAGGTAGGTTTGGCTGTGTTCTATTAGAATAAGAAAGTCTTGAGTCTTTCAAGAAGTGTGTTCCGTCAGGTGGTTTTTGCCTGTGTTCTATTAGAATTAGAAAGTCTTGAGTGTTTAAAGAAGTGTGTTTCTTCAGGCAGATTTGGCTGTGTTCTATTAGAATTTTTGTGAAATTCATGGACGATCCTCATCATGATTCACTACCGTAGTTCATGATGACTCATTCTGAATCATGAATCTTAGAGTTTTTCAATACCTTTAACCAGCAAGTGTCACAGCATTCTAGATTATTATCTGGACGAGATATTCTTGTAAATCTCACGACAGCCACGTCAATTTCTTATTGTAGTGTTCAGGTTTGGCTTCCTAAAAGGTTCTCTGTATAAAAGAACAACATTGAACCCTGTCCAAAACATCTCTGTTCACCATGAAGACTCCGCCTATGTCATCAATAAGAGAATACAATGCAAGTACTCCAGAAGTAGTCCTAACACTACTTCACACAGTTGGACAGAACTTCCTTCCTTCCATGGTGTTCATTATTTTACACTCTACACGTGATAAATCTCGTGTACACTTTACGTACCTCATGGTTTTATTACAGTACTCTTAGCAAATTATTTATTTTATCCTTTTACTAAATACCCCTCGTAATAATTCACAAAGCTGTGACTGCTGCTGGTTTTGTTGTTTGTAAATTGCATTTGTCAAAGATAAGAAGTAGCAATTACAGACAAACACTTGGCCCACCAAGAAACTGACGCCCACGTCAACCAGTAAACTTCACGTAAAACGTTAGGCGTGATATTTGTACATCATACACACACAAAATTAAAACTTATTGTATCATTTACTACAGCAGCTGGGTACCCAAGTGCAGGGTGAATATTACTCAGAACAAACTATTGTGTGGTCACAATTCGAGATTCCTTTACAATTATGTTTCTAGTATTCAGGTTTGAGAACACTTAAATGAACGACAAAAATTTGTCTCCTGCTGTCTGTGACGTACGACACAAAACCAGGCAGTGAAACACCAGCTGTGACCCAGCTAAAGTTGCCCCGAGCAACAGACAGTGAAGTCGAGAAACGAGGCACCTGACAGTGACCCTCCTACAACTTGGAACTCATGCGAAACAGGTTGCCGGAAGCGTCGAGTGAGTGGAGGCATTCAGGAAGTCGTACGTTTCTATTTGTTTTCTCGCATTTACGCCGCGACGTTTCGTGCTTCCAAACCATTCCCTTTCCTTGAGGTGAAAGTTCTACTGCGCATGTCGAATAACACCTAACTAAGGCGAGACAAAGAGAGGCCTACGTACAACAAGGAGGTTCAGTGAATATCAAGTTGATATTGAAGTCTTAATTTTGAAATTTTAGAAAACAATTAATCCACTTATAGAAAAGAAAGTGATGTCACAACAGCTTGCACTAGAACACAGGCAACAAAGGTTTTTCTTTGATAACTCAGAAAATATGAAATTTATAAATGTAACTCGATAAAAAAGTAAAATTGCATTCTCATAGCAAAGACGCCTTTGTCCGAGGAACGAGATTACGAGTCATAAAAGCGTCCTCATTACACAGACGAGGTCAAAACAACCATTAAAAAATCCCAGTTTTACAAACAAGGTCAGAAAAACCGTAACAAAAAAAAACACCTAGTTATACGAACGAGGTCAGAACAACCGTAACAAAAAACCTAGTTATACAGACGAGGTTACAACGACCATAAAAAACCCTAGTTCTACAGACGAGATCAGAACAACCACAACAAAAGTCCTAGTTCTACAGACGAGGTCAGAACAACCATAACAAAAGTCCTAGTTCTATAGACGAGGTCAGAACAACCATATCAAAAATCCTAGTTCTACAGACGAGGTCAGAACAACCATCACAAAAGTCCTAGTTCCACAGACGAGGTCAGAACAGCCATAAAAGGTCCTGTACAAAACTGACTTTTTCTTAGAGACGAGACTAGCTTAATCATACTGGTTATAATCATAATGTTATTAGAATAAAACCTTAGTCATAATCACAATGCTGGAACAGTCACAAAACGTTCTAATCCAACAGATATTGTAAGAATATTCATGTTAATTACAACTATAGAGTTATAATAAACACAGTTTAGATCCTAATTACGAGGCTGAAACGGTGATACTAGTTACAAGTGGTTTCTTAGAATAAAAACTGGCTAAAGCAAATTCCAAGAACGTCCAGAAGAAAAATTTGAATCCATTAGCAAACATGCATTTAAGTTTGTTAATTAAAAAGTATTTTTTTACCTCACGTTTTATTCATTTTGATCTTTCACAAGAAAGCCTGTATTTTGATTACAATTGACAAAGTAAATTAACATGTGTAAACTTTATTTAGTTCGCCGAGCGTGAATATGGCTAGTTTGTATAAACAGACTACTCAAAGTTAGTACATAAAACACGTTTTCTGCTTTATATGGCCTTTATGAGAAATAAACACACGATTATACAAGAACATTGTGCATACAACAGCCTACAGCAACAACATAATAATTAAATATAACATTTGAATACAAACGAACCTTTTTGCATCATGGTTTTCTTTGTGTTTTTTCCCATGTACATACACATACACATCCACTGTTCGACGTCCTGAACCGAACTTTGTAAATTTTGTAAAAATTCAATACGCTACCCGCGAAGCGTGTATTTTGTTTGTACTGGTCTACAACTTCGGTGCACGAATTAACAAATACATAATATAAAATCTGCAAAGGTTGAATAATGCACGTATCTCGTAGTGTTGCGCATACCCTACAACTAAGGTTACAATACTGTGTAACCTTGGAAGACTTGAGTCAACAATAGAACACAGTAGAGAACAATGCACAAAAATCTATAAATCTTGATTATACTGAGAAAGTGAAGAAATATAGAATGTGTAACACGGTGGAGAGAAGTGTAATATGTAGCATGTGTAATGTGATGAGGAGAGATGTGACAGTGTGTCGTGTAACTTGTTAAAATTAAATTAAGAATAATTAAAAGTGAAAACTTCGTTTGAGTACTGTTGTGGAACCTACTGTACGGTCAGGATACTGTTGTCGATCCCAATGTACGGTCAGGATACTGTTGTCGAACCCACTAATATTAGAGTGTTGTTGTCGATCCCACTGTACGGTCAGGATACAGTTGTCGAACCCACTAAGATTAGAGTGTTGTTGTCGATCCCACTGTACGGTCAGGATACAGTTGACGAACCCACTAAGATTAGAGTGTTGTTGTCGATCCCACTGTACGTCAGGGTGCTGTTGTAGATCATACTACATAGTTAGAAAACTGTAGCTAACAAGGTGGGGAAAATGTAACACGTAGTGCTTTTGTAACACATTAAAACTAAATTAAGAATAAAAGTATCCATTTATTTGGTGTCAAAGGTCAGTTGACAAAATTTAACTCTACCATAACTAAAATACAGGTTATGTTTTCAACCTCACTTCAACAACGGCATTTTTCAACCCTTTTTTCTTTGTAATCATAATTATTGTTCAAAATGTTTATTGTTATTTATACATTATACATGTTTTAACTTTGTGGTTATTTCTCATCCGACTATTGTCATTTTCTTATTTTTTATTCAAATATTGTGATATCTTTAGGACTACACAGAGATATTAATGGTAGTGATTTAAGATTCTTAATTGAAAAACCATGTACTAAAAAATAAAGTAAACGAGGTAACAAACACGTCACAGTTTGCATTCACTTGCAGTCTCGTAAATTTCGAGAAGTCTCTAAACAATATGGTGGAAGGCGCCTGGATTTGTTGGTTATAGCGGTGTGAGGTAACTAACTATTCGCTGACGTATACAGAACGTGCAATAAAACTTCTACATCTTTCGTGTCGAAGTCTTACGCTCAGGTACAAAAGTACCTAGAGTCCAAAAACAATGAATCAGGGGACCATCCTCTAAATTCCACGAGTCTATCGTTTTAACAGATCTGCATTATCTTCTACTAGTGAAGGAAACTCCACCACAACAGATGTCGCTACGTTACCTTGAAAGTTCGTTGCTCGTATCCATCAGTTTAACTATCTTTGATGTAACTATGCAGCGATTTTCTACTATAATAACCCGACATACTACAGGGATTATAACATCCTACCGTACGTGGGGAGGTGCAGCATACAAGGGGGAAGACGTGTTACAGTACAAATAGTAGTATTATATACACTGTAAAAACATGGAAGTGTGGTAACTCAATGCCTTCCAAAATCAACATGTTGATAAAATACAAGAATTACATTTAAATAACAAACTCCAAGTTTTCATGTTTCAAAACGTCGTATTCTGACATCTTTATACCAGGACTCACAGCTTTAAAGAAAACAGAAATAAAATCGTTATGTTTGGAAAATCACGGGATGTTGTATCTTTATATCTTAACGCTGATATCATTCAAATAAACAGAAGTATAGACAAGGTCACTGTCTTAAAACTGAAAACAAATGCTAATAAAAGTGTGTTCACATGACAGTGCTCTAAAGGGGAAGATGTGTCCATGACAGAATTCTAAAGGAAGTGTATGCCCATAATAAAACTCGAGAGGGGGATATATATTTGGTCTATAGCAATGCTTTAGAGAAGGACATGTTTGTCCACGGCAGAATTTCTAAAAGAGGAAATATGTGTCCACGGAAGTGCTCTCGAAGGAGACATGTAGGTGTTCTCTATAGAGGGGTATAAATATGCCCACAGCAGTGCTCTAAAGGAGGACACACGACAATGACAGAATAACAGCGTCAACCCAGTCCGTTGTTTATCACATACACAGCAAGGGAAATGAATCATTTTCATGCTTGAGTAACCTCAAAACTCAATACTCTACCACGTAGACAAACTCCGTACAGAATAACTTAAAAACTTGATGAGTTTACCATAAAATAAAACCAGCATCCTGCTTAATGTTATTTGTAGTCACGTGTACAATGATTTGTTTTATTTAACGTCTACAATACTGAAGTTTACAGTACGATAACACACCATACGATCTTGTTTCCTTAACATACTTTTGTTTTTACTTTATATATCATCTTGAACCTTGATGCATTCTGGCCTCGATATACAGTGTACTTTAAAACAGAAACAAAAAACCTGCTACTGGAATATTATTTAAAGTTCGTGCTGTAAGAAAACATAACATTTTACTGATGAGTTACAATAACAAATTAAAGCTAATAAATTAAACCGTTGTATCAACTCATCTTCCAAAACTGTTGATTACTCTAACATAAATTATCCACGAATCTTTACAAGTACTACAATGACCAATTTGAATTAACAGCAAGTCATCTTTAAATGAAGCATGCGATTTGGACCGGAAATCCCTAGTGGATGAGGCGAATAGTCTGAAGGCTTATATCGCTAAATCAGTTTCATTATCCGTGGTAGACATGGTACATCGAGCGAACCACAAACTGTTTGTAAAGTTAACCTCATCTATCTGCAATAACGTGACCGAATAAATTCTGATCGCAGCGTTTACTACTCACGTGAGTTTTGTGCCGAAGTTGAGAGATTTATTTCCAAATAAATAACGGAATGTTCTAAAACTAGAAAAACAACTCCAACTTTACTTTTGATTAAAAAAATCTTAATAAATAAAATAATAATAGCAAGGCGATTAACTACAACTGTTGTAGAATTAAGGTCAAATTCTCCGGACTGTATCCTCCAACTGACAGGATGCACGTCCGCATAAAAAGCGTTGTACTGTTGTACATAGACCAGTTTTAATATCATCATACAAAGAGTAGACTACTGGATAGCTAGCGACTTAGTGTATAGTGTCTTTAAAGGATGTATTTAGTGAAACCAGGTTTCGAACAGTTCACCTTCTTCGTATAGTACTAAAGTGTTGATTGTATACTTGATATCTGGTAAGGAAGGACATGGCGTAGTGTCTTTGAAGGATGTATTTAATGAGACCATGCTTCGTGTACGAAGTTTTCAAGCACGTACAATATATTAAGCATAGCAAATGGTTTAGTTGGTTTTGTGCGTGTGTGTGTGTGTGTGTGTGTGTGTGTGTGTGTGTGTGTGTGTGTGTGTGTGTCAATTTATCCATCGCCATATCCCTTTTCTGTATTCTTCAGACTGCTGGTATGGATATTAACTCTCAGGTTAAAATAAAAGTACAGAACAACAATTCGACCTTCTTAGGTCATCTTTGTTAACCCGAAGATGGCCCAAGAAGGTCGCAACGTTGTTCCATATTTATTGTAATAACAGTGCTAATATCCATACCAGCAGTCTTGGGAATATATTTTTACTTCAAGTGGGTTTCTCGTCATCACGAATGTTAATTTTGTTTTCTTCTATCCGTCTATCATCTCTTAAACTTCTATACTGTGTTCGAGAAGAAATCGTGGTATGTTTATACAGGTAGGGCACACAAATCTTTCCTTTATCAAACAAAAATATACACACACTATTAGTCACGAGATTAAAAGACCAGGTAAACAGAATACCCGTGCTTGGACGAGAACTACTAAGAAACATGCCGACACGTTCTTCTGTTCGTCATTGGGCAGATGATACCGAGATATACTAGTGCCGGTTCACATTAAACCACGCCCTAGATCTCTGAACTACATAAAATGTCATTTTGTTTTCATTACATTTTATAATAAAAACTGGCTTAGCATTTCAGTGATGTGTGTATAAAATAAGATTCACCATTACACAGTGTAGTTAATATGCATCATTTTCGACATCCGTCAGTACCAATATAAATATCACAGAGGTGTGTCCTGCAATTCAACTGATGAGGTCATAACGGTCACTATTCCAACGATCAGATCTGCGGTAAGTATATCTCAGCTATTGAAATATCAAACTGTTTAATATACCACTGATAACAGCGGTACTACTGTACTTATTACACATAAGAAATTATCCTACAAAAATATGTTGAAACTGACACCGTTTACCACTCAACTTAAAAATGATGATTACATTAGTTACATTAAACATCACTACACTAAACAAGAGTGAAGTGTGTGTCCTGGTTATACTAAATATTCACTAAACAGGAGTGAACTGTGTGAAAGTGTTGTGAAACAATCTAGAAAACAGTTTTATTAACTTCTGTATGAAGAGTCATGTTGTGTTCAGTGTTATTACGACCAACTTTAGAATTAAATGACCATATTCACAAAATCTTAGTGAAAAAACACTGATTACTTTTATCAGAGATCACGTGTAGTGTGGTCACTGAGAGGCACAGCGACATCTTGTGACAAAGGAAGATGCAAAAGTTTACAATGTTTATTGCCCGATAGTGAACGATATACCAAATGATCAGATTCATATTAAAGATAACAGATTCATTTCAACAACTTCAACGACAAAACAGATTTACAATAACACACGAACAACTGACATTCATTTATGATGAGACGTGGAAATGAACGGTATGATTCAATCATGGCGACGGGAAGATGAACACGCGTGGCTAATTCTTCAGATACCAAAAGTACATGTGAACATTTACAGCTAAATCTGTGGGTATCAAAAGTACAGGTGAACATGTTCAGCTAAATCTGTGGGTATCAAAAGTACAGGTGAACATGTACAGCTAAATCTGTGGGTATCAAAAGTACAGGTGAACATGTACAGCTAAATCTGTGGGTATCAAAAGTACAGGTGAACATGTACAGCTAAATCTGTGGGTATCAAAAGTACAGGTGAACATGTACAGCTAAATCTGTGGGTATCAAAAGTACAGATGAACATGTACAGCTAAATCTGTGGGTATCAAAAGTACAGATGAACATGTACAGCTAAATCTGTGGGTATCAAAAGTACAGGTGAACATGTGAAGCTAATTTTATAGATAGGTACTAAACGCCTAGGTGAACACGTACGAAATATTCTGTAAACACAATATGTACGTCTAAGCACGTACGGCTGATTTTGTATATATGAAAGGTACGCCTGAACGCGTACAGTTAATTCTACACTACATGAACACATACAGTTTAAACTTCATAATTTAAATAAGCCTCACGCAGCATTAAAACAACGAATCACGCCACTCGTTTAAAAACACCACCACACGGTAAGTATTTGAACTCACTTGGGGCATACATCTCTAACTCCGTAAATTGAAGTTTCCAGACATGGTGGTTGGTCGTTATGACGCGTACATTTTACATTGATTTTTGTCCCTCGGTTAGCACGTTGTAGGCCTTAGGCTAAGAACGAAGCGACCATCGATCGAGGTTCTTTCACAAAGAAGCCACTGTACAGCAAGCGACTACCTCTATACAGTAGGGCAAAAAATATGTTTTTGTTCTCACACGTATCTCGCTTACTAAGATTTGAGTTATTCTGGTCAATCATTGAACATTTTCTCACGCACGTTCTTATTTCATTCCAAATCTCTTCGTAAATCAACCATTTATTTCCGTCTGCTTTTCTTCTTCGCAAAATTGTTCCAGTTTCTCATATGTCTAAAAGTCTGCTTTCATCGTGTTTCCATTTCATGACATCTTTGTCTTGTACTCCACAACAAATCAATTCTTTCATCTACTAACGAACCATACATATCAGCCACACGACTCCACACCCGTTTCTAAAGAGCAATCTTCAACAGTTAACGCTTTACTCTCCCACGAATTTTGCATTTCGATCGAATTTATGAAATTTACTTTAACCAAACACGTGTACCTGTGTTTAAATCTATAATAAACATGCACACACAAAAATCGCCGAACCTGTGATCTCGTGTTTGGTTAAGACTAGAAATATCCATGTTCGTACTATGTTTAAGATGGTATGACATTACATACCACCATTTCAGGGCATTGTTCACAATTGGCTTCACAGTAACCACATTTTACATAAATTACTGTTCTTAAATTAATACGTTCACAAATATAGCTTTAGAACCTATAGAATATATTCAAAAGAAATGAAAGTCCAAAAATATTTTACTGCCTTGACTTTACCGAGCATGAGCGCACATTTAAATAATGGTCATAAATTTTCGACAAAATTTTAATAAGCTTCATTGGATCACAAAAATAAAAGTTAAGAAAGTGCTTAATAACGTCTAACAGACAACAATGTTAAATTTAATTTGCATGTGCACATACATGTATAAGGAGAAACGAATATTCCTTTCTGTATGTAAAAAAAATTAAATAATATGGTGGTAGTCGTTTTTTGTTTGTTTGCTTTCAGCCTAAAACTGCACAACGGGCTTATTCACGCTCTGTTCACCGCAAACCTTTATTTTGGTGTTGTAGGTCCACCCAATCAGCTGTAAACAAGTTTCTGAAAACACAAATAAATTTGCAGCCCGACATACATGACAGATGTAATATGAATTGAAATACGTGTTTTTACTTGGTTTCATTCGTCATTAAAATTACTAATATAGTTTCCTTCCAGTGCTGAACAAGACTTCTGATTGATAGTGAGGTTTATTCTAATGTTTGTTTGTTCTTGAATTTCGCGCAAAGCTATACAAGAACTATCCATGCTAGCCGTCACTAATTTAGCAGTGAATACTAAAGGGAAGGCAGCTAGTAAACACAACCAACCGCCAACACTTTCGGCTATTCTTTTATCAATCAATAGAGGGACTGACCGTAACACAACGCTCTCATGGTTGAAAGGGCGAGCACATTCAGTATGACGGGATTCAAACACACAACACTCATATTGCAAGTCACGCACCCTAACCACTTGGCCATGTCGGGTCAAATTCTAATAAAATAAAATAAATATGTAATATTGTACTATTACTCTTAACCATACACTAATATTTAAGTGGCTTCAAATATACAACACAATTCACTTGACGTAGCTCCTGAAACTGGTTCTACATACACCAGCTCAATAGATTGCTATTTTATACGCTAGTATTCCAACCGTCCTGATTTGTTAGAGCTGGCCGAAAAGCTAAGTCGGCACTGTATAAGGCTGTTGTAGCGTGGTTGAGATTACTACACATTATCACTCACAAGTTACTCACCGTGTTACTTTCTACATGCGAAGCAATACAATTAGCCGTCTTGTGCTCCATTCGAACCAACCCCAAATATCACCGTTCTGAAAATATTAACTTACAGATGCTTCACCTTACGATGAGCGTGGAAACTATTGAATTACTGAAGGACGAGGCGGGTAATTACATACGTTTGTTGTAATGTAAAGTATATTTGATGTAACAAACATTTACACAAAGTGAGCTCACACGAAACTGTCTACAGACAGCCAATGTCTGTTACCTATAGAACAAGTTTTCAGTGCATCCGATAAACTATTAAAATTTAAACAAACTGTGCCAACATTTTGCTCAAATTCCGTTTCATACCATTACTACTTTGTCCACTCAGCTTACATTTCACATCAGCACAACTGTGTCCACATAGTGTCATCTTAATTACATATTCATAGTGCCATGTTCCCCATGATACATACACAGCTCACATATCGACACAAAATCTGTTTCACAGTACTTCTATATCCCTAACAATATATCGTATATCAGATAAACTTGTGTCAGTACTTCTATATCCCCAACAATATGTCGTATATCAGATAAACTTGTGTCAGTACTTCTATATCCCCAACAATATGTCGTATATCAGATAAACTTGTGTCACAGTACTTCTATATCCCTGACAATGTCGTATATCAAATAAACTTGTGTCAGTACTTCTATATTCCTAACAATGTCGTGTATCAGATACACTTGTGTCAGTACTTCTATATCCCTGACAATGTCGTATATCAGATAAACTTGTGTCAGTACTTCTATATTCCTGGCAATATGTCGTATATCAGATAAACTTGTGTCAGTACTTCTATATCCCTAACAATATGTCGTATATCAGATAAACTTGTGTCAGTACTTCTATATCCCTGACAATATGTCGTATATCAGATAAACTTGTGTCAGTACTTCTATATTCCTAACAATATGTCGTGTATCAGATACACTTGTGTCAGTACTTCTATATTCCTGGCAATATGTCGTATATCAGATACACTTGTGTCAGTACTTCTATATTCCTGGCAATTGTTTATATCCCTAACAATATGTTGTATGTCAGATAATCAATCTTCCCATGTTATTTCCAGGATGCACTAGAGTACTAATTCTTGACACTTAAAAATGACTGACTAACATTAATTGCCTCAACTAACATATCACACAAAAAACACAATTTGTCTTCACTTAGTTGAAATCGTAAGGCAAAATAATGTATTAAATATACATGTTTAGGTACCATGTAAGTTGTGACCCAAAGCACTTTCCACAGTTAAAGACTATTTTTTATTCTGAAATGTTTCTGTAATGAACCATTAATTATTTTTCATTAACACTGAAAAAAACACTTTCCATTATCCAGAGAATAATTCAATAATAATAGCTTAAAATTAAAAATCACCATAACATAATCATTGGAACATAAGACCACAACACAATATGTATTTTTATGAGGAAAACATAGAACCTGTTTTTAATAATTGAAATAAAGTATGTGTACAATCAATCCAACCACAAAGTATGAGTTAACAAAATTTCAATCATTATACACAAATTTTAATTAGCACTGAAAGATAAGTCAGATTTTCACATACCAGCCAAATCAAGCTAACCCTAATTAGATGTATACAAACCAGCCTAAACAAGTGAACCCTAATTAGATTACATAAACACTAACCCAAATTGCATGTACACACACCAACTCAAATAAGCTAACCCTAATTTCATGTAAACAGCCCAAACAAGTTAACCTCATTATGCAATTAACTCTTTTGTTGTACAAACTTCTTTATTGTTTAATTATTATGAAAGCTAATACTGAATTAACAAACTAGCATTTGCAAACAATGATTTATTTTACAAAATTCAATAATCAGACAACAGCATAAATGATAGTACTTGTAATTCAGTATCTGATTTCCTTAAGTAAAACTCAAGTTACAAATAATCTTGAAAACAATTTTTTATGGAGTTGCATAGAAAAAGATGATTTTTCTTTCATCACAACATTTCACTAGGTTAACCTGTAACATTCAGGTTATTTTCATGATGCTTAATTAGTCTCATGAAACATTCCAAAATAAAGGTGCTCTACATATCCATAAAAATGTGTTTAAAATACAATTTTTTTCTCTTTCCATGCAAGTATGTGTGGATGGGGAATATTAAGTTATGAGATCCAATTTGCATTGTCTAAGCACCGAACACTGAGGTCACTTAAACTCTGTCAAGTTCATGACTACATTGTTAATAACTATATTAACATCAAACAAAACACCTTACTGTAGTGCTGATGGTAGGTACACACACACACACATAACCTTCATTGATACAGATAAACAATTTAAGGTTAATTTCTAAAACTGAACCTCCATACAATCAGACAGGTAACCACTGGTTTGAAGAAAATCTTATTTACACACATACTCAACAAAGAAGCACAAAGTGTTGTTGCCAGGACAACAAACAGACTCACCATGAAGCTATGGTGAAAGACAAGTGGGACATGTTAGTATCTTTATCACAGTTGTTTGATGTACTAGAAATGAGTTATGGTCATCAGTCAAGGTTATCCAAGTGTTACCTGGTAACAATGTATCTCTGAATGCTACCATTATTTTATGATATTTAGTAGCAGGATGGCTAAGATTAATGAAGTTAAAATATTCACACTTATTAACTATTTATTATCAATATTATTTTTAATTTTACTGATTAAAAATTAATTTTAGAAAGAACTTGGACTCTTCAAAAGTAAATTTTAAGTCCTAGCCCTACTGGAGAAATAATAAACTTTTACACGTGTATTGATATAAGCTAAGTGTTATAAATGATGTCATCCAATTGTAATATGATTTGTAGTTACCATCTTGAACATGGGTCAACTGTGAATTCTGGGATTACTGGCCAATGAAACAAACACTGATTCTTAAAGTATACAGTACCATTAGGAGAGAATGAAACACGGTCATTAACAGTAAATGAGTGAATATAAAATATATCTTATGTGGTTGTTGTTTTGCAAGTGCTTGTGTTATGTACACTTACTAAATGTACATACAGTGAAAACACAGTTCTCATGTTAAAAAATGAAGAGTTAACTTGGTAACCTTTAGAACATAATATATTACACAAAAATGAAGAGTTAACTTGGTAACCTTTAGAACATAATATATTACATAAAAATGAAGAGTTAACTTGGTAACCTTTAGAACATAATTAGTTATTCAGAAGAAACTTTTCACATCAATTTATTCCCCTTATTTTACTAAACACCAGTCAATTATTGAACTATTTTAAAATAGCTCACTAAATAATACACAAAAAAGAATGTGTTAATTAGAATAAGAGGAACCAAAGAAAACCCTCCTAAAGTACTATAAATAATGTTCTCAGTAATAATACTAGGCTAATATTTACCATTTAAATAGAATGAAGTACAACATTTTTAGTAGAATGTAACAATACAATATGATAAGAATAACAAAAAACAATTATGAATACTTATTAAAATAGCACACATTAATTATCAACACAATGTAAAAATATTCCAAATGTACACACTGTCACACAATCAAACTAATGAAACAGTACATTTTAAAACATTCATCAGATTGATATATAACTTTAAAGTTTAACTTCTTGTGGTCTAAATGTAATAGCAATGCTATCGACAGGAAGATAACAGTACTGTTAAGGCAAGTTCAATGTAATTTCTTCCTGTCTTAAAGAAGCTAATAAAAAAGTTTTAGCTTTAATGGATTGTTCCTGTCTATTTCTACAATGGAAAAATGTTTTGGCTTCTGTTCCACGGTAATTACATTAAACTTCAAGTAAGAAAATAAATGAAAAATGCCAGGTTGAAGCTATATTAATTTAAGGGTAAAAAGATACAATTGTTCATACACAACTTTGTACACTTAGGCCTCATTTTATATAGACTTGAGATTTGATCCTGTATATAAGTATAAAAACTGAAATGTATTACGAAGAGTTACCATAACAGACTTTGTACAGAAAGAAACAAGTTATTCCAAAAACAAATTGAAGAAACAGAAGTAACATCATAGAAGTATCCATCATTGCTGATTGTCCAAACCAAATGGTAAATTTGGTCAAAGGTTACGTCATCACATTTGTTAGCTTACATTCAGAATTTTATTAAACTACTATTTTATGAATTTATTTTGATAAGTCTGGTGTCAAATTGTAAATTATAATTCAACTTCTAATATCACACGTTAATTAATTCCTTAGTTCAAAAGTAAATATTGCAAGAACACACCTAAATAAAGATTTTAGTAAGTTACATAGCATGTTGAATGGAGCATAGTTTCATATCAGATGTTTGACATGTCAAAATACCAAGTATATAGTTCTGTACAAATTAGGAACTCAAATTATCAATATTGATAAGCTTGGTTATAAAATAAAAATGCCACACCTCTTCATTTTGTTCAGATATGGCAAACACAGTGGCAGCATTCACCTCTTTACATTTTTGAAAATGGTCCCTTGTTTACACTTATTTCAACATATGGCATATGAATAACCAACCAACCACCAACTTAAAATTTCCCCCTAATGGTTTTCTGAGCCATTTTAATCTGTGAAAAGTGCTACAACATTCTTTTGATCCCAGATTTCAAGAAGACAGGTTAAGTTGTTGGTCTGCTCAAAGTTTCATATTTTTTTAAACCCAAAATACATCTTAGTTTCTGACCTAAATAAATTCTAGCAGAATTCTATGGTATCAGTGTAGTTATTTTTGATTTTTTGGTTATTTAACTGTATATATAAAACCTAAAAATAAATTTTTTGATATCCTCCACTTGTGAAATTTTAAAAGGTTTAGTAACTCATGTCCAGCAACAACCAAGTACAAAGTTCATAGTGAGAAGAGAACTGTTTGCTTTACTTCTTGATTTATTGTTTTATATTTTAAGAACAAGTTCAATAATTTATTTCTAAATAGTAATAATTCACATACATACATACAATGTATAATAATTGAAATGTGGTATTACAAAATACCAATCCACCATACACAGCCAAGACTGGGAAAATTAAAGGTTAATTTTATAATTCTGGAAGTCTAACATGAATGGACTTGCACTGCATTAATGTATACGTTAGCTATGTAAATATACAGCATTATGAGACAAACTACCAAGTTTCTATATTGGTGTCTGTAGCTATTTTATCATGAATAAAGCATTAATTATTTTTATTTTGGTTACAAGGTTGGTTAAGTGACAGACCCCACAAAGAGTATGGAAAATAACAATATAAAGTTTATTACTGATATGAAATGAATTTGGGTCTTAGAGATTTTGCAAACAATATTTGATGTTTTTAGAACAAAAAATAGTTTTGTTTAATCAAAACATGAAATCACTTAGCACTCAGACTAGTAATGAAGCAGGCTTGATACCTTCACAAACAAATCTTTATTAAAAATTTTATTAAAATCTAATTTTTTGTGCGCAAAATACTTATAATCTTTACAAAAATCTACCAAATTTTGTGAAGATACACATGCTGTATTAAATGTTATAGTGCAAAAACTTAATATATCCAAATGTGTAGATGAACTTGTGTATATTATACTGAGCCCATAGTGAAAGGGTTAAGATATAATCAAAGACTTAAAACATCTTTTCTGCTCAATCCAAGTAAAAACTAAAGTCTCTTGTGGTCTGCCAATAATAAGAGTTATAAAGATCTCAAAGGTCAACCAAAAAAAAATTTTTAAATGTTTTATGATTAACAGAAACATCCAGAATATGTTTCAATACAAAAATGAAGATTTATGCAGAAAATTATTTTATTTTATCAATTTTCACAATACCCACAACCAAACTTTTTGTGACAATGCTTTAAAGAGCTTTTTTGGATAAATTTGTATTTACAAAACATTTTATTCCACGTTTCTTCATAAAGGTTAATTCTAAAGTAACTAGCTGGTGACTTGCAGGTGTAAAATAATTAAATAACATTTCATTAATTATCTATGAACAGAACTATAAAGAACATTTACATTTAATCAAGTCTTTGTTCAGATCCTTTTATATAATCTCTTCAGTTCAATGCTGAAGATAAATATTCAAGGGTTACAAAACAGTAACTGTTACTGTATGGATCTATTTAGATAGATTATTGTAGTGGTGGTTATATCACCTCCCTGTACAAAACCTGCAACTGTGTGGATCTATTTTGGTAGATTACCATAGTGGTAGTTATATCACCTCCCTGAACAAAACCTGCAACTGTGTGGATCTATTTAAGTAAATTACTGTAGTGGTAGTTATATCACCTCCCTGTACAAAACCTGAAACTGCGTGGATCAATTTAGGTAGATTACTGTAGTGGTAGTTATATAACCTTCCTATACAAGACCTGTTCCTGTGTGGATCTATTTAGGTAGATTACCGTAGTGGTAGTTATATCACTTCCCTGTACAAATCCTGCAACTGTGTGGATTTATTAAGGTAAATTACTGTAGTGGTAGTTATATCACCTCCCTGTACAAAACCTGCAACTGCGTGGATCAATTTAGGTAGATTACTGTAGTGATAGTTATATAACCTTCCTATACAAGACCTGTTCCTGTGTGGATTATTTAGGTAGATTACTGTAGTGGTAGTTATATAACCTTCCTATACAATACCTGCAATTGACTGGATCTATTTAGGTAGATTACTGTTGTGGTAGTTATATCACTTCCCTGTACAAAACCTGCAACTGTGTGGATTTATTTAGGTAGATTACCGTAGTGGTAGTTATATCACTTCTCTGTACAAATCCTGCAACTGTGTGGATCTATTTAGATAGATTACTGTAGTGGTAGTTATATCACTTCTCTGTACAAATCCTGCAACTGTGTGGATCTATTTAGATAGATTACTGTAGTGGTAGTTATATCAACTCCCTGTACAAAACCTGCAATTGAGTGGATCTATTTAGGTAGATTACTGTTGTGGTGGTTATATCACTTCCCTGTACAAATCCTGCAACTGTGTGGATCTATTTAGATAGATTACTGTAGTGGTAGTTATATCACCTCCCTGTACAAAACCTGCAACTGAGTGGATCTATTTAGGTAGATCAATGTTGTGGTGGTTATATCACTTCCCTGTACAAATCCTGCAACTGTGTAGATCTATTTAGGTAGATTCATGTAGTCGTTGTCATATCACCTCCCTGTACAAAACCTGCAACTGTTTGGATCTATTTAAGTAGATTACTGTAATGGTAGTTATATCACTTCCCTGTACAAAACCTGCAACTGTGTGGATCTATTTAAGTAGATTACTGTAGTGGTAGTTATATCACCTCCCTGTACAAAACCTGCAACTGCGTGGATCTATTTAAGTAGATTACTGTAGTGGTAGTTATATCACCTCCCTGTACAAAACCTGCAACTGCGTGGATCAATTTAGGTAGATTACTGTAGTGGTAGTTATATCACCTCCCTGTACAAAACCTGCAACTGCGTGGATCAATTTAGGTAGATTACTGTAGTGGTAGTTATATAACCTCCCTGTACAAAACCTGCAACTATGTGGAGTTATTTAAGTAGATTACTGTAGTGGTAGTTATATCACCTCCCTGTACAAAACCTGCAACTGTGTGGATCTATTTAGGTAGATTACTGTAGTGGTAGTTATATCACCTCCCTGTACAAAACCTGCAACTGCGTGGATCAATTTAGGTAGATTACTGTAGTGGTAGTTATATAACCTCCCTGTACAAAACCTGCAACTGTGTGGATCTATTTAGGTAGATTACTGTAGTGGTAGTTATATCACCTCCCTGTACAAAACCTGCAACTGCGTGGATCAATTTAGGTAGATTACTGTAGTGGTAGTTATACAATCTTCCTATACAAGACCTGTTCCTGTGTGGATCTATTTAGGTAGATTACTGTAGTTGTAGTTATATCACTTCTCTGTACAAAACCTGCAACTGTGTGGATCTATTTAGATAGATTATTGTAGTGGTAGTTATATCAACTCCCTGTACAAAAACTTCAAATGTGTGGATCTATTTAGGTAGATTACTGTAGTGGTAGTTATATAACCTTCCTATACAAGACCTGTTCCTGTGTGGATTATTTAGGTAGATTACTGTAGTGGTAGTTATATAACCTTCCTATACAATACCTGCAATTCACTGGATCTATTTAGGTAGATTACTGTTGTGGTAGTTATATCACTTCCCTGTACAAAACCTGCAACTGTGTGGATTTATTTAGGTAGATTACCGTAGTGGTAGTTATATCACTTCTCTGTACAAATCCTGCAACTGTGTGGATCTATTTAGATAGATTACTGTAGTGGTAGTTATATCACTTCTCTGTACAAATCCTGCAACTGTGTGGATCTATTTAGATAGATTACTGTAGTGGTAGTTATATCAACTCCCTGTACAAAACCTGCAATTGAGTGGATTTATTTAGGTAGATTACTGTTGTGGTGGTTATATCACTTCCCTGTACAAATCCTGCAACTGTGTGGATCTATTTAGATAGATTACTGTAGTGGTAGTTATATCACCTCCCTGTACAAAACCTGCAACTGAGTGGATCTATTTAGGTAGATCAATGTTGTGGTGGTTATATCACTTCCCTGTACAAATCCTGCAACTGTGTAGATCTATTTAGGTAGATTCATGTAGTCGTTGTCATATCACCTCCCTGTACAAAACCTGCAACTGTTTGGATCTATTTAAGTAGATTACTGTAATGGTAGTTATATCACTTCCCTGTACAAAACCTGCAACTGTGTGGATCTATTTAAGTAGATTACTGTAGTGGTAGTTATATCACCTCCATGTACAAAACCTGCAACTGCGTGGATCTATTTAAGTAGATTACTGTAGTGGTAGTTATATCACCTCCCTGTACAAAACCTGCAACTGCGTGGATCAATTTAGGTAGATTACTGTAGTGGTAGTTATATAACCTCCCTGTACAAAACCTGCAACTGTGTGGCGTTATTTAAGTAGATTACTGTAGTGGTAGTTATATCACCTCCCTGTACAAAACCTGCAACTGTGTGGATCTATTTAGGTAGATTACTGTAGTGGTAGTTATATCACCTCCCTGTACAAAACCTGCAACTGCGTGGATCAATTTAGGTAGATTACTGTAGTGGTAGTTATATAACCTCCCTGTACAAAACCTGCAACTGTGTGGATCTATTTAGGTAGATTACTGTAGTGGTAGTTATATCACCTCCCTGTACAAAACCTGCAACTGCGTGGATCAATTTAGGTAGATTACTGTAGTGGTAGTTATATAATCTTCCTATACAAGACCTGTTCCTGTGTGGATCTATTTAGGTAGATTACTGTAGTTGTAGTTATATCACTTCTCTGTACAAAACCTGCAACTGTGTGGATCTATTTAGATAGATTATTGTAGTGGTAGTTATATCAACTCCCTGTACAAAAACTTCAAATGTGTGGATCTATTTAGGTAGATTACTGTAGTGGTAGTTATATAACCTTCCTATACAATACCTGCAATTGAGTGGATCTATTTAGGTAGATTACTGTTGTGGTAGTTATATCACTTCCCTGTACAAAACCTGCAACTGTGTGGATCTATTTAGGTAGATTACTGTAGTGGTAGTTATATCACCTCCCTGTACAAATCCTGCTCCTGTGTAGATCTATTTAGGTAGATTACTGTAGTGGTAATTATATAACCTTCCTATACAATACCTGCAATTGAGTGGATCTATTTAGGTAGATTACTGTTGTGACCAACTGACCACCCACCTTCCCACATATGGATGTAGATATTGAAAAATGGTAAAGATGTGGAACACTGTGGGCTAGAGCACCAACATTTTTTTTTAAATCATGTGACACTGATGAAGTTGAGATTAAAATGTACAGATGATGCAACTGGGGTTTTACTGATGGCACATTACACAACTTATGATTTGCACCCTGGTGTTAGATGTTTGTAGCTACAACTTTCTTTCTCTCATGAATTTATACTTAATCTATATATGTGAATCCTCTGGTCTTAAATAAAAATCACAAAGTTGGAACATCACTTTCATTAAATATATCAAATATTCTTTCCAAATTGTAAGAACACAAGTATATTACAGACAAAAACAACTTAAACCTAAATATAATGCACATTTTAAATGCAAGGACAAAACTGGTAGATATGGGAAAATCTGTGTATCATGCAAGGAAATTTTATACAAAATGTGCAAAAATAAGTGAAAATATTAACTACAAATCTTCAATAAAACTACAAATTAGTATAAAAACATCAAACATTTATGAACATAGTAAAATGTGTTATCTTCATGTTACCATTACTCTATACATTTTTACACAGAATTTCAATTTCTATGGTCAACCTATTCATATTTATGAAAAAATATTATATCATGTGAAACTTTAGATTCCAAATTAATACAAATTACAACGAAAAATTTGTTTTGTAAGTAAATGCTATTGGTCTACAGACAGCAGCAGCAAATTACTATTAATGAGCCAAAATCCTACTATTACTAGCAATAACTACATAGTCTTGATTTATAGCACACAGCAAAATGTGGCATTGGTACTAATAACAGAAACTAGTAACAGTATTAGTAGCAAAGTACAACTACAAGTTAAGTTTTCAGTTTAATAAATATATAACAACAGCATTAATAAGTAACATTACCACTATAATGGCAAACAATTTATAATCTTTACTTTGTAGCAAACTACAAATACCATGTACAACAACACCTGTACTATGTCCCGTATTGTAGCACAACTATCCCATTAGTAGTAGAGATGGTGGTACTACTTACTACCAATGAACTAATATCAGGGAACTGTCAGGTTTCATTTTCAAAGTCAGGCTATCCGAATTGCATTCACTGTAATATTTTAAAAAGTTAACTATCTATGTTTTCAAAGTTAAATTTAACTGGTGTAAAGAGGAAAAACAATACAGTACAAAAATTCAATAGCAAGGAATTACGTCAAGTATAGTAATAGAAATATCACTATTACTAGTACTAACGTTACAACTCAGTATTTACTATTAATACAGTACTAGTAATACCATTAGATAACATAGAGTTAAGCCTCAATTGGTCTCTAATAGGTGCCCCACTGCTTTCGTGGACGAAGTTACTTCGCGAAAAGAAAAAGAAAAAAGTCACCTACCTACAACTGTGGAAAATTAGGATGTAATTTCGTCTCTCTCTTACGTCCCGTTAATAAAATGCCTTTCGTCCTTACAGCATTATATAATAGCAAAAAATTAGCAAATTAATATCAAATAACATTGAAGATTATATTTTATGACTGCAATTCTTAAATCCAGTTTCCAATGGCTGAGGCTGCAAGGTGGTTTTAACTACGTACGAGAACTGCCTAATAGAATTGCAGAGTAGCTACTATAGCATCACCTTTTGGAAACAAGAAAAGGTGGTATCCTTTTTGAGTAGAATATTGAATTATTTTTGAAATATTTGATAATAATTAATTAAATTTTCAATAGTTATCTGAAAGTGTCGTCTAATTTATATGTGATTCATTTGGAAGTTTGAAACGATTTTCACGAAAGTATGTGCTTGCATATATTCATGCTATAGTTTACTAATTTAACCGCTGATCGTAAAATACACATAGTATAAACTTAAGGACAAGAATGGTGTCTCCGAAAAAAAACGAAATTCTATTTATCTCTCACTAATTGAAACTTATGACATGACAAAATGGTCTAATGACCCCAAACCTTCTAATCACGAAAAATTCTGACAGTCGTGCAAAATAAACCTTGTGCCAAAATACATTTTTAATTTGAGTTTCAATTTAGAATGTCGAAACAACTTTTACTAGATTTGATAATGAATGAAAACTATTGAAATCTCTACTTTTACGCTTTTTGTACCCTAAGAAACCAAACCAAAATATAAACTGCGATGAAAATAAGTTAAAAATTGACTAATAATGTGAAGTGTATATAACATGCATAATGTTTAGGAACAACAAAGGATCTGTTGGTTCATCTCAGCTATCCTATCCTCTATTCAAAATTAAAACTATTAAATAAATAATTATTTTAATTTTTTAAAGCCAGCCATTGTCATTCGTATACTTAACTTTACTGCCTTCAAAATATTCAAAGGTAACCCATTCTAGAGGCTAACCATCCTGTTAGAAAAATAAAACTCTTAGCTGAAGATGGCTTCTACCTTGCTAAAAGTAACATACATGCACCCTAGTCCTACTATTCTCGCTGTTAAATATGAAAAAAAAAGATTATGGATCAACTTTATCAATTCTCCTTACAATTTTAAAAATCTCAATCAAATCTCTTTTTGCAAGATAAAACAATTTCAGAGATCTTAATATTTCCTTATGCCATAACCTTTATATCCCAGGCTCCATTCTAGTATTTCCTTTCTAAGACTTTTTCAGCAATTCAGTGTCTTTCCAAAGGTAAAGAGCCAAAGACTGAAAACAATATACCGAGTGGGATTTAACCAGTGACCTGTAAAATGAAATTATATCTTATTTAAACTTACATTCAACACTTTAGTAGATAAAACCTAAAATCCTATTTGCCTTACCAATAGCAACACCACATTGCTTGAATTTACCATTACACCAAGATCTCTTTCTTTAATAACACTATTACGGTTATTCTAATTCAAAGTGCAGTTATAATTCAAATGACGATAACCCACATACATTATCTTGCATCTATTATAATTAAAACCTATCTTCCACTTTTTTGCCCAGCTCACTAAATGATCCAAATCTTTACAGTTAGCAATACCTTAATATTGTCAGAATATTTAAGTAATTTGTTAATCATTCCTTCATCAATGCCATTGTTGTAAATCACAAAGAGTAAAGGACCTAAGACTGAGTCCTAAGGAACCCCACTTGCGACATTAATCCAGTTTGACTGACCTCCATTTATAAAACCATTTCCATCCAACCACTCTATTATCCAATTAGCAAACTTATCATTCACATCTATATATATATATTACTTGTTATAGGTATTTCATATGGCATCTTGTCAAATGCTTTGTAAAAATCTCAATATAACAAATATATACCTTTACTTTCATTTATATAAGCAGTAACCTTTTTGAAGACCGCCATAAGATTTATAAAGCAAGATTTCCCCTTAATGAAAGCTTTTAATCATCCAAGAAAAATCTAAACTTTGTTAATGGACTTCAAAAAGTATCTTTTAGCAAAATTTCCAAAACTTTCCCCATGGCTAAGGTAAGACTAAAGGGCCTGTAATTACTGAAACAACTTTTGTTACCACCCTTGTGAAAAGAAATGACATTAGTTAGCTTCCAATACCCCGATATCTTCTCAATATTCAAGAACTGACAAAATATATAGTAACTCGTTCACATGTCTCATTTTTACTTCATTAAAAACTCTCGAGAAATTTATCTGATCCAGGTGTCTTATTGCTCTTTAAACTTCCTAATTTTTTTTAACAAGCTCAGAAATCATAGTTATCTTGTTCGACGTTGCTTCCATTTATCAACTGTTCAAAATGAGGAATGCTGTGTAATCATAATCATCAGGTGTAAATTTTGCTTTATCGTCCACCAGCGTGCCCGGTATGGCCAAATGGTTAAGACACTCAACTCCTAATCTGAGGGTCAGGGGTTCGAAGCCGCGTAACACCAAACATGCTCCTCCTTTCGCCCCAAACCAATCTCTCATTTTATTCACCCTTAATATATTTAGATATTTGTTTGTTTGTTTTTTAATTTCGCGCAAAGCTACAAGAGAGCTATTTGCGCTAGCCATCCCTAATTTAACAGTGTAAGACAAGAGAGAAGGAAGCTTGTCATCACCACCCAACTGCAGCTCTTGGTCTATATTTTACCGACGAATAGTGAGAATGACAGTCACATTATAACGCTCCCACGACTGGAAAGGCGAGCATATCTTCGTGTGACGGGGATTCGAATTCGTGAATATTTAAAGAAGCCCTTACTTTTAATTTTGACATTTTGTAAGTTTTATTATATTAGGAAGACATTTTATCGATGTGTTAAATGCTGAGGTTGTACGTACGTATATTAAACGATAAGACAGAGTTCATGGTCTCTACATGATCACCCACAAAGGAACATTATTGTTGAAAGAACGTTTTATCATCTCACTTAAATACAGAAGCATCAGTATTTTCATGGTTAATATGTCCATTCACACTTTTAAAGTTGGTAAATTATCTGAGCATTATAACACAGCTAAAAGTTATAATTTGACAACGAAAATGGAACAAGATGTGCATTCAGATAAGTGAGAGGAAAGGAGGGTGGCATGTATAAATTAGTCCTTTTCTTTTTACAAAATGTTTATGGTAAAAATATTAGCTTTCAATAGGTGTGCAACTAAATACAATTTTTTTTATTTTATTGTTAATGATTCGTTTCCATCTACGAAAATCAGCGCAATCTATAGTCTCTAAATGAGTAAACACGTATAAAAATCGAGTTTATCATGAAACAGTGTTAAATAAATATTCACGCTATTCTTAATCAAATCACCATTGACCCCGGCATGGCCAGGTGGTCAAGACACTCGACTCTTAATCCGAAGCTCGAGTGTTTTAATTCCCGTCACATCAAACATGGTCGCCCTTTCAACCGTGGGGGCATTATGAATTACGGTCAATCCCACTAGTCGTTGGTAAAAGAGTAGCCCAAGAGTTGGCGGTGATGAATAGCTGCCTTCCCTCTAGTCTTACACAGCAAAATTAAGGACGACTAGCGCAGATAACCCTTGAGTAGCTTTGCGCGAAATTGAAAAAAAAACAAAAACAGTTTCACAATTTTTTCTTTACCTCTTGTGTTATTTTTACCTTATATTATCACCTCATTCTAATTATTGAATTAACAAATCATTGAGTGCTCTGACTAAACCAATAATGAATTACCTGAAGCATTTGTCAAACCTCAGTTGCCCCCAGTGGCTCAGCGGTATGTTTGCGGACTTACACGCTAAAATCCGGGTTTCGATACCCATGGTGGGCAGAGCACAGATAGCCCATTGTGTAGCTTTGTGCTTAATTCAAAACAACAACAACAAATCTGAGTTATTACCAACGGCTCATCAAAAGCCAAAGGTCAAAAATCTAAATTGGCAAGCGAGTATCTTGAAAACGAAACTCTGGAATAACGTTTTGGTACAATATCCCACAAATAACAAAAAGATAATAGACAAATAAGCACAGAAGGCACCAAATTCACGTGACGAGAAAGAACTTGGCACCGTATGGTCATGTGGAAATTAAACGAATATTTGACTGGGTTTTGGAACAATCACATTAACAAATTAGATGAAATTAAAATCAGCTCCTAATGTTATTGAAGGAATTGACGTAATCTAATGCCTTACCGGGATTAAAGTTTATCGAAAGTGATTGCAAGTTGTAGGTGCAAAATGCCCCATATTATGTTGCACGTAGGATGGTAGATGGTGCATAAAACAAATTAAAATATTTAAAGGTTAAACTAATGTAAATGGTCAAACTTTGATCTGAAAGAGCATGAAATTAATGTATAATTTTCTTAGAAAGCGACAGTATGGCGGCATATAAGAGAAAGGTCGCTGAAGTCATAGAATACTTTCTATTTTTTATTTTATTTTAGAAACAGGTGTAATAATTTTCTTGTTTATACACGTTAGTTCTGTTGAAATAAATACATTCGTAACGTGTAATGGCCTCAGAAACCATGATTTCTAGATTTCTTGACAGAAAGATTTTATTGCTTGACGTTGTATTATTTTTTTGTTTGATTATTCGCCCAAAACTAAAAAGTGGTAATTGGGTTTAGCTAGCATTATTTTTTAACTGAGAGACCAGAATGAAAGCAGCTTGTCAACAGCAACAACCGCTAACTCTTCGGTTGTTCTTGTCTTGTTGCATAATGGGATTTGACAGTGACCTTAAAAGTGAACCTACGAAAAAACGTGTTTTTGGGGCGACTGACAACGAACTACAAACTCTCGGGTTTGTGAGAGTGCTAACAATTACGCCTTGCTTGGCGTACAGCCCTTCAAATATACATTTTTTTCCCAATAATTTGTGCACCGGTTGTTTATGTGTCTCTAATGAAAAATGGATTATCTATATAAATAAGCGTCAGTATGTGTGTGTATCTGTTCTTTGTACGTTTCCGCATTTCTTGATCAATCAGTGCTAAACTTGACACAGTGGTATAGAATGATATAAGGAAGGTCACGTGATGGCTTGAAGTCCCCCTCCAACTTTATATCTAATTTCAGGGACTACCAAATCAGTACAACTTATACAGGATGACATGAGCAAGATCACAAGGGGAATGGATCCCCTGTCTCAAATAAACTATCAATGCTGTATATTCCTCAGAAGAAACTACGTAATCATTGTTAGAGTTCTTGAAAACTGTATATCTTTCATTTCAGTACTGGTACCTTTATATGTTTCGTTACACATCTAATGTTTATTATGTCAATAATACAAAATAGAAGCACAATTTCATATCGTTTTTTTAAAACTTGATTTTTATTTCAGCCATCCAACGGACCTCTACTCAGCTGGTAAATAATAAAGTAAAATATTCTAAACTGTTCCTACTTTCATTAATTATTGTAAAAGTACATTCAGCTGTCTCTTACCTCCACTAATTATTGTAAAAGTGCATTCAGTTGTCTTTTACCTCCACTAATTATTGTAAAAGTACATTAAGCTACTCTTACCTCCACTAATTATCGTAAAAGTACATTCAGTTGTTTCTTACCTCCACTAATTATTGTAAAAGTACATTCAGTTGTCTCCTACCTCCACTAATTATTGTAAAAGCACATTCAGTTGTTTCTTATCTCCACTAGTTACTGTAAAAGTACATTAAGTTACTCTTATTTCCACTACTTATTGTAAAAGTACATTCAATTGTTTCTTACCTCCACTAGTTATTGTAAAAGTACATTAAGTTACTCTTACGCCCACTAATTATTGTAAAAGTACATTAAGTTACTCTTACGCCCACTAATTATTGTAAAAGTACATTAAGTTACTCTTACTTCCAATAATTATTGTTGGCCAGAGTACTCGTCGTCTGTGCACTCACTCTTAACTATGTAAAGCTATTGATAAATACGGTTACAATGGCGCCACAGTTGAAATATTTGAAATGTATTTACAGCATATTGCAATTCGAAACATGAGACCCGGTATGGCCAAGTGGTTATGGCGCTTGATTCGCAGTCTGAAAGTCGCGTGTTCTAATCCCCGTCACACCAAACGTGATTGCCCTTTCACCCGTGGGGGCTTTAGAAAGTGATGTTTTATCCCACTCTTCATTGGTTAAAGAGTAGACCAAGAGTTTGCGGTGAGTGGTGATGACTAGCTGCCTTCCCTCTAGTCTTAAGCTACTAAATTAGGGACCGCTACTACAGATAACCCTCGTGTAGCTTTGCCTTCTCTCTAGTCTTAAACCACTAAATTAGGGACCGCTGCTACAGATAACCCCCATGTAGCTTTGCCTTCTCTCTAGTCTTAAAACACTAAATTAGGGACCTCTACTACAGATAACCCTCGTGTAGCTTTGCCTTCTCTCTAGTCTTAAACCACTAAATTAGGGACCGCTACTACAGATAACCCTCGTGTAGCTTTGCCTTCTCTCTAGTCTTAAAACACTAAATTAGGGACCGCTGCTACAGATAACCCTCGTGTAGCTTTGCCTTCTCTCTAGTCTTAAACCACTAAATTAGGGACCGCTGCTACAGATAACCCCCATGTAGCTTTGCCTCCTCTCTAGTCTTAAACCACTAAATTAGGGACCGCTACTACAGATAACCCTCGTGTAGCTTTGCCTTCTCTCTAGTCTTAAAACACTAAATTAGGGACCTCTACTACAGATAACCCTCGTGTAGCTTTGCCTTCTCTCTAGTCTTAAACCACTAAATTAGGGACCGCTACTACAGATAACCCTCGTGTAGCTTTGCCTTCTCTCTAGTCTTAAAACACTAAATTAGGGACCGCTACTACAGATAACCCTCGTGTAGCTTTGCCTTCTCTCTAGTCTTAAACCACTAAATTAGTGACCGCTGCTAAAGATAACCCTCGTGTAGCTTTGCCTTCTCTCTAGTCTTAAACCACTAAATTAGGGACCGCTACTACAGATAACTCTCATGTAGCTTTACCATCTTTCTAGTCTTAAACTACAAAATTAGGGACCGCTACTACAGATAACCCTCGTGTAGCTTTGCCTTCTCTCTAGTCTTAAACCACTAAATTAGTGACCGCTGCTAAAGATAACCCTCGTGTAGCTTTGCCTTCTCTCTAGTCTTAAACCACTAAATTAGAGACTGCTGCTACTGATAACCCTCGTGTAACCTTGCACGAAATATAAAACAAACAAACATTAGTTTGTTGTCAGAGCTTCTCATTACAAAGACAGTTCCACAGACCAAAAACGTGTTTCGTGTTTATTTGGTACAAAGCTAAACAATGATCTACCTGTGTTGTGTCCACCACGAATATCGAAACCCGGTATTGCTGATTATAAACCTTCAAAGTTACGGTCGAGCCGCTGGGGATAGAGTAAAATACAAAATAATAAGAAAGCATGCATTCAGGTGTATAAGATTTGTGTGATCCAGTCCAATGGGGAATTTAAGGTTATATAGGCCCCACATCCCATCTAATTTTTTATAGAATGGGCCCTAGAATTAACCCTCTAGCTCCTACCTAAATACTCTACTGATCAATGCAAACATTTGACTTTCCCAACGATGCCAAGAGAAGGAAATTCATAACACTTGTCGACTTATCAGTTGAGAAGTACAAAGGTAATGAGTCCAGTAGTCGGTCACGCGTGACTCGTTATTTTGAGGAACACTGCTAATATCCTAGTTTGATCACAAGCTACTAGACAGTGTATAAGAGAAGTGTAGCCATGAATACTTGGTTGAAAAGTTACTCTGTGATTGTGCTCTGGCTTTCAGAACTGGGAAACCGGACTTCAACCCTCGCCCCCTTCCACCCCAAGTTTAAGCTGTGAGTTATAGGAGTGACAGTCCATCGTGGATAGTAAATAGTGGTTCAAACATTTAGAAATGTCAGTAAGTGCAGAAAAATACCACAAATCGTAGAAAAATGTGTCGCAAGAAATATTTGGAAAATGGTTAATACACACACACATCTATAATAAAAATATTATTTTATAAACTACGTCTTGGATGTATATCCTTTGTTAGGCTTAGCTGTTAGCATTACGTAAGTACAAAACAGTAATACATTAATAAACGAACATCACTGAAATGTAAGACGATTCTGATAGAAGTTGCTAAATGCTATAGAGTGAGAAACTGCTTGCGAAATTTTAATTAAAACTAGTCAAAGAAAGAAAAATAAGTCGGTGTGTAATACATGTATTTTATGGACCGCCACCACAGAATTACATGAATTAAACTGAACGGAGTTCATGATGAGATTTTACAAATGAATTTTATGCATAAGAGAAATTCTGCCAAAAGATTAAAAAATAATTAAAATAATAAATTAGTTTGGTTCGACGTTTGTTCTTATATAAGTGCTAATATAGCTTTTCATCAATAAAAGTTCAGAGATTCGAAGAAAACTATTTGTTAGTTTCTAAACATATTTCTTAGCATTGAAGCGAGGCCCCAGCATGGTCTGAAGGTTGAAGCACTCGACTCGTAATTTGAGCATCGCGGGTTCGAATCCCCGTCTCACCAAACATGCTCGCTCTTTCAGCCGAGGGTTTTATAATGTGACGGTCAATCTCACTATTCGTTGGTAAAAAAGTAGCTCAAGAGCTTTAATTAGGTGGTGATGACCAGCTGCCTTCTCTCTAACCTTATCCATTCCGAGAGTCGAGGATTCGAGTCCCTGTCCCACAATACACGCTCGCTCTTTCAGCCATGGAGGCGTTATAAAGTGAAGGTCAATCGCACTATTCGTTGGTAAAAAAGTAGCTCAAGAATTAACGGTAGGTGGTGATGATCAGTTGCCTTCTCTCTAGTCTTACACTGATATATAATGCAGATAGCCTTCGCAAAAATTCAAAACAAAGCGGACCAAATCAGTATTGAAGCATAGAAAATGTCCAAAGTCATTTTATTAAGTGCGAAAAAATAATGAAAATAAAGTTCCAAAGTGTAGCCTTAATTTTGTATTACTTTTGTTTATTGTTAAGCACAAAACTACATTATAGGTTATCTTTGTGCCCCGGGTATCGAAACCAGATTTTTAACGTTATGAGCTCTACAGCTTACTGCTGAGCCACTGAGAAGGTTTTAATTATCAAAACCTCAAGTATAACATCGCCAATACGTAGATTACTGTCTGTTTTCATCACGTTGTTGTTCCACGGATGGACAGTCGCAGGCCTACAGATTTACATCGCTAAGGCCCGGGACTTGATTACCCGCGGTGGACGCAGCAGATAGCTCAACGTGACTTTTCTGTGAGACAAAATAAAATAGTCACTTACCGTTGATTTCTTCTTTGTTACTTTCAGAATTTTCACGCCAAACAAAGCTGCCAACACGTAACTGTTCCTATTTCTAAAGTGATACATTAGAGGGAAAGCAGCTATTCCACAGCACCCGCTGCCAACACTTGTCACTTGTGAGATCTTATAATCACTTTTGTGGTGCATCCATGGACGGCGTCACAAGACGAAGCTTCAATTTTGAAGTCACGGGACGCGAGCCAAGAATCTTGAAGTCTTGACACGCTAGCTGTAAATTTTGTTATGTTTGTTCATTTAATGCAAAGCTACACAATGGGATATCTGAGTTCTATAAAATCCCAGATTTTATAGTTGTAGGTCCGTAAACTAACACTGATCCAGGAAAGTGAACGTTCCCTTGTACTTGTTATTTGGCCCCTCAGTGACTCTGCGGTAGCAACAGGGTTTCGATATCCCTGGTGGGCAGAGCACAGATAGCCCATTGCGTAGATTTGTTCTTAATTTCAAACAAATAAATAAAACTTATAATTTGAAACTTTACGTTTTTCACTATGGATCAACATAACCACTGGCAGAAGGACTAGCGGTAAGCATAACGGCCAACAAAACTAAAAATTTGGCTTCGATACCTGCAAAGAACATATCACAGATACTCCGTTGTGCAGCTTTGTGATTAACAACAAACAAACTTATCCGTTTTAAAGATCTCATTTCTTATTTTTAACCTGATTTTTAACTCATGTAAACTTTAGTTACCGCAAAGCCATCTGGAGGAGAGGCGATTTTGAAAGATGTGTGAATAAACCCCAAATATTACTCTCTGTTAACAGTTGCTGAGACTGAAAAGAAATTCAAAAAGTCACATTAATAATACATTATTTATGTTTGTAAGATATAGCTTTCATGTTGCACTATCAATTTAGATACATTTAGATAAATATCAGAAGAAGTTTTGAGTTCCATCTTTACGTTCGATTGTTGCAGAAAAACCAATTGGAATAAGAAGATCCAATAAAATACAGCAGGTGCACAACACTTGTTATAATAAACTATAGCAGGTGCACAACACTTGTTATAATAAACTACAGTAGGTGCACAACACTTGTTATAAAAAACCACAGCAGGTGCACAACACTTGTTATAATAAACTACAGCAGGTGCACAACACTTGCTATAATAAACTACCGCAGGTGCACAACACTTGTTATAACAAACTATAGCAGGTGCACAACACTTGTTATAACAAACTACAGCAGGTGCACAACACTTGATCTAATAAACTACAGCAGGTGCACAACACCTGCTATAACAAACTACCGTAGGAGCACAACACTTGTTATAACAAACTATAGCAGGTGCAAAACACTTTATCTAATAAACTACAGTAGGTGCACAACACTTGTTATAAAAAACCACAGCAGGTGCACAACACTTGTTATAATAAACTACAGCAGGTGCACAACACTTGCTATAATAAACTACCGCAGGTGCACAACACTTGTTATAACAAACTATAGCAGGTGCACAACACTTGTTATAACAAACTACAGCAGGTGCACAACACTTGATCTAATAAACTACAGCAGGTGCACAACACTTGTTATAATAAACTACAGCAGGTGCACAACACTTGTTATAACAAACTATAGCAGGTGCACAACACCTGCTATAACAAACTACCGTAGGTGCACAACACTTGTTATAACAAACTATAGCAGGTGCACAACACTTGTTATAAAAACCACAGCAGGTGCACAACACTTGTTATAACAAACTATAGCAGGTGTACAACACTTGTCATAATAAAATGTAACTAAAATTATGAAAATTCAGGTAGTTACGACAGCCAGGGTTAAAATTAGGATTTGATGTCATATTTGAACAGATCTCGTCGAGTGCTTTCTAAAATATATAGTTTTACAAATGTTTCTGTTATCTAAGAAAAATATAACAAATTAACATTTTCAAATGTGCTAATTTTTTGCCTACCCCTTTATTACGAGTTGATTATTTTTTATGTTATCAAACCATTGTACGATAGTTTACGTAGCTGTACTGATTTTAATTCTCTCTATGGAAATATTTTTGGTGAAATTAATTTTTCGTGTTAAGATAACTGATCTTAAAGAACTTGTTTCACGACTCAGAAGTGTTCGATCAAGATAATACAGGGTAATAAATGTAAAGTTACTGCTATAAACACATTTGTTCTGTCTAAATAATCCAGCGACTCGTTTCGTATTAGAGAGCCAGACGAGACGCCATTACCAATAACAAAGAAAACACTGACGTCATATCTGAAGTTAGATGCTTCTTTGATATTTCAAAATGTCTAAAATCGTTAACAGTTGTTCAAACTTCAGAGTTCCAAATGTTTAGCTTTTACAGATTCCAGGTAATAACACTGAGCTTTTTCTCGACCTAAATATATGTATATATATATATATTAATTGTGGTTAGGCTTAAACTCTCCTCGTTTAAACGAAATGTAAAACTATATATATATATATAACGCAATGAGCCACACGATTGAGTTCTGTTTTATTTCTTATGGTGTTGTGTTTTTTTAAAATTACCCAATGAAAGTTATTATTTTACATTTCTAAAAGTCTGAAGTTCAACATTGCCGTAAAACGTTTAGGGCTGCGTTACAAATGACGCTAAATCTTCTTTGACAACAATATAAAGATCAAAATAAAACAATTGGCATTAATTGTACAAGGAAACGCCACAGCTCACACACACATAGATTAATTCCACTATCTTCTTTAAAAGAGTCAACACAAAAGCTGTTGATGCTTTTTAAGACATCAAATATATAATCTACCTTTGTTCTAGATATTTCTAGGACTTCAACTTAAATTCACATCATGAATGACTCGCACCACGTGCTAGCCAACAAATAAATTGCAACATTAAAATGTAGCTTAAAATAACAGTATTATACCTAAAAACGAACAGTGTGATGTTTCGACCGCATGTGTCATCATTTTCTGGTACAAAGATCTTCATCAGTGTGGCGAAAAATTCGTACGTTTGGTGAAAACGTCACTCAGTTTAAGCTTGGTGGTCTAGCATTGCCAGATGGTTAAAGCGCTCGCCTAATAATCCGAGGATCGCGAACTCGAATCCCGGTCACACCAAACATGTTCGCCCTTTCAGCCGTGGGAGCGTTATAATGTGACAGTCAATCCCACTATTCGTTGGTGGAAGAGTAACCCAAGAGTTTGGCGATGGGTGACAACGACTAGCTGCCTTCCCTCCAGTCTTGCACTGCTAAATTAGGGACGGTTAGCACTGTAAGCTCTCGTGTAGTTTTGCGTGAAATTAAAAATGAAACAAACAAAGATTAGAATTATAAAATGTCAACAGAAACCTACTTGAAGCCAGAGAAGACGTTAGTTTTTCATAATGAGAATGTAAATTATGTAAGCATCATTAAATACCATAAGATGCCGAACTTCAATTATAGTACAGCGGTATGTCTTTGGATTTACAACGCTAAAATCAGGGATTCGATTCCCCTCAGGGGGCCCGATGTAAATTTGCTGTAAGAAAACACACATACACACTAAACAAATATGCATGAGTAAGGAACTTTCTCCCATTTAACTGCTCGCACGTATGTACGAGGAATTCGGCCGCATCCCCTATTTTTGTGATGCAAAACAAAATATTTTTATATAATTGAAGTTCAATTATTTATTTTTATTTTTGTTTACCATTTTTCTAAGGATATATTTCTGGACCCTCATGGCATTAATATACTTACTTTGCATGTTGTTTGTGCTTCCAAGCACAATAAGTGTTGGCTTTTTCCAAACTGTAACTTCTCCCCTTTTAAACATTTTGTGTACAAGCACGAACTGCTGATCAGAATAGTTGATGACGTACGTATTTGAATTTTGATCCATTGAACTGTAAACGTTTGGTCTAAATTTCGGCAGAAAGAGTGGAAAGCTAGGATTATCTTTGTTCTGGGTGGAAGGTTGCAGAAAGTTTGTTTATTTGTTTGTTTGAAAGTAAAACCACGTTGGATCAATGGCTGTGTCTACTGCTGAGTATCAAGACCCGAGTTTAGCGAATTAGTTCCGAAAACTCCCCTCTGTCTTGTTAGTGGACAGTACAATAAACTTCCGGAAGAGATTAAGGCTTCGATTAATTTAAAAGTTTTAGTTCGTTAGAGTAAACTTCATGTGTTCAATTGCGTGTATTTGTTTCATTTGATGTTCCTGTACTATTCATTATATGCATAATATTTCCCAAATCGATGTTTTATTAATACTTTTGGACCTGTTTGTCAATTGGCAGTGGATCCGAATATCGTACGTTGACCAAAGTCCAGTTCAACCTCTAAAACTACTGATGGGCCGCTTAAGTATTATTTTCGCACTAACTGCTTATTGGTTCACGACTCCGTTGGTTACAAAGTCCCTAATAACATAATAAGTCATACAAACTACATTAAAATACTACGAACATGTAGTAGTTTTTAATAATTACTGTTGTTGTCTTCTCTACATTTTTACATAGAAAATTTGTGAGTTCATCATATTTGTGTCAGCTCATTACACTGGATTGTAACCGGGAAAAAGAATTATATACCACGATGCAATAAAATGATCCAACTGGTAGTGAACATTGATATAAAAACAAACTGGTAATATTAGGGTGAAATAGGCTATAAATTATTAGGTATTAGTTACGATAGTATTTTGTTTACAAAAGTGAAATAATGTTATTTAAGCTGCAACATAAATATATGTACACAATTTTCTTTAAGTTTCTTTGGATTTTTTACTTTCGGGTATTAAATCTAAGGAAATTAAGGCAAAGGTACGTATTTTAAAGTAAAATTTGGAAATAAATCTAGTTTATGAGAATAAGTTTGTTTTTGTTTGTTTGTTTATTTGGAATTTCGCACAAAGCTACTCGAGGGTTATCTGCGCTAGCCGTCCCTAATTTAGCAGTGTAAGACAAGAGGGAAGGCAGCTAGTCATCACCACCCACCGCCAACTCTTGGGCTACTCTTTTACCAACGAATAGTGGGATTGACCGTAACATTATACACCCCCACGGCTGGGAGGGCGAGCATGTTTAGCACGACGTGGGCGCGAACCCGCGACCCTCGGATTACGAGTCGCACGCCTTACGCGCTTGGCCATGTCAGGTCTTTATGAGAATAAGAGAAAACTATTCTCAAAGATCTATTTTAGAAGTATTTGTAAACCAGAATTTGAACTTAAGAATAAAATATGGTAATTATACGATCATATTCCAAAATTCAGATATATCACTAGGAATTTTAAATATTTGGGGCTCGGACCATTTTCGGCGTTTCAGTATAGTATCGATAATGGTTTTTCTATTCTTATTTTTCAAAACGCCAACTGAGAGTTACGAAATTTGTCAAATATATTCGAAGCATGGACCCATTGAGTCAGTGTCTAGCGGCTCTTCTGTCAAAGTTTGACAATACATAACCTTGGATTATTATTTTAAAATCCAACAGTTGAGCTTAAAAGCTGAAGATGGTATCTATTAAGTGATATTTCATGGTTGATTGATTATTTATCAAGCACAGATAGCTCTCGAGTAGCTTTGTGCGAAATTCCAAAACAAAAACAAACAAACGAATAAGCGAGCGTTTGACACATGAAAAATATATGTTATATGTTCCTCTCTTTCCAAGCGTTAAAGCATTCTAACTAATAAAAATTCCACAAAACATATCGTCTAAGAGTTAGTTATTATTAGAGATAGATTAATGCCACAACCGTTTTTTAATCGTACACTTTGCGATTGCATTAAACGAGACTCAAAATGACTCTAAATAGAAATTTGTTGTAGTTGTTATCGGCGAGGTGGCGCTTTCAGCTCCGGTATATTTTTAGGTTTTATTATTTTTTTATTTTTATTTTTAAATTTAGAAACGCATGTCCTGATTCACGTGTGAGATTGGCTATTAGAAACGGAGATCTGTTTTTTGCGAAGCGAAGAGACTTTTAATTTTTGTATTTAGACATTCATGAATAGTACGTTCATATTTATATTTTGGTTACTTTTGTGTGGTCGTTTTTTCAATGGTTTTACATAGGTTGTAGATTTATAAATTATATTTATAGAAGTAGTACTGCTAATCACTAGAACCAGAATAGAAATAAAGTGTTATTATGCCACTTCGTCTATTAACTGTGTGTCTAACGACTGATTTTAGTTATATAGTATTAGTTAACATTTCAAATAAAGTTAACTCTCCCTTCTGTGAAATGGCATCCACCTGGCGCCTTTTAAGTTTCAACTTGACATGATCTGCATGGTACTTACCCTATGTTGGTGTTAATGTGTACTCTAGACACAATGGATGATTCTTGCTGTAATCTTAACAGCAAACCACTTCTAACTTGAACCCTCATGTTTGATGCTTAATACTTGTGATAGGTAGTGTAATTTAACTTAAATTTTTGTTAACTTACAAGGATATTCTGTCTTGTTTCTTTATAGGTTGTTTTCATACATGTTTATGATGACCAATAGGCTGCATTGTTTTGTTCAGGAAGATATTAACTTTTAATTTTATTTAAACGCTTCAAAACTCATCACCCAAAGAGATCGTATGATTATGTGTATGTCCATGGTAGACTGCTTAGGAATTCATTTGTGGGAAAACCTAGTTTTTCTATGTGGAAAATTTATTAGATGAGATATGAGTACTGGAATTCTCTTTTGTCAGACTTGTTTTTGGAAGTGTTGGTGGTGAACAGGTTTGGTTCTTATTTGTTAGTGATTGTTTATTCACTTTTCAAAATCTCTTTACCCTTCATATGATTTGGCTTTTCTCTCAACTTGCTTCAGGTTTTTCTCCAGACAATTCTATAAAAGTTCCAGTGATTACACCTTCTAACAACTTGATTATGTCTTAACTCAAATTACTGAAGCAGCCTTCTCTTCTCTGGCTTTAATAGAGAGATTATTAGTTTTGGCTTTACACAAGGCTTTTGTGTTTTACTGAATGTTTGAGTGTTAAAAGAAGGTTTAAAGACTTGATGTCATATCCTGATCAAAACTAAATTGTTTTGTACTTTGTATATGATTAAACTTTTTTGTCTTCATGTTGTCACCTGCACATGTGCTGTTTTCCTGTAAATGTAGGAGTTTGTGTTTATGTAGATATATATTTATGTATAAAAGTTTTTTCTAGATATTTTGTGTTTTTGTTTTTATAAGATTTTTTGTATTTTAATATTCTTTCAGGGTTGTGCATCTTCAGTGAACACTTGGGAAGATGTTTATTGATGTACTCAATAAAGTTTAACATATGCCAACCAGACCCAGAAGAAAAAATAATATTTTTCAATTATCAGTCAAAATGGCAAACATAATGTGTGAAAATTCCAAACCAGCACCTTTGGAGAAACCTAAGAAGAGTCGGGAGAAATGTTATGTTTGCTCTTTTGATGATTGCACTGCTTCTTTTTCCAGGCCTTGCCAGTTGGAAACTCATTTAAGAGCACACATTGGAGAGGTATTGTAAGGTCTAAATTCATGGTTCCAAATGATATACAACCACATTTAGAGATCCATATGATACAAAATCACATTTAGATATCCTTATGATAAAAAACTACATTTAGAGATCTATGTAATACAGCATCATGTTTAGCAATCCATATGATACACAACCACATCTAAATATTCAACTAAATATTGGTGTTTTGAATATTCTTCCTGATTAGAAGTAAATTTCACCATTTGAATGTTTGATTAAAATATTAAACAAAAATTGTTAGACTTGAATTACTTTATATAAATATTTGTTAATTTCCAGATGTTTCAATTAGTAAACAGTGACCTCGAATATCTCGCTGGATTGAATATAATTGATAAGAACATGTAGTGTCTTTTTTAATTCCTTTTTATTGAAAAAAATTATTTTAAAAATGAAAATACAAGAAGATATTTTTACTTTTGGGTCATTCCATGCCAAATCACCTATGGCTTCCCAGTTCATGTCATTGATTTTCTTGAGAAAATTAAGCAAAAACTTCATTCTAATTTTTTCAGCCATACAGTATAGTTTTAGAATTTTGCATGGTTCAATGTATCAATATGGATTGTTTGCTTGAATGTTTTTCAAGAAAATCTATGACATGAATTGGGAAGTGTTCTATTTTCTGGATGAGTTGGCATGGAATGATTTTTTTGTCTTCTTCACCAGACAAGGAATTAAGGAATAATAGTTTCTATTAAATTCTGTTCAAATAATTGCAATTTTTAACTTTTCTAATAGGTAGCCAACTTTTGAAAAGAATAAGTGTATCACAAGAAAACCAGATAATTATTTTTATGTTTTTTGTAAAATTGACTGCACATCACACTATTAAATGTCTAGTTTATGATTTATGTTGATACTTGCAAAATACTGGGACTAATCAGGCTAACTGGGATATAACAAAATATTAGGGGTCTGGGATCTATTTGTTTCATTGACTTTTAAGAACAAGGAGTGTTGTGGAGTAAACTAGATCAAGAAAGTTATAGTACAGATTATGACTGAAATCTGAACCATGCCAACCAGACCCAGAAGAAAAAAATAATATTTTTCACTTATCAATCAAAATGGCAAACTTGTTGTTAAACTTGTGTAACATAGTTGTTTGTATAAGAATAAGGGCTGGCTTGTTTGTTATTGTAAAAAAAACGTAAATCTACCTTGTATTTCTAGAGGCCTTTCATATGTTCATACGACAACTGTTACAGCTGCTATACTCGAGTTGACCATTTAAAACGACACATTGCAAAATGTCATGAAGCTAAAATTGTCAATACATTTACGTAAGTGGTAATTTGTGTATAATGAATATAAAAAAAGAATTGTCTGTGTGTACATATTAGTATGAGCTATTTTGTATGACAAATATAATTTCCATTCTTGTAAACTTCACAATTCACACTATTGAAGATCATTTTAACATGTATACTCTAAAATTAGACAAGAAAATAATTTTATTTTTTTTTAAGTAATGTACCTTCATAATATTTTGACCTAAAACTATTTAAAACTTAGTAAGTTTTAAAATCAAATTTGAAGTTTTTGTTTCTTTCATTACTGTGGATGAAACACACAGTGAAATGAACTGAAAAGTTATGCTTAGAGTTCTGTCTTGCTGTGTATCATTATATGGACATTACATGTTAGCATGTTACTTGACTGGTTCTGGTAGCAAAAATAACTGGCAAACTCAACACTGTAATTGCTATTACTTTATTGTTCATTATTGTATGGTAATGTTTTATCTATCAAACAGTAACAAAATAGTTTTATCCCACTTGTAAGAATTACTTGAAAATGTTCCATGTAAAGAAACAATTCTCACATTATTTTTCTCTGCAATAAACACTAGTTAAGTATATTCTATTTGCTAATGTACTATAATTTAGTATTCCATACGTTATCATAAGTTATTACCTCTATAGTAAGAATGTCAGAAAGTTATAAAATAATAAGCATTCATCCCATATGCAAAGAACAATCCATCACTGTTTGCTCTTAACCTTGTGTGTATGAGTGAGGTCAAAGTGAACATGCCATGATATTCAGCATAGCATTATGTCTTTGATGCGAGAGTCATTAAGAATTTACTTTGTTAGGTTGCTGATTAAACAACAGGTTATGATGGAGGAGAGTAAATATAGGATACATTGTACAGGGAAATGGAAAAGTACTATGTATACACACTGCATAGGTTATTCAAACTGTGCAATGGACAAAATATTTTTATTGCTCACATAAATATTGCCTTCCACTTTTCAAAGTTAGACTGACATTGGTAATTCCTAGACGCTTTGTATACAGATATCTTTGTAACACGTTTGATTTTTCTGTGCTCAACAGATTTGCACGTTTGACTAAAATCTTACCACATTTCTTGAAGATACATGTAGTGGGTTTGAAATAACAGTCATCATTCCTTCTCTGATGAGGTCAGAGGTCAGTAAAGTGGTCTAAATTTTGGCTAATTCCATTCTCAAACCTTTGTGATGGTGTTAACTTAAATGAACTTTATTTAATTCAGAACTATTTTACTGTTGGAAAGAATATCTTAGGATCTACATAAAAGGTCCTCCACTAGTACGTCGGTAATTTTACGAAGTTACAATGCTGAAATCAGGGGTTTGATTCCCTGAGTGGACTCAACAGATAGTCTGATGTGACTTTGCTCTAAGTAAAACACACGCATTGATATATTAAAGATATAAATTACAGAGACTTCGTGAGCAAGTGTAACATTAGAGGGCTGTTAACAGGTACAATAGTGTTTAGCATCAGCTGTTTGTACAGTATTATGTCATAACAATTATTGTGGTTTCAAGAGCTGAAGATTGGATATGAGAAAAGCCTAGTCTGTTCCATTGGATAAAGAAATTGTTTGTATGTGGAAATATGTAAATAGATGATTACTTGTTATTAGTGTTTATGCCATAGATTTTTTAATGTATTTTCTAAAATACATTTTTTGTCATTAAACATTCATAAAATTATTAAGAGGTAATATAATGATTGAACTAATAAGGTTAAAAGTATAAAAAACTGAGAATAAAATATGAAAAGAAATTATACACAAAAGGATTTTTAGATTGAGACAGTAATGGGTTTTTGTATTTATGTAGCTGTAAATATAAGCTGTGTGGTAAAGTACTTTCTTCAGTAAACAGCTTGGAGAGACACATGAAGACACATGAGAAAAGAACATATAAGGTATGTATTTTTTCCCTGGTAGTTTCTATACATAGCAGTATTTGCTTTTCTAATAAGAAAAGCAGCTGTTATAGCTATAAAAAGTGTAGATTTTGTGGTTTAGTATGAAATTGCAGACTTCACCTAATTCATTTGACTGTAATGTGAATTACTCAACTTTGTGTTAACCCCTTGTTACATACAGAAGGTTTCTTGTGTAGCTCAAATAACTTTCATCCAGTTCATCACAATAATAAGGAATAAACATATACTGCTACAAAAATGTTGATTAACTGCATAAAAATCTTCAAGGAAACACAGAGGAAATTTTAATTAATCTTGTGAATTTACTTTGAAGACGTGTAAAATAGTAAGTGAGAAAATTTAAAAATAAACTAATACATTTTCTTCTCAAAATATGAACTGAAACCTGGTGTCATTGTTCAAATGGTCAAAACCTTTATATATCTTTAAAAGTCAACCAAAAATTCTGGAATTGGACTTATCACTAGACTTTGTTAGTTGTGTATCTTTATTCCATCTTTTGTTAGTTGTGTGTCTTTATTCCATCTTTTGTTAGTTGTGTGTCTTTATTCCATCTTGTTTACAATTTAATTTGGTAGTAAATCTAACAGCATCCAGATGATCTAATAATTCTTTAATGTATTGAATTAATAAATGTCAATTTGCACTGTAATGTTTATCCCTTGATAGTGTCCTACTTGTGAAAAGGCTTTTCTGAAACATCAACACCTGAAAATTCACAGTTACGAACATACAGGAATAAAACCTTTTCAGTAAGTACCACCCCTGAAACTTTTAACATTCATCACAGAAGTCTTAATCTATGGTTACTATTATTTCTGTTTAGTTTTTCTCTTAGTATTTCAAAGTGTATATAGAACTTTTAGAACTGTAGACTAAATTGTTTTTTGTCGTGTTGGTGTGGACTAAATATTTTTTGCTTGTATTTTCTGTTAGTTGTGTTCATGTTGGATGTGGAAAAACGTTTGTTCTGCCCAGTAAGCTCAAATCACACATGAAAAGTCACAAAGGTTTGTTTCTATTTTCTTAGATTTTAATTATGTGTTGGTGTTTTTATCTTAGCTCAAAAAACAAATTTTACCAGAAGTTGCAGTTGTTGTTTGTTTTGTATGGTAAGTTTTAATTTTAACAATAACTTTTTACATGTGTGTCAGTTGTTCAGGCAATTAACTGTGCACCAGAATGTTATTAGAGTAACTTCTATCCCAGATCCTGTTTCGATATGCTGTTTGAAAGAATTCTTTCATTTTTCAGCAACTTGTACAAATTTCAGTTTCAGGGTGTTGATTATGACCATGTTGAAGGGCCTATGTGTGGGAAATGCAGTTGTTCCTGTTTTAACAAATACATCTGTGATCAAGATAGAAAAACTGTTATATTCTCCAATTTCCCATACTGTTTAATCCTTCAGTTTCCTGGATTTGGTCTATTTATGACAATTGTTAGCTCATAAAGATTAAAATGATGTTGAACATTTCTCTTACATTTGAGTATCAACCATTCCAACATAAGAATATCATCTGTTCCAACATCCCTCGATGTGGAATCCCGTACGTGGTGAGGGGACCTCCCAGAGAAGGTTCTGTTCTTACAGTTTACCTCCTCTGGGATCTAAATATCCACCTGCATGTTTGCCGTGCATGGTATCCCATGAAGGGGAGGAGAGAATCCTGGTGGTTGAGGGATCCAACTCCAACACACCACTTTGGCCTTGAATTCCTGCAAACAGGCAATTTTGGGGTGGCCCACAGGATCAATTGGCTAGTCCATTTGGCCCAGGTTCAACTGAATACCAGCATAGGACGTCCACGGTGGGCGTTGTGGACATTGTGTCTGAAACTGATGTTCAGGTATAGTGCTCACATAACCCTGGCATTGCTGCAGTACCCTTAAGGCACTGTAGTGTATCCCCTTGTAGTGCTCAATGGTGGGTTGGGTCAGTGGGCACTGAAAAATTTTCTATTTATTATGGATACTCCTAAAACAAAAAAAAACAACTTGAAACCATCGAGAAAATCTCGACTACTGGAAAATGTCCACACATTGATGAATCTGTACGGCCTAACTCACCACTTGAATCTGTCCTGCGATTCCTAATTTTGCATTCCTTAAGTTGCAAACCTCTCGGGCAGATGTTTTCATTTTTTATTCAGAAGTGCTAAGAAGGACTTGCTCACTCCCCTAAATTGGTAAAAAAGCAATGTTCAGGTGACATCTTAATGGAAACATCTTCATTACAGCATTCCAAACTCCTCCTGACATCAAAGGCCTTGGGGAACATATCCATTGAAGTTACTCCTCATTTCACTTAGTTGAAAGAGATTTAATGACTGTCCCCAAATTGGAGATCCTTGCAGGTCTCACAAGCCAAGATGTTACAGCAGTATGTTGAATCTTCATTCAGAAAGATGGAATTCTGGAACCAACAAATGTTCTAATATTAATATTTACTGTACCATGTCCTCCCACCACAATAAAAGCAGGATATCTGAATTGTAAGGTACAATCTTATATTCTAAATCCTGTATGATGTTTCCATTGTCAACGATTTGGTCATTCAAAACAATCTTGCTGTGATTCCTTGACCTGTGCTCATTGTGGTGTTAAAGACCATACTGTCAACTTAAACCACATTATATAAACTGTAATGGTACACATTCTTCTTATTTTGCCTCTTGCCCTAAATTGATAAAAGAAAAAGAAGTACAATGTCTTAAGACAGTTAACAATCTCACTTACACAGAGGCTCAAAAATTATTATTACCTATTCCAACCAGATTTTATGCTGCTGTAACCCATTCTACAGTAGGAGTCCAAACAGACCTTACCATATCCCCTACACAATTTTCACCAGCATATCTTAATGAAACACTTCCCAATATTAATACAGTTCACGAATCAGTGTCTCCTTCCATCTCTGTCCTGACCACACCTTCCAGTCATTGCCAGACTTCACCTTCAAATCAAGATGTTCCATGAGGTCTTCCTCAATTGATACCCCAAAAATTAAACAACTCGTCTGCATCCTCAATCATTAGTACATATACCGATAATTACATTGCAAATTCAGATTCGACCATTTGAGCTAGAGCAGGATCCATAAAGAAAAAAATGCAGTTGTAAGCAGAAGAACTCTCTACCATCTTCTCCTCTGAAATAATTACACATGGCCACACTAATCCAATTGAACTGTCGAGGTTTCCAATCAAATGTGACTGACATCAAAGATGTGATTGACTTTTATCATCCCATATGTCTTTCTTTGCAGGAAACAATTCTAAAGCCTACAAATACAGTTACTATCCACCATTATTCATTATACCAGAATGACAGGCTATGTATAGGATGGAGACTTGGGGGAGTTGTATTGCTGGTTGATCAGCATGTGCCCACCCAGTCCCTATCATTGACCACACCCTCAGAGTCAGTAGCCATCCATGTCTCCTTGGGTTGTACCATCACTATTTGCTCTCTGTACCTTACACCTGAAATGCATTATAATCAATCAGACTTTGATATCCTCATTGAGCAACTGCCTACCCCCTTTTTAATCTTGGGAGGTTTCAGTGGGCATAATCCTCTCTGGGGTGGGTCCTGTATTGATATGAGAAGGTGCACTATAGAGCATATGCTTCTGACCCACAATCTGGCTCTATTTAATACTGGCTCTTACACACATTTTCATGCACCTAGTCAGTCATTTACAGCTATAGATCTTTCTGTCTGTTCTCCTTCGCTACTCACTCACTTTTTCTGGTAGGTTGTCATTAATTCACGAGGTAGTGATAATTTTCCCATCACTGGGCATGATCAGTGCCACCCAACCCATGTATCTCGGTGGAGGTTGGTCAAGGCCAACTGGCATTCTTTCACTAATCTCTTGGAACTTGATTCTGCCATTTTATGTAAATCATCAACAGATAATTGTATAGCAGTAGTAATCAACAGTGTTATACAATCTGCTACTCAATGCATCCCAAAAACCTCGACATGTTCCCTATAGCATCCCCGTCTTGGTGGAATTCTGCCTGTTCTATAACATGGAAAACTCAGAAGTGTGCTTGGGATAAATTTCAAAGATACCTCACACTCTCAAACTGCATTGCATTTCAGCAAGTCTGTGCACATGCTCTGCAAGTTATATGTCAAAGCCAGAAGGAATCTTGGATTAAATACACCTCCAGCATTTCTTCAACCACCAACACAAAAGTTATGTGGGATAAGATCTGGAGGTTGAGTGGAAGATATACTTCTGCCACCCTCTCTATCTTAATATCTGAGGGCCATGAAGTTGCAGATGCACAGAGCATTGCCAATACTCTTAGGGACTTCTTCTCATGTATCTGGCTCTTCAGACTTATTCCCTTCCTTTTTAGCCATTAAAACACAGGCAGGGCATCTGCCTTTTTCCTTTGCAACTGACCATTCCTATGACTACAATTGCCCTCTTACCCTGATGGAACTCAAGCTTGCTATTCATCAGTCTGGCAATGTATCAGTTGGACCTGATAATATACATTATGAGATGTTACATTGCATCTCCCAGAACTGTTACTATTCTCCTAGTTGTCTTTAATGTGATATGGCAGGAAAATGTCTATCCAGATGCTTGGCAACAAGCTATCATACTCCTTATTCTAAAACCTTGGAAAGATCCAATGATTCTTTTGAATTACCATCACATCGCTTTGACAAGTTGTTTCAGTAAGATCTTAGAGAGGATAATCAATGTCTGCCTCATTTGGTTTTTTGAAACAAACAACCTCCTCTCATCTACTCAGTGTGGGTTCAGAAGACAACGCTCCACGATAGACCACTTAATTCACCTTGAAACATCAATAAGAGAATCCTTTTTAAGGCGATAACATCTTGTAACTGTTTTTTTTTATTGAGAAAAAGTTTACAATACAACATGGAGATACGGCATCTTACAAGACCTTCTCATATGGATTGTGTGGAAACTTGCCCCTTTTTATCCAGCAATTCTTAATGAAGTGCTGATTCCAAGTCCATGTGGGCTTAACACCATCTCTTTTTTTTTTCACAGGAACTTGAAGTTTTTCAGGGCTGTATTCTGAGTGTCACACTTTTTATTATAAAGATTAATGCCATCATTGAACAACTTCCCCCTACAGTTGTAAACGGTCTTTTTGTTGATGACTTTCACATTTCATGTTAGTCATCAAACACAAGGTTAATTGAACAGAAGCTTCAAACTCCAATCAATCAGATACTGAAGTGGACCACAGCAAATAGTTTTAAACTTTCACTTTCTAAAACCGTATGCATACATTCCTGCTACAAGTGGGAAATCCAACCAGATCCAGAACTCCATCTTGATGATGATGTACTTCCTGTTATCCCTGAAGCAAAGTTCTTAGGTCTTATATTTGTTTGCAAATTAAATTTTATGTCACACATCAAGCAACTTTGTATCAAATGTCCATAAGCATTGAACATTCTCTGTGTTCTCTCTTCTACTTCTTGGGGAGTAGATCAATACTCCATGCTCAAAATTTATCGTGCCCTTTTCCGATCCAAATGAGACTGTTGGTCTGTGGTTTACTGTTCTTCCAGAATCTCAGCAGTAAAATTGCTGGATCCTATCCATCACCAGAGGCTTCAGCTTTGCATTGGAGCTTTTCGTTTTTCTCCCGTGCAAAGACTGTATGTGGAATCTCATGAACTCCCTCTATATATTGGCTGTTTGCTACTGGATCTAATGTATGCTTCCAAACTTTGATTCTTATCACAGCATCCTACCTGGTGTTGTATTTTCCAACCACAGTGGACCATGTTACCCATGATTCATTGTGCCTTAGCCCCTCGGTGTGGATTCCTGTACATATTGAGGGAAGGTTCTGTTCTTTCAGTTTACCTCCTCTGGGATCTAAACATCCACCCACGTGTTTGCCGTGTGTGGCGACATGTGAAGGGGAGGAGAGGATCCTGGTGGTTGAAGGGTCCAACTCTGACACACTACTTTGACCTTGAATTCCTGTAGACAGGCTGCCTTTGGGTGGCCCCCTTCAGTCAATTGGCTGGTCCACTGGGGCTAGAGCCAACCAAGTACCAGTGTTGGAAGTTTTCAACAGGTGTTGTGGACATTGTATCTGATGCTGGTGTTTGGGTACAGTGCTCACGAAACCTCGGCGTTTCTGCAATGTCTTTGCATGACATTGTAGTGCGTCCCCTTGTAGGGCTCCATGGTGGGTGGGGTCAGTGAGTACCGAAACTTTTTCTCTTTTCTATGGATTCTCCAACAAAATATTTAAATAAAATAGTGGAAAAACAGTCAATAGGTAAACGACCACGTCATAAAGACTCTGAGCAGCAATCTTTAACATCTGTAACACACACATCTCATTTTCTTATATTGCATTCTCTTTCAGAAAAACCTTTAGGGCAAATGTCCCCCTTTTTTTTATACAGAAGGGACTAGAGGGACTTACTGGCTCTCCAAAGTCATTAAAGAAGCTTTGATCTGGAGACATTGGTTGAAACATCCACATCCCAACACAGTGAACTCCTTGAATTCAAAGGCAACTGGGGATGTACCTATTGAGGTTACCCCTCATGTTACCTTGAATTCATCATGAGGAGTTATTGTTGAGATGGATTTGAAGAACATCTCTGAGTCAGCGATTCTCGCTGGTCTCTCCACTCAGGGAGTTTCTGCAGTGAGGCGCATCTCCACGCGCAAAGACGGAATTACATTGCTGACAGATATTCTCGTTTTGACATTTATATCACCATGTGCACCTGCCACCAGGCTATCTAATTTGCAGGGTAAGGTTGTACATTCCAAACCCTCTTTGATGTTTCCAATGTCAGAGGTTTGGCTGCTCAAAGACGTCCTATCATGGTTCCCTTACATGTGCTTGTTGTGGTGGTAAGGACCATGATGCCTATGAGTGTCACATGGACCTACATTGTGTCAATTACAATAGTTCCCACCCTTCCTACTTTCGTTCTTGCCCAAAGTGGTTGGAGGAAAAAGAGGTGCAGCATTTGAAAATGACCCATAACATTAGTTATCCTGAGACTTGGAAATTGCTGTCCGCCACTTCATCTTGGATATATGCTGCTGCACTTCGTTCCATGACTACAGTGGGAGTGCAGACAGATCTCTGTACTTTCAAAAGAATCATTTTCAAAACAAATGAAAAGCGTTTTGACATCCATGGTTAAAAAGGTTGATGAATCGACCTCCACATCTATCTCTGTTTCTCCCATACATTTCTACAAATCTCAAGATCCACATCCTTTGGTTTCAAATACAGGCATTTCTTTTGATACATCTTTTTCTCCAACTCCACAATGCAGAACAATTATTTGTTCGCATCCTCAGTCACTGGAATCCCCTTCCAATATCAAAGACCTGCCCAATCGACCCAGGGCAGGATTCATGGAGGTTGATAGGCCTCCTTCAAATAGGGAAGGTAAGGAAAAAAGATGTGGTCATAAACAGAATGGTTCTTCATCCACTTCGCCCACCCATCATTAAAAATGGCCACCTTGATGCAATGGAACTGTCGAGGTTTATGTTCTCATCTGGATGACATCAAAACACTTGTTTTCTACCATCCTGTATGTCTTTCCTTACAAGAAACATTTCTAAATCCTGCTGATACAGTCACCATTTGGCAGTATTTTCTATACAGAAATGACAGCCTGTCTAATGGACGAGTTTGTGAAGGGGTGGCACTATTGGTTGATCAGCATGTGTCCACCCTGTCTTTGTCACTCGACACACCCTTGGAGGCCACAGCCATCCGTGTTTCCTTCGATCATATCATCACTCTTTGTTCTCTCAACCTGTCCCCTGGAGAGACATATGACCAATCAGACCTTGATGCTCTCCTTGAACAGTTTCCATCTCCCTTTCTAATACTGGGGGACTTTAATGGACATCATCCCCTCTGCAGAAGTGCTGTTATTGATATGAGGGGTCACTCTGCAGAGCATCTGCTCTCTGATCACAATCTTTCTCTTTTTAATACTGGTTCTTCCTCTTATTTTCACGTCAGTCCTTTACCACTATTGATCTTGCATGCCCTGATGGAAGCTTGATCAGGCAGACTGGTCCACTTTCACTGCTCTTGTAGAACTTGATCTTGCTGTCATGAATTAGCCATCAATAGACAACTGTGTGGCAGCGGTAACTGACTATATTATATAAGCATCTGCTCAGTGTGTTCCTAATATCTTGACAGGTTTTCCACAACATCCTCATCCATGGTGGAATTCTGCATGACACTTGGCATGAAGGCTCAAAAATGGGCCTGGGATACTTTCTGTAGATATCCCACACTTTCGAACTGCATCACTTTCCAATGGGCCCATGCACATGCTAGGTGGGTAAGACGTGAAAGCCAAAAGGAATCTTGGATTAAGTTCACAACGAGTATATCTTCTACCACCAGTTCCAAGGTCATGTGGGACAGGATTCGACAGGTCAGTAGGTACTATAATTCTGTCCCCCTCTCCATCTTACTCTCTGGCCAAGCGGTAGCTGATGACTGGGGCTTTGCCGATACTCTAGGTGAAAGCTTTTGCTGGGTATCTAGCACTTCTGCTTGTTCCTCCACCTTCTTGGCCATCAAGGCTTGGGCAGAGTGTTCACCTCTTTCCATTTGAACTGACTGTCTCTTTGACTATAATCGTCCCTTTACACTGGTGGGACTGAAAATGGCTCTTTATTGGTCTGGCAATACATCTGTTGGACCTGATGATGTACACTATGACATGCTGTACTATCTCTCTCCTGCTTCTCTTGATATTATTCTGCTTGGTTTTGACCGGATCTGGCAGGAGAATTTTTTTTCCTGGTGCCAGGCTGTTATCTTACCTTTTTTTAAACCTTGGAAAGATCCAAAGATTCCTATCAACTACCATCCAATTGCTTTGATGAGCTGTCTCTGTAAGACCTTAGAGAGAATGGTTAATGCTCATCTTGTTTGGTTCCTCGAATATTACAACCTTCTCATGCCCATCCAGTATGCGTTCCAACGACAGTATTCCACCATGGACAACCTAATTTGACTTGAAACATCAATCAGAGAAGCCTTTCTCAAATGCCAATATCTTGTTTCAATATTCTTTGACATTGAGAAGGCTTATGACACAACATGGAGGTATGGCATTTTGCGAGACCTCCATATATATGGGTTACGTGGACATTTACTCATGTTTATTAAACCTTTTTTAATGGACAAGAGATTCCAAATTCATGTGGGTTTGACACTTGCCCGTTCTTTTGTACCAAAACTTTGGGTCCTTCAGGGCTGTGCTTTGAGTGTCACAGTTTTCAGTATAAAGATTAATGTCATCACTCAACTCCGTGTTGTAAACGGGCTCTATGTCGACGACTTTCACATTTCGTATCAGTCGTGAAACATGAAATATATTGAGTGCCAACTACAAACTGCCCTCAATCGTGTACTGAAGTGGATTATGGCAAACAGCTTTAATTTCTCTTTCTCTCTCTAAAACCGTATGCATGCACTTTTGCCATCGACAGGGTATTGGGACTTATTATTGTTCGTAAGCTGACCTTTATGCCACACTTAAAGCATCTACGGGCCAAATGCACAAGAGCTCTGAATATCCTCCGTGTCCTCTCTTCTGCCAGTTGGGGAGCAGATTGATGTTTTATGTTAAAGATGTATTGTGCTCTTATTCATTCAAAACTCGACTATGGATCACTGGTCTATGGCTCTGCCATACTTTTGGCCTTAAAAATGCTGGACTTCATTTATAATCAAGGACTTTGACTCTGCACTGGGGCTTTTCGCACCTCCCCAGTTCAGAGCTTGTATGTGGAATCTCACGAATCTTCTCTGCACCTTTGCCGTTTGTAACTGTCTTTACTATATTCTTTGAAACGTCACTCCTTACCAAAGCATCCCACTTGGGGATGTTTTTTCTTTCCTTAGTGGGCCCTACTTTTTCAAAACAGATGATCTGCTATTGCTCCTTTTGGCCTTCGCATCCAGGTGCAATTGGATGAATTGGGTCTGTCCTTGGAAAACATTGCAGAATCCACTGGTCAGCCCATCCTCCCATGACTTATTACAGCCCCCAAGTGTGACCTTTCTTTCAGTCATCTGAAAAAGGCAGATTCTCCCAATTGGAAGTACTGTCTTTTATTTACCGAACATATTTTGAACAACCTTTCTATTTCAATTCATACGGATGGTTCAAAATCAGGCAACTCTGTGGGCTCTGCCATGGTTTGTTGCGGTTCAGTGGTTGCACACAGAATCCCCTCTACAGCTTCTGTGTTCACTGCTGAACTGTATGCCATCTCTCTTGCCCTAAAACATGTTGAAATAATGCATTATACAAATTGTACAATATGTGCGGACTCACTCAGCTGTCTATTAGCCCTGGAATCATTCCATGATAGTCACCACCCTCTTTTCATATATGTCAAAAACAAACTGGCCCATCTTTCTTTCTCATCTGTCTCTGTCCAATTTTTATGGATACCAGGTCATGTTGGTATTTGTGGGAATGAGTTGGTCGACACGGCAGCAAAATCTGTCTGTTTTGGATCTATCATCTCAGTACCCATTCCATACATAGACTTTGGTGCAGTTATCAAATCCAGACTGTACACCAGATGGCAGGCAACCTGGAATTAGCAACACAATAACAAGTTTTTTCAAATCAAACCTCTTGGTCTTTGGCCCTGTTGCTTCTGTAAGGATCTAATGGAGGAGGTTGTTTTGATAAGGCTATGCATTGGTCAGTTTTTTAACCCACCACTTCCTTTTATCTGGAACTGCTACACCAATGTGTGGTCTATGTGGTACTCAGATTGCAATCATCCACATTTTGTTATCATGCCTTCATAACAACCTAGAATGACAACACCATTTAAAAGATATTTGTAAGGCGGGTTTGCCCTTGACTTTGGCCCATGTTGCAGGTGATACTGCCCATCTCACTCATGGTTTTACATTTTTAAGAGTTAGTGGCCTTTTATACTTAATTGAAGGTTTTTTTTTTATCAGACTATATGGTGTTTTAACATGACTTCTTTCACACATTTCAATTTTTATTTTGACTTGAACCCAGTACTGGAAAGGCCAACTTCAGGTGACTGACTGCAAATTCAATCTTGATGCTTCAGTCTTCCTAGCAGTTCCTAATTTTACATATTTTACTTTTTACTTTCACTGCCCTATACCTATACTGTACCACACCTGTCTGGCACAAATAGCCTTGTAGTTTTGTGCCAAAAAATATTGAATATCTTCCTACCGTTCCAACATTAGAATATCATCCATTGCAACATTAGTTTCACAGTTAGAAATGAAGTTGATAACAAATTTTTATCGTTAATGTTTTAGTGGTTAAAAAGTGATAAAATAAGAATTGTAAGAACTTCTTTGTCTGGTTAAAAGTATTTGTTCTTCTCATCAGTGAGAAGCATATATTAAAATCATAAGTTCTATCACAGAAACAGGGTGGTAAATAAAACTTTATTATCTCTAGGAATTGAATCATAAGTCAAACAAATAAGCATTGGGAATTTGTAAAATCCACCCCTTTATTGTACATTTCAGTACATTCTTAATCTTTCATGTGCTATGTAGAAAGTGTGGTCAAAAACTGTGAGTGTGATATTGGTTTCTGTGTAAAAGTCTTTCATTGCAGAAAAAAGTAAACAGACTAGTCTTGTTGCCTTCAATGAGGTGGATTGGAATCCTATACAAGAATTCATTAGTTTCATTGTTTTCAAATTAATGGTATAATAAAACCCGAAGATCCAGTGCTAAAGTTGAACTAGGTACGAGCTAATTTCATTTGTGATTCTCAGTTAAAAATGACACTTCTGCAATGAATAAGTATGATATATAATATCTAGTATGGTACCACCATGGTATAATCTGTTTGATTTCTTATTTCATTTAAAAATGTGTTGAGTTTTCTTCATCAAGATTCTCAATTGCTGAAATTATCTAAGGCTCCATAGTACATTGTGTGTGCAGTTTCCATTTATTATAAATTCTGTTTAGGGTTCACCTGTGATGCACCTGGGTGTGAAGAGAATTTTTCCAAATGGACACACTTCAGAAGGCACAAGAATCTCTGTCATCCCCAGAGTGAGTGATAATATTAATATTTATGTTTAGTTTAGGCCTTCATGTCTGGTGATGTTCAATGGAAGTTACAACAGATTCTGAAGTAAAGAAATCTTTTATCTCAGTTAATCTTAGTTTTATCATCAGCAGATTTTTAAAGAATGTTAGTTTTGTCTAATTTACTTTATGTCAGTGTTCAGATCATTCACATATCTTCATGGATGTTGCACTACTAGTTTACAACAAAATTGGTAATTTATGTTTTTTAACGTGTTGGCTCCCAAGCCTATTTTGTCGATACTTTCCAGGGTCCCATTCGTCATTTTACAATTATTTCTTTTAGGAGGAGTGTATATGTAGTCATTGTGTCACAGTCAGTAAGTGGCCCTTTGAAAAAAAAAAAAGTGACCCACCAGTAGGTCTTACTAGAAGACTATAATGACCCACCGGTAGGTGGTATGGAAGCCATCGTGTTAATGACTGATTTTTCTCATTACACTGATACTTCACATCAAGTTGATAATAGGTTTTTAAATTGTTCTGTTAATCTTTTCTGTCTAGTTCTTTATATATTTCAAGAGATTATTAATAAGGATATTCGATTAAAGAAAGCAAGGAACAAATGTGAAATGAATTAAAGTGTTCACTAAATCAAAAAATATATACAACTAGTAGATTTTTTAATAAGTTTTCAGTGATTCTAAAAAAAACTTTCTTTCAAACCTGCATTTCAGAGCATGAATGTGACGTGTGTCAGCGAAGGTTTTTCACCAAATCCAACCTACGTATACATGCTGAGATACACAAGACTGACCGTGAGGTGTTTTGCTGTCCACATGAAGGGTGTTCTCTCTCGTACTTCCAGGAAAAGAACCTTCGAGCACACATTATCAGCTTTCACGAGAAAAAACGCCATCCCTGTACTGTAGAGGGATGTGAAAGGACTTTTATTAGTAAGGTAATATTTGGAAACAGTTTTTGTAATGAAAGCAGTAGTTGTTTCACAACCAAATTTCTTGATGAACATGACATAGTATAAAATTAAAGACATCATTATATTTCCCATGGATCATTATTATAAAAACAAAATGTAAATTATAGACCTAGAAATGTTCATCCAGTTATAATTAAAGTATGTATATATACTTTTCAGCATATTTAAGTGAAAAAGTGTGAGATGGAACACTTAAGTATATTATACACGCAAAACAAATAATCTCAGATCTTTGTTTCACATCTGCAACCTTTTAACCCTTTCTCTACAGGTTAAAGGTCGTGTCACTACATTTTCTGACTTGCATTCAAACTTTTATTGAACTTCTATTTTATGAACTTATGTCAATAAGTTTAGTATCAAACTGTAAATTATAATTCAACCTTCAAATGCATGTGTTAATTCATTAATTTAAAAGTAAATATTAAAATAATTTTATACACACACACACGCGCGCGCGCGCGCGCACGCACATTAGTAAGACACATGGTATATTAAATGTAGTGATGTGAAAATATCAAGTCAATAGTTTTGCACAAATTAGGAATTCAGTTTTTGAAAATGGTCCCTTTTATTCCCTAACTTCAATATCTGACATGAGAATATGTACGTGGTGAGGGGACCTCCCAGGGAAGGTTCTGTTCTGTCTGGTTACCTTCTCTGGGATCTAAACATCCACCCTCGTGTTTGCTGTGCGTGGCGACCCGTGAAGGGGAGGAGAGGATGCTGGTGGTTGAGGGGTCCAACCCTAACACACCACTTTGGCCTCGAATTCCTGTATACGGGTGGCCCTTGGGTGGCCCCCCTTGGGTCAATCGGCTGGTTCACCTGGGCTAGAGCCAACCAAGTACCAGTGTTGGAAGTTCTCAATGGGTGTTGTGGACATTGTGCCTGATGCTGATGTTTGGGTATAGTGCTCACAAAACCCTGGCATTGCTGCATTGTCCTTGCATGACTTTGTAGTGTGTCCCCTTGTAGGGCTCCATGGTGGGTGGGGTCAGTGAGTACCGAAACTTTTTCTCTTTCCTGTGGATCCTACAAAAAATTTAAATAAAATTGTAAAAAAACAGTCAATGGGTAAGCGATCACGTCTTGAATACACAGAACAGCAATCTTCAACATCAGTAACACACGTAGCTCATTTTCTGATATTGCATTCTCTTTCGGAAAAACCTTTAGGGCAAATGTCTCCTTTTTTTTATTCAAAAGGAACTAGAGGGACTTGCTGGCTCTCCAAAGTCAGTAAAGAAGCTTCGATCTGGTGACATATTGGTTGAAACATCCACATCCCAACACAGTGAACTCCTCTTGAAATCAAAGGCAATTGGGGATATACGTATTGTGGTTACACCCCATGCTACTTTGAATTCTTCGTGAGGAGTTATTGTTGAAAGGGATTTGAAGAATGTTCCTGAATCAGAGATTCTCGCTGGTCTCTCCACTCAAGGAGTTTCTGCAGTGAGGCGCATCTCCACTCGCAAAGATGGAGTTACACTGCCAACAAATACCCTCGTTTTAACATTTACTTCACCATGTGCACCTGCCACCATCAAAGCAGGTTATCTCTTCGATGTTTTCAATGTCAAAGATTCGGCCACTCAAAGACATCTTGTCGTGGTTCCCTGACATGTGCTCGTTGTGGAGGCAAGGACCACGATGCCTATGACTGTGACATGAACCCACATTGCGTCAACTGCAATGGTTCTCACCCCTCTTACTTTCATTCTTGTCCAAAATGGTTGGAGGGAAAAAGAGGTGCAGCGTATGAAAACGACACATAACATTAGTTATCCTGAGGCTCGGAAATTACTGTCCACAATCCCATCTTGGACATATGTTGCTGCACTCCATTCCACAACTACAGTGGAAGTGCAGACAGATCTCTCTGTGCCTCCAAGAGAATCGTTTTCAAAACAAATGAAAAGCCTTTTGACTTCCGTGGTTAAAAAAGTAGATGAAACGACTTCCACACTCATCTCTGTTCCTCCCATACCTTCCAACAAACCTGAAGATCCATGTCCTTCAATCTCAAATACAGGCATTTCTTCTGATACATCGTTTTCTCCCACCACAATAAACAAAACAATTATTCGTCCGTGTCCTCAGTCACTGGATTCCTCTTCCAATAACAAAAACCTGCCCACTCGACCCAGAGCAGGATCCATGGAGGTTGATAGAAAAAAGACGTGGTCATAAACCGAAGGGTTCTCCAGCCACTTCACCTACCCGTTCTTAACAATGGCCACCTTGATACAATGGAACTGTCAAGGTTTACGTTCTAATCTGGATGATATCAAAATGCTGATTGCTTCCTATCAGCCTGTTTGTCTTTCTTTACAAGAAACATTTCTCAAATCTGCCGATACAGTCTCCATTCGGCAGTTTTCTCTATACATAAATGACAAGTTGTGTGATGGTCGAGTACATGGAGGTGTGGCACTGTTAGTTGATCAACATGTGCCCACCCTGTCTTTGTCACTCAACACACCCTTGGAGGCCGTAGCCATCCATGTTTCCTTGGGTCATACCATCACTGTTTGTTCTCTGTACCTGTCCCCTGGAGAGACATATGATCAATCAGACCTTGATGCTCTCGTTGAACAGTTGCCATCTCCATTTCTAACCCTGGGGGATTTTAATGGACACCATCCCCTCTGGGGAAGTGCTGTTATTGATGGGAGGGGTCGATCTGTAGAGCAGATGCTCTCTGATCACAAACTTTCTCTTTTCAATACTGGTTTTTCCACTTACTTTCATGCACCAAGTCAGTCCTTTACCGCTATTGATCTCTCGGTTTGCTCCCCTTCATTATTCTCCCATTTTTCATGGAGGGTTGACAGTAATCCACTAGGCAGTGATCATTTTCCAATCCTTTTGAGAGAGACTGGCCGTGGTCGATGCCACCCTACCCGCGTGCCCCGGTGGAAGCTGGATCAGGCAGACTGGTCCACTTTCACTGCTCTCGCAGAACTTGATCCTGCCATTTTAAATCAGCCATCAATAGACGTCTGATGTTGCAGCAGTAAGGGACTGTGTTGTACATGCAGCTGCTCAGTGTATTCCTAAAACCTCGACACGTTTTCCACGATATCCTCGTCCATGGTGGAATTCTGCTTGCTACTTAGCATGGAAGGCTCAAAAACGGGCCTGGGATACTTTTCGTAGATATCCCACACTTTCAAACCGGGTTGCTTTCCAACGGGCCCCGAGCACATGCTAGGTGGGTAAGACGTCAAAGCCAGAAGTAATCTTGGATTAAGTTCAAAACCAGCATATCTTCTACCACCAGTTCCAAGATCATATGGGACAAGATTCGAAAGGTTAATGGGCACTACAATTCTGTTCCCCTCTCGATCTTACTCTCTGATGGTCAGGAGGTGACTGATGTCCGGAACATCGCTAACACTCTAGGTGAAAGCTTTTGCCGGGTATCTAGCACTTCTGCTTGTTCCTCCACCTTCCTGGCCATCAAGACTCGGGCAGAGCGATCACCTCTTTCCTTTAGAACTGACTGTTTCTTTGACTATAATTGTCCCTTTACCCTGGTGGAACTAAAAATGGCCCTTCATCGGTCTGCCAGTACGTCTGTTGGACCTGATGATATTCATTATGACATGCTGCACCATCTATCTCCTGCTTCTCTTGATGTACTACTGATTATCTTCAACTGGATTTGGCAGGAGAATGTTTTTCCTGATGCCTGGCGCCAGGCTATTATTTTACCTTTCTCTAAGCCAGGGAAAGATCCGAAGATTCCTTCAAACTATCGTCCAATTGCTCTGACGAGCTGTCTCTGTAAGACCTTAGAAAGGATGGTTAATGCTCATCTTGTTTGGTTCCTTGAATCAAACAACCTCCTCTCGCCCACCCAGTTCCATCGACAGCACTCCACCACAGATCACCTAATTCGTCTTGAAACATCTATCAGAGAGGCCTTTCTTAACCGCCAACATCTTGTATCGATATTATTTGACATAGAGAAGGCTTACGACACAACATGGAGGTATGGCGTTTTGCGAGACCTCCATACATATGGGTTACGTGGCCATTTACCCATGTTTATCAAAAATTTTTTAATGGACAGGAGATTCCAAGTTCGTGTGGGTTTGACACTTTCCCGTTCTTTAGTACACGAACTTTGAGTCCCTCAAGGCTGTGTATTGAGTGTCACACTCTTCAGTATAAAGATAAATGCCATCACTGAACAACCCTCTCACTGTTATGAATGGACTGTATGTTGATGACTTTGACATCTCATGTCAGTCGTGAAACATGAGATATATTGAGTGGCAACTACAAACTGCCCTCAATTGTGTACGGAAGTGGACTCTGGTGAATGGCTTTAATTTCTCTCTTTCCAAAACTGTATGCATGCACTTTTGCCGTCGACGAGGTATTCACCCTGATCCTGAACTTCATATTGGTGAAGTTTTGCTGCCAGTGGTCCCGGAGACAAAGTTCTTGGGTCTTATCTTTGATTGTAAACTGACCTTTATACCACACTTAAAGCAGCTTCGGGTCAAATGCACAAGAGCACTGAACATCCTCCGTGTCCTCTCTTCTATCAGTTGGGGGGCAGATCGCTGTTCAATGTTAGATATATCATGCTCTTATTAGATCGAAACTTGACTATTGATCAATGGTCTATGGCTCTGCCAGACCCTCGGCCTTAAAGATGCTGGACCCCATTCATCACCATGGACTTTCACTCTGCACTGGGGCTTTCTGTACCTCTCCAGTTCAAAGCATATACATTGAATCTCATGAACCTCCTCTACACCTTCGCCGTTTGCAACTATCTTTACAGTATACTTCGAAACTTCATTCCTTACCAAAGCATCCCACCTGGGAATGTGTTTTCCTTCCTCAGTGGGCAGTACTTTTTCAGAACAGATGATCTGTCATTGCTCCTTTTGGCCTTCACATCCAGGCGCAATTGGATGAATTGGGTCTGTCCTTGGATAACATTGCAGATTCCACAGGTCGACGCATCCCACCATGGCTTATTACAGCCCCCAAGTGTGACCTTTCTTTTAGTCACCTAAAAAAAGGCGGATACTCCAGACTGGAAATACCGTCTTTTATTCAATGAATATCTTTCAAACAATCATTCCGTTCCCATTTATACAGATGGTTCCAAATCAGGTAATTCAGTGGGCTCTGCTATGGTTTGCTATGGGTCAGTAGTTGCGCGCAGTATCCCCTCTACAGCTTCTGTGTTCACTGCTGAACTGTATGCCATATCTCTTGCCCTTGATCATATTGCACTATTTATACTTGCCTTGGAATCACTTCACATTAGCTTACATCCTATTCTCGCAGATATTCGAAACCGGCTGGCCCATTTCTCATTAGCAGCTACTTCAATCCAGTTTTTCTGGATACCAGGCCATGTTGGTATTCGTGGGAATGAGCTTGCAGACATGGCAGCTAAATATGTCTGCTTCAGCACCATCACCCCTATGCCTATTCCATACATGGACTATGGTGTTGTCTTCAAGGCTCGGCTCCGTGCCAGTTGGAAGTCCAACAATAAACTTTTTCAAATCAAACCCAAAATTGGAGTTTGGCCATCTAGCTTCTGTAAAGTTCGGAAGGAGGAAGTTGTTCTCACGAGGCTACGCATTGGTCACAGTTTTTTAACTCATCATGTAGTTTGTGTAACACTGAAATCACTATCAGCCATGTTTTACTTTCTTGCCATCGTTACAATTCTCAACGACGGCAATACTTTAAACATATTTTTTCCCAGGGTCAGTCTGTAACATTGGACAGAGTTATTGGTGATGGTGACTCTGTCCACCTTGATAACGTTTTTAATTTTTTAATGGCCATTAATCTTTTTAATCTCATTTAAGTGTGGTATATTTATTCATTACACCTTTTTAATTGTGGTTCCTTTTTTACAGTTTTAATCTCTCTCATTCAATGTGACATTAAACAATGGCCAGAACATTAAATAACTCGACACCAGGACTGGAAAGGCCAACTTCAGGTGACTAACGCTTCTGTTTGAACTACTCGTTAGTCTTCCTGGCGAGTTACTATTATACCTTTGCTGCATATCATTTCACACTTTTACAACCTTTTTGTACTGGCCATATTGACTCATAACCCGGAACCAGGACGGAAAGACCAACTTCAGGTGACTGACGGTTGGTCTTGAACCTGCCTGCCTGTTAGTCTTCCTGGCGGGTTATGATCATTTCCATTTTGCTACGGTTTGTCCTTTACAACTTTGTTGACTGGATATCGACTTTGGTTTTTGCATCATTTCCTGTTTTAATTGCCATTTTGCTTTTATCTTCAATTACCTTTACACATTTTACTCCATTTACTTTTATCTTTTTACTGGACATTTGGCTACTCTTTATTACGATTTTGATGAGTGTCTTTTAAAACTTTTATTCTTTTACATTTTGATACTAGTTGCTATGACACATAACCCAGAACCAGGACTGGAAAGACCAACTTCAGGTGACTGACGGTTGGTCTTGAACCTGCCTGTTAGTCTTCCTGGCGGGTTATGATTATACCTTTTTGCTAGAGTAAATACCTTACAACTTTTTACACTCTGCCTTCTATCTTAACATTGTAGACGAGGTGTCAACATTGGTTTTATACTTTTTTGTTTTACCTTCATTTCCATTTGTGTCTTTTATTGCATTTTTACATTTTTACCGGATGTTTGGCGCAGATAGCCTCGTAGCTTTGTGCCATAAATCACTAAATCAATCAATTAACTGACATGAGAATAACCAGTCAACCTCTCAGAAAATACCCAGAGTGTTTTTATCAGCTATTTTAATATGTGAAAAGGCTACCACATTCTTTCAGTCCAAGATTTTGAGAAGGTGGGTTGTGTCTTTAGCATGCTTGAAGTTTCATATTTTTGTAAAATTAAATGCTAGTTACTAAGTTTAATAAATTACAGTGGAATTCTATGATATTGGTTTAATTATTTATGATTTTTGGTTATTCAACTGTGTATTTACCCCCAAAAAAAACATTTGTTTCATATCCTTCACTTGCAAAATCTTAAAAGGTTTAGCAACTTATGTCCAGCAGCGACCAAGTTCAAAGGTTGTAGTCAGAAGAGATAATTGTTTTCTTTACTTTTTCATTTGTTGTTCTGTCTTTTAAGAAAAATAATTTTAATAATTTATTCCAAATAGTAACAATCTTTATACATATTACTTACAATAATTGAAATGTGACTGTATATTACAAAATACAAGTCCACTAAATCACAGTTAAGACAGGGAAGACTAAAGGTTAGTTTTATATTACTGGATATGTAACAAGTGAACATGCACTGTGTCAATGCAAGTTATGTAATGTTAGGTTGGCATGACTGGAAGGTAAATATAATACAAAATAATAAATGTATAACATTTTGAGACTTAAAATACTTAGACTAAACACTTATATTTTCATGTTAAAATATGTAATGATTGTAGCATGGATAATGCATCTATATTCTATGTTTAGATGATGGTTTCAAGTTTGGTCAAATGACAGACCCCATATAGTTTGAGTACAGAAAATATAATATAAATGTTTTAAATGTATTTAGGAGATTTTGGAGTTTACACAAATGATATTTGAGATTTTTGAGATCAAGAATAGCTTTTTAATAACAACATGAAATCACTTTGCACTCAGACTAGAAATGAAACACTGTCAGACTAGAAACGAAACATGAAATCACTTTGCACTCAGACTAGAAATGAAACACTGTCAGACTAGAAACGAAACAGTTTCCACAAACAAATTCTTAGTGAAAAATATTTCATTAAAAAAAAACTTGATTTTTTTGTGTACAAAGTACTTGTAATGTTTACTAAAAATCTACCAAATTTGTGAAGATACATATGTTGTATCAAAAGTTATAGTGCAAATATTTGACATGCTAATGTGCAAACAAACGTGTGTATATTATACTGAGCCCATAGCAAAAGGGTTAATAGAATGTCAAATTATAGAAAAAAACACATGCAGACATACTCACATTTACTAATTTAAATGTTTCCTTGCTGATTTTGCATCTGTTTAACACATTTGATGTCATGTGCCCCGTGCTGGATCACAACTAATTTTTAGTTATGGACCTTGTGGTACACCGATGGGTCATAAAGAATTATCTTTCAAACCCATATTTCTCTTTTGACATATGTGTTCAGTACACTTTGACCACTCCTTGGTTTCTCTTGAATGTTTAATTTTGTGTGTCTGTGACAACCAACATGTTGATAATTTTATCTACCATCCACTTTGGCAGGGAAATAGGAGTTTGTCTGTTTTCTAACTTTGTATTACTTGTGAGTCACTTTCTCTTAGTGCACAAAAGTTATAAGAAAATTGGCTGTTAAAGATAGCAGTAATTATGTTTGTTTGAAATTTTCCCAAAATTCAGTTTGGTTTTTATTTCCTGTTCACATTTGAGTTTTGAGACTTCTTGCACCATAAATTGAAATATTTTCTTTTTCTTTTACCAGAGTAGAAACTGATAGTCATAGAACTTAGAATACATAAATGAAAAATGCTGTCAATTGTAACTGTGTTTTAATTTATTGATCGGGAGATGATAAGTAATTATCTGGTTACACAAGTTTGAAAGACTTCATTAGTTTTTTTTCCTGTAAGGATAGGTGTATAAAGTTGTTTTTGCACTGTATCAATGAATTGTATTGGGAGAATAATTTAATTGTTTGGTATAGTGATGTCACACCTTTCTTCTCTGGGGTGGAAGATTTATGGATATGTTCCTGCATTATATCAATAAATTATATGAGGGAATTATTTATTAGTTAGATATAGGGGTGGTGTAATTTTCTTGTGTAGGTGGAGGGTTTATGAAATTGTTTATGTATTATATCAATTAATTATTTAGGGGGATCATCTAGTAGTTAGGTATAGAGATGTCACAATTTTTTTCTGTATGGTTGAACATTCATGCAGTTATATTTTGGGGAATCATTAGATAGTTGGATATAGAAATGTCAGAAAATAATTTACTGTTAATATCTTGTAATTTCATGTACAGAACTCTTTTTACAACATGACTAAATATCTGTGGAAATAAAATTATTGTTCTCTAACCAGAATGGAGATCTTACAAACAATTGAGAAAACACCACGGTTTTTTATTGTAATAATATTTATATTTACAGAATGGATTGTTAAACAGTTTTTGTTATATATTCAGAGGGTGGGGCAATATTCAAACCAAAACAAAGGACAGTGAACCTGCCTCCAAAGTTTTCTTGTTAGAGTTGAGAAAATAGTCAAGCTTCCACAGTCAGACTTGGTGGGTTTAATATTTGTACCTTTAAGCCATACTGCAGACTTGCAGCTACTTATATATGTTCCTTAATAAGTGAATTGTGGTTGACAGCAACCACTCTGTCTCACAGAATGTCTGCAAGACTGTGTGTGTCAATCTCGTTGGTAACCTGTTGTCAGTATCACCAGCAAGTGGCAATAAGTTCACCCTAATCATACTGTATCGGGGCTCAAGGGATGTTGACATATCTGTATCGGTCTCTCTGATGATTCAAGTGAGAATTGCAGTGTTAAAAATCTGAGAAGCCACCATAACAGCAATGTATTTTTAATTATTAGCTACACTGTATGTATCTATAGACTTTAAGAGAAGCTTTTGACAATCCTGGCTATTTTTATTGGAATTGAAAATTCAGTTTTTAATAAGTAGTGTAGAGTTATAAAGTGAATAAAAAAATTTGTAAATACATATGATGAATGAGTAGAAAAACAATTATGTTCATCATTCTCCAGCTACCTCCCCACATATGTGGGTATTCTGATATATATATGTATATTCTCTTTTAATCAAAAGTATTTTCTGTATTTCCTCAGGGTGGATTGAAGAAACACATCAAACTACATGAATTTGGCCGCTCCTTTCCATCAAAGGTAACTGTGATAAAATTAAGACTCGTTCTTGTTTGTATCTCTCTGAATGAATGACAACAGATTGATTGCTGATGTTTGTTTTAGTTTGTCTTTTTCATGTTAAATAGAAAAATATGGTAATCCAGTAAAAAAATTAAGTAATTATTCTTCATTTTAAAATTTTCCCTCAGCTCAGTGATGTTTGTGCAACTTTTGTGTGATTCACTTGGCTAAGATGGAAAATTAAAATGTTATTAAGAGATCACACTCAATCATAAAAACCTTCAAGTTTTCATCTTGGTACCAGTTAAATCTGACAGTTGAGAAAAGGAACTAGTTACTTAACTGCTATCTGTTGACTTGTTACATACCCTTTCTAATACCCCCTGAAAGTGTTCAGTTGTTTAAGTATGATCTGCCAAAAGTTTCATCTCTTGGAGTAAACTTAAAACAATAAAAAGTTTTTGTCATAAAAACTACAAGAGTGAAGTTTGAGCTAACAGTTTTGTAATTAATTACAAATGCTTAAAGTAGATTTTTCTTTTAAATTTTGTTACTTTAAAAGTAAATTAATACATATACTGAACATATCTCTACTGAATAAATATGCATTGTTTTACAGAACAGTTGAGTTTAAAACGTGCCTAAACGTTTGTTATCAGGCAAGGAAAAGCTACAATAGCTGTATTGTAATCTAATTGCTGAATTCAATAAAGTTTATAAATTATTTTTAAAAGATATATTTTTTGATACATATAACCAACTCAGGTTTTGTCATGTTATAATCATGTCGAGTGAAGAAAACATCAAAATAAAACAACTTTTTAAGACAATTATTCTATGGGGTATTTTAGGTTTAAAATTTATTCCAAAATGATCTTGCCTTATTCTCACCCTTTGTCTGAATCCTGTTCTGCTGTATAAGTTTGTGCTAATAGTGAACCATTATTTAATGCCCCATCAGTTTTGCACTGTTTTACTTCATGTACTGTTCATGTGACTATCCTCTACCAATCATAATGCAACATCTGTACAAGCACAACTACTTCCCTCTACTATACTAGAACAGGCCTCACTTTCTTGACTGGCATTCTAGTGTAGATGTGTTATGAACCTGATGGCCAATCACTAATCTCGACCTAGCTAGATTCTTACCATGTAGTGGTCACATCTTCCATGTGTATTTCAGTGAATTTGTTCTCATCTGGGAACACCACATATAGATGTGTTTGCCATTCACTGGAATCCTAAAATTCCATCCTTTTGATCTCTCATTCCACTTTCTTCATCTGTGAGAATAGATGTGTTCAATCAGGATCAGAGTGGACTTCACCTATTTCACTACCCTCTAATCAGTCTCCTCTCCATAATCATTTACCTTATCCAGATTGTATGTTTTCTTGTCCTACTCTCTACTTGGTATTGGCCTATTTGGACACAGTTATCTCTGTTCTAACCCTTACTAGAACATCATCCCCTCCAATGAGCACAGCCCTAGTGTCTCTTCCAACAACTGCAATTGGGACAGTTCATTCTAACTTCACCAAACTCCATCCCCTCAGTGTGGATTACTGAGGATGGTGAGGTGACCTCCCAGAGAAGGTTCTGTTCTTTCAGTTTACCTCTTCTGGGATCTAAACATCCACCTATTTGTTTGCCACACATAGCAACCTGTGAAGGAGAGGAGAGGATCCGGTGGTTGAGAGGTCCAACCCTAACACACCACTTTGGCCTTGAATTCCTGTAGACAGGCATCTTTGTGGTGGCCTTCCTTGGGTTATTAATCAGCTGGTCCACTCGGGCTAGGGTTGACCAAGTACCAGTGTTGGATGTTCTCGATAGGTGTTGTGGACATTGTATCTGATAGTGGTGTTTGGGTATAGTGCTCACATAACCCTGGCATTGCTGTAGTGGCCTTGTTTGACATTGCAGTGTGTCCTTTCATAGGGCTCCATGGTGGGTGACATCAGTGGGCACAAAATTTTTCTTTATCATGGATACTCCAATTAAAATTCTTAATAAAATAGTGAAAAAACAGTCTTGAGGTAAACGACCACATCTTGAAGATTATGAGCAGAAATTGTCACCATCCGTATCACCTGTTGTTCCTCATTTTCTTATAGTGCAATCACTTTCAAACAAACCTTAAGGGCAAATGTTTCCCTTTTTCATTCAGAAGGGACTAGAGGGACTTGCTGGCTTTCCAAAGTCAGTAAAAAAACTTCAATCTATCTGGTGACATATTGGTGGAAACATCCACATCTCAACACATTGAACTCCTCTCGAATTCAAAGGCAATTGAGGATATACCTACAGAGGTTACACTTCATGCTACTTTGAATTCAACACACAGGGTTATTGTTGAGAGGTAATTGAAGAACATCCCAGAGTTGGAGATTCTCGCTGGTTTCTCCACCCAAGGAGTTTCTGCAGTGAAGCGTATCTCCACTCGCAAAGATCGGGCCTGGGATACTTTTTGTAGGTATCCTTGAACATCGCTTTTCAGCAGGCCCATGCACATGCTCAATGGATAAGACGTCAAAGCCAGAAGGAATCTGGGATTAAGTTCACAACCAGCATATCCTCCACCACCAGATCCAAAGTCATATGGGACAAGATTTGAAAGGTCAGTGGGCAGTATCTCTCTCTCCCCTACCGATCTTGCTCGCTGATGGCCTGGAAGTAACTGATACCCAGAGCATTGTCGATACTCCAGATAAAAGTTTTTGCTGGGTATCTAGCTCTTCTTCCGCCTTCTTAGCCATCAAGACTTGGGCAGAACAATCACCTCTTTCTTTTCAAGCTGATTTACTCCATGACTATAATTGTCCCTTTACACTGGTGGAACTTAAACTGGCCTTTCGTCAGTCTGGCAGTACTGACGTCAAAGCCAGAAGGAATCTTGGATTAAGTTCACAACCAGCATATTCTCCACCACCAGATCCAAAGTCCTAGGGGACAAGATTTGAAAGGTCAGTGGGCTGTATCTCTCTCTCCCCTACCGATCTTGCTCGCTGATGGCCTGGAAGTAACTGATACCCAGAGCATTGTCGATACTCCAGATAAAAGTTTTTGCTGGGTATCTAGCTCTTCTGCCTCTTCTTCCGCCTTCTTAGCCATCAAGACTTGGGCAGAAAATTTCACCTCTTTCTTTTCAAGCTGAGTTACTCCATGACTATAATTGTACCTTTACACTGGTGGAACTAAAACTGGCCTTTCGTCAGTCTGGCAGTACATTGGTTAGACCTGATGAAATACACTATGAGATGCTGCACCATGGGTTACGTGGCCATTTGCCCACTTTTATCAAAATTTTTAATGGACAGGAGATTCCAAGTTCTTGTGGGTTTGACACTTTCCCGTTTTTTTCTATAGGAACTTGGAGTCACAATTTTCAGTTTAAAAATTAATGCCATCACTGAACAACTTCCTCCCACTGTTGCAAATGGGTTCTATGTCGACGACTTTCACATCTCACGTCAGTTGTTGAAACTGGCAGCTACAGAATTCTCTCAGTTGTTTACTGAGGTGGACCACAGCAAATGGCTTTACCTTCTCTCTCTTTAAATCCTTTTGCAAACATGTTGCTGCCAATGAGGTATTCACCCTGATCTTGAACTCTGTATCGGTGAGGTTGTGCTGCCTGTGGTCTCTGAGACTAAGTTCTTGGGGCTTATCTTTGACTGGAAGCTAACCTTTATACCACACATCTAGCAGCAACGGGTCAAATGTACAAAAGCACTGAACATCCTCTGTGTCGTCTCTACCACTACTTGGGGAGTGGATCAACATTTTATACTAAAGATATATCGTGCTCTAATTGGTTTGAAACTCAACTCTGGATCACTGGTCTATGGCTCTGCCAAACCATTGGCCACAAAGATGCTGGACCCCATTCATCATCAAGAACTTCAGTTTTGCACTGGGGCTTTACACACTTCCCTAGTTCAAAGCTTGTACATAGTCTCATAAACCTTCTTTGTACCTCTGCCATTTGCAACTGTCTTTACTATGTTTTGAAACTTCGTTCCTTACCAAAGCATTCCACCTGAGGTTGTATTTTCCTTCCTCAATGGGCCATGCTTTTTCAGATCAGAATGTCTGCCATTGCGACATAATTAGCCTTCGTATCCAGGGGCAGGAAGATGAATTGGGTCTGTTGTTGGATAACATTGCTGTATCCACTGGTCAGCCCACCTCACCATGGCTTCTTACAGTCCCCTATCGTGACTTATCTTTAAGTCATCTGAGAAAAATAGACACTCCTGATTGGAAATACTGTCTGCTATTTGCTGAACATCTTTCAAACTGTCCTCACGTTCCTATTTATACAGATGGTTCGAAATCAGGTGACTCTGTGGGCTCTGCCATTGTTTGTTGTGGTTCAGTGGTTGCTTACAGAATCCCCTCTACAGCTTCTGTGTTCACTGCTGAACTGTATGCCATTTCTCTTACCCTGGATCACACAAAAGATAAACAGTACTTGAACTGCACGATTTATACCGACTCTCTTTGTTCTTTACTGGTCCTGGAATCACTTCATGTTGGTTCACACCCTGTTCTTGCCAATATTCAAAACTGACTGGCCCATTTTTCTGTGACATCTACTTCTATCCAGTTTTTCTGGATACCGGTCCACAATGGTATTCACGGGAACAAGCTTGGCGACACTCCAGCTAAGTCTATCTGCTCTGGCACTATCACTGCTGTGCCTGTCCCATACATGGACTGTGGTCCTGTATTCGAGGTTCAGCTCCATGCCAGCTGGTAGTCGACTTGGAGTGAGCAACGCAAAAACAAGCTTTTCCAAATAAAATCCTGTATTGGACTTTAACCATCTTGTTACCATAAGGATCGAAAAGAGGAAGTTGTTTCAACTGGACTACGCATTGGTCACAATGTTTTAACTCATCATTTTCTTTTATCTGGAACTGATGCACCAGTGTGTAGTTTGTGTAACACTTAGATCACAATAAGCCACATTTTACTTTCTTATCATTGTTGTGATTTAAGACAATGGCACCATTTCAAGCATGTTTTGTTCCAAGGTTTATCCATAACGTTAGACAGTTGTTATTGGTGATGGCATCACTGTCCACCTTGATTGTGTTTTTAGTTTTTTAAAGGCCATCAATCATTTTAATGCCATTTAAGTTTATTAATATATACTTTACACCTTTTTTAATGTGGCTCCCTTTTAAAAATCACAGCTCATCTTGTTCAGTTTGAAATTAGAATCTGACCTAAGCATTAAGTAACTCAACCATGACTGGAAAGGCCAACTTCAGATGACTGACAGTGGTTTTTGTACTTACCTCTTAGTTTTCCTCGTGAGTTATGATTATTACAGTCATTCTACAAAAAGTCCTTTACAACTACTGTAGTTTTTCTCTTGATGATTTAGACTAGATGTAAACATTGGTTTTATGCTATTTATTTATTTTTTTAAAGCTTTGTTTTGTTTCACCTTGTTACGTTTTTTATGTGGACTGAACCCAACAGAAAGACACAGATAACCTTATATAATTTATTACAATAAACTATTATATATGTGACAGATATAAAATAAATTATATAATAACAATGACAGATATTCAGTTTCAACCTTCAAAGTTAATTACAATACAAAATGGTACTGGCCTGTGTCCAATATAATGATCCAGAATGAAAGTCCAAAAGTTCAGATCAGAAATCCAAAATTCCAGTCTAGGGTGTGAATTTGGTCCCACGAAGAAATTCCGAAGTTTGAATGGAGAAGTCCAGAAACAATTCACAGTCCAATAAATTTGACGAAGTTCTTTTTACGATGTTTTTGATGAATGTCTCAAATTTGTCATTTTCCAACTTGCCCCAGTCTCCCCTAAACAGTCCTATACGTGTTGACCTTCAGTATAACCAGTAATTCGAATGAATTGTAAATATTGACGAAATAAAATCATAGCTTTTGTAAATCTAGCTCCAGTCACAAATCCAAGTTGAATAAACACACAGCAAACGTTGAAAAATTCTCAAACGACGACAACATCTCTTGAATCGAATGAAAATGAATGACTGACTGACTCTCCTCGCATCGCCGTCTGTTTATATACTAGTAGGCCTGCTGTATTCTCGAACAATCACGTAACTTCCGCAGAATTCCAGAGTAATCTGGATTCATCTTGTACAGACACCAGGCCAAAATACATTTTATTTATAGATAAATGATCGATCTACCTAATTCTAGAAATTTCTACATGAATAACAACATATTTTATTGATTTGAACTTCGAAACAGTAATATAAACAACAACAACAAAAAAATTTCGATCGATAGATATGGAAATCAAATCCAAACACAACACGACATGGCATTCCAAACGCTTTATACATAACACACCTTAATTTCCTTATATGAATTTTACATTTTTACTGGATCTTTGGCCAAGATAGTCTCGCTGCTTTGTGCCATAACACACCAAATTAACCAACCAACCAAATTCCATCTTCACATGTGGCTTTTGTCTATTCCAGTGTTTTGCCTCAGCTTGGAGATTCATCCCTAATGTAATGTCTGTTTTTCCTATTCCATTTGGCCTTCCTCTTTGCAATAGAGGCAATAGTCTGTCTTCCAACCTAGGTCTGTTCACCATGGCTTTTTGCACCTTCTGTTTTTCAGTACCTTATCTTTTCCAGTTTATCACCTGGTTGTTTGTTCAGGATTTATCCATAACAACTGTTTCTAGTTATAAGGTTTGAACATTTTCTGATTATTTCATTTCTGAAAAGCTTTCTTCTCTGTCCTTTCCACTTCTTTTATCTTCTCTGTCCTCCACATTTTTTTGTTTTGCCATACTGAACCTCAGTTTTGTCCTTCATGTCTCATCCAGTTCTCCATTTGAATCCATTGCTACATGTTTATTCCTTGTTCTGATTTTCCTTTAGGTCCTCTTTCTCTTCCTTGCTTGAGGTCATCATAATTCCAATATTTATGCCATGAATGTTTCTGTATCCTTTCCAATTTATGTTATGTTATTCTTTATTCTTATTGGGTCTTCCTTCTATAGATATCTGCTGCTCTGGCAGGTGATTTGGCCTTTTCTTCTATTTCCTAACTTTCCATTTTCCCTCTGTACTTCAATTCTGCTCCATGCAAACTTCATTGTCTGTTTAATTGCTCGAGATATTATGTGGCTCTTAGCTTGCACTGCCTCCTTTCATGTTATCATTCCAGTCTATTTGTCCCATGGATTCCCTCTGTGGTCACTATTATACTCATTGGTTGGGTTTATCAACTCATACAACTGGCATATTTTGACTTGTCCATGGAAAGTTGCCATATGCATAAATTTTTTTCCCACCAATCTTGTCATATAACTGTCTTTAGCTGCTCACCTTTGCCAGCTTTTGGAGGAGATTGTTTTCACATTGGTATGTGGACAACTCCCAATGCATTTATTGGCTGTGTCTTCCCCAAAAGGCAGGTAATGTCTTAGCTGTGTTTTCCTTCTGTGGCAATTCTACACAAGTCCATTCACCTTTGACTGGGATATGTTGAAATATTAATTTTTCTATACATTTTTAGTTTATACATACAAGAGGCAGATAATGTCTTGGCTGTGTCTTCCTCCTGTGGCAATTCTACACAAGTCTGTTCACCTTTGACTGGGGTATGTTGAACTGAGATATGTTGAAATATTAATTTTTCTATACATTTTTAGTTTATACATACAAGAGGCAGATAATGTCTTGGCTGTGTCTTTCTCCTGTGGCAATTCTACACAAGTCTGTTCACCTTTGACTGGGGTATGTTGAACTGAGATATGTTGAAATATTAATTTTTCTATACATTTTTAATTGATACATATCATACTTCAAGATCCCACTTGGTCAGTGACTTCATGATTGGGTATGCTTCATATTGTATTTGCATTAGATATAAATAATTCTGTAATGCTCATTGTTGAAATGGGATGTTTCTGCAAGACCACTGGCAGCTTGTCCAGTATTATGTGTATCTGTATTTTGTTTTTTTCTATTAAAAGTTACTAATTTCATTTGTAAGGGACCATCACTCATGGACCTTATGAGTAAAGCAGATGGGTATTTCTGCCTGTCCCTATTTACCCACTATTCCTACAATAAGAATTTTTCTGCTTTTCAAAATAAGGAATTGCAGACATCCATTGTACTATCTCGTGTGTCATTCCTCTGGGCTCACCAGTGGATATTCCCCCCTTTCTTTTTGCGGAGCATAAGAATCCTTACCATTTTCAGTTCCCAGTCATTGGAGTGGTAAAAAATGGAGGTTTCCTCCTGAATAGGTTTAGAAAACAAAGCTTTCTAGTCACTGTGTACCCACTTGAGAAGAGGAATTTAGTTATAATCATTACAATCTCAAACAATGAATAATAATATTCAGTATCCAACCCAGATTTCTATTATCATGAGATTCTCGTGCAAAGTGCTTCTTGATATTTTCTGCCTGCATGGATCACACTTGGCATACTTTGATGTAACCTAAGGCACTTTCGTTGGATGTTTTATTACATGGGCTGACTGAACTTGGCTTATTCTCATGTAACCAGGGTACCACAATTCCTTGGATGAATTGTTCTTCTTGTTATGCAAGCAGCCTTCACTGAATGTTCTTCACTCAGATGGACCTAACATGGCATAATCTGATTTATCCCAATGTGCTTCCCTTGGATGTTTTGCCCAGATAGACTACATTTGAAATATTCAGATACTAATACACGTTTGTTGTCTCTTCCACTTTAGATTTGCTATATTTACCAGTGCCATACTGTTTCAGGTCATGGTTCTACAGCACTTGCCCTCTAATTCTGTATTGTGTGCCTGCCAGTTTGGTTCTGTCCTCTTTTTGTTGATATGGTAATTACTGATTGAAGAGCACATGTTTCAAAGTAGTGCTATACCCAACAGGTGTGCATTATTTTCATATTCTTGTCCACCTGTTCTTTAAGTGTCGTCACTTTTTGTGTGATAAGATATTGATGCACCTTCACTGGCTGCTTCACCTTTGTGGTGTTGAATTCTAGCTTTCAGCTAAAAGGAAGTAAGACTGTTTTGAAAGTTAACTGAAAATGTATTACCAATAGGTTCTTACCACCAATGAACCACTTTCCACCCCTTGGTGTGGATTCCTGTACGTGGTGAGGGGACCTCCCAGGGAAGGTCCTGTTCTGTCTGGTTACCTTCTCTGGGATCTAAACATCCACCCACATGTTTGCCGTGCATGGCAACCTGTAAAGGGGAGGAGAGGATCCAGGTGGTTGAGGGGTCCAACCCTAACACACCACTTTGGCCTCGAATTCCTGTAGACGGGTGGCCTTTGGGTGGACCCCTTGGGTCAGTCAGCTGGTCCATTTGGGCTAGAGTCAACCACGTACCAGTGTTGGAAGTTCTCAACGGGTGTTGTGGACAATGTGCCTGATGCTGATGTTTGGGTATAGTGCTCATGAAACCCTGGCATTGCTGCATTGTCCTTGCATGACTTTGTAGTGCATTCCCATCTAGGGCTTCATGGTGAGTGGGGTCAGTGGGTTCCAAAATTTTTCCTTTTTCGTATGGATCCTCCAAAAAATTTAAATAAAATTGTGAAAAAACCATCAATGGGTAAGCGACCATGTCTTGAAGACTCTGAACAGCAATCTTCAACATCAGTAACACACATATACCTCATTTTCTTATATTACATTCTCTTTCGGAAAAACCTTTAGAGCAAATGTCCCCCTTTTTTTATACAGAAGGGATAAGAGGGACTTGCTGGCTCTCCAAAGTCAGTAAAGAAGCTTCGATCTGGTGACATATTGGTTGAAACATCCACATCCCAACACAGTGAACTCCTTTTGAAATCAAAGGCAATTGGGGATATACCTATTGAGGTTACACCCCATGCTACTTTGAATTCTTCAAGACGAGTTATTGTTGAAAGAGATTTGAAGAACGTTCCTGAGTCAGTGATTCTCGCTGGTCTCTCCACTCAAGGAGTTTCTGCAGTGAGGCGCATCTCCACTCGCAGAGATGGAGTTACACTGCCAACAAATACCCTCGTTTTAACATTTACTTCACCACGTGCTCCTGCCACCATCAAGGCAGGTTATCTCATTTGCAGGGTTTGGCCATACATTCCAAACCCTCTTCGATGTTTCCAATGTAAGAGATTCGGCCACTTAAAGACATCTTGTCGTGGTTCCCTGACATGTGCTATTGTGGAGGCAAGGACCACGATGCCTGTGACTGTGACATGAACCCACATTGTGTAAACTGCAATGGATCTCACCCCTCTTACTTTCATTGTTCCCCAAAATGGTTGGAGGAAAAAGAAGTGCAGAGTTTGAAAACGATACATAACATTAAATATCCTGAGGCTCGGAAATTGCTGCCCACCACTCCATCTTGGACATATGCTGCTGCACTTCATTCCCCAACTACAGTGGGCGTGCAGACAGATGTCTCTGTGCCTCCAAGAGAATCGTTTTCAAAACAAATGAAAAGCCTTTTGATCTCCGTGTTTAAAAAGGTTGATGAATCGACTTTCACGCCCATCTCTGTTCCTCCCATACCTTCCAACAAACCTCAAGATCCATGTCCTTCAGTTTCAAATAGAGGCATTTATTCTGATACATTTTTTTCTCCCACCCCAAGAGACAAAACAATTATTTGTTCACGTCCTCAGTCACTGAATTTCCCTTCCAATAACAAAAACAAAGATCCCAAGATTCCATCAAATGACTGTCCAATTGCTTTGATGAGCTGTCTCTGTAAGACCTTATGAAGGATAGTTAATGGTCGTCTTGTTTGGTTCCTCTAACCAAACAACTTTCTCTCACCCACTCAGTGTGGGTTCCGACGACAGTGCTCCACCACAGACCACCTAATTCGTCTTGAAACATCTATCAGAGAAGCCTTTGTCAACTGCCAACATCTTGTATCAATATTCTTTGACATAGAGAATAAGACACAACATGGGGGTATAGCGTTTTGCGAGACCTCCATGCATGTAGGTTACGTGGCCATCTACCCATGTTTATTAAAAAGTTTTTAATGGACAGGAGATTCCAAGTTCGTGTGGGTTCGACACTTTCCTGTTCTTTTGCACACGAACTTGGAGTCCCTCAAGGCTGCGTATTGAGTGTCACACTTTTCAGTATAAAGATAAATGCCATCACTGAACAACTCCCTCTCACTGTTGTGAATGGGCTGTATGTCGATGACTTTCACATCTTATGTCAGTCGTTAAACATGAGATATATTGAGCGGCAACTACAAACTGCCCTCAATCGTGTACGAAAGTGGACTCTGGCAAATGGCTTTAATTTCTCTCTCTCTAAAACTGAACTTCATATTGGTGAAGTTTTTCTGCCAGTAGTCCCAGAGACCAAGTTCTTGGGGCTTATCTTTGATCGTTAGCTGACCTTTATACCACACTTAAAGCAGCTTTGGGTCAAATGCACAAGAGCACTAAACATCCTCCATGTCCTCTCTTCTACCAGTTGGGGGGCAGATTGCTGTTCAATGTTAAAGCTATATCATGCTCTTATTCGATCAAAACTTGACTATGGATCAATGGTTTATGGCTCTGCCAGACCCTTGGCTTTAAAGATGCTGGACCCCATTCATCACCAAGGACTTCGACTCTGCACTGGAGCTTTCTGTACCTCTCCAGTTCAAAGCATATACATTGAATCTCATGAACCTTCTCTACACCTTTGCCATTTGCAACTATCTTTACAATATACTTTGAAACTTCGTTCCTTACCAAAACATCCCACTTGGGAATGTGTTTTCATCCCTCGGTGAGCAGTACTTTTTCAGAACAGACGATCTGTCATTGCTCCATTTGGCTTTTGCATCTGGGCGCAGTTGAATGAATTGGGTTTGTCTTTGGATAACATTGCAGAATCCATAGGTCGGCCCATCCACCATGGCTTATTACAGCCCCCAAATGTGACCTTTGTTTCAGTCACCTAAAAACGGCAGATACTCCAGATTGGAAGTACCGTCTTTTATTCCATGAATATCTTTCAAACAATTATTCAGATCCCATTTATACAGATGGTTCCAAATCAGGTAATTCAGTGGGCTCTGCTATGGTTTGCTATGGGTTAGTAGTTGCACGCAGAATCCCCTCTACAGCTTCTGTGTTCACTGCTGAACTGTATGCCATATCTCTTGCCCTGGATCATATTGCAGCTGAGCAGTACTCCAACTGCACTATTTATACTGATTCGCTTAGTTTTATACTTGCCTTGGAATCGCTATACATTAGCTCACATCCTATTCTTGCTAATATTGGAAATCGACTGGCCCATTTCTCATTAACAACTACTTCAATCCAGTTTTTCTGGATACCAGGCTATGTTGGTATTCGCGGGAATGAGCTTGCAGACATGGCAGCTAAATCTGTCTGCTCCAGCATTATCACCCCTATGCCTATTTCGTACATGGACTATGGTGTTGTCTTCAAGGCTCGTCTTCGTGCCAGCTGGCAGTCCACTTGGAGTGAGCAACATGACAACAAACTTTTTTAAATCAAACCCAAAATTGGACTTTGGCCATCTAGCTTCCGTAAAGTTTGGAAGGAGGAAGTTGTTCTCATGAGGCTACACATTGGTCACAGTTTTTTTAATTCATCATCTTCTTTTATATGGAACTGATGCACCAATGTGTAGTTTGTGTAACACTCAAATCACTATTAGCCACGTTTTACTTTCTTGCCATTGTTACAATTTTCAACCACGGCAATATTTTAAACATATTTTTCTCAGGGTCAGTCTGTAACATTGGACAGTGTTATTAATGATGGTGACTCTTGTCCACCTTGATAACGTTTTTAATTTTTAATGGCCATTAAACTTTTTAATCTCATTTAAGTGTTGTATATTTATTCATTACACCTTTTTAATTGTGGTTCCTTTTTTACAGTTTTAATCTCTCTCATTCAATTTGACTTTGGATAATGGCCAGAACATTAAATAACTCGACACCAGGACTAGAAAGGCCAACTTCAGGTGACTAATGCTACTGTTTGAACTACTCGTTAGTCGTCCTGGCGAGTTGTTATTATACTTTTGCTGCATATCATTTCACACTTTTACTACTTTACTTTTTAGTACTGGCCATATTGACTCATAACTCGGAACCAGGACTGGAAAGGCCAACTTCAGGTGACTGACAATGGTTTTTATACTTATCTGTTCGTCTTCCTGGCGGATTATGATCATTACCATTCTGATACAGGTAGTCTTTTACAACTTTGTTGACTGGATGTCAACATTGGTTTTTGCACCATTTTCTGTTTTAATTGCTGTTTTGCTTTTATCTTCAATTACTTTTACAAATTTTACTCCATTTTCTTGACTTTTATCTTTTTACTGGACATTTGGCTATTCATTATTTCGATTTTGCTGAGTGTCTTTTAGAACTTCTATTCTTTTACATTTTGATAATTGCTGCTGTGACACATAACCCTGAACCAGGACTGGAAAGACCAACTTCAGGTGACTGACGGTGGTTCTTGAACTTACCTGTTAGTCTTCCTGGCGGGTTATGATCATTACCATTTTGCCAGAGTAAATATTTTACAACTTCTTATACTCTGCCTTCTATCTTAGTGTTGTAGACTAGGTGTCAACATTGGTTTTATACTGTTTTGTTTTACCTTCATTTCCATTTGTGTCTTTTACTACACTTACTTTATTTTTACATTTTTACCAGATGTCTGGCGCAGATAGCCCTTGCTGCTTTGTGTCAAAAATCACTAAATCAATCATTGAACCACCTCCCACTGTTCTTCCTCACCTTCGAAAATGGGTAGGTACAAATCAGAAACACTGGCATATTGTTCTGTAATAGTAGAGGGAGCTAGCTGTGCTAATGTAGATGGCACTGTATGTTTAGTAAAGGGTAGTTCCATGATCAACACATGTTCTGAAGTGATGTGAACATGATTGGATATAAAAGACTGCTGTAATCTTGGAGAAAATATTTCAACAATGTTTAAACAGTTTGGGATCAAGATAGCTTGTGTGATGGGTGGTAAGTATTTATCAAACATACATTTTCATTAAAAGAAAAGATTAATTATTGGTTCAGAGTCTCAAACTACTCTGGAAATAATTATGAAGTGTTTTGGGTGCAGTAACATAAAAAAAATTTGTTTTTGTTTTCCCAACAGTTATGTACTTATTGGATTAAATCGTCAGTGCACATGTTTGAAAATTTTGTGTGAGTTACTGTAGTGATTAGAATGAAGTAGAAGTCAGTCTGTTATTAAAAATATTTTAAATTTAAATTAGTTCTATCTTGTTAGACTCTATGTAAAACATAAATAGTGTTTCAAAGTTGTATAACTAGTTGGTATTTGCCTCTGAATGGTGAAAAATAACTCAACAGGTTTTAATATTTTACACTTTCTTCTTGTTTTTAGAATCGAAGTAAAAAGAAAAAAAAGAAGAAAACTTTGGCATCTATTCTGTCTGGATACACAGTTGTTGAAGTGAAAGACAAATGACATTTTTTTTCTAAATGCTTCAGTAATGCTCAGCATCAGGTTTAGTTACACAGTATTCACTAGCATTGTCACAGTAACAAGCACTGTTAAATGAAAAGCTGCTGATGAAAGATGAACAATTGTTTTGTTTGTGACCATTAATGGAAGTTTTTCAATAAATACATGCACTTGTCAAGATGGAGGGCTTCCATTTGTAATTGCTCATCTAATTGTACTTATTAGTGTATGTCATGATAAAGACATAATGTCAAACAACTCTTGCAAATTTTGTTAAAGGGGATATCAGTTTGTTCAATTATTGTTGTATTATGTGTAACTAGTAATTCTAGTACCAGTAACATATTTTTCTTCCAGCCTGTAATATAATAACATTTTGGTAAAACAGCTATAATGTGTAACACATACGGTATTTTATATACGTTTTATAACGTGAGACATTTGTTAAAATTTCAGTTTTATAAAATTAGTTGTTTATTGTGTGGAATATACGAGTTAGCTCAACAAGACATTATCAAATACAAATGTACATTATTTTCTCTGAAACAATGAATACAAGTGTTATCTGCATCAGTTTATGACACAAACACAAAACAATAAAGATAGATGTTGGGAATTTACTGATGTTTTCTGTCATATTTATAAATAAGTTGTTCAAACTCTGTTCTATTTATTTTTCTTATAATGAAACATATTCTGAGTTGTGAAAATATATTAAAAGATTTTAGTTTTTCAATAAAACTGCTAGAGTTGGTAATGGATTAACTGGACTGTTGTCATACCAAGGAAGGCATAATTTTCAACTGAATATTAAGTTAAAATAATTTTATTTAGGAACTTTTAGGCACTCTTACCAGGGCCCTCATGTAACAACAATGTACAAATCAATACTTTGGTAAATTGTTGCCCAATAAAGGCTCTGATAAGGGAGCCCAAATCTCACAAATATATACACTAGTGACGTTACTCAAGTTTTTGAAAAAAAACTTTTTCTCCCTTCCATATTTCAGTAGGTAAAAAATATTTTGTAAATTTATGAAATAATCTTAGATTTAAATTTTAAAAATAAACTATGAATCTGTTTCATACCAGGATTTTCTTGTGAACAATGTTTTAATTGGTAAGGATAAATAGGCTTTTATGAAGGATATTTAGATTATCTTATACACATCAGAGTAGCAGACGATAGATGCGTATATTAAACAAAAATTATGGTTTTCACGCTTTCAATTGAGGGTGATGTGAATGCGACGGACAGACAAAGATTTAGTTTTACATGTAGATACACTTCTACAGGGTCATTTACGTTCTCAGAAGAAATACGAAGGTTCAAGAAGTTTTAACAGAATCAAAATAATAAATCACACAATTACCTTACATTAAAGTGACTGTTAAGAACCAAATCATAATTTTTGTTTTTAAAGCAAAACCACTTCAGTCTGTCTGCTGTGTCAATCCTTTATTTCAGCATACAAAAGTCCATAAATTTACCGATGCCCTACCGAGCATTGCTAATTTTTGTCATCAGTCAATATTTACATTTATTGGAAAGCAACTAAAACCAGCTGTCACCCACTCAGATTTTGGAATACTAACTGGAAGGAAAAAAACCCGTTAGGAGTACTTACAGCTTAAATTAGGAAATTGTTTTATGCGTCCCTAATTTAGAAGCGTAAGACCAGAGGGAGGGTAGTTAGTCATCACCGCCAATTTTTGGGCTACTCTTTTATCAATGAATAGTGGGATTGATTTTTACCTTATAACGCCCCCACGGCTGAAAGGGGCGAACCTCAGATTACGAGTCGAGTGCCGTAATCACATAGCCAATGATGAATTCTTCACCATCCCTGAAATCTAGAACCTTACAAAAGGACCAACTCGTGGCTTTTGCCGGCGACTACTTTTCATATAATAGTTTCGGATAATATGTGATGAAATTTTTTTTTCTGAACTTGTATAGTTTTGTTTTTGTAATATTTTTTTAAGTATTTCTTTATTTTATTTACTTCTTCAGTGGTGGCTCAGATGTAAGTTCGAGGACTAACAACTCTAAAATTTGTGGTCCAATCCCAAAATCGCACTGCAAATTGTCCAGTTTGACGATTAACATGAAAAAATAAATCGCATATACTGAAAAATTATTAATAATGATTTGCTTTAGATACCAAACATCTTTTATTTATTAAGATGAAGATTGGCCAGGTACGACCAAATGGATAAGGCTCTCGACTTGTTCGAATTCTCGTCACACCAAACATGTTTGCCCTTTTAGTCTTGGGGTTGTTATTAATGATACGGTCGATCCCACTATTCGTTGGTAAGAGTAGCCCAAAAGTTGGCAGTGGGTGGTGATGACTAGCTGCCTTTCCTCTAGTCTTACAGTGCTATATTAGGAACGGCTGGTGCAGATAGCCCTCGTGTAGCTTTGCGCGAAATTCAAAACAATAACCTAAAACTCATTAATCCTGGTTCTAAAATTAGCAGTATTCACAAACTTTGTTTAAATTTGTAGAAAGTTAACAGGAGAAACAAACATTCTTTCTGCTTTGCGCAAATCCATTAAGTCAGATTCAAAATTCTCTAAAATCGGTTGAAGTATTATGAATTTTCTAAGATGTATTGTTTTTTCATTAAATAAAAACTTTCAAAGACAACAGGGGAAATTCAATTTAGGATATTGTTGTCGTTGACTTTTCGCGCTAAATATACCTAAAATATAATAATCAAAAACATATGTTACATTCATAATATTAAATGTTATTGATTGCTGAGGGTGCTAGTGTTGCACAAAGTTTTAGTGGTTGAAAAGGATCAAGGTAACCTTAAAGCTTGTAAATAGATTTGTTTGTTTTTGGAATTTCGCACAAAGCTACTCGAGGGCTATCTGTGCTAGCCGTCCCTAATTTAGCAGTGTAAGACTAGAGGGAAGGCAGCTAGTCATCACCACCCACCGCCAACTCTTGGGCTACTCTTTTACAAACGAATAGTGGGATTGACCGTTACATTAGAAACCCCCACGGCTGGGAGGGCGAGCATATTTAGCGCGAACCCGCGACCCTCGGATTACGAGTGCACGCCTTAACGCGCTCGGCCATGCCAGGCCCTTGTAAATAGAAAAGTTCTTGTTATGATAATGATCTTGAACTTTGTGTACTACTAATGTTATTGTTACATATATTTGTTTTTGACCGTTATTCGTTTCTTAACCGTTAAAGCTGCATATATACCTAAATATACTAAATACACCTAAAATATAATAATCAAAAACATATGTTACATTCATAATATTAAATGTTATTTATTGCTGAGGGCGCTAGTGTTGCACAAAGTTTTAGTGGTTGAAAAGGATCAAGGTAACCTTAAAGCTTGTAAATAGAAAAGTTATTGTTATGATAATGAACTTGAACTTTGTGTACTACTAATGTTATTGTTACATACATTTGTTTTTGACCGTTATTCGTTTCTTAACCGTTAAAGCTGCATGAGTAATAAATAGTACTCTTTAAACTGGAGACTTTATTAATAACAACATCGTCAAATTAGCGAAATATAAATTTGTAAATAAGGCAAGTACAGACAGTTAAATGCAGTAATACTATTATTAGTAATTAATATATATTATAATATGGATTTTGTTTTAATTAGTGGTAGTTCAACGTAGATGTTTTTTAAAAAGAAATTTATTCGGTGGTATGAAACTTGCAAAAATCACTTCCACTTTCTGGGATAAAATTTAAGTGAATATACAATTGTCATTACCCTAAATGTAATTATGAAGTTTGAAGCGTAAATTTTTAATAATATTTTTTATTCATAAGAGTAAGACGTAAATTAACAATATAAATCTAATCTTCATTTTCAGATCCTAGTGATGAACTAAGTAAATAAGTTGTGTTGTTTAACTTGTCAAAAATTTATTACTAATAACATAGGTTGTGACCCTGAAAACGTTGAGATACTGTTAAGTTTTAATACCTGCTACTACTAATGGTATAATGGATAAGAATCACGGGTTTAGGAGCTTCTAGGTAGTTTTTAAGACTGTTTATATAATTTGGCACACATTTTTGAAAGGGGTTACAAGATCTGTTGTACGTGTTTATAGATTTAAAGTCAAGTTTTTTGAAAGAATGATAATAACACGTTAGAGTATTCATGTTGAGATCAGTCGTGGCAGTGTAATTATTTTGTAATAAGATACAGTTTCAGTTGACAGAATTATTAGGATCAGTTTAAAGTAAATCCTGTACAATAATGTGTTGTGTGTTATTCTTTCTTGGCTCTAATTTTTAAATTTCACATTAAATGTTAGTATATTTAATTTTTTATAGGGAAAAACTCGTGCATTGTGTAAAAAATCTTTGGGTTTTGGTATTTTGTAGTCGAATCCATAAATGTATAAAATGTTAAAGCAGTACTGTGTATCTAAAGTAATCTAATTGTGTACAAGTTTTGATACACAGAGTTCTGATGCCAGTTTGGAGGGTCTTGATAATTACAACCTTAAACTTATTCCACAACGTGTGATGCTCACCAAACACCTGAAGTACAAAGGACACTTTGAACTAAATGGTCTGATCGGAAGTAACAAACCTATAGACTTGCCTAATAAGTGATACCAGATTTAGTGATGATTTTAAAATCTGCATTTCAGGAATGAAAAGGTTATATGGATTGGTTCAGATCTTTTCATTTACTGATGAAAAACAAAAGATGAAGGTTTTTGATTTCTTTGGACTATATTTTGAAGATAATAAGATACAGGTTTGAGATTTGGAAAAATCATTAGGGAAGATGATTAACTTTTTAATTGGAATGTTTGACTTACAGAATAAGTTACCTTGAACAGCTGTAATGGTAGCACTTTGAAGTAGCTTAAGAGTGGAATACATTAATTACATTTTCCACAGGATAAACATTCAAGAAAATTCTTGAAGGGTCAGGTGGTCTTTTGCTATTTGAAAGCTGTTATTTACAATAGAACTTAACTCTAAAGGGTTTTTAATTCAGTTCATTTTAATTCAGAATAACAGGTGTTCAAAAAAAATTTAAGTATATATATATTGATGAGTTTGAACTTTGGAAAAAAACATCTAGCAGGTGAAGGATAGGCCTGAAATGTTTAATTAACCATTTTCACTTAATCTCTTAACATATAATTAAATAACTATTTGAAATGCTATCTTTTAATTGAAAGATGTTACAAGCAAATGTCTTAACCATGAGAGAAAAGTTGCCTGATACAGAGATAGTGATAGAGGTTTGAAGTTGCTTGAAATGTGAGACTGTGTTAACCCTAAAATTTGCCATGATTCATTTCATAGTAATGTGAACAATTTTATTTTTCATTTTAACTAAAGTTAGTTCTTTTAAGTCAATCTATTGGTAAAACCTATTCATTGACATAACCAGTATGCTAATATATGTTATTTCCAGATATAGTTAACGCTGTTCTTCATATCTCATTAAGTGGCACTTTCTTATGACGTTCATCTGCTAACTGTTGATTCTGTTTGTTAAATTTCCTTCTTAGTCACTTGATACCACAAGAACCGTCATGAGCAAACTAGACGTGGTATACCGCAGCATTCTTCTAACAAAGTTTTTTACTAAAGGGTGGGGTAACCCTGAAAAATTAAAAAGGTAAGAATTAATTATTGACATAAGAAACTCTCGCACTTGTTCACTTTTTGGTGTTATAAAATGTTCATATAAATTGTTTTTCAAAAGTTTAAAAATGTAAACTGTGCATTTAATTATGACACTAGTCACAAAATACTGAGAAATTGTAAAATTGTGTCCATGTTGGTGTGGTTTGTTTGTTTGTTTTTATTCATGTGACTCGGCTCTCATTATACTAATCATTTTCCACTGTAATGTTCTGAAATGTTTTTTTATTGCTTTGAAAAAATAGCATGTTTGTTAATTAATATAAAATAGTGAATGAATTTTGTAAGAAATGTTTCATCAGAAAGTTGACCGTTGTACCTTGTAGATCATACTGTAATGTCTTAATTGAGACTTGGGATCACTTAAGTACTTTCTTTGGCTCTGTTTTTACAAATAATTGATTCACTTGGGATTATCGAGAGATAAAGGTCCTTTTTGTTTGACATGTATGTAAATAAGCAAACATGCAAATATAATTACATATGCATGAAAACCCATATTCAGTCAGACATCACATTATAACTTTAAATGCATGTTATTTAACAAAATTTGTTGAGCAGCATGATAATAGATATTTAATTGATTGAGATGGAAGATGGCAACCAAAGGCAATAAAACACAATTACATTAAATCACAGAATGAGATACAAAAGAAGGGGGGGTGGCATATGTAAGGATTTTATACAAAGTAAAGAAAATTAAAACAAATACAGAAGAGTTTTGTAGTTTTGATGAAATCTATAATCAGTAAAGTAATTTTAATTTTTCCTTGGTATTCCCATGTCTTGAAACATCACTTTAAGCACCCATGCAAATTACACAAACATTTATTTTTGTGTATGGTTTTCTTGGATAAATGTCCAAAGTAAGTTGAAAATAGTCACAAGGCATTATAATTGTGAAAGAACATAAAGTGGATGATTTTAAAAATAAAGTTTAAGACACTAATTACCTTGCATCTTATTTCCTAAATTATTTTATGTTTTGTCTGTAGTAATACTTATGCTGTGCTACTTTGCATGTATGCTAGTGGTGATTTAATAAATCACAAATTTAGTTGTGAATTTTGCAGGTAAAGAATGGTGTTTTCAAGTTGTTCTGGTATAATATTACACTCGTATCACTAATAAATACATTGTAAAGCATTCTTCACTTAGTACATTGTTATTATGCCTTTTCTAAAATTGTTGGTTTTATCCATTCACAGGTTATTTGAATTTCGTAAGACTATATCCAATAGAGAAACGTGTCAACATCTTGTATCACCCGATTATCCTGTATATATAGACAAGGTAGAAAGGAAGAAATCTTTTTTTGACTTCGTATGTCATGTTTAATACGAGTGCATATGTTTTGATAAAAGTTTATTGTATCAAGTCGTTTATTGTTTCTTTGTCTATAACTTGAGATTAACTCGGTTTTGTTTTACAGAACCATTTGCATAACTCTTCAGTTTCTTCACCCATGTTTTCAAGTTTTTCAAAAAGTAATTTCTGCTTAATAAATTAAAACTTCCTATTTTCTGTCAGATAAAACTCTTTTTGTTTCACAGTTCACTGCAAAACATTTCCTAATACAAGATGAGTGATTTACTATTAAATAGATTAAAATAGCCAGTAGTTAAAATGAAGAGCAAGCTGGTGTGTGAGATAATTTTGTAATAAATGAAGTAATTAAATATCTGTTATTTGATATTTGGCATGGGGATATTTCACATTAGTATTTTTTACATATACACCCTTGTGCAAATTAATTGAAACAAATTGTCATTTTACAATATTTTTAGCATGGCAGCCAGTGTTGGCTCACTAGACCTGCTGATTTCCTTTAATAGTTATTTTTTCACACAGATGGCATCATTAGCTGTGTTTTACAGTATGGTTAATCTCTTTTTGGGATATATGAGGAAATTTTGAGGAATATAACGTCATTTGAAATTGCATTAGAAGGGCAAAGAGACCAGTCAAAATACAACTTCTTACCAACTCAATGAAGAAAAAATGGTATCAGTGGGATTTAAAATACAAGAACTGGATGCAAGAACAATGGCGGAAGGTGTTATTCAGTGACAAGACACATTTCTTCGTACAGGGGCAAAGAAGTCTGCATGTTCGCAGATCTCTGGGTGAGAAACTTTGAGAATCTCACATCAGTTAGTTCGTAAAACATCCCTTTAAGAAGATGTTTTGGGGCTTTTTCAGCTACTATGGTGTCGGAGGGTTACATATTGTAGAAGGTATGATGTGACGACCACAGTACATCAAAGTTTTAGATAAAAGAATCGTTTCAGAATTGAAAAAGATTTTCAGATGGATCTGGCATTTTTCAGCAAAATCTGGCTCTGTGCCACACATCGAAACTTGTGAAGAATTTTATGACTACAAAGCGAATAAAGGTGCTGAACTGGCCTGGAAACTTTCCAGACTTAAAACCTATTGAAAATCTTTGGGAGATTTGTAAAGAAAGACTTCAGGGAAAAGACTGTACTACAAAGGATAAGCTAATTGAGGCCATAATTGAGGTGTGGTACTGCGATCCAAAATTTAGTAAAGATTGCAGTGGACTCAATACTACAGCAGATTAATGATCTTAAAAATAAAGGTGGTCATATCATGTATTAATGTGTGAGTAATTTTTGGATTCTCAGAAATAAAACACAAAAAAATTGAAAAAATCGTAATTTTCTGTCATGTTTCAATTAATTTCCACAAAAGTGTATAAAGTCAGATTTTTTAGCTAGATCTTTTTTTCTCCACATTACTATAATTATATATATATAAAAAAATAACTTATCATTTGTATTGGTTAGAAATAAAGAGTTCATAGAGAACTAAGAATGTTCATTGTGTAGATTTTTGTTAGATTGATACTGTTGAAACAAGATTTAAGTAAGACTATAGATTCTTTAGTAATGGACATTACTGATGAGCATTTTTATTCTGGTCCAAAGGCTGAAGAATATCCTCAGTACAAAGTCCTAGATGGGCATTTCCTCTCACCTCTCGTTCATCATTTGCCTGGGGTTGTACCAAAAGAGTCTCAGATAGCAAGGTGGGATTTGGTGAGCAGCATTTCATGTATGACAACAACAAATGCTTGCAAAATTCTGTTCAATTCTCAGAAAATCTTGATGTGTAATTTAGTACGTAGTGTCTGAGTTTGGTGTTAACAAATACTAACAAAGTTCTCTCAATTCCCAGAAACTTTAATTTGTGATTAGGTGAATAGTATTTCATGTATAACAGTAATAAATACTTGTAAAAAGTTTCAGTTACCAGAAAGTGTAACTTGTTGGTTTTTAGTAAGTGGTGAATTTCAGTTCCCTTGTTTAATGAAGAATACATGGTCCAACCTTATCTTTAGTAATAACCATGGAAAGTGAACATTAAATAACAGTTCGTAAAGAAATACAACTTAACATAAGGGATTTGATCATGTTGATTGCCTTCCCTTGAGTAAATATAATTTTATTATTTATATATCTACTAAGCAGTGTAGTGTTATTAGTGGTATTAAAATAGTATTTTAGGTTGTTCCAACATAAATAATGAACACAAGTCTAAAGAGGTGTTTGTGTCACTGTACAGGTCAATGGTTAGGTCATGTTTAGATTACTCTGTTCAGACTTAGGTTTATTACCCCAGGAAGGACATCAAATTGTTGGAAAGTGTTCAAAGGAGAGCTGTTAGAATGATATTTTAGATGGTTGTTGTGTGAAAAGAGGCTGAAATTTCTCAAAATGTTTTCTCTTGGAAACAGAAGAGCAAAGGTGGATCTGATTGAGGTGTTTAAGACTGTTAAGAGAGATGATAGTGTTGATATAGTGTTGATGCACCATCTTAATTTCATACTTGGGGGTTGTGGGTGTGTGTTGGCAAGATAGGAGTCATCTTCAACTAAGTTTTATTTTTATAAATAGAGTGGTTGGTCTTTTAAATAGGTTGCCTTCAGATGTGTTGAAAGCAGTAAACATGAAGGAATTTAATAAATATTTGAATGATAAAATATTGCTTGAGAGTTTTTTAAAGTTTAATGGCTGAGATGACATAAAATGAACTAACTGGTCTCCTGTTCTTAAATTTTATATATTTATATGTATATTAATCCTTAAGCAGCAGCCATCATCAATTAATGCTGCTACGTTTAACATTCCTGCTGTTTAAGGGTTAAACGTGACAGCCCAGATACATTATTTTTCATGACCTGTAATTAAGAGTCACAGACTAGATATGTTCATCTAATCAGTTGATCTAAATACCCGAATACAACTATAAATACCAAAAAATTTGACATGGTCAGAAAACTTTCCTAAGTTAATAAATATGACCCTTTCAATATCATTAATGTAAATTAGAAAATTCACAGGCCTCAGCACTGACCCCTGAATCATTCCACTAGAACAAGGGTTAAGACTGAATCATTCCACTAGAACAAGTGTTACGATTGAATCATTCCACAAGAACAAGGGTTAAGATTTACAAGATTCATTAATAATGCCTTTTTGCTTTTTACCCCCATTATAATAGAAATGGTCTTTTCCTAATCTCTGTTGATGTAATTATGTTTAGTAATCTTGTGTAGCATCAAAATCCACACCCTTTCCTTCATCAAAGTATGCTGTATCCATAAATCCTTTCCTTCACCAAAGTATGCTGTATCCATAAATCCTTTCCTTCACCAAAGTATGCTGTATTCATAAATCCTTTCCTTCATCAAAGTATGTTGTATCCATAAACCATTTTGTCCATCTATGTATGCTATATTTATATCTTTTCTTCGTCCAGATAACATTATCAAAATAACATAAATTAATAAAACAAAAATCCCCTTTGCTGAGTCCATGATGGCTTTCACTAAATCGTTTTATAATTCTTGTTTCATTAGAATCTTTAGAATTTTTTCAATTTATAATGACTAACTTGTCTATAATTTTCAGAGCAATTCTTATCACACAATTTTAAAAATTAGAATGACATAAATTCTCAAATTTTGATCACTTGCATACTCAATTTTGGCTTACCAGAATGAGAGATCATCACATTTCTGCTCTTTTATCATGTTTAAAGCAAAGAAGAAAATGACATTTTATTCTTTGATAGACTCGCCAGATAGCCCATTGTGGCTTTACTATAAGAAACACACACATGCACACATTTTATTTGATCATGGTTCTTTGTATATTTTTAATCACTTGTTCTTTTTACTTACTAAGTGATTATGTAATAGGCAAGTTTAATCAAATTGTGTAAACAAAGTAAAATATTCATTTTTTTCATATTTTTGTAAATTCTATAGAAATGCAGTAAAGAACTGTTTATTTTGGGATTTTGAATAGAATTGTAGGTGTTTATTAATTATGTCTTTTAATATAAAAACATGCTATTATTATCCCAGACTATTAGCTTCTTGTACTTTCTTGTGTGAAGGGTTAGGCCTTTTTTTATAATTTCACAAGGTTTTCAAAGGTTATTACCACTCAATCGTTCTTCCTGTTTATTTCAAATTAAATTTGGTGGGAGTTTTTGTTTTAACAGTGCAGTTCATCATCCTTTGTTAAATAGGTAAATGTGTGGACCAAGTTATACAGGCATAAAAACAGTCTTAATATACAAGTGGATGAGCTGACTTCATGAACCTTTTCAAAATTCTTTTGAATAATTATCTGAAATATTACCTTTTGAAGTGGTTTAAAAGTAATGTTAAAATTACTGTCTTTTTTACATATAAAGTCATTTTTAAAAAGGTTTCAAGTGTTACTTCCCAAGGAATGGCCAGCTGGTTCCTTGCGTCCAGTTTGCCTCCACCTAGCAGGAACGGGTGATCATGTGAGTGTGTATTGTTTTATAAATTACATAGTGTCCAGTAATCTCTTTGTAGCAAGAACAGGAGTGTATTCATGGAGTGGGTGTGGTGTCCCTAATTTTCCCTGAATTTGTTTCTTTATTACAGTGGAAATGCTTAGTAAAATTGCATGAAATGTAGGCCTAAATTCCTGGACCGACAAAGTATAATCTGATGCTTGCAGTGTAAATGACAGAAGCTGGGAGAGCATTAATAGTCAATATGCCTAACATTAGTATTAATCACGGACAAGTTATATGGGATGTGGCAGAAAAAAATTTGCAGTTTATGTTAATTCTATTGTATTATTATACCAATCTGCTGGAAAGAGTGAACATCAGGGTTAATTTGGTGTGAGCTTATCTGACTTGCAAATTACCTTTTGTCAAGACTGAGGTATCACTAGAGCCATTTTGTAGTGCTTAACCTCAGGATGTCATACAGGTTAAATATAGATTACCAAACTAACATGGCACTGGAAAGTGAAACAGTTTTGCCTAAACACAACTGTAGTAACATTCTGTTTGTAGTAAAAGCTTGCAATATAAATGATTGAAATGCATGCATCACGGATATATCTGGTCTAATAGTTAGGGTGCTTGGAACATAACCTAAAGTTCATGGGTTCAAATCTCTGTTGCACCAGACTTGCTCACCCTTCCAGCCATGTGAGCATCATAATGTGATGATCAATCCTACTATTTGTTGGTGAAAGAGTAGTCTTAGAGTTGGTGTTGAACATTCACTTTCCCTCTATTCTATAACTGTAATTAGGGACGGCTAGCCCAAATAGCTCTCATGTAGCTTTGCACAGAAATTTAAAACAAACTAAAACCCATGCCATATTAATAGTAAGAATAGGCTAATCTACCTTTTGAAATGTTCATTGGTAATGTTTTAATTTACCCTTTAAATGTTACTAGTAGAACTAAACACTAGCCACAGATTTACTAGTTTGGTTGGATTACTTTTTAACTTTGACTTACAAAAGAAAGTTCCTGAAATGTGGATTTCGATTCTAAATTTCTTGTCTTTTTTGATAAAACTCCTAAGATTATTGACATACAAAAGTATATGTTCTAATAGTGTTTAATCCTCAAAGATATAAATATTTCTGATTAAATTTGATTTAAAAGTAGGCTAGTAGTTAGTCTTCGTTTGTGATTTTTGTCAAGCAATATATTAATTTTCAGTTGTTTACCAAAATATTTGCTGCACACCATGGACACAGGTGGTCATTGTGATCCATTATGACAAATGACTTGACTATCAAGGGCTTCGTAAAAGTAATTTTTATATTTAATGAAAGTTGTAAGATTGACAGTTGTCTTGATAAAAACATCTATGCAGCTGATAACAATACCACAACATGAACATTTTTATGGCATATAATAACTCTAGGAAATATCTGTTATAAATAGTAGTAATAATACCCTAAGGTAACAATGATCCTGAAAGATTGGCAAATTTACATACTGAAGTAAGACCATTAAATAGTTCTCATAGGTTTCACATTGAGTGTAAAACAAAAGTATGATGTCCCAATTTCTGAAAGTACACTTTCATTTCTCTGTGTCATATGCATGATTAATGTGGCAGTGATAAAGAAATGCGCATTGTTTTAACACCGTAACTTATCTTGAATGATTAAAATGTGAAAAACTGACACGTGCTTCTTGTAGATATCCTCAAACCTTTAACTAAAAATTTTCAAATTTTCTGCAATGTTAATGAGTTTATGGAAGCAATTAATTGTAATTAATACTTTTTATTACTGGTAATTAGATTTGTATTAATAAGACAGGTGGTAAAGATGTTTGATAAATTAAAAAAAAATCAAGGTGTAGAAGAATGTGACATCACTTTGTGCTGGTATTGGCTTTAATGGTGAAGTTATTGTGACAATAAACTGGTTACACCAGTGAAAATTGTGTTTTTAGAAAATGTCTATTAATTTTTTTTCTGGATTTAAATGACAATAAACTTTTCGTATATGTGTGCATTTAATACATTTCAGTTTCTGCAACATGTAAATTTGTCCAGTGTTAAGGGTCAATGCTCTCTTAATAAGCACATTTTCATAACCAATACTAAAACTTAAACATTTACATAGTTAATAATACCTTGATGAAATATCCACACAGCTGATACCAATAATACCTTGATCAAATATCCACACAGCTGATACCAATAATACCTTGATAAAATATCCATATAGCTGATACCAATAATACCTTGATGAAATATCCACGCAGCTGATGATGATAATACCTTGATAAAATATCCACACAGCTGATGATGATAATACTTTGATCAAATATCCACACAGCTGATAACAATAATACCTTGATGAAATATCCACGCAGCTGATGATGATAATACCTTGATCAAATATCCACACAGCTGATACCAATAATACCTTGATAAAATATCCACACAGCTGATACCAATAATACCTTGATGAAATATCCACGCAGCTGATGATGATAATACCTTGATCAAATATCCACACAGCTGATACCAATAATACCTTGATGAAATATCCACACAGCTGATGATGATAATACCTTGATCAAATATCCACACAGCTGATACCAATAATACCTTGATGAAATATCCACACAGCTGATGATGATAATACCTTGATCAAATATCCACACAGCTGATACCAATAATACCTTGATAAAATATCCACACAGCTGATACCAATAATACCTTGATGAAATATCCACGCAGCTGATGATGATAATACCTTGATCAAATATCCACACAGCTGATACCAATAATACCTTGATGAAATATCCACACAGCTGATGATGATAATACCTTGATCAAATATCCACACAGCTGATACCAATAATACCTTGATAAAATATCCACACAGCTGATACCAATAATACCTTGATGAAATATCCACGCAGCTGATGATGATAATACCTTGATCAAATATCCACACAGCTGATACCAATAATACCTTGATAAAATATCCACACAGCTGATACCAATAATACCTTGATAAAATATCCACACAGCTGATACCAATAATACCTTGATGAAATATCCACGCAGCTGATGATGATAATACCTTGATAAAATATCCACACAGCTGATACTGATAATACTTTGATAAAATATCCACATTACTGATAATAATAATACCTTGATAAAATATCCACATAGCTGATACCAATAATACCTTGATAATATATCCACACAGCTGATACCAATAATACCTTGATGAAATATCCACACAGCTGATGATGATAATACCTTGATAAAATATCCACATTGCTGATAATAATAATACCTTGATAAAATATCCACATAGCTGATACCAATAATACCTTGATGAAATATCCACACAGCTGATGATGATAATACCTTGATAAAATATCCACACAGCTGATACCAATAATACCTTGATAAAATATCCACATAGCTGATACCAATAATACCTTGATAATATATCCACACAGCTGATACCAATAATACCTTGATAAAATATCCACACAGCTGATGATGATAATGCCTTGATAAAATATCCACATTCCTGATAATAATAATACCTTGATAAAATATCCACATAGCTGATACCAATAATACCTTGATGAAATATCCACACAGCTGATGATGATAATACCTTGATAAAATATCCACACAGCTGATACCAATAATACCTTGATAAAATACCCACATAGCTGATACCAATAATACCTTGATAAACTATCCACACAGCTGATACCAATAATACCTTGATAAAATATCCACACAGCTGATAATAATAATACCTTGATAAAATATCCACACAGCTGATACCAATAATACCTTGATAAAATATCCACATAGCTGATACCAATAATACCTTGATAAAATATCCACACAGCTGATACCAATAATACCTTGATGAAATATCCACACAGCTGATACCAATAATACCTTGATAAAATATCCACACAGCTGATAATAATAATACCTTGATAAAATATCCACACAGCTGATACCAATAATACCTTGATAAAATATCCACATAGCTGATACCAATAATACCTTCATAAAATATCCACACAGCTGATACCAATAATACCTTGATAAAATATCCACATAGCTGATACCAATAATACCTTGATAAAATACCCACATAGCTGATACCAATAATACCTTGATAAACTATCCACACAGCTGATACCAATAATACCTTGATAAAATATCCACACAGCTGATAATAATAATACCTTGATAAAATATCCACACAGCTGATACCAATAATACCTTGATAAAATATCCACATAGCTGATACCAATAATACCTTCATAAAATATCCACACAGCTGATACCAATAATACCTTGATAAAATATCCACACAGCTGATACTGATAATACCTTGATAAAATATCCACACAGCTGATACTGATAATACCTTGATAAAATATCCACATAGCTGATAATGATAATACCTTGATCAAATATCCACACAGCTGATACTGATAATACCTTGATAAAATATCCACATAGCTGATACCAATAATACCTTGATAAAATATCCACATAGCTGATAATAATAATACCTTGATCAAATATCCACACATCTGATACCAATAATACCTTGATAAAATATCCACATAGCTGATAATAATAATACCTTAATAAAATATCTATATAGCTGATACTAATAATACCTTGATAATATATCCACACAGCTGATAATAATAATACTGTGATAAAATGTCCACACAGCTGATACTAATAATACCTTGATAAAATATCCACATAGCTGATACCAATAATACCTTGATAAAATATCCACACAGCTGATACCAATAATACCTTGATCAAATATCCACACAGCTGATACTGAAAATACCTTGATGAAATATCCACAGCTGATGATGATAATACCTTGATAAAATATCCACATTGCTGATAATAATAATACCTTGATAAAATATCCACACAGCTGATACTGATAATACCTTGATAAAATATCCACATAGCTGATACCAATAATACCTTGATAAAATATCCACACAGCTGATACCAATAATACCTTGATCAAATATCCACACAGCTGATACTGAAAATACCTTGATGAAATATCCACAGCTGATGATGATAATACCTTGATAAAATATCCACATTGCTGATAATAATAATACCTTGATAAAATATCCACACAGCTGATACTGATAATACCTTGATAAAATATCCACATAGCTGATACCAATAATACCTTGATAAAATATCCACACAGCTGATACCAATAATACCTTGATAAAATATCCACACAGCTGATACTGATAACACCTTGATAAAATATCGACATAGCTGATAATAATAATACCTTGATCAAATATCCACATAGCTGATACTAGTAATACCTTCATAAAATATCCACATAGCTGATAATAATAATACCTTAATAAAATATCCATATAGCTGATACTAATAATACCTTGATGAAATATCCACACAGCTGATACCAATAATACCTTGATAAAATATCCACACAGCTGATACCAATAATACCTTGATCAAATATCCACACAGCTGATACTGATAATACCTTGATGATATATCCACATAGTTGATAATAATAATACCTTCATAAAATATCCACACAGCTGATAATAATAATACCTTGATAAAACATCCACACAGCTGATACCAATAATACCTTGATGAAATATCCACACAGCTGATGATGATAATACCTTGATAAAATATCCACATAGCTGATACCAATAATACCTTGATAAAATATCCACACAGCTGATACCAATAATACCTTGATAAAATATCCACACAGCTGATACTGATAATACCTTGATAAAATATCCACATAGCTGATAATACCTTGATAAAATATCCACATAGCTGATACCAATAATACCTTGATAAAATATCCACACAGCTGATACTGATAATACCTTGATAAAATATCCACATAGCTGATAATAATAATACCTTGATCAAATATCCACACAGCTGATACTGATAATACCTTGATAAAATATCCACACAGCTGATACTAATAATACCTTGATAAAATATCCACGTAGCTGATGATAATAATACTGTGATAAAATATCCACACAGCTGATACTAATAATACCTTGATCAAATATCCACACAGCTGATACTAATAATACCTTGATAAAATATCCACATAGCTGATACTAGTAATACCTTGATAAAATATCCACATAGTTGATAATAATAATACCTTCATAAAATATCCACATAGCTGATAATACCTTGATAAATTATCCACACAGCTGATGATAATAATACCTTGATAAAATATCCACATAGCTGATGATAATATCTTGATAAAATATCCACATAGCTGATGATAATACTTTAATAAAACTTGTACATAGACAATAATAATACACTAATAAACTATCCACATATGTGATAGTACTTTTATAAAATTTGTACGTAGCCAATAATAATATATTAATAAAAACATCTACTTGGCTGTAAAGGAATCTACATCCATTAGAGTTACTTTTGATGTTTTATTTTCTCTCTGTGAAATACTAATGTGTAGAGCATTATCATGACAATTATTAAAGAGTTCTCAATGTTGTGAAGTACAGACATAGTGATGGTGGATTTGTATCATCAGTCTTCATGGTAATGGATGTGAAGTACAGACATAGTGGTGGTGGATTTGTATCATCAATCTTTATGGTAATGGATGTGAAGTACAGACATAGTGGTGGTGGATTTGTATCATCAATCTTTATGGTAATGGATGTGAAGTACAGACATAGTGGTGGTGGATTTGTATTATCAGTCTTCATGGTAATGGATGTGAAGTACAGACATAGTGGTGGTGGATTTGTATCATCAGTCTTTATGGTAATGGATGTGAAGTACAGACATAGTGGTGGTGGATTTGTATCATCAGTCTTCATGGTAATGGATGTGAAGTACAGACATAGTGGTGGTGGATTTGTATCATCAGTCTTTATGGTAATGGATGTGAAGTACAGACATAGTGGTGGTTGATTTGTATCATCAATCTTTATGGTAATGGAAAGTGTTTTTTTTCTCTGTGATACATTGATGTAAAAAGTTTTTTTGTGTGTGTCTTACAGTACTTCTGGAGGAGACGAACCCTTTTGGCAAGGCCTTTACTGAAAGAATCGGGAATATCATCCATTATTTTAGAAAATCCATTCTATATCCTTTAATCATTTTTTGTTTTTTTAAATCAGTATTAAAGTAGTTTGTCAGTTACCAGACAAAATCCTTTGGGATTAAATCAGTGTTCTCAAATATCTTTATTGTTAAGGGAATGTTAGATGTTGCTGAATCAACACGTAAGAATAACTTTGTTGGCTAAGAAATGTTAGACTTTGTTATTGATGTGTGTACACCTCCCTCCTGTGGAAAAATGCAACAAAAAATAACTGTTTATTAGTAACATAAGAAGATGCTGTTAAAATATCCTAGCATTAAAAACTAGAACATGCTATGGCCCTACCCAGCTTTAAACTAATTTGTTGAAAGAGGAATTTCTTGACCAATGATTGATAGTTAATGTACCATAACAGTAGTTATCTCTTTTATTAGCGTGTGAAAATTTCACCCAAACATACCATTAAAGGTTTTAAATACAAAGGCATCTATGTTTTTTACTGAAGAATCAGGCTTAATATACCTACCTCAGATAATAAATTATCATTGATGGATTTTCTCAATAGAATGCAACAGTTATCTCAAAAGTAATGTGAAGAATTCTTTTAACTGGTCATCTTGGAAGTAAATACAACTTTTGTATGCATTATTGAATAAGTTTATTATTTTACATAAGAACACTTTCTTTGCTTCAATGCTATTGTACATTTGTTACTTTTTCCAACAATGATAGGTTTGTTACCCTTGGTGTAGGTGGTTGTTCTACCTTAGATTTATTGGTAAAATGTATACTGTTATAATCTACTCAAAAATAAAATGTTGGTGTAAGTTATTTGTAGAATATAACAGCAAGAATAAACTGCGTGGTTTTGTTTCAAAATTAAAGTTGAATTTGAACTTATTTTCACAGAAAATATTCATATTTCGATAACAAGAAAAGTAATATAATGCTTCACTCAGCTTCTGAATTATTGAGATGTAACTATTTGTATTTTGTTGAAAAGTTCTTGACTTTAACTACATGGTGTGAGAAAACCGAAAGACCAAATGTAAGTCCATGTTCTAGCTCTGTGATCAGTTGTCATCAGTTTTTATATTACCATTAAAGTCATAAATGTCATTTTATTTAATTTATGAATTATCATTACTTTAGGCTTTTTATTAGTAGTTTTATCAGACTTAAGCCCAGTTTGAACATGAAAGGAATTTCAGAATTCAGTGAATGCATTATGTGCCTTTTAATTAAAAATATCAGTTACCATCTGTAGAAGGCTCGCTTTGCTTTCTATTATGCTTGGTATCTTTAGTTTATTTAACTTTCTCATCTTCCAATACAACGCTTGATAGCCCTATCTATTTATTACTATATGTTCTTCTAATGCAATATTTATTTTTAGACGTAGTTAAGTATTCTCAACTCTAGTTCAAAATTTACCTTTGCTATGTTTAGAATGATTTGTTATTCTAGTGTATAATGAAGGTACATCCTGCTGTTCTTCTGATGTAAGCTTTGACCCTATAGTTTGTTGAGTATTATTTGTTATTCTAGTGCAAGATGTACCTTCATTTTACTGTTCTCGTGAAGTAAGGTTTAACCCTATTGTGTATTTAGTGTTCTCTAATTTTCCAGTGTAAGATTCACTATTATAGCGTTTTGATAAAATCTCATGTTTTGTGGTAAATATTGTCTAGAAGACATTTTTGACAATTGCTCTCTTTCTCCACAGTCGTTCAAGTTTACGTAACGTGTCAGATATTTTTGTTATGGGAGGTTGTTTGATCCTGGAGTCATTAGCTCTGTTTCATTGGTGTGAGCGACAAGGGTTGGGACCTCTTGGAATCACAGGAATTTCAATGGGAGGCCACGTAAAGTATATTTATTTGTTATTTGTAAGCTTGGCAGGTAATTCACATTAAAACTACATGTATTTTTTCTCTGTATTTTAACAACATGGTGGCAGTAACAGTGTAGATCACCAACCCAGAAATACCATCAGATAATATCTCACTTGTATCGAGGAAACTGGTTACGTGTTGGAAACTACAAATAGTTTTTGTTAGAAAATGAGTTTGTGAAACTCTGTTACTAAAGCTGTTGTCATATCTTGAACCTTTGTTTTATGTGATAATAGAGTTGAAAGTTGTTTTGTAATGATAATGAAGCTTATCTCAACTTGATGAGGATTTAGCTGTTCTTTGTAACTCGGAAGTTGAATAATCGAATCTCCATTAGGTTGTTTCTTGTGAACTGTTTTAACATGTTAACAGAGAAATATTCATTCATAAAGTCTTTTTTTATTAAAGTAAATGTTGAGGGGTTACAAGACATATTTAGACTTCTCATAAAAACATAGCATCTTTAACATGCCAGTAAACTACAGTTTACAAGAAATTTATATTGTGCTTTGTAGAAATACCCATTTTAATAAGGTGGATACATTTTAGGTGATTTCTTTGGTTTTATTTATAATGTGTGTCATTAGGTTAAAAAATTCTGGTATTCTTTCTAGGGGTTTGCATCTTGGACTTGGTCTATTATTAACTTTTGATATGCTAGTATTGTAAGTGATCAAAATGTGAGCACATAAAAATAACCATGTTACAAGATGCAATATTCTGAAAAGAAGATACCACATTTTATGATGAAGACAATAATTTTATAAGTTACCATACCCCATAAGCATGTTGAGATTTGTCACAGTTCAGTTTTTGTTGAATATAAAATAAGGTTCAACTTAAATATTATTTTAACTACTATCCACGTTATATTTAACTAAATTACATTTTTCAGATGGCATCTATATCTGGAAGTAACTGGCACAAACCTCTTGCTCTAGTCCCCTGTTTGTCTTGGACTACAGCTTCCTGTGTTTTCACACAGGTACCGTGTACAAACAGTCTTCTTAATGAGAATATATTTTATTCTGCAATTAAAAACAGATTTTAGTCACATTACTGTAGCTGGAAATATCTACAAGACCGTAACTATATGTGTTGTAGTGTGCATCAGAAATTATTAGTTAAGGTGTAACTAAACTCACTCAGTTTCACTATATTAACAATAACTCGCATAAAGTAAAATAACTTTTGTTGTACCAAAATTGTAAGTATTCACTCAGTTCCACTATATTAACAATAACTCGCATAAAGTAAAATAACTTTTGTTGTACCAAAATTGTAAGTAATCTTTTTTTTAATTTATTGAACATAAGGTTTAATATGTTACTGTATAATGAAAATATTTTAAGTTGTTATATCCCTTGTTAATCAGAAGATTTAATATATGTAGTATCTTATCTTTTAAACCTATTGTTTATTAATTTATATATATCAGTTTAAATATTTCTTTCAGTGATTTTTGTGCCTGTTTAGACAGCTTGATAAAGTGATTTTATTGATGAAATTAAACTTGCACTGTAGAGGGCAGAATGATTTAAGTAAGCTTAATTCATTATTTTACAAGAAAAAGGCTTTGTTTAAGCATTATACTACAATATTATTAAACCTAATTAAGTAGAAAATGATGAATGAAACATTTTCAAAGTTAAAATAATAATAAAAATCGGGATTGCAACTGTGGAAGAAAGTGTTCACAAATATGTTTTCTTCTGATCAAATATGGTGAAGCTTAACTTCGTTCTGTCCTCTGTGAGAATCTCTTAAAGCCATGTTTAGAAACAGTTGGCTAAATACATAAAACTGTACTTCTGTTGAAGGTACATGGTCAAACTAGGGGGCTTCCAGAACTGAAGTATAGTTAGAAGGGGGAGGAATTTCCAAACAAATATATTTTATTGATAAGAACATGTTAAAGTCAACCCCAAATAAACATTTTGTGATTAAAAAATTTGGTGTCTGAAGTAAAATACATAAACCTTTTTGTTGAATAAATTTAAACTTTGAAATGTTTTTGTTTTTTTTAATATGTGATGAAACTTCTGGTTTGTTTTTCAAGGCAACAACTATAAACTATCTTTGTTAACCTGAAGATGACCTAAGAAAGTCGAAATGTTGTTCTATTCTTTATTTTAATTAAAATTTTAATGCCCATACCAGCTGTCTTGAGAATACATTTTCACTTCAAATGGGTTTCTCATCATCACAAAAAAAACTTGTGGTTTACAGTTTCATTCTTGTTAGCAAAGACTTTATCAGTTATTGGCTAACAAAGTGGATAAACTTTAGTTTTTTGTCAGTATCTTTAAAGTGTAGTCACAATTTTCTGTAATTGTTTTATATCTGTGGTCAGAAGTGATTAAGTAAAACATACTATCCACAATATTCAGTGGTTATTTGTCATCATTACAGGGTGTGATGAGTGATGCTATCCCATGGAATCTTTTAGACAATCAATTCTTTTCAAACAGTTTATACAGGAATGAGATTTGGAAGATGGTCCATTCTCCAGAGCAGGTAAATTGTATTTGTACTAGAACTAGCTCAGAAGTTAAGTTTTGAATATGCAAATTTGTTATTAGAAACTAAATGACAAGTTCAACACAAAGTTAATTACTGCCTGTATCAGTTTGGTGATTAGGTTTCAGTTTGACCAATTTTTAGATTTCAATTGAAAGTAATATAAACTATTTTGTTACTGCAGATGTCTTGTAAGATGTATTATTTAGAAGGAATGAAACATATGCTACTTGTAATGTGTAACTTTAACCCTTTCCTTTAAAAAATTTAATTTGCCCTCTGTTTGTTACAGTTGTTTTCTTCTTCCTGAACTTATTATTATTTGTTTGAAAGAACTTGTGGTAATTATTATATTAGAAGCTAATCCAAGTCCAATTGGTATTAGGATTTTGAGGACTTGATACTGTACCTGTTTTATTGTTTTAGGGTCACATTATACTTACATTTCTTTCAATTTCTAGAACAGTTCCTTCATTGCTGGCTGTCATTTTGCTCGTACTTATCCTGAGAGTGTAACTGAAGTGAAGTTTGTTCCAGCTCAAAATACCCAGAACAGTAGTGTAAATGGAATCTCAACAGTAAATAATGACTCAGACAATAAAACTGTGACATGGTACCCCCATAATGGAGATGTATGTGCTGGTGCAAAAGTAGACCCTGGAAGGCTATCAAAACCAAGCAAAGGACCACAGAGCCAGGCTACAGTGCTACAGGATAATGTTAGCTCACGCACTCTGCTGGAGGCCCAGATGAAGGCTGGACACGACACATTGGTGAGACAAAAATCATTACGAATGGAATCCCTGAACTTCATGCGAGGGATTATGGATGAGTGTACTCATCTAGGTAACTTCTCCACTCCAGTGGATCCTACTTTAGCCATTGCAGTTGCAGCTACATGGGATGCTTACGTTCCCAGAGAAGGAATCACGTCCTTACTCGAGTTATGGCCTGGTGTAGAGGTCCGATACATAAACTGTGGACACATTAGTGCCTTCCTCTTCAACCAGGGCGTTTTTAGGTAAATATTACATATACTTACAGAAACAACTCTTAAGAAGTTTTCTTATATTTGACACTTTCACAATAAAATCATTGCTCATGTTATTAGAAAAAAGGTAAAATATCTTCCTGCAATAATAATAATTAGACAGATAAGCTTTTGTTTGTGTTATAAAAGTTACAGTGAGAGTCAGGTAGAAAACAAAGGTACTTTTTTTAACTAAAGAATATCCTTCCAAGTTGAAAATAGTTAACCAGCACTGAATTAAATTTGTTTTGAACCTTCTATACTGCATATGAACTGTTTTCACAAATGTATATTACAGAATTACAATATTTTTAATATGAATATCTTAAACGTTTAGAGCATTATCATATTCTGACTTAAAATTTTTGTTTTGGTCTTTTTAATTTTTAGTAAAAATATATAGAAACTCTTCAGTGTTTTACACTTTTTACATAAATCATAATCTTAACACAACATTTAAACTGAAGGGTGTATAAGTTATTTCACAGTAGTTTTTTATGTTTCACTATCTTTGCACAAGTTTGATTACTTGTATGACTGCTATATTAATGTTACTTTTAAAAACATCTTTCAAAGCTTATTTACTAACTTTTGATTGTACTTAAAGTATGTCAGTGCACGTTTTTACTGGGTGAATGTTTAGGAATCTACGTTTCTAAATATGTTTACTTCTTTTCAGATATATATAGTTCAATATCTAAACTTCTAGAATAATCTGTAGAATTACCCCACCCACATCATAAGACAAGTGTTTGAAAATATTAACATCAATTTTACATTCCCTGTCAAGTCTCGTGTTTTCTTAGAAACTTGTAAGAGTTCAGTAAGTGAAGCTTTGGTTCTGTTCTGTGTATAGTTAGAAACTATAGCAGTCATTGTAGTGCTTATAGTAAGATATGCTTACCCTCTCTCTTGAATGTTTTTATAAGGAAAGCCATCACGGATGCCTTAGAAAAAACAGCCCAGAAGTACCATAGTAGAAGTATCCTGATGGAGGCATCACAGAAGGTAGAGAAAACATCCAAAGTTTAGCTAAAAACAGATGTTTTTAAGTTTACCTGATTCTGACATCATCTTGGTCAAGGCAGAGATTTTAGTTGCAGAATTATTTACACATTTGATTTTTCAACTGGTAAAACAGTGATACTACTCGTGTAATTTAAAGGTGCTGAATAGTTTATGCAATTTAATAAAAAAAGGTGTCTGTTAAATTTAACAATTTTGTTTTTTTAAAGACTAGTTCTATAGCAGCAATTGGTGATAATTTCTATCTAGTCTTTATATTTCTTTCAAAAGTTGTTCCTAAATTTACTTTAAATTGGATTGGTATCAATTGTAATTATTATGTTATTTCCTTCTCAATTATAAATAACGTTTTCTTAACCCTAGAACACAGTTATTTACACTTCAGTGGTTCACTTGGAAATGGGAAACCTTTTTGTGCCAAAGGATGAACCAATATTTTTCACTCTGCATTATTCTTTAAAGTAGCACATTGAACAGCCATGTTTTACTGCTATCCTAGTCACACAGGTTTATTTAAGTTTTATGTGACAAAGCCAAATAAAGCTGAATATAATAAGCTTCTTGGCTGTATCCTAGCTATAAAATTTAAGATGTTCCAGTTGAGGGTTAGGTTGTCAAAAAATATAAAAGTTTTACTCTACTTTTTGTGGGTACATTTACTATAGCATTTAAGAAATGAACCACCTTTAACACTAAGTGTTGGTTGTTGAATGTTTGGTCTATAAAGGGGATCCTGAGATACATTGTATTCCATTTATTCAGTGTACTCTTACCAGCTGAATTGAGATTCATGTTACCTGGTGTACCATATCAGTTTGGTTGGGATTCCAGTTATCTGTTCTATAGCTACTGATTGTTTTTACCACTTGAATAAGGCAATGTGATCTTAAACCTAAAATTTATGTGTATTGTTCTCTAACCTTAAAACGTCTGTAAAGGCTAATCTTTGAAGTTACATGTTTTCACTATCTGTTGTAATTTTTGCACATTATTTTCAAAGTTAATGACAGATGGAAGGTGTGTTTTCTCACACTGTTCATCTGTTCTTTGGGAGGATATGTTCTAACAATATAGCCTACTGCAAATACAGAATTTATAATCCCTTTCTGTGTAAAACATCCTAATGAGAATGTTCTAAAAGATTTCAAGTTCGAGGATGTATTTAATTGAGATATTGCTTTATCTTTATCAGGTAAGAAGCTGTAAAACTTTGTTCTTTAGGTTATAATATAGGATGGTATTCTAGGAGATTGGACAAAACCAAATGATTGTTTTAGCTTTTAGTTTATTAAGAGTCTGGTGAAAAAAGGATAAGCTGTTTTCCAGTCCCACCTACAAAACTCAGTTTACATAAGTTGCCATCCATATTGTGTGACAATATTTAGGATTAACACAGCATCTGTTCCTGATTACTTTAATAATTGTTTTGCTGAACCATATTTCAACCAGGAAAACTTCTATTAGATCTTGTTTCTTTATGGTGTTATAAATGGAGAACTATCCGCAAAGAAAACAACTCATGAGTTAGTAGGATAAGTGTGAAACAAAAGTGCATTTGTAACACAAGGTGTATTTAAATTTAACACATTGTCATAAAACTATACTTGACATGACTGTTAAACTTGTTTTGAATTTGGGGTTTTATGCATGGTTCAGAAGATCTCCAAAACATATGCTGTAGGATTATTCTTTTCCAGTGTGTTTTAAGTGCAGGTACTTTAAAATGTTTTGCAATATTGTTGTTTTATCAATTTACATAATTTTGTTATACTGGTTTCCCAGTTGTCAAGTCAAATCTTTTAAGAGAATGCAAGGTTCATCAAGTGTTGATTTTGTAGCAATTAATGCTTTTGATTTCTAATTTTCATGCTTAGTACCTCAAAGTCAGAACGTCTCAGGAATTATCAAATAAGATAACAATGTTTAGGGGAGTGCAACAGACCTTCTGGTCTATCTTGACTGTCCCATCCTCTAAGCCTAACTAAAAGTATTAAATAAATAAATGAATTTAAAGCCAGCCCTTATCATCATCATATATCTTTCAAGTTTACTACTTTTACATCCAAATGCATTTCATTTCATAAGCCAGCCACCCTCTTTGAAGAACAAAATTGTATTAGGTGAAGATGGCCAAATCTGTATTTGTTTCGTAGTTCTGTAATTCTTACTGTTAAATATGAAAAATGTTGAAGCATCAACCTTATAAATTCCTTTTACATTCTTAAACACTTCAACCATAGGCCCTCTAAATCTTTTTTTTAAAGAGAAAACAACTGTAAAGATCTTAATCTGTCCTTATATAACCCCTCCATCCAAGGTACCATTCTAGTAACCCTCCTCTATTTCCAACAACTCAATGTCCTTCTTAAGATGAGGAGCTATGAACTGAAGACAATACTCCAAATGTGGCCTAACTTAGTGACCTGTACAATGAAATGCTAACATGCAGACACTTCACAAAATGTTTGTAGTACAGTTTACCATGTTTCAGGTAAACAGTTGTAGACTTTTATAATACAGGAACTCTGTAAAACATTTTGAAATTTGACAAATAAACAACTCGCTTCAAAATCTGTGCACCAAAATTATTTTTTTACACAATAGCATCATTTCTATTCATGGTTCATAATATCTTCTGGTATGAAAAATATGACAGTTTCCAATAATTTATAGAAATGGGTATTCTCTTAACTGCTATTCTAGAAAACAGCACAATAAAGGTGTCTTAATGAAACTAGTTTATCTTCTCAAAAACAAGGAATATTTTGATAAAATTTGTTATGGTGGTATTTTATTTTATGTAATTAACTTTGTCAGATCTCAAACTTTCTTTACTCAGTAAATACAATCTTGTCTGGAAGAAACATTTGACTCAACCTTAACTGAAGATGTATCCAGTGTGTGTAAAATATCTAAATTAGTAACTATTGTTGTGTTAATTTAAAGGTGATGCAAGATTTCTGTCTGTGAGAAATATACAGAATTAGGTCAACTTCAGTACTTAAGACTTTATCCATGGTAATTTTGTATCAGAAGATATTGAATGGTTTGTACTTTATCAAGGCCAGATTTATTTTACTTTTAAAGAAAAATTTGGATAGAATATTTGTTCTTTGGACACAAGTTAATTTAAAAAATCCTTTTCAAGAAGCCTATCTGAATGAGTTTTTCAATGTAACCTTCAAGTTGAAAGCTGCTAAACAAACTATTTCTTTACTGCTGCTAAGCACAAATATAGACTATTTTAATTATAAATCACTCCTTATACTTATCCTCAAGTTAAAATTTCAAGTGTCTTCAGATTACAGATATAAGGATTGAATACCTGACACAAATGTTCTCTAGGTCATGTTGGATTTTCAAGTAGGTGGTTAATGTTTGGTTGAATTGAGGACAAGTCAACCATGTGTTGAATAATGAACTCTTAAGTTGAGGGCAAGTCATAAAGGTTTATGAAGAGGGTAAGACCAGATAATAGAAATACATAATATCCATCTTCACTTGAAAATTTTTGAAGAAGTAAGACCACATAGTTGAAATGTCCAATAAGAGGTATTTAGTACCCAACCCCATTAGAGGTGTTCTTAGTATGTAGTTAAAAATAGAACATTTATTATGAAATGTGGAGTTAATATTTTAAAATATGTTTTGACATGACCTGTTATGGAGTTGCTGTACCTTTTCTATCTTATTGACAATATATTGGTAAACATGCATGTTTTTTTTTTCTGTATTATTAAGAAGTTATAAAAGTAGTTTCCATAAAATAAAAATAGGTGACAGTAGAATTAATTATCAGACAACTTTTAAAGACAACAGTTTGTTTAATCATAAAATTTTATAACACTAAGCTCAAAAGGTGTGGACACAAGCACCAAGAGCTCTTATTATGTTATTTACACTGAAGCAATGAATTGATTCAAGTCACAAGAGGGTTAGCTCTGGTTGGAAAATGCTCACATATCAGGTCTGTCTTGCCTCAAAGGACCTTGTGGTTCCCAACTTTCCAGTCTGTTAGAGCCAGATCTGATACATTTAGTTACAAATAAAACTGGAAAAGATTATGAATCATTTATAATTTAGTATGAAAGTTGAACAAAGAAACACAGTTGATAGGTCTGAACTGCCCATGCCTGAAATTTCTTTACTGTGAGACAATAACTGATGTAGCTGTAATAAGGTTGTATTTAAATTGTCCACACTTGAACCTTCTCTGCCACGATGCACCAGTTAGCATGATCATAATAAGATGAGATTATGTGCAAGTTTTCAACGTAACTCTCAATGAGGGAATCTAGCTCTCCCCGACAAAACACATGGTAGTATCGATGATAAGTCATGGTGCTATCTTTTTCATCATCTTGCAGACTTTCATGAGAGGTAGACTCGGACAAGGAAGTGTTCTGGCTCAGTGTTCCTAGTTTTTTCTGTTTCGGAATCAAGGAGGTATGATTACATAGCTCTGTTTTGTCAGATTGAGATAAATTTGTGCTAATTGATACAGTATTATTCCTTTGAAAACAACTTGAATTTTCTGATCTGTTTGACTGTGCATTTTGGTTTGTAGTATCATTAACTTCATCTGTTGATGACTTCATTTGGTTATCTATTTCACTTTGTACTAATAATATACTGTCTTTACCTGTTATAATTTTTTTTTGTTTTTTGTCACCATTTATAATCATTCTTTGACCTTCAGATGTAATAGTTTCTAGTCTTTTATATTTAGCAGTAACACTTTTCTTATGATTTTTGGCTGTGCTGGTTTCTGCTCTCTTTGTGTTTTTATTTTCAGTTACAGCAGTTTTGGTTTCCTCCATATTTTGATCTTCATCTGCTACAGTTTTTGTTGTATTACAGGTGATCTCTGAAGATTGGCTAACTTTATCTTCAAGCCTTCTTGATTTTTGTGATGATTTCATGTACCACGGATGTAAGTTTTCTTGTGTTGTTGCATGTGTCACATCCATATATTTTTCTAGCCATTTCATTAACCCAACTTTATTGTACTCGATATTAACATTTGATAACTTCACTGGCATTGTCCAATCAGATTTTCTAAACATGACAAGGTCTGGTATCACTTTATCAGGAACTTTACAAAGTTTTTCAGTTTCTCCTAATTTCAGAATACCCTCTGCCATGCTTTTCTCCATTAACTCGTCTTGTTTGTGGTGTTGTTGAAAGGTTCTTCCACATTGGAGAAGTGATTTTGTGTCAATGTGCTCACTGAGCTTTTCTACTGTTTCCTTTGATTCATCACCATTATTCTCACTAATATTATTTTGTGGTCCATCTGCAAACAGGCAGAAGTGGTTATTAGGTATATTGTTTTTCCTTGTTTCAACTAAAGAATCAATAAACTTATGTTTATCAGACAACTGCAGAGGTGTAGCTCTGCTGTCAAACTGAATTGGTGCTTGCAGTGAGTTCCTCCTGTCTTGTTCACCATGTTTATGATCTGCCCGTTTAAGTGTGGCTATATAACTTAAAATAATTTTATCATTTTCAAAAGTACTCTTTTCAAGTAACTCCATGAGACTTTTAACATCATGGTCATTATACTGATCCAGTGAACAAGATGGATTTGTAATATCAGAAATGTCATGTCTACATTTAGCAACATCTGTAATGCTGCATTCAGTAATATCTTTTCCCATAAGTTTCATCTGGTATCTTCCCTGTAAATTATCCTGAAATTGTTTTGGTTCATGAGAAGAGATATTTTTTTCTGCCATTCCTTTTAAATTATTTGCATCTGTATTTTGTTGTTGGTAACAAGTCTGTTCACTGGACTTACCAGGAAATGAGTTAAACTGCTGAGATGCAACACACAGATTATAGTCCTCAGTTTTAAGGGTTTCTGGCAGCAGTGAACCAGAGGCATGTAATGGTTTAGGCTGTAAACTGTTCTTTTTCTGACTTATTATATTTTCTCTTGTTTGGTATGTAAAAGTCACATCCATACTCTGGATGAAGCAATCACCAATTGTGTCACTGACTGTCTTTACAGTTTTTTTCACATTATCAAAATATAAGATGTTGTTTTCAGTAAATGTAAACAGTTGTTTGAAGTGTCTGTTACTAGCTGGACACTTGTCAGTTAATAATTTGGGTGAAGTGTTATATTCTTCTATGTTTCCACAACTTGGGACATTGGAACTTGCCTTGCTTAATGCCTTCTCTTGTGGAGTTATTTCTGATTTAATTAAGGAACAAGAATTAGGTGTCAAAGCACTTCTGGTGATTTTGTTCTGAGATAAATTTGAATCTGGAACAAACCTAGAGTAAACTAATCCAGAGGAAGAAGAAGATGGTGACGAATCTGAAGATTTCCCAGAACCTCTAAGGAGAGTTAAAGGTGAAGCTCGAGTGGAATGGCTTCCACTTTGAGCTTGGTCCCTTTTCACTTCCAAGGCTTCAATTTCACTTGTGCCACGATGAATAACAGAGATGATTGACTCTTCACTTTCCACACTTGATTCACTCTGAACTCCATTGTTTTTTGTGGTTGCTGTTGACAAACTAGAATCTTTACTCTCCATGTTTGATTCACTCTGGATTTCACTGTTCTTTGTGGTCGTTGTTAACAAACTAGAATCTTCACTCTCCATGCCTGACTTACCCTGGATTTCATTGCCCTCTCTGGCCATTGCAGGCATAATATACTCTTCACTTTCCACATTGGTGCCACTCTTTGCGCTCTTACACTTACCTGAACTTCCAGAATCAGGAAGACTCTTAAATTTTAAATCTTCTACAGACAAGTCTTGAGCTTCCAAAGTTGGCAACTCGCTTGGTTCATTAGTAGGAGTTAAGTTTGTGGTTGTATCAGTGCTTAGGCTATGTCCCACTGGTCTATTTCTAAGCATGGAAGGACACCCATCCTTCTTTGATAATACAGATATTAATTTATCTTCTTCCCTACACTCTATGTCACTATCCAAATAACTTAGAGACTCTATGACACCAGGGCAGCAGTCTTTCTTGGCACAACCAGAAACAGAATGGTCAGTATTGGCTGAATGGCTATCAGCTATCCAGAAAAGTTCACTGTGTGAAAGAGTACGAAGTTCTGGCATAGAATAATAGGAAGATAATCGATTTTCCACTCTAGCCTCTTTGCCTTTGAGTGCTTGCATTTCTGAATATATTATGTTCTGATTCTTTATATTATCATCATTCTTTTGGCAACATTTATTTCTATTCCTATGCTGCAGGTCTCGAGACTCTGGGTTTGATTTAATTTTTGTATCTTTAATACTTGATGTATTTTGGGAACATTTATTTTTATCCCTACTCCGCAATTCTTCAGATTTTGGTTTTGGAAAGAATGAACTGTCTGTGTGAAGCTTTTCTCTGGTGTACATACCATTTACCATATTAAAAATGCAAAGATTGTTCGGATATTGGAGAGAAACATTTTTCTCTTGGCTAAATTCTGATGAACAGTTTGAAATTAATCCTTTGGGATGCCGGTTTCCCTCCAGCTCTTCTATTGTATTATTAATCTTGCTGTGGTAAATATTAGAGTAACTGATATCTGAAATAGTTGTACAGAAACCCTTATTTGTAACAGATTCCTTAAGTTTGTCTCTGACTTTTTGGTTTTTATGTGCAGTGTTCTTCCTTAAGACATTGTCAGGCCTTGAAACACACGACATCGTGGACCTAGAACATACTAGTGTCTTGTTTGATGCAGCTTTCACAAAGTACTCCCGTGGATCACTGATTGTCAATATTCTCTTGTGGAGATCTTTCTTAGTTCCCTTGTCTGAAGGTCTTTTTATACGAAACATTGTTGGTATAATGTTAAATAAATCGTTAATAGACCACGTTTTCTCGCCTTTCTTTTTTGCAGCTAATTCTTCCTTCTCATCAGCTAAAGTCTTAGTAACATAACTCTCTCCTAGGTGGTGCAATTCTATACATGCACCATCGGGTTCTCTGAAATTCAAGCATTCATCCCTGTGAGACTCCTGCTGAATGGAAGAGGTCAGTAAAACATCAGATTTCACACTTTCAGAAAACCAGGGCTGTCTACAAGAACTGTAAAAGTAGGGCTTTGAAGAATTACGCTCAGAATATGGGGAAGTGGACACAGCTAATTTGTTAAAGGCACGTAGAACAAAATTGTAGCATGTTTCAGTGGGACTTGACTGCTCGGAACTGCTTGGATGACAGGCTCTTTGACCCTTGTACTGACTGTCAAAAGCATTATGCCTATTGTTTTGAGGAAACTTCTGAACAGGGAAGTGTGCAGTATAAACCAAGAGGTCATCTTCACTGGTTGTGGTACTTACTAACTCACGTTCTGCAGATGATTCATGATCTGAAAGATAAATCGCCATACTCGTCAGTGAGACAACTAGGTTTTGATCTTATCAACAGAACTACCATACTTACAATATTACCTGAATGTCATAGAGTTACAAGCTGTTACTCCCTTAGATCAAGCGAGCTACCCATGCGTTACAAAGATCAGGGCTTTCAACCATATTCATTTGTTACATACATACTACACAAACGGCTTTGTTTAGGATTATCATCTGTTATAGTTACTGCCTATTCATGTATCCTGTTGTTGAAAATTCATTATTTGATTACGGTTGAGAATAACCCATTTGCTGCAATATTCAGGGAATACTTTGTTTTTCACCTACAACTTGTACTGTTATAAACGTAATATCTAAGACTAATAAATTCATGCACTACCGAACTAAAATAACACTATGTAACAAAACTTTTCCTTTTTCTTGTTCCTGGGCCGGAAGTGTTATTTTTCAATGGCTTATGCATAAAGTAAATGGAAAAGACCTTTTTTTTAAAAAAAACTTTGCTTTTGTGACCTGCATAATGAAAATTTCAAATTTATCCATTTTCCAGAATATTCCAGGAAGATTCAGTGCTGAGTAGCTGATAGAGAATCTTCTCGAACTTACAAACATTTTCTAGAATGTTGTAGAAATTCACACGTCACGATGGGCTCTGCTTCTGTCACGATGTATCCGATTTCTGCAAGGCAATTGGAATTGTTTGTATCCCGAACGAGTGGCGACCCTTCATTATTAGCTCATCCAAAAGCTTCAAAGCTGTGCTCCTTCATAACAGGAATCAGTATACGCCTCTTTCCGAGACTCATTCAGTGCACTTCAAAGAGAATACAACATCCTCAAGACCTTACTAGAAGCCTTGAAGTATGATGAATATGGCTAGGAGGTTATTGGAGACTTCAAAATGGTGACATTCCTGGTAAAGCCTCCTTAGACCCATCAACTTTCCCTGTTATCTTTGCCTTTGGGACAGCAGGAACACCACAGCACACTACAACAGGAAGCACTGGCCACAATGGACAAAATTCTCTGTGAGGACGCACAGTGTCAAGTGTGAGCCATTAGTGGACCTTCAGAAGGTGTTGTTCTCACCATTGCACATAAAATTGGGTCTTATCAAGCAATATGTCACAGCTCTTGATAAGGAATCTGCAACCTTCAAGTACCTTCGAGACTTCTTCCCTAAGCTGTCTGAGGCAAATGTCAAAGCTGGTGTCTTCGTTGGACCACAAATAGAAAAGATCCTGGAATGCATAGAATTCCCCCAAGAAACGCAGTTGGAAGAAAAAAGAAGCTTGGAGCACCTTTGTTGTAGTGGTTCAGGACTTCTTGGACAATCACAAGGCCGAAAATTGTGTGGTGAAGAACTATAGCAAAATGGGCTACAGGATGTCCCTGAAAGTCCATATTCTTGACGTTCATCTTGATAAGTTCAATGAAAACATGGGAGCATACTCAGAGGAGCAAAGTGAGCGCTTCCATCAAGAGATATTGGATTTTGAACGCCGCTACCAACATGATGAGAGACGATATTGATCACGAAAGTGATTGATATTAGTCACAAATCTTGAAAAACTACTCACTTCTAAACGTGTTTGTATAACTTTAGTATAAATACATGTAAATCTTGATTCATATGTTGTTTTATTCAGACCTTATGTAAATGAAAATGTGCAGATTTGGTCCTTTTTACATAAAAATAGGTTAATTTCTAAATTTCATTATGCAGGTTACAAAAGGGAAGTTTGAAGTGAATAATGGCCATTTTCTGTACTTTTACAATATGAGTAATTAAATAAAATTTGTGTCACTTCATGCAGTTATCCTCGATACAAACCATCAAAACACGACGCTTGATTAAAAATCAACACATTTCAGTTGATGGATACTTACCATCTCCGCTACTACTAGTTGAAGGTTTGTGCCAAGGCACCAACACGTCCTGCGTATCAAACTACCAGAAAATAAAAAAAAATATCTGTTACTGGTAACGTTTAGCTTATGTTCATTATAAAGACTTCTTCTACATAAAGTACAGACGAATTATGGCAGAAAATTATCACCGAATCAAAATTAGTTAATTTAAAACAATGGTTACAAAATCTAAATTAAACGAACTATATGTAATAATAAAGGTGTGTATGGTCAAAAAAGTTTTTTTTAGACTACAGAACGTCACGAACTAAGACTAAAATAAATAACTTTTTCTTGTGATCCACCGTTAAATTGTGACGTAACGTTGTTCCAATAAAACTAAAATTTAAAAATACTGGATTAGTTTTTGTCCAGAACGAAGGAGTTTCTCGGCTAGAAAGAAAGTAGGACGTAGGCCACAGATTATTATAATACTCAAAAGTTAGCAAAACCTGTATTTGTTGAATGATGTATTCTCTAATAAATTTAGGCCCAGCCTGTATGGTCATCTTCTGAAGATAAATTGGGATTATTATCCCAATTATTAGTTATTAAACTACGGATTATATCTCGTAAACAAGGCACTAATACCGTCAGACTTCATTAAATAAATAATGCTGTCAAGGTAAATGCATTATGACATCACTTTTACTAAAAAATTTCGTTAGTAAGTCGTAACTCACTTTACGATGACTCTGCTCCTTGGCCCACACTGTTATCATTACTTTGCCACCTATTCTTAAAACACGAGCCAGTTCTTGAAGCGCCCTCACGCGACGTTCAGAAGTACCAAAATGATGTATGACGGCGATAGAGATGGCTGCATCAAATGTTTCGTCACGGAATGGTAGTTGTTGGTTGTCGCACGCGAGTGTTTCGTACCCTGTCTTCCTGGCTGTTTGGAGTAAAGGATTACATCGATCGACCCCCAGCTGAAACGTCACGGGATTGATGTCTACATACTTTCCATTTCCACAACCTGAACATAAAGGCGACACAATCAAACATGCGATCACACATATCCTACTTAAAAACAAATATATCTGATTTTCCTTTTTTAACACCTGCCAACGAGCCAGCTTAACATCTTTGAGTACTAAGCCTGGCAAACCAACAGCTACGTATCAATGGAAATATAACGCAGTGAAATATATATTTGAATTTCTTTTGTATCTGCTTCAATTTCCACCCTGCATATTTGGGCTTTACTTTTAGTCTTAACAAAGTACTGAAACAAGTTATCTTATATACGATTCCCCCTTTTCGCACATAACAATACTATTGTGCACGTTTTTGTTTTTTTAAGTTTCGCTATCGATAAAGCAATCAAGTGACAAATCCCTAAAATATCAAATATGTCAAAGAGACTGAGACATCTTTGAATAAATTTTTCTCTCACGTAAGCTGGATCCACAGTTTGTTTAGCTTAATCGCTACTCTCATGTCATCACAATTAAAAACTACATCTAGAACTTTTTAAGTATGTTTCATTGTTAAATCGCTTTACAAGTTAATTTCTCCATGTTGACTCACATGGTTATGGGTCTGGTCCAGCGACTTGAGCCTCCAAAATTGTGACAAATGTCTCTTTCCGTCTAATAAAACCAATCTAACCTTTCCTGAATGATTCGATTTGGGTATCCACGTTAAGATATCGGGCTGGCTTGTGTGGCGCTCTCTCTAACAATTAAAAAAATTTACCATAATTTTCAGTGCTACAATAGATGACAAGTTTTACGAGTGCCACGTAATTATTATCCGAATAACGTCACAGTAAAAATAACACGAGCTCCAATCAGCACCCCTCCCCAAAAAAAACCTTACACGACACCGTATCTAGCATTAATAAAAGTATCAAATACTGATGTTAAAATAATATTCTAAACACAACTCACAAAGAATTTTAACTTGCTGAGCCTCACTGAAAACAATGGTTTTTAACATCTTAGCACACTTCAAGATATTAACAGTAAAATAATGTTACCTAACCACGTGTACTTGCTGTGTCGCGACCTTCACATTGTGTTTCTCCTAAACATGTGTACTTATTGTAGTGTGATCTTTGCTAGAAAAAACCAGTTCCAACAGCAAAAACATGACACACCTAGAACAATTCTAGATCTCTGTATGAAATGGTAGGTGTTAACAAACCAGTGTTGATAAAAAAGTTTACAGTGCGATCTTCAAGTAATGTAAACAAGTCAGTGCTAAGGGTTGGGTGAGGAAGATGATCTTACAACACAATACTGAATACAGAGGGAGAAAACTCCACTCATAATACGGCCAAGGGTTGGCTGTGGAAGATGATCTTACTACAGAATACTGAATACAGAGGGAAAAACTCCACTTATAACAGGACCAAGGGATGGGTGTGGAAGAAGATCTTACTACACAATACTGAATACACAGGGAGAAAACTCTACTTATAATAGGGACAAGGGTGGGGTGTAAAAGATCTTACTACACAATAGTGAATAGAGACGGAAAAAAACTCCACTTATAATAAAGCCAAGGGTTGGATGTGGAAGAAGATCTTACTTCACAATACTGGTAAAAGAGGGAAAAAAACTCCACTTAAAATCGGGCCAATAACAGAGTGTGGAAGAAGATTTTACTACACAATACTGAATAGAGAGGGTAAAAAACTCCACTTAAAATAGGGTCAAGGGTTGGCTGTGGAAAAAGATCTTACGGCACAATATTGAATACAAAGGGTACAAACTCCACTTATGATTAAGCCAAGGGTTGCGCGTGGAAGATCTTACTGCAATATACTGAATACAGAAGGAGAAAACTTCACTTATATTCGGGCCAAGGGTTGGCTGTGGAAGATTATCTCACTACACAATACTGAATACAGAGGGAAAAAACTCCACGTATCATAGGGCCAAGGGTTTGGTGTGAAAAAAAATCTAACTATACAATACTTAATATAGAGGGAAAAAACTCCAATTATAATAGGGCCAAGGGTTGGATGTGGAAGAAGATCTTACTACACAATACTGTATACACAGGGAGAAAACTCCACTGATAATAAAGCCAAGTGTTGGATGTGGAAGATGATATTACTGCACAATACTGAATACAGAGGAAAAATTCCACTTATAATAGGGCTAGGGTTGGCTGTGAAAGATGATGTTACTACACAATAGTGAATACACAGGGCGTAAATTCGACTTATAATAGGGCCAAGGGTTGGGTGTGAACAAAAATCTTACTACATAATAGTGAAAACAGAGAGGATAAAACTCCACTTATAATACGGCCAAGGGTTGGGTGTGGAAGATAATCTTACTACACAATACTGAATACAGAGGGAGAAATTTCCACTTATAATAGGGCCAAGGGTTGGCTGTGGTAGATGATCTTACTACACAATACTGAATACAGAGGAAAAAAACTCCATCTGTAATAGGGCCAAGGGTTGGGTGTGAAAGAAATCTTGCTACACAATACTTAATAAAGAGTGAAAAAACTCCACTTATAATAGGGCCAAGGGTTGGCTGTGGAAGATGATCCATCTACACAATACTGAATACAGAGAGAGAAAACTCCACTTATAATTGGGCCAAGGGTTGAGTGTGGAAGACGATTTTACTTCACAATACTGAATACAGAGGAAGAAAACTACACTTATAATAGACCCAAGGGTTGGCTGTTGAGGATGATCTTAAAATACAATACTTAATATAGAGTGAAAAAACTCCACTTATAATAGGGTCAAGGGTTGGCTGTGGAAGATGATCCTACTACACAATACTGAATACAGAGGAAAAAACTCCACTTATGATAGAGCCAAGGGTTGGGTGTGGAAGAAGAATTTTATTACACAATACTGAATACAGAGGGAGAAAACTCCACTTATAATAGGGCCAAGGGTTGTCTGTGGAAGATGATCGTACTACACAATACTGAATACAGAGGGAGAAAACTCCACTTATAATAGGGCCAAGGGTTGGCTGTGGAAGATGATCTTACTACACAATACTGAATACAGAGGGAAAAAACTCCACTTATAATAAGGCCAAGGATTGGATGTGACATAATGTTTACTACACCCAGTTTTTAAATCTGATTAATTACACTTTTCCACCAGTTTCTCTTAAAATGCGCTTTTCACTTTTTTGTCTCTTAATACTCTCTAACAGTGACCGTAAATTTTCATTATTTAAGCAAAGTAGCTCAAGAGTAAGACGGAGGGTACTGGTTACTAACTGTCCTCTCCTTATAATATCAGCTCAAACTTAGTTACGACTAACGCCCTCAAATAACTTCAACACAACTTTTTTTCATCCTGAGGGATATCATACACGTACACTAGCGGAACGTATATGTGAGCGACCTCCAGTGGAAATCAAATATAGCAATCCCTAAGTTATAAACACTGATCATGAAAAGCGAACAAAGGCACAAACCTTGAGATTTTTAATCGCAGTTCTGAAACAGCCAAGCAGGCGTTTCCTAACTCTACATGAAACCAATCAGAAATTAAATGCTATATTTACTTAGCTAGTGAAGTATTTTATTAAGGTTGTTGTTTCTTATCGAGACATAATAATGTTCAAAGTGTGTGACAGACATAGTATATTTCACCTTTTGTGTTTTTCCAATAAATAATTTTCATGTAAAAATGTCGACCATTGGCAGCGAAACTTCACCGATACGGAGTTCAGGATCAGGGTAAATACCCTGTTGGGGACAAATGTGCATGCAAACGGTTTTAGAGGGTGAAAAATTAAAGCTGTTAGCCGTAGTCCACTTCAGTACACGATTGAGTGCAGTTTGTAGTTGCCACTCAATATAACTCATGTTTGACGACTGACACGAGATGTGAAAGCCGTCGAAAAAGAGCCCGTTTGCAACAGTGACAGGGAGTTGTTCAGTGATGGCATTAATCTTTATACTGAAAAGTGTGACACTCAAAACACAGCCATGAGGGACTCCAAGTTTCTGTACAAAAGAACGGGAAAGTGTTGAACCCACACGAACTTGGAATCTCCTGTCCGTTAAAACGTTTTTAATAAACATGGGTAGATGACTACGTAACCCATATATATGGAGGTCTTGCAAAATGCTATACCTCCATGTTGTGTCATAAGCCTTCTAAATGACAAAGAGTATTGATACAAGATGTTGGCGTTTGATAAAGGCTTCTCTGATTGATGTTTCATGTCGAATTGGGTGGTCCGTGGTGGAGTGGTGTCGTCGGAACCCGAACTAAGTGGGCGACAGGAGGTTGTTTGATTCAAGGAACCAAACAAGACGAGCATTAACCATCCTAAGGTCTAACAAAGACAGCTCATCATAGCAAATGGACGGTAGTTGGAAGGAATCTTGAGATCTTTCCCAGGTTTAGAGAAAGGTAATATAATAGCCTGGCGCCAAGCATCAGGAAAAACATTCTCCTTCCAGATCCAGTTAAAATAATTAGAAGAATATCAAGAGAAGCAGGAGAGAGATAGTGCAGAATGTCATAGTGTACATCATCAGGCCCAACAGATGTACTGGCAGGCCGATGAAGGGCCAGTTTGAGTTCCACCAGTGTAAAAAGACGAGTATAGTCAAATAAACAGACAGTTCAAAAGAAAAGAGGTGAACGCTCTGCCCGAGTATGGCAGATGGCCAAGAAGATGGAGGAACACGCAGAAGTGCTAGATACCCAGCAAAAGCTTTCACTTAGAGTATCGGCGATGATCCAGACATCAGCTACCTCTTGACCATCAGAGAGTAAGATCGAGAGGGGGGGCAGAATTGTAGTGCCCATTAACCTTTTGAATCCTGTCCCATATGACCTTGGAACTGGTGGTAGAAGAGATGCTAGTTGTGAACTTAATCCAAGATTCCTTCTGGCTTTGACGCCTTACCCACCTAGCATGTTGCACGGGATTGTTGGCAAGCGACATGGTCTAAAAGTGTGGGATATCTACGAAAAGAATCCCAGGACCGTTTTTGAGCCTTCCGTGCTAAGTGGCAAACACGATTCCACCACGGACGAGGATATCGTGGAAAACGTGTCGAGGTTTCAGGAATACACTGAGCAGCTGCTGTATAATACAGCTAGTTACCAACTGCCACACAGTCGTCTATTGATGGCTGATTTACGATGGCAGGATCAAGTTTTGCGAGAACAGAGAAAGAGGGCCAGTCTGCCTGATCCAGCTTCCACTGGGGCACGTGGGTAGGGTAGCATCGACCACGGCCAGTCTCTCTCAAAAGTCGAGGAAAATGATCACTGCCCAGTGGATTACTGTCAACCCTCCATGAAAAATGGGAAAATAATGAAGGGGAGGAAACTGAGAGATCAATAGCAGAAAAGGACTGACTAGAAGTGTGAACATAAGTAGAAAAACTAGTATTGAAAAGGGAAAGATTGTGATCAGAGCATCCTATCAATAACAGCACTATCCAGAGGGGATGATGTCCATTAAAGTTTCCCAGGATTAAAAATGGAAACGGCCACTGTTCAATGAGAGCATCAAGGTCTGATTGATCATATGTCTCTCCAGGGTACAAGTAAAAAAAACAAACAGTGATGGTATAACCCAAGGAAACACGGATGGCTACGGCCTCCAAGGGTGTGTTGAGTGACAAAGACTGGGTGGGCACATGCTGATCAACCAACAGTGCCACCCCTCTACGAACTCGCCAATCACACAGCCTGTCATTTTTATACAGAAAAAACTGCGGAATGGTGACTGTATCAGCAGATTTTAGAAATGTTTCTTGTAAGTAAAGACATACAGGATGGTAGAAAGCAATCATTGTTTTGATATCACTCAGATTAGAACGAAAACCTCGACAGTTCCATTGTATCAAGGTGGCCATTTTTAATGACGGGTAGGCAAAGTGGCTGGATAACCCTTCTGTTCACGTTCACGTCTTTTTTCTTTACTGTCCTTATTCGGAGAAGATCTATCGATCTCCATGAATCCTGCCCTGGGTCGATTGGGCAGGATTTTGATGTTAGAAGGGAATTCCAGTGACTGAAGACGTGAACGAATGATTGTAATGCATCGTGTGGTTGAAGAAAAAGATGTATCTGAAGAAATGCTTGTATTTGAAACCGAAAGATGTGGATCTTGAGGTTTGTTGGAATGTATGGGAGAAACAGAGATGGATGTAGAAGTCGATTCATCAACCTTTTTAACCATGGAGATCAAAAGGCTTTTCATTTGTTTTGAAAACGATTCTCTTGGAGGCACAGAGAGATCTGTCTGCACTCCCACTGTAGTAGTGGAACGAAGTGCAGCAGCATATCTCCGAGATGCAAAGACAGAGTGGGCAAATGCTGATCAACCAACAGTGCCACCCATCTATACACTCATCCATCACACAGCCTGTCATTTCTGCATAAAGAAAACTGCCGAAAGGAGACTGTATTTCCAGGTTTCAGCAATCAGTGCTTTGATGTCATCCAGATTAGAACGTAAACCTCTTCAGTTCCATTGTATCAGGGTGGCCATTTTTATTTACGTATACACAAATTAGGCGGAGAGCCCTTCTGTTTACGACAACTTCTGTTTTCCTCACTTTTCTAATTCAAAGAGATCTATCAACCTCTATGGATACTCCCCTGGGTCGATTGGGAAGGTCTTTGCTGTTGGAAGGGGATTCCAGAGACTGAGGACGTGAACGAATGATTGTATGGCATCTTGGGGTGAGAAAGAAAAATGTATGTACCTGAAATCAAAGGATGTGGATCTTGGGGTTTGGTGGAATGTATATAAGGGACAGAGATAGATGTCGATGTTTATTAATCAAATTTTTTGACCGTGGAGATAAAAAGACTTTATTTGTTTGGAGAACGATTCTTCAGGCAGCACAGAAAGATCTGTCTGCACTCTGACTGTAGTTGTAGAACGAAGTGCAGCAGCATACGTCCGAGCTGAGGTTGTGGACAGCAATTTCCGAGCCTCAGGATAGGTAATGTTATGAATCGTTTTCAAACGCTGCACCTGTTTTTCTTCCAACCATTTAGGGTAAGAACGAAAGCATAATGGGTGAGAGACATTACAATTTATGCAATGAGGGTCCGTTTGACACTCATAGGTATCATGGTCCTTGCTACCATAACGAGCGTACGTCAAGGAACCACGACATGATGTCTTTGAGTGACTGAACTTCTGACACTGGAAACATCGGAGAGGGTTTGGAATGTACGGCCGTACCCTGCAAATATGCAAAAACGGCTCGTTTGGGTTGAGAAAATATTTCAAATATTTTTGTATATAAAATTCTCAGCAAGTGGGTTTCACTGACCCTGCACCTGCCTTGATGGTGGCAGGTGCACATGGTGATGTAAATGTCAAAACGAGGATATTTGTCGGCAGTGTAACACCGTCTTTGCGAGTGGAGATGCGTCTTACTGCAGAAAAACCTTGAGTGTAGAGACCAGCGAGAATCTCTAATTCGGGGATGTTCTTCAAATCCCTCTCAACAATAACTCTTCGTGATGAATTCAAGGTAACATGAGGGGTAACCTCAATAGGTAAATCCCCAATTGCCTTTGAATTCAAGAGGAGTTCACTGTGTTGGGATGTGGATGTTTCAACCAATATGTCACCAGATCGAAGCTTCTTTACTGACTTTGGAGATACAGCAACTCCCTCTAGTTTCTTCTGAATAAAAAAGGGGGACAGTTGCCCTAAAGGTTTGTCTAAAAGAGAATGTAATATAAGAAAATGAGGTACGTGTGTTACAGATTGCTGCTCAGTCTTCAAAACGTGATCGTTTACCTATTGACTGTTTTTTCACTATTTTATTTAAATTTCTGTTGGAAAATCCACAGGAAAAAAGGAAAATGTCGGTACCCACTGACCCCACCCACCATGAAGCCCTACAAGGAGACGCACTACAATGTCATGCAAGGACATTACAGCAACGTCAGGGATTCGTGAGCACTATGCCGAAACACCAGCATCATATATAATGTCCACAACACCCGTTGAGAACTTCCAACACTGGTACTTGGTTGACTCTTGCCCAAGTGGGCCAGCCGATTGTTCCAAGGGGGGCCACCCAAAGGCCGCTCGTCTACAGGAATTCAAGGCCAAAGTGGTGTGTTAGGGTTGGACCCCTCAACCACTAGGATCCTTTCCTCCCCTTCACGGGTCGCTACGCACGGCAAACACGTGGGTGGATGTTTAGATTCCAGAGGAGGTAAACTGAAAGAACAGAACCTTCCCTGGGAAGTCCACACCGAGAGGCCTCAGTTTGGAAAGTGAATATTCTTATCCCTGAACACCTCAGTTTGAAAAGTGAAGAAAGATAATACTCCTATCCCTGAACACCTTAGTTTGGAAAATAAACATTCTTATCCCTGAGCATCTCAGTTTGGAAAGAGAATATTCTTATCCCTGAACACCTCAGTTTAGAAAGTGAAGAAAGTGTATACTCTTATCCCTGAACACCTCAGTTTGAAAAGTGAAGAAAGATAATACTCCTATCCCTGAACACCTCAGTTTGGAAAGAGAATATTCTTAACCCTGAACACCTCAGTTTGGAAAGTGAAGAAAGAGAATACTCTTATCCCTGAACACCTCAGTTTGGAAAGAGAATATTCTTATCCCTGAGCACCTCAGTTTGGAAAGAGTATATTCTTATCCCTGAGCACCTCAGTTTGGAAAGAGAATACTCTTATCCCTGAATACCTCAGTTTGGAAAGTGAATACTCTTATCCCTGAATACCTCAATTTGGAAAGAAAATACTCTTATCCCTGAACACCTCAGTTTGGAAAGTGAATACTCTTATCCCTGGACACCTCAGTTTGGAAAGTGAAGAAAGTGAATACTCTTATCCATGAACACCTCAGTTTGAGAGGATAAGAAGGAAATGCTCTTATTCCTGAACACCTCAGTTTGGAAAGTGAAATACCTTTCCTTAAAACTAAATATCTGCCATAGTTAGTTTCGTTTCTTGTTTTTTCTTACTCTTGAAAACCCACTGCCTTAAACCCGACTGTTCAGGAATTACCTTTGACAAATCACTGCTTAAACTTGAATATTTAGTACCCTTGAAAAACACTGCTTAAACCTGAATGTTTAGTACCCTTGAGAAACACTTCTTAAACCTGAATGTTTTGTTAGTGCCCTTCACAAACCTTTACCTAAATCCGTCTGTTTACTAAGCACCCTTGACAAACTTCTGTTTAAATCCACATGCTAAGTAAGCACCTCTGGAAGTCACTCTTCAAATCCAACTATTTAATAATCCTCTGCTAAAAATCGACTATTTAAGAAATTCCCATGACCAACCTTTGTTTAGTGGTTGCTATTTGTTTGTAAATGTCATGTTTTGTGACATCGAGTAACTCGGATGTTTTTTTTTAAAAACGGAACAGCTTTTGAACTCAGGTGTTTTCATTTGGCCCCTCGCTAGTACAGCGGTATGTCTCCGGATTTACAACGCTAAAATCAGGGGTTTGATTCCCCGCGGTGGGCTGAGCAGATAGCCCAATGTGGCTTTGCTATAAAAAAAACACAGCTTTTATTTGTTTTCTCTTTTACATTATTTTTGAATGATACGTTGCGTTTTACGTCAATAAACAAATTTCATGTGTATAGACGTTGAAAACCGAAAATGATAATGTAGTCAAATTAAGATAATTTGAAATTTAAATGAAGGTTTGTAAAAATTTGTGCAACAATTAAAGCACGATATTAAAATTCCAAAGTAAAATATTAGAAGGACTTTAACGTTCTAAATAAAGACCGGAGATTGATTACTTATTAGTGTTTATAAAACTTTGTACTTACGAAGTTTAATTAGGCTTAGCGAGTACTGAATTATCGATAAGGTGAATAATAAGTAGTGAATTTCATAGTCTTTCCTGGAAATATTGGCCAGAACCAACGTAATTCAAGGTATTAAAGTTATACTAAAATATGCCAGTCTATTAATGATATTTCGTTCTCATCTGTTGTTTTAGCATCATCTCGTATATAGTCAGAGTCTCTCACCCTCTTGTCTATTACTGACTCGAATCCCGAAACAACGTTGTTCGGTATCAGCCAAGAAGTCTTGCTGGAAACTTGTGAAAGAAGCAAACGTTATTTGTACGAGACGCTTCCGAAATACGAGCTGAACTCGCGCGTTCGAATATCTCGCATTCGTGAGAAGTCTACCAGTAAATATGAATTGAAGGAAAGACATTTGTCGAAGTTGTTGGTCGACTAGAGAGATGTTAATAAGACGTCTAAATAAGTTCATTACGTCACTGTTCATGGTACAAATTATAATCACTCACATCTGGAGTCGGTCTCTTGTTATCACCTCACCGTGACATTAGTTTAAGACTTGTGGTTTTGTTTGTTGTGTTAGTCAAGACTCCCACAGGACTAGTAGTAGTTAGAATCAAGACCATAAAAACAACTTGCAGCATGCACTTTGTGATATTAACAGAAAATATTTTCTACCTTCTGTAGCTTGGAATGTTGTAATCTAAACTACCACGTATTTTTAATGAATGTGCTTCACAGGACTCTTACTTCACAAACTAAATTCAATGCAATCTGCTAAGAAATATCTTTGGTATAACATTCCCAGTTCTGACAGAGATTCTTTCTTTTTTGTTTTTTCTCTTCGCACCAAAGTGAGTTTGCGTTTTCCTTGTAGCAAAGCTACATCGGGCTATGTATTGAGTCCACAGAGGGGAATCGAACCCCTAATTTCAGCGTTGTAAATCCGTAGACTTAGCGCCTTACCACCGGAGGACGCGCACCAGACAATTTATTTGAAAGAAAAACAAACTTTCATAGATGTTTTTTTTAATCTCGTACACTGATATATCTTTTCAACCTACAGTTAAGAGTCTCGTTTGGTGTAAATATAAGCCACACGTGCAAAATTATTCAACGAAAATTTTTGCGTACGACTATGCAGAAAATACGTCAAACACTTTTACAACTTTTATTATTCGAATTAAAGATGGTTGATTCAGAGCAGCAAATCTACAAGGTGAACGGAAGCGAAGATACATAATTAGGATAAGTAAACTAGGTTATTAGTTTCTAGCTCAAGTTCCCAAAATAATCAAGCTGGTGGACGGTTATTATTAGTTATTCATTGTTAACTTTTAAGAACAAATTTACTAAATTTTATTAGACTATTCTAAATTAAAGAGCGTTTAGCGTCACGTGATATTGGCTTAAGCAATTAACATAAATACTGACACTTGATATGGCTGTATCGATTGCATAGGGTAACGACAAGAAACTGTTAATCTAAATTCCATAGCGTTAGTATAAAGGATGCTTTTAATACTGCTTTAACAGCGAAAACTATCATTATATATTTAAAAGAATCTCATTGGTTCTGTAAAGTAAAGGTCTGTCTGTTTGTTGTTTGTTTTTGAAATTCGCGCAAATCTACACGAGGGCTATCTGCGCTAGCCGTTCCTAATTTAGTAGTGTAACACTAGAGGAAAAGCAGCTAGTCATCACCACTCACCGCCCCCAAAGCTGAAAGGGCATTCACGTTTGGTGCGACGGGGATTCGAACCCTCGACCCTCAGATTACGAGTCAAACGCAAAGGTCCGTCAAAAATAATAGATTTGCGATCCTAAAATTAATGTTGGTTACTACTGAGGGTCACTTTCTTAATTGCAGTAGATTGTTGGTGTGTATTGACAAAATGTCGGGATACCTAAAAAAAAAACGATTTTGATTTAAAAATATGTGCGGCCACAAAAAAGAAACAATAATTGAGTATATACGACTTAAAGCAATGAAATCATTTTTGGTGGCCAGACTGATAGCTACACTTATAGCATTGATAACAATATTCTAAGTAATAACCATTCATTGACTAGCCAGGCCGCATCTTTTGTTTAGTTTCGAAGATGATGATAGGTAAAAGAACATTTTGTAAAGGTTGAGGGAAATTTCAATTTATTCTTTAACATCGGTAAGACGATAAGCTATTAAAATAATTTTGGAATATTACAGAAGTTAAAAATAGGCGCACACATGTGAGAAACCAGCCTACAAGTTATACTTGTGGACATTATACAGAAAGACATTCTTCATTCATTAATGGTAGCTGTCATTCTTTGAATCTGATGATAATGCAGTTGACTGAAAATGGCAGCGTGTAGATGTAGCCACAAGAAAAGAGAGAGACTGCAGTTGACTGAAAAGGACACAATGTGGATGTAGCCACAGAAGAAGAGAGAGACTGCAGTTGACTGAAAAGGACACAATGTGGATGTAGTCACAGAAGAAGAGAGACTGCAGTTGACTGAAAAGGACACAATGTGGATGTAGCCACAGAAGAAGAGAGAGACTGCAGTTGACTGAAAAGGACACAATGTGGATGTAGTCACAGAAGAAGAGAGAGACTGCAGTTGACTAAAAAGGACACAATGTGGATGTAGCCACAGAAGAAGAGAGAGACTGCAGTTGACTGAGAACAAGCTGAATGTCATACGAGAAGAAATAATGGTTAATATTTCTTCTCAAATGTTATCTAAATAAATGTTTTATGGACATGTTTCCTAAAATTAATTATAATCCAGTAACGATATGTGTACTGAGAATGACTATTCAATTTCTGGTATTTAACGACATTTCTGATGTATTATAACTGGAATAGCATGTTGACTTCCGTACATTTTTACATTACGTTCAAGTGTTCTTGTTAAACCCCAATTGAATGAAGCATGCGAGGAAATAAAATTCTCAAAACATACTTCTTCCTGGTCAACTATATGATCTTGGAAGTTACTAACTGTGGGGTAAAGGTAGTGAAATTTATTATGAATTTTGGGTCTTCACGTTGGACTGTCTTTGTTGGACAGGCTTTGTTAGCCTGTTGAACTGAAAAAGCGCACTTTAGTTAGTGCATATTAATAATTGAAATGTGCTGCGGGGAAAACATGTGAGTTATTACAGAGTTGTAGCCAAGGATTCTGATGAGGTGATGTGCGTCAGTGTGTCCCCTTGACAACTAATGAGGGACTTAAGCCAAAGAATATGATTTTTCCGAGCCAGCAGTACCAAGTGTGGAACGCGGGTATATTCGATTAGATTCTATTACTCATTACAATCTCTAACAATCTTATTTTAATTTTATTACCTCTCCCCGCCCCCATTGGCTCAATGGTAACTTTGAGAGACCACACAACTAAAATGTCCAGATTTTGACTCAAGATAGCACAGCACAGATAGCCCAATGCATAGCTTTTCACTAACCAACGAACGATCTACTAAAATAACATTACACAACCAGAACCCAGTGGCTCAGCGTCGTATCTGCGAACTTAACAACGTAATAATTTGGTTTTCGATACCCGTGGTAGACAGAGCACAGATTTTCGTTTTGCTCAACTTCAAACAAACAAACGTCCGAACTATGTTAACAAGCGTAGTTTTAGTGCACCATCTACGTATGAAATATCTGTTAATTATTACCTTATTAGGCACAACGTGGCCAGATGGTTAAGGTACTCGACTCGTAATCTGAGGGTCACGGGTTCGAATCCCTGTCACACCAAATATGCTCGCCCTTTCAGCCGTGGGGCGTTATAATGTTTCAGTCAATCCCACTATTCGTTGGTAAAAGAGTAGCCTAAGAAATGACGGTGATGACCAGCTGTCTTCCATCTAATCTTACACTGCTAAATTAGGAACGGCTATTGTAGATAGCCCTCGTGTAGCTTTGCGTGAAATTCAAAACAGACCAATTACGTCATAATGTATGGGTAAATATTTCTTGCTTATGAAAAATAATTCGTAAGGTTTATTCTTCAACAGAAGCGAGATGTTTTTTAAGCCCAACTGTCGCACAAATGTGTTTTTCCAAATTTAAGAACCGTATTCTCGCAGTAAAGTGATAAATGCATTTTATCAATTCACTTGTCCCTGTCGTCAAAAGAGATACATTGGATCTACTGAAAGAAAGTTGTTAACCTGAAATCCCCAAATATGTCAAGTGTATTTGAATATGCTCTATGGAAGTGTGACGTAGTTCGTTATTCAAATTATTTTAAGATCTCACAAAGGTCAACAATAAACAGAAAGAATTTGTTACACACAGATTGTGACCTTCTATACACCAAGTAGGCTTAGCTTGTTAGTCATCCGTAGGTAACTAGCTACAAATATGGTTGTCTAATTTAATCGTTAGCTATAAGAAACAAAAATCGGTTAAAACGTGTGATTTATAGAACAACTGATACGTTATCTTGACTTTTACTAAATAATGTCTTCAATTAAGATAGGCATTTTGAAGTACAAGTGATGGTTATAGCATGCACTTTACCGAAAGTAAAGATAACAGTGTTTTTCTGGTACTGCTAAGCTCAGTGGAAAACAGTTTCACACTCACCAATATCTGCCACGATACTTCCAGGTTCCAGGTCGAGGAGAAACTTCTTCACGTGCGGCCACGCGCGGTGTCGAGAGTCTGTAAGATGAGGGGCAATTTGGTCGTATACGTCATGAACGTAAGTCTTTTCTAGAGCTATTGACCGCGCTTGGCGTTCTTCAAGTGTTGAGTCTGAGGTTTTCACGGACATGCTTGGAGTCATTTGATCACTAATGAGCGCTTTCTCTCTCGCAACTACATGGTCTGTGAAAACAACAGAAAATTATTGCTTTTTTATTTTAACAAACGACATACACTTCTGGCTAAAATCTTAAGGGCAATGAACATAAAGAAAAAATATGCATTTTGCGTTGTTAGACTCAACCACTTATTTGAGTAGAGCTTCGAAAGATGAAAATAAGAAAAGGGAAAATAAAAATACTTTTTTTAGCATTTAATATAGGAAATGTGAACACTATGAAATTAGCCTAAATACTAGCTTAAGGCCATACCAAAAAGAAGTCCTAAACAGGGTAGACAATGCCTAACAAGAGGTCTCAGTAGTGAGTTGCACGGCCGTTATTGCGAATAACTTTAAACATTTGCTTTGTCATGGTCGATATAAGCGTTTGCAGAAGGCTGGCTGGAATATTATTCCAAGTGGTGAAGATGGCTTCACGAAGATCATGCACTGTTTGGAATTGACGTCTATTTCTGTAGACTTCCCTTACCATCAACCCCCAAACATTTTCAATGGGGTTCAGTACGGGCGAACATACTGGATGGTAAAAAAGAATCACATTATTCGCCATGAAAAAGTCTTTTGTTCTGCGGGCAATGTGGATTACAGCATTGTCCTGCTGAAAGATCCAGTCATTTCCACACAAGCGAGGGCTTTTTCAATAAGGATGCTCTCTCCAACATGCCAATGTAGCCAGCTGCTGTTTGACACCCCTGTATAACCTAAAGTTCCATTGTTCCATGGAAGGCGAAAGCACCCCAGATCATGATGGAACCTCCTCCACTGTATCGTGTAGAAAATATCTCCGGTGGGATATCCTTATCATGCCAGTAACGTTGGTATCCATCTGGACCATCCAGGTTAAATTTCTCTCATCAGAGAATAAAACCTTCGTCCACTTTTCTACTTCCCATGTTTGGTGCTTCTCATCAAAGTTTAACCGAGCTGTTTTGTGGTGTGGAAAGAGGCGTGGATTTTGAAGACGTTTACGGTTTTTAAGGCCTTTCTCTCATAGATGCCGTTTTATTGTTCTCGAGCTACATTCTGAGTCCTTAAGGGCCTTAATCTGGTTCGACGATCGACTGGTGTCTTGCCGAACAACCCGTCGAATCCTCCTGCTCAACGCCGGCGAAATTTTCTTGGGCCGACCACTTGAAATTCTCGTTTTGTAACCATCAGTCTTGTAAGAAATTTCCAACAGCAGTTTTACTACGCCCAATCTCATCAGCGATGGCACGTTGAGAGTGACCTTCCTTTTGCAGCTCGACAATTCTGCCACGTTCAAATTCTGTCAAATTTTTAGCCTTTACCATGTTTTAACCCAATGTAACACAAGATATGCCAGTGAGAGATGTTGACAACACTAATGCTTGTTGACAAAGCTAATGCTCAAATGACTAAATTTCTTTACGTGTTTTCCGATTAACGCTTCGTTTTAGTATGGTATTAAACTTTTGACCAGCTGATATTTAGGCTAATTTAATAGTGTTTACTTTTTCCCCATTAAATGTTAAAAAGTTTTATATTTTTATCTTCCCTTTTCTTGTTTTCATATTTTGAATTTTTACTCAAATACGTGGTTCAGTCTAACAACGCAAAACACACATTTATTCTTTATGTTCACTGGCCTTAAGATTTTGTCCATCAGTGTATTTAACACATTGAATCTAAAAAAAGCCTTAAACACTATAAATGATACTTGAAAGGGAAATCTAATCAGGATATAAATAGGAAACTTTAATAATTCTTTAGTGGTTGGAACGTTATAGGTTATAGCCTGTCGATCAATTCCACTGTTCGTTGCTGAAGAGTTACCCAACAGTTTGCGGTGGGTGATGTTGACTAGCTTCCCATTCTTTAGTTTATCAGGCCCAGCATGGCCAGGTGGGCAAGGCGTTCGACTCGTAATCTGAGGGTCGCGGGTTCAAATCCCCGTCGCACCAAACATGCTTGCTCTTTCAGCTATGGGAGCGTTATAATGTGAAGGTTAATCCCATTATTCGTTGGTAAAAGAGTAGCCCAAGAGCTGGCGGTGGGTGGGGATGACTAGCTGCCTTTTCTCTACTCTTACAATGCTAAGTTAGGGAAGGCTAGGACAGATAACTCTCGTGTAGCTTAGCGTGAAATTCAAAAAATAAGCAACCTCTGGTCTATCACTGTGACGTTATGTACGGCCCACAAATGGCTTTGCTCGTAATTCCATAAACCAGATAAAAATATTTTCACACTTTACGTTATCTTAAAACTTGTTAAGAATTCATAGAACATATAAAGGTTCTCGTTTCGACTTACTTATTACCTCCTCCTTCACACAAACGATGATCGCATATCGTAAGGTATACAAAATAGTCAGAAACTGTTACAAGCTTATTACAAATATACATCTGGCTCACGATGAATTACAAATCAGGCAACGTGTAATTCCACCAATTGTGCCTCATGTCTGGTTGTATGTGTCGCAAAATCTTTGTGAATAAATATATTTGTATAACTAGATTTTTAAATAATATTTTTAAAGAACAAAGTATTTCGATTAAGGAATATTTCAATGTTATCCCTATAGGATGAAAACACAATGCTTAAGACTGCTACTGCTTCTGAAATTAAATTCAACACCAATCAATAATATCAAACGCCATTACGTGTCCTGTCACAGACAATATAAAGTCTTCAAAAAAAGAAACGCAAAAGGCAAAATTTGAGACATATTGTAAGCAAGTTTATTCCGGGTAGTTCTGTATGTCATGTTTGAAACTTTGAACATTCACTGCTGAACATCCAAAGTCTGCAAAAATGAAGTCCAAGCTCACTAGTTGAAGTTTGACGTCACTCAACGTCAAAAACAAGTATGCCCCCCGTGAGCATCAATAACTGCTTGGCATCTCCTGCCCATGGAAGCGATGAGATGACAAATCACATCCTATGGAATGGCTGTCCACTCAGCCTGCAAAGCTGCTGCAAGTCACACGAGGTCTGCCAGATCGTAGACGGTCATGAGTTGATCCATGTTGTTGGTGGCGATTCCATACCCTTGTGATGGTGCTTGGGTGGACATTCACAGCTCTGGCAACATCTGATTGAGATTCGCCTGCTTCCAAGCGACCAATGGCGTTTTTACGTTGTGCTTCAATCAGTCTTGGCGTAACTGTATTGCGTGTCGATGGCTTAACACTGAGCTATGAAAACCGAGAACCCATCACTTTTATAGGGATTTTGCACATGTTGCACGTGCAGAACATACAGATCTCTCAAACAAATTTATTGGACATGAATGCGTTTTGGCGAAAAAACCGATGTTTTCCTCCGTTTTCAAAGTGCACAACTTTTATTGTCATTTTGGTCTGACAATTAGTGCCTTAACACGTGTAACATCACATACTCTGAGCTTGTAACGTTATTACATATATTTCTCTTTAAAATAACAAAAATATCCCTTTGCGTTTCTTTTTTTGAAGAGTATATTTAATAAAGTTTTCAAGTTCACTTGAAACTTCTTGTCAACCCTCGAAATCAACAACTGTTTTTAAAGGAATGATAATTTAAAGAAACACTTCGATCTATATAAATAATACTGTAGAAACATCATCAAGGATAGTCACGTGACAGAGTCCATATTACAATAACACAGACAGTCACGAGAAGTGTTCTAACATTGTACTAAAAGTCTTAACATTTCTGTTTTTCACGCTACAAATCAGAGCTAACATTGCACTAAAAGTCTTAACATTTCTGTTTTTCACGCTACAAATCAGAGCTAACATTGCACTAAAAGTCTTAACATTTCTGTTATTCACGCTACAAATCAGAGCTAACATTGTACTAAAAGTCTTAACATTTCTGTTATTCACGCTATAAATCAGAACTAACATTATACTAAAAATCTTTACATTTCTGTTACTCACGCTACAAATCAGAACTAACATTGTACTAAAAGTCTTAACATTTCTGTTATTCACGCTATAAATCAGAGCTGACATTGTACTAAAAGTCTTAACATTTCTGTTATTCACGCTACAAATCAGAACTAACATTGTACTAAAAGTCTTAACATTTCTGTTATTCACGCTACAAATCAGAACTAACATTGTACTAAAAGTCTTAAGATTTCTGTTATTCACGCTACAAATCAGAGCTGACATTGTAGTAAAAGTCTTAACATTTCTGTTATTCACGCTACAAATCAGAACTAACATTGTACTAAAAGTCTTTACATTTCTGTTACGCTACAAATCAGAACTAACATTGTACTAAAAGTCTTAACATTTCTGTTATTCACGCTACAAATCAGAACTAACATTGCACTAAAAGTCTTAACATTTCTGTTATTCACGCTACAAATCAGAACTAACATTGTAGTAAAAGTCTTAACATTTCTGTTATTCACGCTACAAATCAGAGCTGACATTGTAGTAAAAGTGTTAACATTTCTGTTATTCACGCTACAAATCAGAACCAACATTGTACTAAAAGTCTTAACATTTCTGTTATTCACGCTACAAATCAGAACTAACATTGCACTAAAAGTCTTAACATTTCTGTTATTCACGCTACAAATCAGAACTAACATTGTAGTAAAAGTCTTAACATTTCTGTTATTCACGCTACAAATCAGAACTAACATTGTACTAAAAGTCTTAACATTTCTGTTATTCACGCTACAAATCAGAACTAACATTGCACTAAAAGTCTTAACATTTCTGTTATTCACGCTACAAATCAGAACTAACATTGTAGTAAAAGTCTTAACATTTCTGTTATTCACGCTACAAATCAGAACTAACATTGTACTAAAAGTCTTAACATTTCTGTTATTCACGCTACAAATCAGAACTAACATTGTACTAAAAGTCTTAACATTTCTGTTATTCACGCTACAAATCAGAGCTAACATTGTACAACTGCAGTAAATATTTCCTCAAACCTCGAGCCTTACAGAAATTTTCGAAACCACAACTTTCCTGCTACAACAAAGTATAATAATTAATCACTGGGGTTATTATGAACAAACCAGCGTTATTAGAACACTATAATTATACATCCTTTTATCTGTTGAAAAATCTCTAAAGAACTTGACAACGAATGTAGTTTTTAAAAATGTGATAGGCCTAATACTCAATGCCTTGTGGAAAGCTTGCTACTACAACACTGTACAAACTCACCGAGGAACAAAACATTTTACACCCTGTCTTTTCTAATAAATCACTTAGCTTAGATATTCATCAAACACGACATAATTTTCATTTCATCACAAAAAGACATCTCGTATCCAAATTCTTCTTATGTCTTTTCAACACGAAGGAAAAAACTTTATCGTGGAAAATGACGTTGCTGCAGGTATTTCGTTGCTCGTAACACGCGCACGTCTTCAAATTCATAGGTTTTCGTGGAGAAAGCCGCGATCAATTTGGCAATCTCTACTTGCAGGCTACCTGAACCATATAATCTCTGAGTAGAGGTTCGAAACCGCTGACAATCAAAAATGTGTTAATTTCTAGCACTGACTGACTCGGACTAAGAGCAACAATGCTTCCTGGTAAAGTAATTACGTCATCACTAGCCCTTCAACCTATGCAGTGAACGAAAATATGACGTTAAGGTCTAGACTTGAACTGTCGAGCGTAGTTTTACAGAATGTACTGATACCTTCTACTCGTTACGTAGATGTTTAGTCGATATTTCGTTAATTAGTTTAGAATTCACGACATTTCTCATTAAACATTAGACAATATTAGCATGAGAACAAGCGATGACAAAAAACACAGGTTAACAGTTGATAATATGAAGTAAAATAACAATAATTTACACAAATATAATAGTACTGTCTATTGTGTGTCCATGTAATTAGTTCATTGGGTGTGGAAGGATCTTCACAAGATTGGTATGTGTTTAATAGGTCCATGGAGGAGTACATAAAAATTTTTAGTTTTGCATTTTGTAGTTTTTATGGGCGTTTTGCACTTTTTTACCATTATTTCGCCTCTGTAGATGGATCTTCACAATATTTGGTACCATACTTCATTGGGTCTATGGGGAGATATACGCACATTTTTAGTTTTGCGGTTTTTGTTTGTATTTTTCACTTTTTTATCACTATAATCAGGTGGTTAAGACGTTCATCTCACAATGAGCGGGTCATGGGTTCGAATCCCCGTCACACCAAACACACTCGCCTTTTCATCCGTGAGGGGCTATAATGTGGCATTCAATCTCACTGCTCGTTGGTAAAAAAGTAGCGCGAGAGTGGACAGTGGGTGGCGATAACTAGTTACCTTTCCTCAAACCTTACACTGATAAATTAGAGACGGATAGCACAGATGGTCCTCGTGTAGCTTTGCGCGAAATTCAAACCAAGCTACATTTTTGCCACTATTTCGCCCCATGTTAATGAATCTTCACCAAATTCAGCATGAAGGCTCGTTGAATCCATATATAGATACATATAAACTTGTTTTTTTATTTACAATTACACATAAGTGAAGCAATTTTTATGTTCTATGATAACTTTCTGTTAATCGCGAATTTACATAGCCTTCGTTCAGGATACGGATACTCCAGCTATAGTATATGCTACAAATTGGAGATATTGTAGTAATCTGTATAGATCACGTGGTTACAAACTGACATAAACATACCTGAACAGATCACGTGATTACAATCTGACATTAACATACCTGAACAGACCACGCGGTTACAAAATGACATTAACATACCTGAACAGATCACGCGGTTACAAACTGACATTAACATACCTGAACAGATCACGCGGTTACAAACTGACATTAACATACCTGAACAGATCACGTGATTACAAACTGACATTAACATACCTGAACAGACCACGCGGTTACAAAATGACATTAACATACCTGAACAGATCACGCGGCTACAAACTGACATTAACATACCTGAACAGATCACGCGATTACAAAATGACATTAACAAATCTGTGATAAGTTCAACATTGTCACGCCACTGAATTTGTAACTTTGAGCTGGCCAATAATTGTAACAAACAGTACATCTTACCAGAATGTTCAGATTTAAAAATGATAAACAAAATAATTACTCTGATATCTAATTGTAAAACACTTTAGTTGTTTCCGGTTGTCTTTGTGCGAACTTCTTGGGTTAATATTTTTATTCAGATTGTTTGTTTCGGAAATTTGCTAAAAAAAAAACACAACGACTATAAAATGCCTATATGTGTTAATAATAATAAACAGAAAAGATAGACGCTCAGTAGCACCCACCGCCAACTCTTATTCTACTTTAACTGAAAAGTTGGACTTGACTTTCACTCTCAAAACGCAACAAACAGCGTTTCATTTTAAATGGCAACGGAACTGAGCCATGAACCTTCAGGTTCTGGAATAGACATACTAACCATTAGGCCACGTGTTTAATGGTGCCAGTACAGCTACTAACTATTTTAAGGTTTGTATGGTTAATACCATCTCCACTCATAATGGGGATTAATAGTCATAATGAACATTGTGGGGATTAACAGTAACACCGATCATTGTGGGGTCAATGGGGATTGAGAGTAACACCGATCGTTGTGGAGATTACATGACGATGACCGAAGAAGGTCGAAACATTGTTCGCTCCTCTACATAGATTTTCTCTACCCATACCAACCGTTTTTACAAATATAGTAACACCTATGATTTTGGGGATTAACAGTAACACTGATCACTGTGAGGTCAGTGGGGTTAACAGTAACACCTATCATTGTGGGGTTGGTGTGTATTAACAACAACACCGATTACTGTAGATTATTCATGACAAGATGACTGTTCCAGTTGTACTGCATGTTAGTTCTTCACTGACAGATGTCATACACAGAAATACTGGGACAGTTTAAACACAGCAGTTTCAAGGTTTGTGGCAGATGTCTTTTGAGTCGTACACAGAAATACTGGGACAGTTTTAACACAGCAGTTTCAAGGTTTGTGGCAGATGTCTTTTGAGTCGTACACAGGTTAATTCTTTACGTTAAACAAACAAACATATTATTCAGTAATTTCTACCCGTATAGTTTCTTTATTTGAATAGCTTCAGTTATTATACAATTTCAGTAACTTTATTTGCAATTTGAGAAGACGTAACAAAGAAAAGTCTTGGGAGAAATATACACATAATAGTCTTGTATACTGAAAACTTAGAAAATTCCTGTGCACTGAAAACTTACAAAGTTCCTGTATACTGAAAGCTTACAAAGTTAAATTAATATTCTCGTTAAATATTTACTACAATGAATTGTAAGTAAAAGTTATAACAATAAATTATAAGTAAAATGTACTACAATAGATTGTAAGTAAACCACAGACGTTTAATTCATAAAGGTTAATAACATTAACTATCCAATATTGTATATTTGCACATTTAACTTAAAAAAAACAAAGAATAATGCATTTTATTACCTTAAACACGTATTCTGTGTTAGTTAAATAAACATTACCCTAATTTTATTTATATTATTTTCTTCTGAAAAATCTTCTACACGTTTTAATTGATAAAACATATTGATGAATTGCTTCTTTCACTATCTGATTATTTTCTTATTCCTTATTCTTTACATCACCCACCTAATCACTTGAAACGGTTTGGTTTGTTTGTCGTTGAGTGCAAAACTACACATTGGACTGACTATCGGTGCTCCGCCCACGACGGTATCTAAACCCGATATTTAGCAGTATTAACCGACATACTTACCACTGAGCCACTGGATACCGCTACGAAACGGTTTCGTTTGTTTGTCGTCGAGGGCAAAGCTACAGAATGGATTGTTTTCTGTCCATCGAAACCAGGTTTTCAGCGTTACAAATCTTCTGATTGAGCTACCTGGGGCTACATTGTAACGACTTCAGATTGAGCTATCTGGGGCTACATTGTAACGACTTCAGATTGAGCTATCTGGGGCTAGATTGTAACGACTGACTATAGATATAATAAAATATTTTAAACAGGGTTTCCTATCTCTTTGTTTTATCATTTTATTTATTTTTCACCTTGTGAAAATTATTTCTGTCTTCTAAATATTTTAATCTCCCTTTTCAAAATTCGACTTTTTCTGTTTCATACAAATAGCCCAGAATGATCCGACAACTAATTGTATTTGCTTCAACAAGGATAACTGGAAAACACACGATTTTTTTTCGGGTTCGTACACGACACTTAATAAAACTAAGCTTTTCTATTGAACCAACTAAGCAGACGAAGAAATGATAACTTAGAACGACATAATGAGATGAATAAAGAGAGCAGGACGTTGGATGTCTGAAATAGAACAAATTACGCCAATGTTTGTGTAAGAGATTACTTAAGCTGTTATTGACCTTAGCTGAAGCTGTGAAGAGACATCATTAAAGGTTAATCCTTCCGCTCAATGGAAAGAGTGCGGAACGTGAATATTCGTCAATTACTTATTTATCGTATACCCAGACAGAAGATTTTCGAGTTTGGCGGAGCTATCTTAAGTGTTTATTATGCACATATCTTGTCACAAAAGAAAGCTTCCAAACTGGAAATCTTTCTAATAGACTTAACTGTCGTTATTTGACACAGTGCCAATTTTTCTCCTGTCCTCTTTACCTGTGGGAAACATTTATTGTATGAATCGTTTTTAACGCCTCATTTAGTCCACACGATTAACAACAAAAGTATACAGGATCTACGTGAAGAAATATACCAAGGAACTCTAACAACCTGATTATCCGTAACAGTATCCGTCAGGGATGTGGAAGGACAACACTGCAACACTTCTGCAAGTCCTCCAGAGGCACAACGGTATATCTGTGGACTTACAACGTTAGAAACCGGATTTCGATACCTGTGGTGGGCAGAGCACAGTTAGTCCTTTGTGTAGCCTTGTGCTTAATTACAAACAAATCTTCAACATTAAAACTCCGACAGTCAGTCGTAACAAACTTCTAAGTAATTCTAAATCGAAAGATTTATTCTATAAACCCCATTAAAGTAGGAAACCTATACAACCCGATTGACTACCTTGTAGCGACCTCGGTTTCTACTTCTTAGATATCAGACGGCTACATTTTGCCCGAGAGAACTAAAAAGCCTTTTCATTTTTCAATAAGGTAAAAGTTCCGAATCTTAAGTATATAAAGCACGAATTAGTAGATTTCATATTCCGAATATCAGATCTCTTAGCTTTAAAGAATTTCAGGTACTTAAGGCCCAATATTTCTGAAGGTACCTCTACATGAACTAAACAAATTAAGCTGTTAAAAAGTGTAAAGTAAGTAATGAATCTTTGTACCGGCTACCAAGAACAATAAAACAAAAGCCGGTATTTCACTTGGGAATTCAAAAATAGCCGGTACTACGTTTCGGATGGTGCCAGCAGAATTACACTTCTGATTACAGAGACTCCGTCTGGATAGGTGAAAAAAAAAGTTAAATATTTTATCTTGCTATAATATTGGCATTTTGAATTAGAATTGTCAGACGACTTTAGAATACTACCTAATATGTATTGAAACTCGACAAGGGGGAAATGTGGGTTACATCAGAACGCCACTTTTATTTCATACCTACACAGATAGATAAATGTGGAAAATGCGGGTATGAAAAATTAGCATATAGTTATATATACGTTTGTTTTGTGCAAGTACAGAATGACGTATAAAAAGGGCAAATATGGTATCGTCAAAGGTGTGAACTTGACAAACACGCTTCTGTTCTACTGAAGACTAATAGAACTTCATAATAACTATTGTTCTAGGTTCAGTGGTGTCCTTGAGGGCTAATAGAACTTCATAATAACTATTGTTCTAGGTTCAGTGGTGTCCTTGGGGGCTAATAGAACTTCATAATAACTATTGTTCTAGGTTCAGTGGTGTCCTTGGAACCACTACTTACTTCTATTGTAAGGCCTGGCATGGTCGAGCGCGTAAGGCGTGTGGCTCGTAATCAGGGGGTCGCGGGTTCGCGCCCGCGTTGCGCTAAACATGCTCGCCCTCCCAGCCGTGGGAGCGTATAATTGATGGCCAATCCCACTATTCGTTGGTAAAAGAGTAGCCCAAGAGTTGGCGGTGGGTGGTGATGACTAGCTGCCTTCCCTCTAGTCTTACACTGCTAAATTAGGGACGGCTAGCACAGACAGCCCTCGAGTAGCTTTGTGCGAAATTCCAAAACAAACAAACAAACTTCTATTGTAACAAGATCACGTGATTGACGACTAGGTCAATAAATTCCACTACAACAAATCCACTAAAAGTACTTACTGTCGTAAATTGTTTCAGAATAAAATTAAAAATTATGACGACTCCAATGTATTGATAAATCTTAAATCCATATACCAAGCCATCGGTGAAAAATTCCACAAGAGTAGAAACTGAACACAACTGATTTGCTCGAACACTAATATTCTGTCATTCTTTTTTTATGAGTGCTTTATTAAGTCTTCTGTATTTATTGATGAAAGGGGCAGTCAAGATAATGATAAAAATTAGATGAACTTCTTCAGGGTTCTCGAAAGTGTTCTTTTCTACAGTCAATAAAACTAAAATTAAGACTAACAAAAATGCTTATTTCTTGCTTTGGAAGTTTATATGTCACACTGTGTTATAGCCTACATGACTCATGACTTTTCTCGTGATTCATGGCACACGCATGTTAAATTGACGTCATGAAAGTATATATTGCAAAGTCTCCTTTATATAACGTCATTTTAGTGTCTACTTGCTGACAGACAGACAACACACTACTGTATAGTAGGGCAAGTGGTAAAAACGGGTGACTCTTTGGCCCCCATTTCATGGAAATGATAATTTCATCAATAAACAGCAAAGAACTAAATATGTTTTTTTTCACAGAAATAATTACTTTTTTTGCTGGAAATGGCGACTGAAACATTATTTTCTCCAATATCCCTAAACCAAAATACAAAAAAACAACAACAGAAGTAGCATTTCCTGTTTTCTCCAACTTATCCTAACTCACGTGCTTTGAAAAGTCACTGTGCAGTTTTGAAAGCAGCGATAACAGCATTTATTCGGTCTATTTCAAGCCAGCAACTGATAGCGGTGTTTAGAAACAAAATAAGAAGGATCCAGGTCTGTATTGACGTCAACGGGAGTCACTTTCAACATTGTTTATAATTGTCATTCATATTTACCTCCTATATTCCATATTGAAACATGTCTCTTAATGAATATATAAGTGCACAGTGACTTTCCGAACACCCTGTACACAACAAATGTAAGTCGTTTGCTAGGTATTTGCTTTATCTTTAAAAAGCCTCAAAATAATCATACAGTTTTATGTATTTATATTTTAACCTAGGAGCCTGTTATGTAAATATAATGTAAATGTTGTCGAGAGTGTTATGTAAATGTTATGTAAACGACAACCATGTCGAGTGTTATGTAAATGTCATGTAAATATCATGTATATGTTATGTAAATATAATGTAATGTCGTGTTTGAATTCCCATATTTATTATTTATAATTCTATATTTATATTATTGTTTCGAGGTTTAAACCGGTGAAATTTAAAATAACATTTTAGAATTAATTAAAATTCATTTAGAAATTTTTAAAACTAAATAGATTGATCACTTGTATTGGCCTGGTGTTTGTACTGTGGAATTCTGGGAAGTTTCGCGATTAGTATATAAACAGTCGGCAATGCGAGGGAAGCAGATCATCCACTTTTACTCGGGTCAAGAAGTTTGTCTCGTTTAAGAAAGTTTAAACTGAATTTGTGAATAGAGCTAGATCGACTAAAGCGGTGAAATTTTTATTCCGTCAATCTTTACAATTCAGTCGGATTACGGATTATACCGAAAGTCAATACGAATTGGACTGTGAATTTTTGTTTGAAATTACCCATTCAAACTTCAAAAATTTCTCCGTGGGATTAAATTCACCGCCTAGATTAGAACTTTGGATTTCGGATTTGGACACTTATCCTGGATCATATTATTAAGCACAGGCCAGTACTTTTTTGTATTGTAAGTTGTTTTGATGGTTGAAACTGGATATCTGTTGTTGCCATTAGATAATATATTTTGTGTCTATCACATAAGTAGATAATTATAATAAATTAAACAAGCTGCTAACTGTGTCTTTCTGTTGCGTTCAGTCCGCAATAAAAAACGTAACAGAGCCTTTCAGTGGCGCAGCAGTAAATCTCACAGTTAAGATACAAAAATTTGGGTTTCGATACTTACTTTCACAAATATAAAGATTCGCTAAATTGTAGGTCTATTAACACATTTTGTCCCACTGTAAGTGAAAACGTTCAACTAATTTTTATTATTAAATTAATTGATGTTTATAGAGGGGTAGGAAACGTTGGTACTTGAGAAAATCACCAACGTCTGTGTCACCCTTTTTTCAAACCCTGGACATTGAATTCAAACCCGAAACGGCGAATTTCCATGGGAGTTATAAATAAATATATTTCCCAGTTAAGGGGCACGTGCCCTCAAAACCTTCCAGTTTTGCCTCCCATGTTCTTGTTGACATATTCAAGAACTGATTAATCTGTGATGTTGCTGTGCTCATAACATTAATATTAACATTGTTAAAAAACCCGTCAAGTTCAGTTATTAAAAAATAAAACCAGCCAATATTATATTTTATCATAAAAAAACAATAAAAACATGTTACTTCGGGTTCTTATACGTAATTTTTTCTATCATATATAAACCATCTACAAAATACACATCTTATTTTTTAAAAGTAAACTTTCAAAAAGTAATTTACCACAACTCATAAAGCGTTTTTCCTTCAAGCTACCTAACTTGTCTGGAGTAAAGAGGATATCATTTTATTTACTGTTTCAAACTTTAATCCCTTCACTTGTTATTGGACATATTCATTCTCCTTGTTCATACGAGAGTCTCCAATTTTACCACATTTAGAGTATTTTTTAAGAACTTTCGCTAGGGCAAGTCCTGACATAGTAGTCAGTGTATCGGGCTGCGTACCTGTATTCTTCTGTTCTAGACGTGATGTGGCTCATCACGCTCTACACTTTAGTTGTGGGTGCGTTTCAAATGTGGTGAAATTCAATTCCGTTATTCGTTTCAAAGGACTGGATAAAACTCTTGTGGCGGCAGTGCTGGTGGATGTTTGCCGTTTTCTCTGACTAATAGTTTAGAAGTAGGGATAACTTTATCGTAATACTAGGGTTCTCCAAACTTGTTTACCATTGTGTACATAACGTACTGACCAATTTAGATTTTCAATGCCTCAGAGATTCGTTGAAATGAATCATTCAGATACTTAAGTTAATTATTTTAAATATTTTTTTCACATTTATTTATTTATAATTCTTCACAACTTATTCTGTAAATCATTCCTACAAAGCTTTTTGTCCTTTCATCTCAAGTTGGATCTTTAACAGAGCTATACATTTAATCATGACTGATGAATTGAAAGAAAACCTGTATCAATAATTACAACAAACTTCAATAAAGACAATGGCAATCACAGAATACCAGTATATTGAACAGAGATATGTAAGTAGAATATTACAAAAAGTGATTATAAAAACTAAAGATAAATAAAGAGGAAAACAAAGACAAATCACTCCATACATTAAACTGTGAAATGTTTTTTATTTTCAAATGTTGTTCGAATCTTTGTAAATTTTTAAAATATTTAAATAATAATTTAAATTTAAAGAATAACTGTTCTTTGTACATTGGTGTAGTGTTAAAGTTTATTGTGTCGAAGCCCCTCACAAAACTTGGCAAACATGTGACGTCATAGACTAGGTAAACATTCTCATATTCAAAACTCACTTTCCATTTTATATAAATGAAATATATCAGGACTTTAATTATTTGAGACAAACTTTATTATTAAATTGAAGACGCATATATTACCGAGAGAAAACACGTTGCTTCAACTTCTGTCATACTAAGCAGCAAGAGAACAAACAAATAATTATCATATCAGAATAATTAACAATACGTTTTAAAACACACATCTGATTACTTCACAGTATTTCTAACGTTTATAATGTTTAGCACAACAATTGTTCAGTCAACACGAATAACTGAAAACAATGTAAATAATAAGTCTTTAAAAAATGTGTACCTTCTAAAATATACAATACAGTTGTAAAATATGGTTTATTAAACAGTACCGTATTAGTTTGTCTTAATGAACACGTTCTATCACTGTTCTTCAGCCAAAGACGTCAAACTCCCGAGGAAGTGTGACGGAGTATGTGCAGTCTGAAACAGTGGACACGGAAAATGAAAAAAAACAAGAATGTTCTTTTAACACTAAAAGTTTAGTTATGTGTAGATTGAATCTACTGTTTTTATATACATAGTTTTAGTTATTTTACAATCGGATCATAGTTTAAATTTCAGGTGCCGGCGCTGTCTGCACTGCACCACTGACCCTGTACAAGTGTTTACTTTGTTTGTTTTGAATTTCGCGCAAAGCTACACGAGAGCTATCTGCGCTAGCCGTCCCTAATTTAGCAGTATAAGACTAGAAGGAAGGCAGCTAGTCATCACCACCCACCGCCAATTCTTGGGCTACTCTTTTACCAACGAATAGTAGGCTTGATCGTCACAGTATAATGCCCCCACATCTGAAAGAGCGAGCATGTTTGGTGTGACGGGGATTATGAGTCAAGTGCCTTACCCATCTGGCCATGCCAGGCCGGGGTGTTCAGAGATAAGAGTATCCCCTTTCGTCCGGCTCGCGAATATATCAAGAAATCAAGGAAATAATTATCTCAGTGGTGTCGGTTGAAAGGTCAGTGTATGCCTACTACAAGATTTGGTAAATGTCTGGTGGATGTCGAGACAGAGCTGAGTCCAAGGTCTTCAGTAATGGAGGTGGTGACATCAATGATGTCGATGACATTGAAGATGAGAAGCCGAAGTTGTGACGAACAGAAGCAAACTAACAGCGTCCGAACAAACCAATTAAATCAAGAAATTAACGGGCCTTTAACAGGGCCACATGGTGGCGGGATTTATAAATCTAATGACGTGTGAAAGAAAGTAGCCATATGAGGGCGCTACGTTTTCCCATAAAGTGACTGAAAGGGTATTTCAAAACGTTACGACACACCTCTGTGTTTACTTGATTGTGGTTATTAGTGTTTGTTAAATACGTAACTTTATCAACAGTACCATTATTGAAAACTAATAAAGTTAAAGGGGAACAGATACTAACAGTATCTAGCATGCTCAACTTGATTTCCTTAGTAAAACCTACAACCTACAAAAGTACTTTACACTAAACTGAGAAATAAAGAACGAGAGCAGCTGTTAGTAAGGGAACGAACACGAAGAACTGGAAACGTCATCAGGTCAGCCGTTGCTTGTCACAAATGGTACTATACATAGTTCATGGTAGAGAAGTTATCGATTCGTTAGTGTCAGGAAAACCAGACCAGCTGTCCACAAGCAAAAAAGCTACATTTAACTGTCGGGGATGTCTGGCATATTTCAACCTTCTTCCTACGAGTACTTTTGTTGTTAAGCTGCGTTAGTTGAGTACACAGCCGCTTAAGGGAGTAAACATTTCAATATTTTGACTTAGAAAAAAACTTGTCAAATTTCCCTATGGAGATATAAAAGTTACTGAACGTATGACAGTAAAAAAAAAAAAAGAGTCGAATGTTCTGTTTCAGTCACGCACACACAAGTTAGTCATAAATTTTGATAAAACCTCTAACAGAACAACAATAAAAGAAACGTGAGGCCTTAACTACCACGTGAATTTTCCCAGATTACCACTTTTGGAATGACTATAGTAAGTGCATGCACTAGCACAACCAATGAGGTGGAGGTAAGAACAAAAAAGATATCAGTATTATATCAACCAATGAGGTGGAGGTAAGAACAAAAAAAATATCATCAGTATCGTATCAACCAATGACGTGGAGGTAAGAAAAAAAGATATCACCAGTATCATATCAACCAATGACGTGGAAGTAAAAACAAAAAAAGATATCATCAGTATTATATCAACCAATAAGGTGAGATAAAAGATAAAGAGACGTGCCAATAAAATATTAAGCTCAACATACAACTGAGATAAATTCAAATGACTAACACCGATTACTAATTTGAAATTTTAAGTGAGAATAAAGTGCTGTTTAGTAAATGTTTTTAAAATGTTCTATTAATACCAGAGTGCAGAATAACGTGAAATTTAAACTCTTATTACTAAAGAATATCTTCTCATTATTTCCTTTTTATGAAGCTGGTTCGTCCATGCCTTCATAGAATGTAAGTTTCAACACCATAGTAATACTTCACTGTTGACAACTGAAAGAACCAGGGTGAGAATACTTATCATTCTTTAGAATTCCATATACTTGTACCAAGGGTATGCCATAAGGGTTCTGTTTAAATGAAGAAACTGATCAAATTTAGGGTCTGAAATAATTGTCATGGTACCGATCGTGACAGAAAAGTGTCCAGATCAATAGTTAATGTGTGGTCGTGGAGCACTTCACTTCACAAATATTGTAGAGAGACTGAAATTTGTTAAAATGTACAAATTATAGGAAAAATTATTATGAATGGATGAGCGCTAGTTTGAAATATTTGGTTCAAAGCGGAAAAAAGTGAAAGACACTTGCCTCAATGCATAGCATCTGCCAAGAAACATGGGGAAGGTAGTGTGATAGTTTGGGAGTTTTACTTCTGCTGAGGGAACAAGAGATATTATTTAAGTAGATTGAGTAATGGATCAGTACCATCAGATACTCTTCATTACGGTATACCCAGTGGCTTATTTATAATAGATGGAGTAATGGACCAGTACCATCAGATACTGTTCCATTACGGTATACCCAGTGGCTTATGTATAATAGATGGAGTAATGGACCAGTACCATCAGATATTGTTCCATTACGGTATATCCAGTGGCTTATGTATAATTGATAAAGACTTCTACTACCAAGAAGATGATGGCCCTAAACATTCATCCAACCTATTAAGAAATTACTTAGGTAAGAAAGAAGTTGTTGGAGTCATTTATAGAGCTCAAATCTCAACCCATTTGACACCGATCTTGGATTTGATAGAAACTAAACAAATCAAAAGTTACTTCCAAAGAAACTATACGAGAGTTTATTAGAGACATTTGGAGTAAAATCCCAAATAACACTATAAGTACAGTGTCTCCAGTCATTAAAACAAAAAAGATACACACAAAATATTATGCGTTTACTTAACTCGATCACTTCCACTGAGTTTCTGTTGCACTAAACATGAAGTTTAATAAAACTGTAATGTTTCGCCATGATTTTAACTTCCATTGTTCTTTTAAAATAGTCTGAAATCTAACTATTTACTTTGTCCTAACACTTTTGCACAGTACGGTATACACATAAATACACTCTTCTCCTTCCCACAAACATCCTGACGTCACTCACCATATTTCTAGGAGTGAGGCTCTGACGCAACAAAAACCACGTGCTTATACAAATAAAGTTGTTCTACCCCTCAAAAAAACGAACTCAGTCACTATTAACAATATTACGTTTGAGGTTAAGCTTATTTTTATTTATCTGTCTATGTATCTTTCTCTCTACCTACTTATCTGTCTCTTTGTTTCATGAATTTCTATAAAGAACCCTTTATATGTTTTCTGAATTCTTAACAAGTTTTAAGATAAAGTGAAGTGTGAAAATATTTTTATTTGGTTGATGAAATTATGAGCAAAGCCATTTGTGGGCCGTCCATAACGTAACAGTGATAGACCAGAGTTTGCTTACTTTTTTAATTTCGCGCAAAACTACACGAGCCGTTCCTAATTTAGCAGTATAAGACTAGAGGGAAGGTAGCTAGTCATCACCACCCACCGCCAACTCTTGGGTTACTCTTTTACCAACCAATAATGGGATCGATCATAAAATTATAACGCCCTCACGGCTAAATGGGCGAGCAAGTTCGGTATGACGGAGATTCGAACACGTGATCCTCGGATGGCTAGTCAAGGGCCCTCACCACCTGGCTATGCTGGGCCGATTATCTGCCTGAAGCAAGAATCACATTATTTATTAATTATTTATATAAGACAGGAAGGTTATTTGTAACAACAATATATTTTAAATGTTAATAATTCAGTCAACAACAGGAACCTTTACCTTCCCCAAGGGTCCCATATCGCTAAAACGCCCCACTCCCCATCTTTGCAAACGCAATGAAATTTCAGCTGTGCCATCTGGCGACTGTTATGAACCACTAACCAAGCTTATTTTAAAATTAAATTCGATCATATTCAAGGGTGAAATTTTTATTCAGTCTTGTAACTTAGTTCAAATAAGTGTCCACAAGTAATGATGAAATGGCAATGGCAGACCGTCTGATCTGAAAAAGCATGGCCCATCGAGGAAGGAAAATACAATCTCAGGTGGAATACTTTGGTAAGGAACGAAGTTTCGAAGCATATGGTAAAGAAGGTTCATGAGACTACGTATAAGCTCTGAACTGGGGAAGTGTAGAAAGCTCCAGTGCAGAGCCAAAGTCCTTGATAATGAATGGGGTCCAGCATCTTTAAGGCCCATGGTCTGGCAGAGCCATAGAACAGTGATCCACAGTCGAGTTTCGATCGAATAAGAGCACGATATATCTTTAGCATAGAACATCGATCCGCTCCCCAAGTAGTGGCAGACGGGACACAAAGGATGTTCAGTGCTCTTGTGCATTTGACCCGTAGCAGCTGGATGTGTGGTATAAAGGTTAGCTTCCAGTCAAAGATAAGCCCGAAGAATTAAGTCTCCGAGACCACAGGCAGCACAACCTCACCGATACAGAGTTAAAGATCAGGATGAATTCCTTGTTGGCGGCAAAAGTGCAAAAAGTCCATGCAAACGGTTTTATAGAGAGCGAAGGTAAAGCGGTCTGCTGTGATCCATTTCAGTAAACAATTGGGAGCATTCTGAAGCTGCTGCTCAATGTACCTCATGTTCGACGACTAACATGAGATGTGAAAGTTGTCGACACAGAGCTCGACTGCTACAGTGAGAGGAAGTTGTTCAGTGATGGAATTAAGTTTCATACTAAAAGTGTGACTCCAAGTTCCTACAGAAAAGAACGGGAAAGTGTCGAACCCACACGACTCCGGAATTTCCCGTACATTAATTTTTTTTAGTAAAAGTGGGCAAATAGCCACGTAACACATATATTTGGAGGTCTCGCAAAATTCCATACCCCCATGTTGTGTCATAAGCCTTCTCAATGTCAAAAAATATTGATACAAGATGTTGTAATTTGAGAAAGGCTTCTCTGATTGACATTTCAAGTCGGATCAGGCGGTCCACGGTGGAGTGCTGTCGTCGGAACCCACACTGGTTGGGCGAGAGGAGGTTGTTTGATTCGAGGAACCAAAAAAGATGAGCATTAGCCATCCTCTCTAAGGTCTTACAGAGACAGCTCGTCAAAGCAATTGGACGATAGTTTGAAGGAATCTTGGGATCGGTTCCAGCCTTGTAGAAAGGGAGGACAACAGCCTGGCACCAGGCATCAAGAAATCATTATCCTGCCAGATCCGGTTAGAAACAACCAGAAGGATATAAAGAGAAGCAGGATACAGATAACGCAGCATCTCATAATGTACATCATCAGGTCCAATTGATGTATTGCAAGACCAATGAAGGGCCAGTTTGAGTTCCACCAGTGTAAAGGGACGATTATAGTCATAGAGACAATCAGTTCTAAAGGAAAGAGGTGATCGCTCTGCCCGAGTCTTGGTGGCCAAGAAGGTGGAAGAAGAGCTAGAAGCTCTAGATACCCGGCAAAAGTTTTCACCTGGAGTACCGGCGATGCTCTGGGTATCAGTCACTTCATGGCGATCAGCGAGCAAGATCGGGATATTGTGATATTGCTCACTGACCTTTCGAATCTTGTCCCAAATGACTTTGGAACTGGTGGTGGAGGATATGCTAGTTGTGAACTTAATTCAAGATTCCTTCTGGCTTTGACGTCTTACCTATCGAACATGTGCACGTGCCCTCTGGAAAGCGATGCGGTTCGAGAGTGTAGGATACTTACGAAAAGTATCCCATGCCCGATTTTGAGCCTTCCGTGCCATGTGGCAGGCAGCATTCCACCATGGACGAAGATATAGTGGAAAACGTGTCGAGATTTTAGGAATACACTGAGCAGCTGCTTGTATAATACAGTCAGTTACTGCTGCTACACAGTCGTCCATTGATGGCTTACAGACGATGGCAGGATTAAGTTCTGCGAGAGCTATGAAAGAGGTCCAGTTTGCCTAATGCAGCCTCCACTGGGGCACGCGGGTCGGGTGGCATCGACCACTACCAGTTTCTCTTAAGATTATAGAAAAATGATCACTGCCTCGTGAGTCATTGTAAACCTTTCATGAAAAATGGGAAAATAATGAAGGGGAGCAAACTGAAAGACCAATAGCGGTAAAGAACCGACTAGGTGCATGGAAATAAGTCGAGGAACAAGTAATGAAAGATTGTGATCAGAGAGCATACACTCTACAGAGCTACCCTCCTATCATTATCATCACTTCCCCAGAGAGGATGACGTCCATTAGAGTCCCCCAGGATGAAAAATGGAGACGGCAACTGTTCAATGAGAGCATCAAGGTCTGATTGGTCATAGGACTATCCAGGTGACAAATTGAGAGAACAAACAGTGATGGTATAACCCAAGAAAACACTGATGGCTACGGCATCCAAGGGTTTGTCGAGTGGCAAAGACAGAGTGGGCACATGCTGATCAACCAACAGTGCCACCCATTTATACACTCATCCATCACACAGCCTGTCATTTCTGCATAAAGAAAACTGCCGAAAGGAGACTGTATCTCCAGGTTTCAGCAATCAGTGTTTTGATGTCATCCAGATTAGAACGTAAACCTCAACAGTTCCATTGTATCACGGTGGCCATTTTTATTTACGTATACACAAATTAAGCAGAGAGCCCTTCTGTTTACGACCACTTCTTTTTTCCTCACTTTTCTTGTTCAAAGAGATCTATCAACCTCTATGGATACTGCCCTGGGTCAATTGGGAAGGTCTTTGCTGTTGGAAGGGGATTCCAGAGACTGAGGACGTGAACGAATAATTGTATGGCATCTTGGGGTGAGAAAGAAAAATGTATGTACCTGGAATCAAAGGACGTGGATCTTGGGGTTTGGTGGAATGTATATAAGGGACAGAGATAGATGTCGATGTTCATTAATCAAATTTTTTGACCGTGGAGATCAAAAGACTTTATTTGTTTGGAGAACGATTCTTTAGGCAGCACAGAAAGATCTGTCTGCACTCCCACTGTAGTTGTAGAACAAAGTGCAGCAGCATACGTCCGAGCTGAGGTTGTGGACAGCAATTTCCGAACCTCAGGATAGGTAATGTTATGAATCGTTTTCAAACGCTGCACCTGTTTTTCTTCCAACCATTTAGGGTAAGAACGAAAGCATAATGGGTGAGAGACATTACAATTTATGCAATGAGGGTCCGTTTGACACTCATAGGTATCATGGTCCTTGCTACTATAACGAGTTCTACGTCAAGGAACCACGACATGATGTCTTTGAGTGACTGAACTGCTGACACTGGAAACATCAGAGAGGGTTTGGAATATATGACCATACCCTGCAATTTAGAGAACCCGCCTTTATGGTGGCAGGTGGACAAGGTGATGTAAGTGTCAGAATGAGGATATTGGTGATGTAAGTGTCAGAATGAGGATACTGGTGATGTAAGTGTCAGAATGAGGATACTGGTGATGTAAGTGTCAGAATGAGGATACTGGTGATGTAAGTGTCAGAATGAGGATACTGGTCAGCATCATAATTGGATCTTTGCGAGTGGAGGTTCGCCTCACTGCAGAAACTCCTTGGGTGGAGAAACCAGCGAGAATCACCTACTCTGGGATGTTCTTCAAAATCCCTCTCAACAATAACTCCTCGTGATGAATTCAAGGTAACATGGGGGGTGACCTCAATAGGTACATCCCCAATTGCCTTTGAATTCAAGAGGAGTTCACTGTGTTGAGATGTGGATGTTTCCACCAATACATCGCCAGATCAAAGCTTCTTTATTGTCTTTGGAAAGCCAACAAGTCCCTCTAGTCCCTTCTGAATGAAAAAGGGAGACATTTGTCTTAAAGGTTTGTCTGAAAGTGGGTGCAATATAAGAAAATGAGGAAAAACAGGAGATACGGATGGTGACGACTTATGCTCATAATCTTCAAGACGTGGTTGTTTACCTCTAGACTGTTTTTCCACTATTTTATTACGATATTTAATGGGAGTATCCATAATAAAGAATAATAAATTTCGATGTCCACTGACCCCACCCATCAAGGACCCTACGAGGGCACGCACTATAATGACAAACAATGACACTGCAGCAATGCCAGAGTTTCATGAACACTATACCCAAACACGATTATCAGATACAATGTCCACAACACCTGTTGGGAACATCCAACATTGGTACTTAGTTTACCCTACCCCAAATAGGCCAGCCGATTGACCCAAGGGGGCCACCCAAGGCTGCCCGTCTGTTGGAATTCAAGGCCAAAGTGGTGTGTTAGAGTTGGACCCCTCAACCACCGGCACCCTCTTCACGGGTTACTACACACGGCAAACACGTGGGTGGATGTTTAGATCCCAGGGGAGGTAAACTGAAAGAACAGAACCTTCCCTCAACATGTACAGGAATCCACACCGAGCGGCTAAGGCAAAATGAATCATGGGTAACAACAGTTTTGTGTCTTACACTTTGCTCAATTTTGTTTACACTTCTGATGGCAGAGCTCTGTAAACATACAACAGTGAATGATAGCTGTTGATAACACGTAGTTTACGATGCAAACGTAAAAACTTCTCGATAAAAACACTATTATAATTAGTAACTGATATTTGGTTAAATACTAATCACATAAATAAAAAAATGGAATTGTGACACTCTATTTTTTAGCTTGCGTGTATGTAAACAACGAAATTATATTATATACTTACAGAAGCTCTTTGCACGCTGGTCTATCTGGCCAGCAGACATTGGCAGATACATACACAAAACTCATCGTTTGGAGTTCTGCCTTTCAGCTGTATGGTTACAGTGTTAAATTCGTTTATCTAAACAAATATCGCATTTTTTGTTAACTAATTTTTGTTACAATTTATCGAAAATTCACCAAACTGCATTTTCTAAATGTTCAATCGACAAATTCATTCACTTTCTAGATAAAATAGTTTATTTGTTTTCGAATTTCGCTGAAAGCTACACGAGGGCTATCTGTACTAGCCGTCCCTAATTTAGCAGTGCAAGACTAGAGGGAAGGCAGCTAGTGATCACAACCCACCGTCATCTCTTGGGCTACCTTTTTACCAACGAGTAGTGGGATTGACCGTGACTATTAACGCCCCCACAACTGAAAGGGCGAGTATGTTTGGTGTGACGGAGATGCGAACCCGCGACCCTGGGATTACCAGTCGAATATCTTAACTACCTGGTCATGCCGGGCACAGATAAAATGGCGTTTAAAAAGCAGGAAACAAACAACCTTTCACTTCGTCCATCTCAAACCACGTCCGGACATGTCTCTCAATATGTGCGCGTGTGTGTGTATATATCTAGTTTTTCGTTTTATTTATTTATTTATTAACACTGTAATTAAAAACAGATTCTTAATTTTAATATATACAAACATAATTCAGTGGTGGTGAGGTGTACATTTTGTCCACTTGGTCATATTAAAATTATATAAACGTAACCAAATATTTTCAGAGAAAAACAAAACAGAAAGAGTGGATAAAAGACGTAAAAACTGGGTCTGCCTAATGTGTGCATTACAACAGATCAACGTTAAACATGTTGATTCCGGCATTGAAATCTTCAACAGTTTATATCAAATATGTTACGAATAAAGCCTTATGTCATTACTTCCATAGCAGCGTTACGTCCCAAAATAAGAAACACTCAGCACGTGACAGGTAAACTGTTATTTCTCCACAGTATTAACGAGTTTTTTTTATTGTTGTTCTTTTCTTATACAGAAAACACACGTGGAGTTAATTGGGGAAACTGAACCTTTAGTTTTCCACATATTACCTCTTCAGAGCCAGGCGATTCACGTCAAAGATTTTATTGTAATTCACAGAAATTAACCTAAATTCATTACTTTAAGAGTTTCTAATATTACAGTATCTAGTGTTTTAAACATGGGTCATGAGTATGAAGCCAATAAAAAATATGGTAATGAACATTTAGACTGCAGGATTAGTTTCCAGGTTATTACATGTACATGTGTTCACATTTAAATATAATTGTTCTGTATAATGCTTGTAAAGATTGTCGTGACTCGTAGACAAGTAAATATTTCAAATTTACAGAATGAATGAGTCTTCATGCTATACAAGAAATATTACAGGGTTAATTCACGTGACATTACAACTACACAAACTCTCCATCTTGTCAGGATTAATTCACGTGACGTTACGGCTACACCAACTCTCCATCTCGTCAGGGATGATTCACGTGACGTTACGACTACACCAACTCTCCATCTCGTCAGGGATGATTCACGTGACGTTACGGCTACACCAACTCTCCATCTCGTCAGGGTTGATTCACGTGACGTTACAGCTACACCCACTTTCCATCTCGTCAGAGTCGATTCACGTAACGTTACGGCTACACCAACTCTCCATCTCGTCAGGAATGATTCACGTGACGTTACGGCTACACCAACTCTCCATCTCGTCAGGGTTAATTCACGTGACGTTACAGCTACACCCACACTCCATCTCGTCAGGGATGATTCACGTGACGTTACGACTACACCAACTCTCCATCTCGTCAGGGATGATTCACGTGACGTTACGGCTACACCAACTCTCCATCTCGTCAGGGTTGATTCACGTGACGTTACAGCTACACCCACTCTCCATCTCGTCATAGTTGATTCACGTGACGTTACGGCTACACCCACTCTCCATCTCGTCAGAGATGATTCACGTGACGTTACGGCTACACCAACTCTCCATTTCGTCAGGGTTAATTCACGTAAAGTTACGGCTACACCAACTCTCCATCTCGTCAGAGTTGATTCACGTGACGTTACAGCTACACCCACTCTCCATCTCGTCAGAGTCGATTCACGTAACGTTACGGCTACACCAACTCTCCATCTCGTCAGGAATGATTCACGTGACGTTACGGCTACACCAACTCTCCATCTCGTCAGGGTTAATTCACGTGACGTTACAGCTACACCCACACTCCATCTCGTCAGGGATGATTCACGTGACGTTACGACTACACCAACTCTCCATCTCGTCAGGGATGATTCACGTGACGTTACGGCTACACCAACTCTCCATCTCGTCAGGGTTGATTCACGTGACGTTACAGCTACACCCACTCTCCATCTCGTCATAGTTGATTCACGTGACGTTACGGCTACACCCACTCTCCATCTCGTCAGAGATGATTCACGTGACGTTACGGCTACACCAACTCTCCATTTCGTCAGGGTTAATTCACGTGACGTTACGGCTACACCAACTCTCCATCTCGTCAGGGTTAATTCACGTGACGTTACGGCTACACCAACTCTCCATCTCGTCAGGGTTTATTCACGTGACGTTATAACATCAACTCAGAGCTAATTCGTGTAACTCTGCAGCCATGTCTACTTTCCATCTTATCATAATTTATTGACGTAGAATGCATGAATTCTGTATCTATCAGAGATGAAATTACACGTTTCCTGTTTTTATAACTAAAATCGATTTGTTTTATTTAGTTATAAGTTCTATAACAACTGCTATAAAGGCTGTTTCTGACCTATCAGTGAAAGTAACAAAAGGTCCTTAAGTAAAGAAGATATCACAATAAGAATTTGATTTTTAAATATCAAAATTGGTCGTAATAGAATAGTTACGTGCAACTACACTCGTTTGTCACTGTCACTGGCAAGGATTGATTGCATAATGAGAAATGCTATTGAGACATATCAAATGAACATGCAAACGATAATTACGCATTCTCATATCGATCTGTCACGGTGATCTATTAAATATACTGTGAGATAAAGAGAGAACATGTACCAATTCTTCCGTACACTAAACTAAAGCAGACATAACAAATAATTACTTTCACTTTGTGTAGTTGTTGAAGTTTCAGACAAAACATGTGAGAGAATATCGTGAGCCCTTGTTCAAATAGCAAGCCATCTGCTTCAGAACTGTCACGTGGCTACCACACGATAAACACCTGCTGCCATACATTTGAAGACAGTGAGGTTTTCTTGATAACAAAACACAATACTGCATAACGGATGAACACAGAGATACACGTGATGAAAGGTGTTCAAAAACGAACCGCCACAGTTGTTGATATTGGCAGGATTTACTACATAAATGCGTCTTCACACGTGCTTGGCAAGAGGAAAACTGATTGGAACGTTTACTGAAATAGTAACAGCATTTGGTCTTTACCTATACATTTTCACCAGTGCGTTTTACTAAGAGATATGAAGTGAATTATAAAACTTTGCTGGAGCAAAGATCAAACTATGTAAGCTCAAGAAAGAATAGAATGTCAGACATATATCTTTAGTACAAAGTAGAACATATGTTTATTAATATACCAGCTGGAGAACCCATCCCCTGGACAGAAACTCTGTACATTCATGATTAACGGAAAGTTGTTTTAAGACAAAACATTTTCGGTACAAGCTATTTAAGGTAACCATGACTTCCACATGTGACACATAATAATGACACAAAAACATCATTAATCACGTATAGAACGTACTTTATTTAGTTTTCATCCCATCTTTTCATTTGAGAAGAAGACTACTGATTTTGAATAAACCTTTAAACAGTAACAATACATTTGTTAAATTCACCATGTAGTTTAATTACACACAATTATAATGACTGCATCGCCTTACTATTACGTAATACTACTTATAAAAACAAAATACAACCACCTTGTCGAACAATGTCTCATAACTAACATCTCACCTTAAGAAAGTCTCGACAAATCATATAATGTACTTCAAGCATTTAGTATTACTGTCATGGCTTCCGTTAGACGTTCTTTATATCATTTCTGTTGTTGTTGTTTTGAATTAAGCACAAAGCTACACAATGGGCTATCTGTGCTCTGCCTACCACAGGTATCGAAACCCGGTTTTTAGCGTTGTAAGTCCGCAGACATACCGCTGAGCCACTGAGGGGCATATATAATTTCTAAGTTTATTTGATTGAATTATATTCATTTAATTGTTGTTTTTGGGGTGTGTTTAGGTCTTAGGGTTATGCGAAACTTTTACCCACAACTGTCTCCAAAAATGATCGAAAAGGCTTTCCCTAATGTAAAATTTTAATACTAATGTTACAGCTACTTACAAGGGAATCCCATCCAACAGTTCCATGTTGACGCTGAAAGCTTAATCTCATTAAGCAGTATGGATTTAAAGCCACCAATTTATTGTTCTTCGAAATACCTGGACTATTTTAAAGTGGGCTTGAATTGATTTCCTGTCATCCATGATGTTGATACTGGACCTGAAACTAATAACGTCAAAAATATTAACGACTCCTCAGAATTACCGAATGTGTAGAAACTATAAAACAATGCTTCGGAGGCCCAGTATGGCCATGTAGTTAAGGCGTTCGACTCCTAATCTAAGGGTCATGGATTTGAATCCCCGTCAACTCAAACATGTTCGCTCTTTCAGCCGTGGAAGCGTTATAACGTGATGGCTAATCCAACTGTTTGTTGGTAAAAGAGTAACCCAAAAAATTAAAATCAAACAAACCGACGCTTCGGAAACCCAAAACTTTTTATTTTTTTAGCCGTGACATAACAGCATATAAAACAGCTTAGAAATGTGTTTTTTTTTTCCAAATGGAACTTTTTTACCATTTGGTAAAAATTTTTTATTGACCACACTCAATGCCTCATGTGTGAATTTACTCGATTCTTGGCTTAAAGAATTTCAATTTGAGGGAAGACTAGAATAAAGCATAATTAACCATAAAACTGAATAGAGTACCCACGCTTGGTATTGCTGGTACACCAAAATATAACTAATAAAAAGGGAAAAGAAAAACAAAGTGTCATAGATTAATTTATTCTAATATTGTCTAAAAGATTGTTAAATACCTGGTTATAAATGATTCCCTCTTAGTTTGGTTGGGAATTAAAATATAGTAGATCAACTTACAAATAGAAAGAAAGGATGAGTACTTCAGATCTGGGGTTGGGGTATTTATATCCATGTTAAAATCACATTTTTTGAAAATGTTTAAAGATTTCTGGAAAAACGAGTCAGTAACACAGTATTTACACAGTAACAAGAAAGAATTAAAGAAAAGAAAATAACGTGATTATAACACAACCATTCAGCGAATCGTTTTACTTTCTAAGTAAAAGGTATTTTAAATTATAAACAGCAAAATATAGCTTCAGATAATCCACTTCCTTTGAACAATCCTCGCTTTAAAATAATTCTATTCGCAGAGATAATCGTCCTGTTGTAAGCGATCTTCACATCACAGTTGATTATATTTGCTGAGATAATCCACCTGTTCTTAAAGACCTTCATGTTATAATGGATTATGTTCGGTGAAAATGTCAACTCACAGAAACAGCTCACGACATTTTAACATAAAACCTCGTTCTCCGTCATATTTCTCCTTGGTCAGTTCACATAAATAGCTCACGACATTTTAACATAAAACCTCGTTCTCCGTCATCTTTCTCCTTGTTATAATATTCTTTGTTCTTCACAAACAGTAATAAAATAAAAGCTAGATATTAGGTTATCTGTGCTGTGCCTACCACGGGTATCGAAACTCGGTTTCTATATTTGCCGATGGTTTGGAATCGTAAAAAATTATAAATAAGATACAGACTGTAGTTAGGGAGAACATAAGAGATGAGGGAACTTTATTTCAGTTATAAGGCTGTGTGCTCAACAATAGAGTTCCATGTCACGAAACGAATTCAGGTTGTGTTTGATTTTAGGGCCTAGCATGGCCTAGCGCATTAAGGCGTGCGCTTCGTAATCTGAGGGTCGCGGGTTCGCGCCCGAGTCGCGCCAAACATGCTCGTCCTCCCAGCCGTGGGGGCGTCATAATGTGACAATCAATCCCACTTTTCGTTGGTAAAAGACTAGCCCAAGAGTTGGCGGTGGGTAGTGATGACTAGCTGCCTTTCCTCTAATCTTACACTGCTAAATTAGGGACGGCTAGCACAGATAGCCCTCGAGTAGCTTTGTGCGAAATTCCAAAAACAAACAAACAAACAAGTGTTTGATTTTCACACAGTCTTAAGTTTATTAAAGCTACTTTTTACAATGCACGTACCATTATTAATTTTCCTAAGAAGAACGCAACCGAATAAATTAGATATGCGTTTTAATTTCAGAGTAAAACAAAGTTTGTTTTTTTAATATTTAAACAGAGATTCTTTATTATGTCCTTTATGTTAACTTATTTGAATAATAATAACATGCATTTTACGTATCTTTGCTTGTGTTGCATGACTGTCCGAACACTCAAAAAGATTTATTTTAAGTTAAGCACAAAGCAACACAGTGGGCTATCCGTGCTCTGCCCACAACAGAAACAAAGTGTTAAAACACCAACCACATTGCCCGATAAGTTGTGTTTCTTTTATTTGGGAAGGGAGGAAGGCTAAAGTGCCATATAGTTTTTTGAAAGCAGAAAAACGAATAGTTTCATGTATATAAGTGAAAGTACAGTTTGAAAGTTTGAAAGAACATGATTCAGATGAGGAGCAGAGGTCCCCGAAGGGGTCCTGCCCTCCACGCTACTCTTGGTGGATACGTCTCTGAATCGAGTATTCTTTATCTTATACTTTAACAAAAATTCTGTCTAGTACTTGAAACAACAAGTAATATCCCTGAAAGTGTTCGCTTGTCTGATCAAAACGCGTGGATCGTAAAACAACGAGTAACAAACACTGAAAATGTTCGCTTGTCTGATCAAAACACGTGAACCGTAAAACAAGTAACAAACATTACCAACACTGAAAGTGTTCATTTGTCTGATTAAAGTACTTGTATTATATGCAAATTATAGATTATCAAAAATATTACTAGTCAGATATTTTGAGATGTTTCACGTAATTTAACAAAGGTAATATTCAAATATTACATTATGGACTCTTCACGTGCTTACTAGCAGCACGCTTAAACGTTGATAAATCAACTTTCACAATTGAATTTATATACACATATACGTAAACATACACACACACACATATATTTATATATAAATGTACTTCAGTCTGTTTCAGAATTCTATTTTTTTAGTCTCGTACTTGTTCTACAGCACGTGAGATATGTGACGTCAGTGGAACAGTAGACGCTACCAGCCAAAATCTGTTTAACAATTGATGAGAGTCAATGTCCTTTACATCGGTTTCACAATTGATGCGAATCAATGTCCTTTAGATCGGTTTAACGATTGATGCGAATCAATGTCCTTTAGATCGGTTTCACAATTGATGCGAATCAATGTCCTTTAGATCGGTTTAACGATTGATGCGAATCAATGTCCTTTAGATCGGTTTAACGATTGATGCGAATCAATGTCCTTTAGATCGGTTTAACGATTGATGCGAATCAATGTCCTTTAGATCGGTTTAACAATTGATGTGAGTCAATGTCCTTCGTTTCTGTTGTTTATTCCTTTTTTCCAGAAAGCGTATTCGAAAAATTTATGCATGAAAATATTATTTGAAAAGGTATTTAAATACAGTGGTAGTATATCCCGAGATGTCATGATTACATGAACGCAATGAATTTACCTGTCTCAACCGCAACGCTTTTAACGCTTTATCTGTGTCTGCAACATAGACATATATCTACAATGAAGTCACCAATATAAAAACAAAATGTTTTATGGAAATCTGTCAACTTTATATTTGTCAGTTAAGTACCTAGACAATGAGCTGTCTGCTGTGTTACTTGCAAGGAATTGAATCTCGAATCTTAGTGTTACAAGTCGGCAAGTTTATCGTTGTCCCTTCATTGCGGATTTTCATAAGATACACTCTTACCTTCTCTGGTGTATTAATCCTACAAATTAGCGAGGCTGTTTAATGTTATAGTCAAATAGATCTTCCACTTAACTTGGTAGAAACAATGGTCAAACCAAATGAAGACAGATCATCTATGTGACTAGCCAGAAACAATGGTCAAACCAAATGAAGACAGATCATCTATGTGACTAGCCAGAAACAATGGTCAAACCAAATGAAGACAGATCATCTATGTGACTAGTCAGAAACAATAGTCAAACCAAATGAAGACAGATCATCTATGTAACTAGCCAGAAACGATGGTCAAACCAAATGAAGACAGATCATCTATGTGACTAGCCAGAAACAATGGTCAAACCAAATAAAGACAGATCATCTATGTAACTAGCCAGAAACGATGATCAAACCAAATAAAGACAAATCATCTATGTGACAAGCCATAAACGATTGTCAAACCAATTAAGACAGATCATCTATGTGACTAGCCAAAAACGATGATCAAACCAAATAAAGATAGATCATCCACTTAACTTGCCAGAAACGATTGTCAAACCAAATGAAGACAGATCATCCACTTAACTTGCTAGAAACAATGGTCAAATCAAATGGAAACAGATCATTTACGTAACTTAATAAAAACAATTGTCAAACAGAACAAAGACAGATTATCTAAGTAAAAACGTTTTATCGTTAGAAATTCTTCATCACCTGAAGGTAACAGTAAATTACATTTCTAAACATTTTACAAGTGATTTATTTCTGGAATTGGCACTATAAAAGATTCATTCTTTTGGTCCAGTGCAAATAGGTCTAAGAATGATGGATGACGCCTCACAAGAAATAAAAGAAATAAATAAAAGTATGATAGAGTTGAAAAACATCCTTCTCACAACGTTTCAATGTAATACAAACTGTCCACTTCAATGATATGCCTAATGTTATTGAATGATAGGTCTTGGAGTATCATATTGTTGTGTGATAGGATTTGGAGTCTCATATTATTGAATGAGAGGCTTGAGAGTTTCATATTGGACCAAAAGTTCTGCAGCATAGTTCAATTGCATCTGAATAGTTTCTTGCACATTTAAGTAGGTTAAGAACCGTTCCATTTTTATAAAGTTCACGCACGTATTATTATTGTCTTGTCTATGAATCTTTGTTTTTGACGATATAGAAAAATCACGTTATTTGTTCTTTATTTCTATCCCGTTGTTTTTCTACCACTAGCATTATTTTTTAATTACTGTTCTAATTTCATCGCATGTTAATGGCCTTATATATTTTGTATAACTGGACTTCCAATTCATTTTTCTATGGTTTTGTTACTTTCATAGCCTTTATGTGGCTCGGCATAGCAAAGTGGTTAAGACATTCTACTCGTAATCCGAGGGTCGAGGGCCCTGTCACACCAAACATGCTCGCCCTATCACCCATGGAGGCGTTATAATGTGACGGTCAATCCCACTAGTGGTAGGTAAAAGATTATCCCAATAATTGGCGATGGGTGGTGATTACTAGCTGCTTTCCCTCTAGTCTTACACTGCTAAATTAGGGACGACTAGCCGTCGTGTAGCTTTGCGTGAAGTTCAAAACAAACCACAATTTTTGCGAGTTTTCTTGTCACGTAACATTCCATTCTTGACTTTGTGTATATCTAGCTATACTGCTCTACCTTATCTTTCTTTAAATATTATTTTCTATAATCTTACATAAACCATGCTAAAACTTTATTTTTATCGCATTCATACGTGTTTAAACTTTACTGAAATAAAACGCTTACGTTTTAATAAATATTCGTTTTCCTTTAAACCATCTCATTTAAAATCTAAAGTGATTTATTATAATCTTCAGTTAACGACAAACCCCCATTTTAGCCCCCCAGTGGCTCAGCGGTATGTCTACGGACTTACACGCTAAAATCCGGGTTTCGATACCCGTGGTGGGCAGAGCACAGATAGCCCATTGTGTAGCTTTGTGCTTAATTCAACAAAACAACAACAACCCCCATTTTAAAATACTTTACAAGTGTTTTATGGCTAACATTTTCATAATAAAATATAGGCACTTATTAAATCTATGCCCCCCAGTGGCTCAGCGGTATGTCTGCGGACTTACACGCTAAAATCCGGGTTTCGATACCCGTGGTGGGCAGAGCACAGATAGCCCATTGTGTAGCTTTGTGCTTAATTCAAAACAACAACAAAAAATATTAAATCTGATATCTAAGAAAATTATAATAATTTAAGGTGATTTTAGTTTTAAATACAACTTACGCCATAATTTCATTATATGACTAATATTTAACTTAAGAGTGTCTTGGTAAACTTGTATAGGCTTGATACAAGTTTGTACTGCACATTGCGCGATATGTACAAATCTAACGGCATGAATGTAAGTAGTTACAGCACGACCTCTATGGATAACTTTAATAAATTTTAAATATATACTCACATTAACATGCATTTCTTACGGCCAACTTCTGATTCATTTGATTAATATTTCCAATATCTGAATCTAATACAAACTAATACTTCGTCTAACTACACTAATCTCCTTCCTGACGCCTCACGTTTTGCAACAGACGCTTTGCTGCAAGATTCTTTAACTAAAATATCGCTACTAGATGGCGCGACTAACCACCAAGGCGTTTAGGTTACGATAGAGCAAGCATATTTGTTTATTCACGCTGTAGCCATGATTTCAGGGTTTGTGTTAATTTAATCTTCTAATTAGAATTACAGACATAAACGTTTCAATTTCGATCTTTAGTTTAACTCTTTATTAAAATTTCCTATTTTATAAATGCAGAAACATTAGCAAATTATTAACGAGTAAAATTGTAATAATAAAAAAACCAGTGATGTCGAGAAAACCCACTTGTAGAGAAATATATATGCAAAAACGGCTCGTTTGGGTTGAAGGTCGAAACGTTGTTTGCTCTTCTATGTAAAATATTTTCTCAACTTAAACGAGCCATTTTTGCATATATAATTAAAAAAACGTTTCAGAAGTGACAATGAAACTGTAAAACCATTAAAGCATAATTCAGTATACATAGTTTTTATATTACTGTCAGTTCGTTCGAAGTGAAAAACACAAAACGCACTTACTATCATATTACACTAATCTGGGTCATGACCCATGGGTGTGATTCGTAACTGTGACTGTGTATGTTCACTGAATATTGCTTTAATAACGTGTATCGAAAAGAACAGTGGTTTTTAACACTAAAAATCATGTGTGTGCTATACGATACAAAAACAGAAATACGGATAACTGTATGGCAAGTTTGCAAGACTTCTGATTACTATTCTAATGTTAGCGCATTAGAACATTTCTCTTTTTATATTGGAGCTTTTGTAACACTTAATTTATTGTATTATATTAGCCTCCTAGTGGAACAATGGCACGTGTGAGAACTCGTACCAATATAATTCGGGTTTTTTATACCTTTGGTGGGCAGAGTGCAAATGGCCCATTGTGGTTTGATTTAAAATTCTGATTCGGTTTGAATTTCGCGCAAAGCTACACGAAAGCTACCTTAATTTAGTAGTGTAAGACTAGAGGGACTACCCATCATTACCCACCGCCAACGCTTGGGCTACTCTTTTACTAACGAATAGTGGGATTAACCGAAAATTATAACGTCCCCAAGGCTGAAAGGGCGACCATGTTGGGTGTGACGGGGGACCATTATGTTGCTTTGTTCTTAATTCCAAACAATCAATCGAGTATTATTTTATTGAAAGCATATATTAATAAATTCTTTTGTTTGTTTGTTTGTTTTGGAATTTCGCACAAAGCTACTCGAGGGCTATCTGTGCTAGCCGTCCCTAATTTAGCAGTGTAAGACTAGAGGGAAGGCAAATAGTCATCACTACCCACCGCCAACTCTTGGGCTACCGTTTTACCAACGAATAGTGGGATTGACCGTCACATTATAACGCCCCCACGGCTGGGAGGGCGAGCATGTTTGACGCGACTCGGGTGCGAACCCGCAACCCTCAGATTACGAAGCGCTGCCTTAATGCGCTAGGCCATGCCAGGCCTAATAAATTCTAATGAGAGAAATTTTTCACTTATATATATAGCCCAGTCAAGAACGCCATCAATGTTTTTAGAATTGTGTAGTTTTATGATTGGAGATAACTAATTATAATAAAGTGTTTTATAAAAGCTTTCTAATGAATAGAAATCCTGTCGCACATTTTTAAACCGCTGTAACACCAAGCGTCACGTACGAGCCTTCATGAAACGAAAACAAATTCGTCTGAACGACAAAATTGCCATAATACTTTCATCAATAAAAACAATCTTCAAATTCACCATTCTCGAGAGTTGAGAAAACATTTGAAAATCGTGGAAAAATGCAATGAACATCGCATACGTTTTTTGTTTCTGTTTCTCATGAAATACATTGATTTTCTTTAAGCAAAATTCAAGCCAAAGTAACCAATTTATTCTTAGGCAAATGGAAGTCCCATCCGACAACCGCAAATCTGGAAAACTATAGAACCTTCTTGTATTGAGTTTTAAAAGGTTCTTATGGTAAGGAGTAAGGGAGAAAGAAATAACTATGTAAGTTTTATATATTTATACAAAATCGACGGCATGAAGAAGTAGAAAGATGAAAAAGATAAACTGATTTCATGCCATATTCACAACCTAACATGGTCTGATAGTTAAAGTACTCGTCTCTCACTTGCAGGCTCGAATCCAGTCACCAAATATTCTCACCCTTTTAACAATGAAGGCGTTTTGACATGATATTCAATCCTTTTAGTTGCCAAAAAGTAGCCCAAGAGTTGCGGTTGGTGTTGTTGATTACTTCAAGTTTATCACTTCCAAATTAGGGACGGCCAGCGCAAGTAGTTCTCGAGTAGCTTTATGCAAAATCCAACAAACCGACCAACTGTGTAAATGAAATACACTTCTTGAGAAGGGATGTCGTAAGTAAAACACATTAAATTCCAAACGTTTCAACATGAGCAGGCCAGTCTTCACCTGAGATGACATTAAACAAACAAATGTTCAGATATTCGTCTTCAGAAATTAATTCAAATACACCTTCGTTCAATGCGAAATGTAATGAAACCTTAACAACAACAAAATGAAATCGTTTTATAATCTAGAGAAAAAATGATATTTACACAACTTAAAATACGTCAGCAAAATCATCAGCCGTAATTAACAATTTACGTTAAAATTCGATCAGGGGTTGCTGAACCTACACGTCCAAGGTATTGACTCTAAATCTAAGGAAAGGTGTTTAATCTACCTATCACCATACATTCAATAAACATCCCATTTATCGTCAATTTACACCCATGAAAATGTCATGTAGGAGAATATAAAACACGCATTAAATAATATCACACACAAATAAGTGTTTATAAGGGTTTCTTTCTGGTGTGAGAAGAGATGTAAAACTTTGGTTAAATCTACCATTTTCTTCACAAAATAAAGGAATTTGAATATACGTTTGTCATTTAGAAATACACTCTTATTATGTAGAATTAGAGAGGTGTTAAAATTTAGATAAATAAATGTAGTTTAGTCTTCTATTTAGTGGATGTTTTGAGGAAACTCCATCTCCTTCTGACAACTTTAACAGCTAAAATGTAATTTTTATTTCTTACAATAATATTTTCATTGTAGTTTAACAATAAGTTAGCACAGTTCTACTTTGTATAACTCAGTAGTTTAACAATAAGTTAGTATAGTTCTACTTTGTATCACTCAGTATTTTAACAACAAGTTAGTACAGTTCTACTTTGTATCACTTAGTAGTTTAACAATAAGTTAGTACAGTTCTACTTTGTATCACTCAGAAGTTTAACAATAAGTTAGTACAGTTCTACTTTGTATCACTTAGTAGTTTAACAATAAGTTAGTACAGTTCTACTTTGTATCACTCAGAAGTTTAACAATAAGTTAGTACAGTTCTACTTTGTATCACTCAGAAGTTTAACAATAAGTTAGTAAGTTCTACTTTGTATCACTCAGTAGTTTAACAATAAGTTAGTACAGTTCTACTTTGTATCACTCAGTAGTTTAACAATAAGTTAGTACAGTTCTACTTTGTATCACTTAGTAGTTTAACAATAAGTTAGTAAGTTCTACTTTGTATCACTTAGTAGTTTAACAACAAGTTAGTACAGTTCTACTTTGTATCACTTAGTAGTTTAATAATAAGTTAGTACAGTTCTACTTTGTATCACTTAGTAGTTTAACAATAAGTTAGTACAGTTCTACTTTGTATCACTCAAACTATACTCTTCAAAACAAGAAACGCAATAGGGATATTTTTTTACTTTAAAGAGAAATATATGTAATAACATTACATTATGTGATGTTACACGTGTTAAGGCACTGATTATCAGACCAAAATGACAATAAAAGTTGTGTAATTTGAAAACGGAGGAAAACATCGGATTTTTCTCCAAAACGCATTCATGTCCAATAAATTTGTTTGAGAGATCTGCGTGTTCTGCAAGTGCAACATGTGCAAAATTCCTATAAAAGTGACAGGTTTTTGGCTTCCATAGCTCAGTGTTAAGCCACTGACACGCAATACAGTTACACCAAGACTGAATGAAGCACAACGCAAGAACGTCATTGGTTTATTAGAAGAAGGCGAATCTCGATCAGATGTTGCCAGAGCTGTGAATGTCCACCCAAGCACCATCACAAAGCTATGGAATTGTCAAACAACAACATGGATCAACTTGTGACCGTCCACGATCTGGCAGACCTCGTGTGACCAGGCCCGCACAAGATCGCTACATCCGGTTACGTCACCTTCTGGATAGGACCAGCACTGCGACGTCTACTGCCTCAACTATACCAGGGCTGCGTAGGATTTCCGATCAGACCCTAAGCAACTGTCTACGAGATTCTTAGGCTCCATGTGCAACCCATCATGGTGAACGTCAACGACGTTTTTCAACATGACAACGCCCGTCCTCACACAGCCCGACTCACCACTGTCTTCTTGAGGCACCACAACATCAACGTTCTCCCCTGGCTTTCCAGATCACCAGATTTAAACCCCATCAAACATCTTTGAGATGAGTTGGACCGACGTCTGCGACGGTGACAACCTCAACCGCAGACTCTAGCTCAGCTTGCAGCAGCTTTGCAGGCTGAGTGGACAGCCATTCCACAGGATGTGATTTGTCATCTCATCTCTTCCATGGGTAGGAGATGCCAAGCAGTTATTGATGCTCACGGGGGCGATACTCGTTATTGACGTTGAGTGACGTTAAACTCCAACTAGTGAGCGTGGACTTCACCTTTGCAGACTTTGGATGTTCAGCAGTGACTGTGCAAAGTTTCACACATGTCATACAGAACTTCCCGGAATAAACTTGTTAACAATATGTCTCAAATTTTGCCTTTTGCGTTTCTTTTTTTGAAGAGTATATAAAAGTTGACAACACTAAGATTTATTATCTCTTTATCCACAGGTTAGCATGTTGGGCGAGGAATCTGAAGTTAATGATCTGATGCCACTCGACACGCAATATTTTTAGCTGTAGATACATTATAAAAGTGACAGTCAGTATCGTTATTCAGCAGAAAGATCTAGACAAATCACATCTGGCTGCAGATACTGCCGGCTGTCATATCTTGGGTTAACATTTAAAATTACAGGTGAATATACCTGAACCGAGGGTTCTCTGACTTTTGGCTCTTTAACCCACGCGCGCATATGATGTTCTTCAGAATGAAAACTCTAATTCCTAACAGAAGCTAAGGGTAGTATAACTGGCTGAATAGATCAAGACGAAATGTGGCAACGAATGTTAAGAGAGCTCCCAATAAATGGAGAATTTTAGTTTGTCAGTCTTTCCAGTTTTTACAACACAAAACCAACGCCAAGTGAAAGTCGCATTTAATTTCGCCCACAGCATGGGTATCTTTATTGATTATCTACGTTCAATAGACTTTTGTGTGAAGAGTGACGTACACTCACGACTTCCCACCATTCTCGTGACGAAAGCGAAATAAATGTCGCACGAGAGGCGGATACATTTGGTAATATGATAAAATTATTTAAAACCGGCTGAAGTAATTATTTTTTCTGATATAGTGGTAAATATACTGTATATAAGTTAATCAGATTTATATGTAGGACATATGTAGAAGTAGTCGTAATGCTATCTGCGAAGCCTACCGAGGGGAATCGAACCCCTGATTTTCGCGTTGTAACTCCGAAGACATACCGCTGCACTAGCGGGATACTGTAACGGAAAGAAAGCGGTGAATTAGCCTAAGTAAGATATTAAGGCTATAATTTCAACTACACTGACAATAAATCAAATTAGATATTTTTAATGTGTGATTTAGACTTTAGTGACTTGTCAAAAGTCATGTGTTACAAACGTTTCATAAGGGTCAGATCTGGGATTTTCAAAGATGTCCAAATGAATAGATGTCAGAGTTTCATCCTGGTAAGAGGGGATATGTTCGCTCCCACAGCTGAAGTTCTTTTATGTTTGTTTTTAAATTAGAAATCTCTCCAGTCTCAATTCCTTACACTGCTCACTGGTTTTTATCCATCACTCATATCTACAAGTTAACAATAAGTTTCTGCTACCATCGAGAATACGGACATACATTGTAGTCTGTTCATTTCGAAGTATGAACAAATGTTATCTTATAAAACAAAACAAAAACCTCTTACACATCTACTTTACTCTTTAATTATATATATTTTTATTTTTATTTGCGTTGTATTAAAAAGAGGGGTTGTGATCCTTTTCTGAATTCGCTATTGTTTATATATATATAATATGCTGCATTGGAAAAAGTGGTTAATTCATAAATTAGCTTCTGTTGTTTGTTTGTATCATTATTGTTAGTGAGGATAGCTCAGGACATAAATGAGAGAGCAAACGATGGATATCTCTTTTATGGCTAAATTTATCCTTTATAAAATCCAATACACTTGGTGGCTCAGCTGCTATTCTAAGAGTTTATAACGCTAAAAATCGGGTTACGATACCCGTGATGGGCATAACACAGACAGCCCTTTATGTAGCTTTATGATTAACTACAAAACAAATAATGAATCAAAAAGTACAGATAGCTCGTTGCGTAAGTTTTTGCTTAATAACAAACAAACCAGTCCTTTAACATTTGGATGAACCATGACACTTCATTAACGGTAAACTTTACTTTGTACCCCCTAGAAATGTAGTACTGAGAACACCCGTTGAGTGAATATTGAAATGTTATCACGATAAAGCTGTATTTCATAAAATATTCCTCTGAATCAGACCAATCATTTTTAGTTTCGCAATTCAAAATTTTTCCCTCTTTCTTTCTCTATCGAGTTTATTATCATTTTATGTCTATTTTTCTGTAATATCACACATTGTATTTATATTATTTATGAAGCTATTTCTTTCGCTCTTTTCGTTTTTATTGAGTGTTACAGAATCATAGCAATATAACCAAAGTGCAACACAGAGAATACAATAATTTTCCCAGTGAACAAGGGTTCCTAACTCTTGTAGCTCCCTCTAAGTAACTCAAATGAGGGGGATATGGTACTATTTTACTAAATTATAAGTGTTTCGATATTTTTTGTTTATATATGTTACAAGATAATTTTATATTTGTTATTTTCCCCATAAAATATTTTACTCTATCTTTTTCTGCAATTGACCTTGATTCCCACTGCAACCCATACCTGCTGGTTTTAAGAAACATTTGTTTCACCAAGTAATACCAACGTAGTTTATGTTACGTCGATTTTCTTTTTGGTGTTGTACTTAAGAAGACCTTATTTTTACATATTCATTTTGCCTTGTATGACGAATAACGAACCAATTAACTTTATAAAAATACATACACAGCAGATAATTATTGCAAAATTGTCATTCCAATAATACTTTACCGCCATCTACTGCCTTACAAACATACTAATACTATTATTACACGTTCTTCTAATCCTTGAAAATCCCTAAAGGATGCAATAATAAAACATATAATACGCATAATACTAATCTCTTATGAGAAATATGATTTATTAATAATAATCGTGTTTCACCATCTCAGAAAAAGCGTTCACACCATAAGGACACGCGGCTTATATAAATAGTATTCCAGCCAAAGTAATGAGCTATGGATTCATACGCATAGTCAGTAATGGATATGACGAATACAGTGTAGTTGAACTAATATTATTATAATTGTTGAAAATTAATAACGATCTGTATAGAGAGTGTAGTGTTTAAAAATGTATAAGCCTACTATTAATGTTTTATAACAAGTATATTCATTCATTTCAATCTTTAAAAAGAGTGGTTTACTTTGACCTTCAGTTGACGCTTGTTTTTTAACTTAACTATCTCAGGGCCAACACCAGGTTGTATTAAGCTCTAATGTAGACTTTAATCAGACACATTAAATCTTTTTCTTTCAGTATATAGTTATGTTTATATTTCTGATAAAATTTACCTCAGTAAAGGATTTATGCAAAACAACAGTTCCATAGACATTAAATAAATATGAATATCGGATGTTTTGTTAAGGGGGGTATTTCCAAAAAACCCGCTTCTTAAACCCAACACTGAACAAACAGGAGTTAAACTTGTAGACTGAAATGTTTTAAAAAGTTAATATTAAAAAGAGCCCAGTCTGTAAGTTACCAGTTAATACATCTATATATTTTTAAAAGTGTAGAGAGAAAGAATGAAACATGAAAGTAAAATAATTATTGAAAATCAGGAAATGACGTAAGAACAGTTGTGTATCAGGCTATCAATCTAGTTGTTGTTTTAGTTAAATACTGTAAATGTATCGTTTTTAACAAATTAACATTATTAAAAAAAACAGTTCTATAAATTGTATTAGTACTTGTGTTTTATTAGAGTGTTTTCTTGTTTGTTGTTAAGCACTGACTATCTATTATCGATACTCACTGGAAATATTGAAAACCAAATTTAGCGTTATAATTCGTCAGACTTACCACTAAATCAGAAGATGCCGGCCCGATATTGTCAGATGGTTAGGGCACTTGACGCACTCTGAGTGTTGCAGGCTCGAATCCCCGTCACACTAAATATGCTCGTCCTTTCAGTTGTGAGACGTTACCATGTGCGGTTAATCCCACTATTCGTTGGTAGAAGAATAGTCCAAGGGTTGGTGATAACTATATGTCTTCTCTATAGTCTTACACTGCTAAATTAGTTTTGTGTGAAAATTATAAATTAACACACTGGATGTTACATTATACATAACTCAAAACTGTGTGTGCATGGGAATATGTGTAAAATGCTATAATCTAATTCTACAATATATACAGAGTATATGGTTTTAATAATTTTAGTCAAAATTTTGAAATGTTCACAATTGAAACACGAAAGTGATTCTTTCCTTCATGTTCTCCACAAAAAAGATCATGTATTTCACTCATGTATCACAATCATTTACCCTGAAATTCATTTTTATAATTTTATTAGTTAATAAATAAGGAAACGAAGAAAGTAAACAACCAAAGCGACCTAAAATAAGGAATGCTACAATTATTAACACCATGTATAAATTAAATACTGTATTTATTGATCCATCTGAATATATTACAATCGTTGTTACGTTTGCTAGAAATTATTTGTAAGTGAGCGTGCGCGTGTTTTCTTGTAACAAAGCCATAGCAGGCTATCTGTTGAGTCCACCAAGGGGAATCGAGCCTCTGATTGTAGCGTTTAAAATCCGTAGACTATTAGAGGACGTATTCATAAAATCCATAATAAAAAAGATTGTTTGTTACAACCCTTGCAGCATGTTGTTATAGAAGGTTTAGAATGAAGAAAACTTTACTACCGCATTAATTAAATTCTAGAACATATGACAAGCCACGAACGACTTATTTCTTTTTCTTTTTCGAAAATATCCAATATTAATGATATATTACAGCTATGAGTAAATTCAATATTAATCATATTGTTATGTAAATGTCATGTAAATGTTTTATAAACAACATGTCGTGTTGTGTTTAAATTTTCATTTCTATTTTTTATATATCCATATTTATATTATTGTTTCAAAGCTCAAACCAATAAAATATGTTGTTATTCATTCAAAATAACATTTAGAAATTTCTAGAATTAGGTAGATCAAATATATGACTATAAACGGAAATGTATGGCGGCCTAGTGTCTAGACGTTGAGTCTCGTGCAAGAACGGAAATGCGCGGATTGCTCTGGAGTTCTGTGGAAGTTACGCGATGGTTCGAGAAGTCTAGGCCAACTAATATATAAATAGACGGAGACGCACGAGAAGAAGAAGAGTCATTAGTTTTTATTCGAAGAAAAGAAGAGTCAGTCATTCGTTTGAGAAAGTTTAAGTGTTTGCTGTGAGTTTATTCAACTTGGATTTGTGACTAGAGCTAGATCTACAGCAACTGTGATTTTGTTTCGTCAATCTTTGCAATTCGTTTGAATCACTGTTTGTGCTGAGAGTCGGAACGTACGAACTGTTTAGGGGAGATTAGGAAAATTGGAAGGCGGCAAGTTTGAGACGTTCATCAAGAAGCACCGTAAAAAGAACTTTGTCATTCTCCATTCAAACTTCGGTATTTCTTCGTGGGACCAAATTCACACCCTACACCGGAATTTTGAATTTCTGATCTGAACTTTTGGACTTTCATTCTAGATCATATTATTAGATACAGGCCAGTACCATTTTGTATTGTAATTAATTTTGAAGGTTTGAACTTAATATCTGTCATTGTTGTTATGTAATTTATGTAATATCTGTTATATATATAATAGCTTATTGTAATAAATTATACAGGCTGTTATCTGTGTCTTTCTGTTGCGTTTAGTCTACATAAAACATACAAAAAATAAAATGTAACAATATATTACAACTATGGGTAAATTTCAATATCAATTATATATTATACCTCTGGGTAGATTTCAATATCAATAATGTATTACAGCTATGGTGTTATGTAAATGTTATGTAAACGATAATCATGTTATGTCGTGTTTGAATTTCCATACTTATATTATTGTTTCGAGATTTAAACCAGTGAAATTTAAAATAACATTTTAGAATTAATTAAAATTCATTTAGAATTATTTATATAAAAATTTCTAGAACTAGATAGATTAATCATTTGTATTGGCCTGGTGTCTGTACTCTGGAATTCTGGGAAGTTACGCGATTAGTATATAAACAGACGGCGATGCGAGGGAAGTAAGTCATCCGTTTTTACTCGGATCAAGAAGTTTGTCTCGGTTGAGAAAGTTTAAACGTTTGCCGTGTGATTATTCAAATTGAATTTGTGAATAGAGCAAGATAAACTAAATTGGTGAATTTTACCCAGAGCTATTATATATCATTAACACTAAATTTACCTAGAATTGTACTGTATCATTAACATTGAAATTACCCAGAGCTTTAATATCATTAATAATGAAATTTGCCAAGAGCTGTAATATATCATTAATGCTGAAAGTTACCTGGAGCTTTAAAATTTATTTTTTAAATTTATCAATACCTGTGATATATAAGTAATCTCTAAATTTATCCAGAGCTCTACTATGTAATTAATATTGAAATTTACCCAGAGCTCTAATATATCATTGATATTGAAATTTACCCAGAGGTGTAATATGTCATTAATACTGAAATTTTCCGAGATCTTTTATATATGATTAATATTGAAATTTACATATAGCTTTAAAATATAATTGATTTTTTTAATTTATCAATAGCTTTGATACATTATTAATATTGAAATTTATCCAGAGCTGTAATATATCATTAAAATTGAAATTTACCCAGAGCTGAAATATATCATTTAAATATAACGATAGGTGAAATGTATCATTATTATTGAAATTTATCAAGAGCTGTAATATATCATTAATATTGAAATTTTCCCACAGCTGTAATATATCATTTATATTGAATTTTTCCTAGAGCTTTTATCTATCATTAATATTGAAATTTACCCACAGCTGTAATATATCATTAATATTGAAATTTACCCACAGCTGTAATATATCATTAATATTGAAATTTCCTGGAGAGTTAATATATCATTAGTATTGAAATTTACCCAGAGCTTTAATATATCATTAGTATTGAAATTTACCCAGAGCTTTAATATATCATTAGTATTAAAATTTACCCAGAGCTTTAATATATCATTAATATTGAATTTATCCATACCTGTAATATATCATTTATATTGAAATTTACCATGAGCTTTAATCTATCATTAATATTAAATTTACTTACAGCTTTACTATTTCATTAATATTGAAATTTATCCAGAGCTGTACTATATGATTAATACTGAAATTTACTTAGAGCTGCAATATATCATTAATGTTCAAATTTACCCACAGTTTTAATATATCATTAATATTGAAATTTTCCCAGAGCTGTAATATATCATTAATATTGAAATTTACCCATAGGTGTAATATATCATTAATATTGAAATTTACCAAGAGGTTTAATGTATCATTGATATTGAAATATATTTAGAGCTGTAATATATCATTAATATTGAAATTTCTCCATAGCTGAAATATATCATTAATATTTAAATGTACCCATATGTTACGTTTTTTATGTGGACTGAACACAACAGAAAGACACAGATAGCAGCTTATATAATTTTTTTACGATGATCTACTTATATGTAATAGACACAAAATAAATTATCCAATAGCAATAACAGATATCCAGTTTCAACCTTCAAAACCACTTATAATACAAAAAGGTACTGGCCTGTGCTTAATAATATGATCCAGAATGAGTGTCCAAATCCGAAATCCAAAGTTCCAATCTAGGAGGGTGTTACGTATTTTTTAATGTTTTAAGTTCTTTGTAGACTAAACGCAACAGAAAAATGCAGATAACAGCTTGTATAATTTATTACACTGAACTATTAACAAATATAACAGATATAACATGAATTATATAATAATAGTGACAGATATTAAGTTATAACATTCGAAATTAATTACAAATCAAAATAATATTAGTTTCAAACTTCAAAATAAATCACAACACAAAACGGTACTGGCCTGTATCTAATATAATGATCTAAAATTAAAGTATCAAATTCCAGTCTAGGGTGTGAATTTGGTCCCACGAAGAAATTCCGAAACAGTTCACAGCTCAATAAATTCGCCGTCCCTCAGCACAAGCGGTAATTCAGAAGTATCGTAGAGATTGACGAAATAAAATCACGGCTTCCGTAGATCTAATTTCAATCACAAATCCAAGTTGAATATTCACAGCAAACACTTAATCTTTCTCAAATAACTAAAACTGATGCCTGAATCTCACTCTTATTCTTCGAATAAAACTAATAGGCTGAATCTATCTTCTTTTTTCGAATAAAAACTGATGACTGATGACCGAATCTGTCTGTTGTCTTCGTCTTTTATACCGATAGGCCTATTTCTCGAACAATCTCGCAATTTCCATACAACTCCAGAGCTATCCACGCATATCCGTTCTTGCACGAGACTACACGTCTAGACACGAAGTCACCAGCACTCATTTACAAACATGTGATTGGTCTACTTAATTCGAGAAAGTTCTAAAATGTTACCCTAAATAAATAACATATTTTAGTTTGAACTTCGAAACAATAATATCAATATGGAAAAATGAATAATACAAATGAAAATTCAAACACAATACGACATGTTGTCGTTTACAAAATATTTATACATATACATAACAGAGGGCAATTTAGTCCCACGGAGAAATTTACGAAGTTTGAATGGGTATTTTCAAAAAAATTCACAGTCCAATACGTGTTGGCTTTCGGTATAATCAGTAATTCGACTGAATTATAAAGATTGACGCAATAAAATAAATTCACCACTTTAGTCGATTTAGCTCTATTCACAAATTCAATTTGAATAATCACACGGCAAACGTTTAAACTTTCTCAAACGAGACAAACTTCTTGATCCGAGTAAAAACGGATGACTTACTTCCCTCGCATCGCCCGTCTGTTTATATACTAATCGCGTAACTTCCCAGAATTCCAGAGTACAGACACCAGGCCAATACAAATGATTAATCTATCTAGTTCTAGAAATTTTTATATAAATAATTCTAAATGAATTTTAATTAATTCTAAAATGTTATTTTAAATTTCACTGGTTTAAATCTCGAAACAATAATATAAGTATGGAAATTCAAACACGACATAACATGATTATCGTTTACATAACATTTACATGATGTTTACATAACAATGATATATTACAGCTGTGGGGTAAATTTCAATGTCAATGATATATTAAAGCTCTGGAAAATTTCAATATTAATAATATATTACAGCTGTGGGTAAATTTCAATATTAATGACAAATTACAGCTCTGGGTAAATTTTAATATAAATGAAAAATATAAGCTCTAGGTAAATTTAGATATATTAATAATATGGTAAAGCTCTGGATAAATTTCAGTATTACTAATATCGTGAAACTGTGGGTAAATTTCAATATTAATTATATATTACAACTATGGGTAAAATCAATATTAATGATATATTACAGCTCTAGGTAAATTCAAGTGTATTAATCATGTGGTACAGCTGTGAATAAATTTCAATATTAATGACATCGTAAAACTGTGGGTAAATTTATTATTAATGATATATTAAAGGTATGGGTAAATTTCAATATTAATGATATATTACAGCTCTGGGTAAATTTCAGTATTAATTATATATTACAGCTCAAAGTAAATTTCAATATCAATGATACAGTATGGCTGTGGATAAATTTAAGTATTAATTATATATTACAGCTATTGATAACTTGAAAAAATTAATATATTTTAAAGCTCCAAAAATTTCAATATCAATGATATAGTACAGCTTTATGAAAATCTCAATATTAATGATATATAAAAGCTCTAGGTAAATTTAGTATTAATGATATATTTAAGCTCCAGCTAAATTTCAATATCAATGATATATTAAAGCTCTGAGTAAATTTCAATATTAATGACATATTACAGCTCTGGAAAATTTCAATATTAATAATACATTACAGCTGCGCGTAAATTTCAATATTAATGATATATTAAAGCTTTGATTAAATTTTATTATTAATGATATATGACAACTATGGGTAATGTAAATATCAATGATATATTAGAGCCATGGTTAAATTTCAATATTAATGACATATTACAGCTAAAAGTAAATTTCAATATTAATGATATATTGCAGTTCTGAATAAATTTCAATATCAATGATATATTACAGCTATGAATAAATTTATATATTAATGATATATTACAGCTGTGGGTAATTTTCAATATTAATTATACATAGAGCTTTGAGTGAATTTCTGTATTAATGATATACTAAAGCTCTCGATAAATATCAATATAAAATAAATATTACAGCTATTGGTAAATTTCAATTTTAATGATATATTAAATCTCTAAGCAAATTTAAATATTAATCATATACTACAGCTATGGGTAAATTTCAATATTAATGATATATTACAGCTCTGGATAAATTTCAATAGCAATTATATATTACAGCTCTGGGTAAATTTCAATATTAATAATATATTACAGCTCTGGGTAAATTTCAGTATGAATGATATATTGCAGCTCTGGGTTAATTTCAATAGAAATGATATATTACAGCACTGAGTAAATTTCAGTATTGATGATATATTACAGCTCTAGGTAAATTTCAATATCAATTATATATTAGAACTATGGGTAAATTTCTAAGTGTAATGATATATTACACCTATGGTTAAATTTCAATATAAATGATATATTACATCACTGAGTAAATTTCAGTATCAATGATATATTACAGCTATTGGTAAATTTAGATATTAATGATATATTACACATTTACGTAAATTTCAGCATTAATCATATGTTTCAGCTCTAAGTAAATTTCAATGTTGACAGTATATTACAGCTATGGGTAAATTTCAATATCAATGATATATCACAGCTCTGAGTAAATTTCAATGTCAATGATATATTTCAGTTCTGGGTAAATTTCAATATTATTGATATATTACAGCTCTGGGTAAATTTCAATATCAATGATATATTACAGCTCTGGAGAATTTCAATATTAATAGTACATTACACCTGTGGGTAAATTTAAATATTAATGATGCATTACATCTCTAGGTAAATTTCAATATTATGATATATTAATGCTAAAGTTAAATTGCAATATTAACGATATATTACAGCACCAGGTATATTTATATGTGAATTATATATTACAACTATGGGTTAATTTCAATATCAATGATATATTACAGCTATGGGTACATTTCAATATAAATGATATGTTACAGCTCTCCGTTAATTTCAATATTAATGATGTATCACAGTTCTCGGTAAATTTCAATATTAATAATACATTACAACTACAAGTAAATTTCAACATTAATGATATATTACAGCTAGGGTAAATTTCAATATTAATGATATATTACAGCTTTAGGTAAATCTATATATTCATGATATACTACAGCTCTAGGTAAATTTCAATATCACTGATATATTTCAGTTCTAGGTAAATTTCAAAATTAATGATATGTTACAGCTATGTGTAAATTTCAATGTTAATCATATGTGTTACGTTTTTGTTTTGTTTTTTATATGTAGACTGAACGCAACAGAAAGACACAGATAACAGCTTGTATAAATTATTACAATAAGCTATTATATATATGACAGATATAACATAAATTATATAACAACAATGACAGATATTAATCAGTGATGTCGAGAAACCCACTTGTTGAGAATTGTATATGCAAAAAACGGCTCTTTTGGGCTCAGAAAACACTTCAAATAGAAGAGCGAACAACGTTTCGACCTTCTTCGGTCATCGTCAGGTTCACAAAGAAAGAGGTAACTGGCCGGAAGCTGACCACATGTTTGGAAGGGGTTGTATAACTGAGTGTCGCAATGTAGAGGGCGCGGTTTGATGTTTGAATATATAATTTTATCTATAATATTAATATAGGTATAATGGTGTTCCTTTATATTAGGTTTATTTTGGGTTTAAGTTGTTGTATAAGTAAGGCTTCTTTAATTTTTCGTTTGTTTATGTTTGTTTCTTTATTTAGTATTTTAGTGTTTTCTATGGTAATGTTGTGTCCATTTGACTTGCAGTGTTCGAAAACGTGTGAAGGTGACTTTTTATGTTCTTTGATCGTTTAAGATAAACGATTTTTTCAAAGAATTTTCTTACAAAACTATCAACATAATTTCACAAAACAGAAAACTAAAAAACAACCTTACAAAAAGAGACATTAATTCCATTAAAAACCTAAAACAAGACAGAAACATAAAAATTCTAAAAGCAGATAAAGGTAACGCTATAGTAATAATGAACACGAATGAATACATACAAAAAATGAATAACATCCTATCAGACACGAACAAATTTAAACCAATACACACAAATCCAACAAAGACACATGAGACGCAACTAAACAAATTACTACTACAAATGAAAAAAGCCAACACAATTTCACAAACACTTTATTCCTACCTACGTAAAACCGACTCACGCACACCGCAAATATACGGCATCCCCAAACCTCATAAACCAGATTGTCCATTACGACCAATAATGTCAACATATGAATCGTTTAACTACAATCTTGGTAAATACATAGCATGGGCATTCTCCAAATATGCAACATCAGCCAGCTCATTCATCAAAGACTCTTTTAATTTCAAGTCCAATCTAAATCAACTTAATCATAAAGTCTTAATGGCCAGTTTCGATGTTATATCCCTCTTCACAGAAGTTCCAACAACAGAAGCCTGCAAGATAGCCTTAGAACTCTATATTCGAGACCCTAACCCGATTATAGAGAAATTTCCCAGTAACCAGTTAGCAACCGTCATAGAATTCACCACAATAAAGACAAACTTCATGTTCAACAACCAAAACTATATACAAACAAATGGCCTAAGCATGGGCAACCCAGTATCGCCAGTTCTAGCCAATATTTTTATGACACAAATTGAAACACAAGCAATTAATACAGCATTACATCCACCACTATACTGGTACAGATATGTAGATGACACGGTTGCGGGATTCGAATCTACAGAACACATACTTAACTTTTTCACTCACATTAATTCTATACATCCCAACATTAACTTCACATGTGAACAGGAAGAAAGCAATCAAATATCATTTATTAACCTCAAAATTATAAGAACCGACACACAATTCAAAACAGAAATCCACCGAAAAATCACCCATACTGGACTATACATTCCTTGGGACTCAGCACATGAAACAAAACAAAAACTCAACATACTAAGAAACCAGATAAACACAGCCATAAAACTATGCTCACCAGATAAAATTAACGATGAATTAGATAAAATAAAACAATACTTCATCAACATCAATAAGTTTCCTCCACAAACCGTAGAAAACATTATACGCACACACCTAGACAGAAAGCAAAATCAACCAACAAAAGTAAATATATCTCACGAATCAAAAAATCACGAAACCATATACTGCTGTATACCATATATTCCTGACATCAGCAAACAAATAACCAACATTTGGCAAAAACTAGTAACAAAATATAACATTCCAGTTAACACTAAATTTATTCAAAAACCAGGCACAAAACTAAGGTCTATACTATGTAAGAACTACACTGACAAACACCACACCAACATTATTTATAAAATACAATGTGATAACTGCCACGACTTCTATATAGGAGAAACAAGTAGAAAAATGGAAACCAGATTCAAAGAACATAAAAAGTCACCTTCACACGTTTTCGAACACTGCAAGTCAAATGGACACAACATAACCATAGAAAACACTAAAATACTAAATAAAGAAACAAACATAAACAAACGAAAAATTAAAGAAGCCTTACTTATACAACAACTTAAACCCAAAATAAACCAATATAAAGGAACACCATTATACCTATATTAATATTATAGATAAAATTATATATTCAAACATCAAACCGCGCCCTCTACATTGCGACACTCAGTTATACAACCCCTTCCAAACATGTGGTCAGCTTCCGGCCAGTTACCTCTTTCTTTGTGAACCTGACGATGACCGAAGAAGGTCGAAACGTTGTTCGCTCTTCTATTTGAAGTGTTTTCTGAGCCCAAAAGAGCCGTTTTTTGCATATAAAATGACAGATATTAAATTCAAACCTTCGAAATTAATTACAACACAAAATGGTACTGGCCTGTATCTAATATAATGATCTAGAATGAAAGTCCAAAAGTTCAGAACAGAAATCCAAAATTCCGGTGTAGGGTGTGAATTTGGTCCCACGAAGAAACACCGAAGTTTGAATGGAGAATGACGAAGTTCTTTTTACGGTGCTTCTTGATGAACGTCTCAAACTTGCCGCCTTCCAATTTTCCCAGTTTCCCCTAAATAGTCCGTACGTGACGACTCTCAGCACAACCAGTGATTCGAATGAATCGCAAAGATTGACGAGACAAAATCACAGCTTCTGTAGATCTAGCTTCAGTCACAAATTCAAGTTGAATAAAATCACAGCAAACACTTAAACTTTCTCAAACGAATGACTGACTCTTCTTTTCTTCGAATAAAAACTAATGACTCTTCTTATTTCTCGCGTCTCCGTCTGTTTATATATTAGTAGACCTCTTCTCGAACAATCGCGTAACTTCCACAGAACTCCAGAGCAATCCGCGCATGTCCGTTCTTGCACGAGACTCAACGTCTAGACACTAGGCCGCCATACATTTCCGTTTATACCTAATTCTAGAAATTTCTAAATGTTATTTTAAATGAATAACAACATATTTTATTGTTTTGAACTTCAAAACAATAATATAAATATGGAAATATAAATAATAGATATGGAAATCCAAACACAACACGACATGGTTGTCGTTTACATAACATTTACATGACATTTACATAACAAGCTTAAATATATCATTGATATTGAAATTTATCCAGAGCTTTAAGATATCTTTAATATATAAATTTACCTAGAGCTGTAATATATCATTAATATTGAAATTTTCCTAGAGCTTTACTATATCATTAATATTGAAATTTACATAGAGCTGTACTATATAATTAATATTGAAATTTACCCATAGCTGTAATATATCTTTGATATTGAAATTTATCCAGAGCTGTAATTTATCATTCATATTGAAATTTACCCAGAGCTGTAATTTATCATTCATATTGAAATTTACCCAGAGCTGTGATATATGATTAATGTTGAAATTTACCCATAGCTGTAATATATAATTAATATTGAAATTTATCCATAGCAGTAATATATCATTAGTATTGAAATGTACCCATACTCGTAATATATCATTCATATTCAAATTCGCCCATAGCTGTAATATATCATCAATATTGAAATTTAACCTCAGCTGTAATATATCATTAATATATAAATTTTCCAATAACTGTAATATATCATCAATATTGAAATTTACCTGGAGCTTTAATATGTATTAATATCTAAATTTTTTCATAGCTGTAGTATATCATGAATATTGAAATTTACCCAGAGCTGTAATATATCGTGAGACCGAGCATAGTTATGATTACGAGCACGTCAAAAAATACATTTTGAATGCTTATGAATTGATGCCAGAGGCAAACAGACAAAAATTTCGTGGTTACAAAAAGTTTGACAGCCAAACTTATGTCGAATTTGCTCGTGAAAAAGAAACTCTGTTCGACAGGTGGTGTTATTCCAAAGAAATCAAAGATGATTACACAAAACTCAGATAACTCATGTTAATTGAAGAGTTTAAAAGATGTATTCCTGTAGAGCTAAAAATTTACATTGATGAACAAAAACCTTCCAAAATTCATGATGCTGTTGTCTTGGCAGACGAGTAGGCTTTGACTCACAAACATTTTTCATACAAAAGCAAAACAAATCACACAGCAAAGAAACCCAATGACTCATTCAAGCATTATGCAAATGTCGACAAAGACAGACAAGAGCAAACTTCTGATTCTCAAACAAAGACTTCATCTCATTCTCAAAGCTCGTTATCTACCAAAAACGTGTCATTCTCATCCAAAACATGTGCTTATTGTAAGAAACCTGGCCATCTGATTTCTGAGTGCTATAAGATCAAAAACAAGCCATCACCCCATAATTTCATTTCGCCCTCGTTGGATACATCATTGGTTCCCAATGATATTCACCCTGTCCAGTCCACTGTGGATTCCAAGTCCAATATTCTTAATGTACCTGAAGATCTTGTTGAGGACAAATTTAAGCCTTTCATGACTGAAGGTTTTGTTTCTTTTGTTGGCGATTCACATCTACAACCAATTAAGATCCTGCGGGATACTGGAGCTTTTCAGAGTTTGATTTTGGAAAGCGTACTTCCGTTTTCTGAAAAGTCATACGTTGGGGCCAATGTGCTCATTTCTGGTGTAGAAGGTGGCGTCGTTTCTCTCCCTCTTCATAGATTAGATTTGCATTCGGACTTAGTCTCAGGCCCAGTGACTGTGGGTATTAAATCTTCATTGCCTGTTGAAGGTGTGTCTATGCTTTTGGGAAATGATTTGGCTGGTAGTAAGGTGGTACCAGAGGTTCGTGTTGTTGAAACACCTGTTGTTAGTCCCAGTACAGAGCAACTCGTTGAAAAATTTCCTGATGTTTTCCCCGCCTGTGCTGTTACTCGTTCTCAAACACGTTCTCAGGAATCCAAAGAAGATTTCCCTTTATCTGATACGTTCATGTCTCACATCGATGAGATTTCTGACTCAACTTCGAGTTCTAGTGATGACTCCAAGTCATTTTTCAACTCTCTTCATCGAAACAAACTTGTTGAGGAACAGGACAATGATCCTGAAACTCGTTCTCTTCTACAACTGGCCGTTATGAAAATGAAATAGGAACTGTCCCTATTTGTTACTACCAGAAGTCAGGCGTGTTAATGAGAAAATACAGACCTCCTAACGTTGATGCTGATGAAGAGTGGAATGTTATTCACCAAATCGTCATTCCAAAATGCTATCGGAATGATATTCTTAGTCTTGCTCATGATCATGTGTTGTTAGGACACTTAGGTGTAAGAAAGGCCCTAGATCGTATCCGACGACATTTGTATTGGCCAAAGATGCGCCAAGATGTTTTTGACTATTGTAAGACATGCCATTCTTGCCAAATGACTGGAAAACCAAATCAGGGGATTCCCAAAGCATCACTGCAGCCTGTTCCTGCCTTTGAAGAACCGTTCTCAAGGGTCATTATCGACTGTGTTGGTCCAATGCCAAAAAGCAAAGCAGGAAATGAATACCTCTTGACAATCATGTGTGCTTCTATACGTTTCCCTGAGGCTATCCCTTTGAGAAAAATCACTGCTCTCAACATTGTCAAGGCTCTTGTCAAATTCTTTACCATGTTCGGGATTCCAAAAGTTCTGCAATCAGATCAAGGATCAAATTTATGTCCAAGCTATTACAACAAGCCATGCATGAATTAAACATTCATCAAGTTTCATCCAGTGCATACCATCCTGAGTTACGAGGTGTCCTTGAACGTTTCCACCAAACTCTCAAAGTTATGCTTAGAAATTACTGCCACGAGCACTCAAAGGACTGGGATGAGGGTGTTCCCTTGTTGTTTGCAGTTCGTGAGGTTCTTCAAGAATCTACTGGATTTAGCCCTTTTGAGTTGGTTTATGGTCACTCAGTTCGTGGTCAGATATAATATAAATTATATAATAACAATGACAGATATTCAGTTTCAACCTTCAAAATTAATTACAATACAAAATGGTACTGGCCTGTATCCAATTTATGATCTAGAATGAAAGTTCAAAAGTCCAGATCAGAAATCCAAAATTCCAGTCTAGGGTGTGAATTTGGTCCCACGAAGAAATTCCGAAGTTTGAATGGAGAAGTCCAGAAACAATTCACAGTCCAATAAATTTGACGAAGTTCTTTTTACGATGTTTTTGATGAATGTTTCAACTTGTCGTTTTCTGCTCCGGTCTCCCCTAAACAGTCCTATACGTGTTGACTTTCAGTATAACTCGTAATTCGAATGAATTGTAAAGATTGACGAAATAAAATCACAGCTTTTGTAGATCTAATTCCAGTCACAAATTCAAGTTGAATAAACACACAGCAAACGTTGAAAACTTCTCGAACAAAGACAATATTTCTTGAATCGAAATAAAAACGAATGACTAACTGATTTATTTGACTTCTTTCTCGCCGTCTGTTTATATACCAGTAGGCCTACTGTTTTCTCGAACAATCGCGTAACTTTCACACAAATTCCAGAGCAATCCGCGCATGTCTGGTTTTGCACGAGACTCGTCGTCTAGACACCAAGGCGACATACATTCTATTTACAGTCAAATGATCGATCTACCTAATTCTAGAAATTTCTAAATGTTATTTTAAATGAATAACAACGTATTTTATTGTTTTGAACTTCGAAACAATAATATAAATATGGAAATATAAATAATAGATATGGAAATCCAAACACAACACGACATGTTGTCGTTTACAAAACATTTACATGACATTTTCATAACAGAGGACAATAACTCACAAATTAGCTTGTTGAACTATGTCTCTGATTTCAAAACCAGATTGCACAATGCTTTTAATGTTGCCAGGGAAAACCTGAAGTCTTCTCAGGAAGAGATGAAAACCTGGTATGACAAAATGGCCAGGAAGCGATCTTTTGATGTTGGTGACAAAGTACTAGTCTTGTTGCCCACATCAGGCTCTTCACTTCAAGCTAAATGTTTGGGACCTTATTCAGTTGTAAAGAAAATCAATGATTCAAACTATGTAATCACTGATCGTAAGAAAAGCAAACAGATTTGTCATATCAAAATGTTGATGTATAATAAGTTTTTTTAAAAAAGTTTTCACAAGTTAAAACTTTTTTTTTGCTTTTAAGGGGGAGGGTTTAATGCATAAAGCGTTTGAAATGCCATGTTGTTGTTTCTATTATTGTTTTGAAATTTAAACCAATAAAATATGTTGTTATTCATGTAGAAATTTCTAGAATTAGGTAGATCGAGCATTTGACTGCAAATAGAATGTATGTCGGCTTGGTGTCTAGACGACGAGTATCGTGCAAAAACAGAAATGCGCAGAGTTCTCTGCAATTCTGTAGAAGTTACGTGATTATTGGAGAATACAGTAGGCATACTAGTATAAAACAGAGGGCGACGCCAGGAGATAAAGAAATCAGTCAGTCATTCGTTTTTATTTCGATTCAAGAGATATTGTCTTCGTTCGAGAAATTTTCAACGTTTGCTGTGTGTTTATTCAACTTGGATTTGTGACCGAAGCTAGATATACAAAAGCTGTGACTTAATTTCATCAATCTTTACGATTCATTCGAATTACTGGTTATACTGAAAGTCAACGCATATAGGACTGTTTAAAGGAGACCAGAGCAAATAGGAAAACGACAAATATGAGATAATCATCGAAAACATCGTGAAAAGAACTTCGTCAAATTTATTGAACTGTGAATTGTTTCTAGACTTCTCCATTCAAACTTCGGAATTTCTTCCTAGGACCAAATTCACACCCTAAACTGAAATTTTGGATTTCTAATCTGCACTTTTGAACTTTCATTCTAGATCATTATACTGTACACAGGCCAGTACCATTTTGTATTGTAATTAATTTTGAAGGTGGAAACTGAATATCTGTCATTGTATAAAAAAACTTATATCTGTTACATATATAATAGTTTATTGTAATAAATTATATAAGCTGTTATTTGTGTCTTTTTGTTGCGTTCAGTCCACACAAAAAAAACGTAACACAGCTCTGGATAAATTTCAATATTAATGAAAAATTACAGGAATGGGTAAACTTCAATATTGTTGATATGTTACAGCTCTGAATTAATTTCAATATAAATGATATATTACGGCTATGGGGTCAGTTTGATATCAAAGATATATTACGGCTCTAAAAATTTCAATGTTAATAATACATTACAGCTTCGGGTAAATTTAAATATTAATGATGCATTAAAGCTTTGGGTAAATTTCATTATTAATGATATATTTCAGCTCTCGATAAATTTCAATATAAAGTAAATATTACAGCTCTGGGTAAGTTTCAATATAAACGATATATTACATCTGTGGGTAAAGTTCAATATTAATGATATATTACATCTCTAAGTAAATTTCAATATTAATTATATATTACAGCTATGGGTAAATTTCAATATTAATCATATATTAACCTCTAGGTAAATTTAAATATATTAATCTTATGGTACAGCTCTGGATAAATTCAATATTAATGATATCGTAAAAGTGTGGGTAAATTTCAACATTAATGATATATTAAGGATGTGGGTAAATTTCCATATTATTTGATATATTACAGCTCTGGGTAAATTTCAACATTAATTATATATTATAACTCTAGGTTATTTCAATATAAATGTTATAGTACAGCTCTAAGAAAATTTCAATATTATTGATATATTACAGCTCTCGGTAAATTTCCATATTAAAGATATCTTAAATCTCTGTAAATTTCAATATTAATGTTATATTACAGCTATGAACAAATTTCAATATTAATAATATATTACAGCTCTGAGGAAATTTCAATATTAATGATATATTTTAGTTCTGGGTAAATTTCAATATTAATGATATATTTAAGCCCCAGGTAAATTTCAATATTAATGATATATTACAGCTTAGACTGAATTTCAGTATTAATGATACATTACAGCTCAGGATAATTTCGAAAGTGATCATATACTACAGCTCTGTGTAAATTTCAATATTAATGCAATATTACAGCTATAGGTAAATTTAAATATTAATGACATATTACAGCTCTGGGTAAATTTTTACTATTAATGATATATTTCAGCTATCGGTAAATTTCGATATCATTGATGTATTTCAGCTCTGGGAAATTTCAATATTAATAAATAATATATTACAGCAGTAAGTAAATTTCAATATCAATGATACATTAAAGCATTGGGTAATTTTCAATTTTAATGATATATTTAAGCTCTAGGTAAATTTCAAAATTAATTATATATTACAGTTATGGGTAGATTTCAATATTAATGGTATATTAAAGCCATGAGTAAATTTCAATATTCATGATATATAACAGCTATTGGTAAATTTCAATATCAATCATATATTACAGCTCAAGGAAAATTTCAATATTCATGATATAATACAGCTCAGGGTAAATTCAAAATTAATGATATACAACAGCTCTTGGTTGGTTTCCATATTAATGATATGTTACAGCTATGGGTACATTTCAATATTAATGATACATTACAGCTTTGAGTAAATTTCCATATAAATGATATATTACAGCTCAAATTAAATTTTAATGTTAATAATACATAACAGCTATCAGAAAATTTTAATATTAATGACATAATACTGCTCCAGGTAAATTTCAAAATTAATTATATATTACAGCAATGGGTAGATTTCAATATTAATGGTATATTAAAGCTCTTGGTGAATTTCAACATAATGATATATTACAGCTAATAACAAATGACAATATCAACGATACATTACAGCTCTAGGTAAATTTCAATGTTAATTATATATTACAGCTGAGGGTAAATTTCAATATTAATGATATATTACAGCTCTCGGTAAATTTCAATATTAATGATACATTACAGCTCTCAGTGAATTTCAATATTAATGATACATTACAAATTCAAGTAAATTTCAATATTAATGATATATTACAGTTATGGGTAAATTTCAATATTAATTATATATGACAGCTCTGTTTAAATTTCAATATCAATAAATTTTACAGCTATCGGTAAATTTCAGTATTCATGATATAATACAGCTCCAGGTAAATTTCAATATTATTGATATATTTCAGCTCTAGGTAAATTTCAAAATTAATGATATGTCACAGCTATGTGTAAATTTCGATGTTAATCATATGTTACAGCCCTAGGTAATTTTTAATATTAATTTTTTATCACAGGTTTAGGTAAACTTTTATGTTTGAAGATATATAACAGCTGTGGAGTAAATTTCAATATTCATCATATATTAAAGCTTTTCGTAAACATTAATAATAATAATATATTACAGCTGTGGGTAATTTCAATATCAATAATACATTAAAGCTTTGGGTAAATTTCAATATTAATGACATATAAAAGCACTAGGTAAATTTAATATTAATAATATATAATAGCTCTGGGTAAATTTCAATATTATTCACATATATTGCAGCTCCAGATAAATTTCAATATCAATGATATATCACAGATCTGGGTAAATTTAAATATTAATTATATATTTAACCTTTAGTTAAATTTCAATATCAATGATATATTACACCTCTTGGTAAATTTCAATAATAATGATATATTACAGCTCTGGAAAAATTTCAATATTGTTGATATATTACAGCTCTGGGTAAATTTCAATATTAATGATATATTACAGTTATGGGGTTACTTTCAATATCAATGATATATTAGAGCTCTTGGTAAATTCCAATATTAATGATATATTACATCTCTAGGTAAATTTTAATATTAATGATATATTACAGTTCTAGGTAAATTTCAAAATTAATGATATATTATAGCTATAAGTAAAATTCAATATTAATGATATATTATAGCTGTGGGTAAATTTCAATATTAATTATATACTACATCTCTAGGTAAATTTCAATATTAATGATATATTACAGCTTGTTATGTAAATGTCATGTGAATGTTATGTTTGTTGTAATAAACTTTTAAACTTTGTAATAAATTTATATAACAGCTTATAAAATTTATTACAATAAACTATTTTATATGTAACAAATATAACATGAAGTATATAACAACAATGACAGATATTCAGTTTAAAATTAATTACAATACAAAATGGTACTGGCCTGTGTCCAATATAATGATTCAGAATGAAAGTCCAAAAGTTTAGATCAGAAATCCAAAATTCCAATCTAAGGTATGAATTTGGTCCCACGATGAAATTCCGAAGCTTGAATGGAGAAGTCCAGAAACAGTTCACAGTTCAATAAATTTGACGAAGTTCTTTTTACGATGTTTTCGATGAATGTCTGAAATTTGTCGCTTTTTCACTTTTTCGGTCTCCCCAAAACAGTCCTGTACGTGTTGACCTTCAGTATAACTAGTAATTCGAATGAATCGTAAAGACTGACGAAATAAAATCACAGCTTCTGTAGATCTAGCTCTAGTCACAAATCCAAGTTGAATAAACATACAGCAAAAGTTGGAAATTTCTCGAACGAAGACAATATCTCTTGAATCAAAATAAAAGCGAATGACTGATTCTCCTACTTTCTTGCTCGCGTCACCGTCTGTTTTTATACCAGTCGGCCGACTGTTTTCTCGAACAATCGCGTAACTTTCACAGAATTCCAGAGCAATCCGCGCATGTCTGTTTTTGCACGAGACTCGTCGTCTAGACACCAAGGCCGACATACACATTCTATTTATAAACATATGATTGATCTACCTAATTCTAGAAATTTCTAAATGTTATTTTAAATGAATAACAACATATTTTATTGTTTTGAACTTCCAAACAATAATATAAATATGAAAATATAAATAATAGATATGGAAATCCAAACACAACACGACATGTTGTAGTTGACAAAACATTTACATAACAATTTTTCATATATTACAGCTCTGGGTAAATTTCACTATCAATGATATATTACAGCTATAAGTAAATTTCAATATCAATGATATATTACAACTGTGGGTAAATTTCAATATAATTCATATATTACAACTATCGGTAAATTTCAATAATTATTGTACATTACAGCAATGGAAAAATTTCAATATTAATGATATACTACAGGTATGAAAAAATTTAGATATTAATACATATTAAAGCTCCAGGTAAATTTAAATATTGGTGATATATTACAGTTATTGGAAAATTTATATATTAATGATATACTACAACTAAGGTTAAGTTTCAATATTAATGATATATTACAGCTATGGGTGAATTTGAATATAAATGATATATTACAGCTATGGGTACATTTCAGTATTAATGACATATTAATACTATAGATAAATTTCAATATTAATGATATATTACAGCTATGAATAAATTTCAATATTAATTATATATTACAGCAATGGGTAAATTTCAATATTAATGATATATTACAGATATGGGTAAATTTCAATATAAATCATATATTACAGCTCTGGGTAAATTCCAATATCAATGATATATTAAAGCTATGGTGTTACGTTTTTTATGTTTTATATAGATTGATTAAATCTGTCTATAAAATCTTCGAGTTGGAATGCCATTTTGAATATACAAGCTGTTTATCTGTATAGAATATAAATCTAATTTTAGAATAGAATTAAACTGTTCGTTCGATATCCCGGACGGGCCCCTAATTTTCCCAGTCTCCCCTAAACAGTCCGTACGTGCCGACTCTCAGCACAACCAGTAATTCGAAATGAATCGCAGAGATTGACGAGACAAAATCACAGCTTCTGTAGATCTAGCTCTGGTCACAAATCAAAGTTGAATAAAATCACAGCAAACACTTAAACTTTCTCAAACGAATGACTGATTCTTCTTTTCTTCGAATAAAAACTAATGACTCTTCTTATTTCTCGCGTCTCCGTCTGTTTATATAGTAGGCCTCTTCTCGAACAATCGCGTAACTTCTACAGAACTCCAGAGCAATCCGCGCATGTCCGTTCTTGCACGAGACTCAACGTCTAGACACTAGACCGCCATACATTTCCGTTTATAGTCATATATTTGATCTACCTAATTCTAAAAATTTCTAAATGTTATTTCAAATGAATAACAACATATTTTATTGGTTTAAGCTTTGAAACAATAATATAAATATGGAAATATAAATAATAGAAATGAAAATTTAAACACAACATGACATGTTGTCGTTTGGAAAACATTTACATGACATTTACATAACATATGGGTAAATTTCAATATGAATGAAAAATTACAGCTCTGGGTAAATTTCAATATTAATGGTGTATTACAGCTCTGGGTAAATTTCAATATTAATGATATATTACACCTCTGAATCAACTTCAATATCAATGATATATTACAGATGTAAGTAAATTTTAATATTATTCATGTATTACAGCTCTGGGTAAATTTCAATATTAATGGTGTATTACAGCTCTGGGTAAATTTCAATATTAATGATATATTACACCTCTGAATCAACTTCAATATCAATGATATATTACAGATGTAAGTAAATTTTAATATTATTCATGTATTACAGCTTTGAGTAAATTTCAATATCAATGATATGTTACAGCTATGGGTAAATATCAATATTAATAATATATTATAGTCATGGATAAATTTCAATATCAATGATATATTACAGCTCTAGGTAAATTTCCAAATTAAAAATATCTTGAAGCTCTGAATACATTTCAATATCAATGATATTTTACATCTCTGGGTAAATTTCAATGTTAATTATATATTTAAGCTTTAGGTAAATTTCAGTATCAATGATACATTACACCTCTTGGTAAATTTCAATAATAATAATATATTACAGCTCAAAGTAAATTTCAATATCAATGATATATTACTGCCATGGGTAAATTTCAATATTAATGAGATATTAAACCTCTGCGTAGATTTCAATATTAATGTTATATTACAGCTCACGGTAAAGTTCAAAATAATTATATATTACAGCTCTGCGTAAATTTCAATATCAATGACATATTACAGCAATGGCTAAATTTCAATATTAATGATATACTACAGCTGTTGCTAAATTTCAATATTAATTATATACAAGAGCTTTGGGTAAATTTCAATATTAATGATATATTACAGCTCTCGATAAATTTCAATATTAAATAAATTTAAAGGTTTAAGTAAATTTAAATATTGATGATATATTACATGTGTATGTGAATTTCAATGTTAATGATATATTACAGCTCTAAGTAAATTTCACTATTAATTATAAATTACAGCTATGGTTTAATTTCAATATTAATGATATATTAGAGCTCTGGATAAATTTCAACATTAATGATATCGTAAAACTGCGGGTAAATTTCAATATTAATAATATATTAAAGATATGGCTAAATTTCAATATTAATAATATATTAAAGATATGGCTAAATTTCAATATGAATAATATATTACAGCTTTGGGTAACTTCCAATATTAATAATATATTACAGCTGTGGGTAAATTTCAATATTAATGATATGTCACAGCTCCAAGTAAATTTTAATATTAATAATATATTTCAGCTATCGGTAAATTTCAATATTAATGATATATTATAGCTATGGGTAATTTTCAATATTAATGATATGTCACAGCTCCAAGTAAATTTTAATATTAATAATATATTTCAGCTATCGGTAAATTTCAATATTAATGATATATTATAGCTATGGGTAATTTTCAATATTAATGATATATTACATGTCACGTTTTTTATGTTGTATTTTATGTGGACTGAACGCAACAGAAAGATACAGATAACAGCTTATATAATTTATTACAATAAACTATTATATATGTGACAAATATAAAATAAGTTATATAATAACAATGACAGATATTCAGTTTCAACCTTCAAAGTTAATTACAATACAAAATGGTATTGGCCTGTGTCTAATAATATGATCCAGAATGAAACTCCAAAAGTCCAGATCAGAAATCCAAAATTCCAGTCTAGGGAGTGAATTTTGTCCCACGAAGAAATTCCGAAGTTTGAATGGAGAAGTCCAGAAACAATTCACAGTTTAATAAATTTGACGAAGTTCTTTTCACGATGTTTTCGATGAATGTCTCAAATTTGTCGTTTTCCGACTTGTTCATGAGATAAAATCCCTGCTTTTGTCACAAATCCAAGTTGAATAAACACACAAGTTGAGTAAACGTTGAAAACTTCTCAGACAAAGACACTATCTCTTGAATCAAATAAAAACGAATGACTGACTGATTTCTCTGACTTCTTTCTTATCCTCACGTCGCCGTCTGTTTTTATACTAGTAAGCTTACTGTGTCCTCGAACAATCGCGTAACTTCCACAGAATTCCAGAGTAATCTGCGCATGTCTGTCTTTTTGCACGAGACTTGTCGTCCAGACAACAGGCCGATATACATTCTACTTGCAGTCAAATGATCGATCTGCCTAATTCTAGAACTTCCACATGAATAACAACATATTTTATTGGTTTAAATTTCAAAACAATAATATAAACAACAACATGTCATTTGAAACGCTTTATACATAACATACAGCTATCGGTAAATTTCAATATTAATGATATATTACAGCTCTAAGTAAATTTAATATCAAGTGTATATTACAGATATGGGTAAATTTCAATATAAATGATATATTAAAAATCTGGGTAAATTTCAATATCAATGATGTATCTCAGATATTAGTATATTTCAATATTAATGATATATTACATCTCTCAGTAAATTTCAATATCAATGATATATTACAGCTATGGGTAAATTTCAATATTAATGACATACTACAGATGTGGGTAAATTTCAATATTAATAATACACAAGAGCTTTGGGTGAATTTCAATAATTATGATATATTATAGCTCTCGATAAATTTCAATATTAAATAAATATTACAGCTCTAAGTAAATTTAAATATTAATGATATATTACATCTGTGAGTAAATTTCAATGTTAATGATATATTACAACTCTAAGTAAACTTCAACATTAATTATATATTGTAGGTATGGGAAAATTTATATATTATTAATATTATATTAAAGCTCTAGGTAAATTTATATGTTATATACAACATCTGTGGCTAAATTTCAATATCAATGATAAATTATAGCTCTGAATAAATTTTTATATTAATGATATATTACAGCTATGGGTAAATTTCAATATCAATTATATATTACAGCTATGGGTAGATTTCAATGTTAATGATATATTACTGCTCTGGTTTAATTTCAATATTAATGATATATTAAAGCTCTGGGTGAATTTCAATATTATTGATATAATACAGCTTTGCGTAAATTTCAATATAAATGACATATTACAGGCATGGGTAAATTGAAATATTAATGATATATTGAAGCTATGGTTAAATTTCAGTATCAATGACATATTACAGCTATCGGTATATTTCAATATTAATGATATATTAAAGCTCTGCGTAAATTTCAATCTCAAAATATGTTATACCTAGGGTAAATTTCAATATTAATGATATATTACAGCTATTGATAAATTAAAAAATTAATGGTATATTAAAGGTCTGGGTAAATTTCAATATCAATACATATTATAACTGTAAGTAAATTTCAATATTAATAATATATTAGAACTCTGGATAAATTTCAATATTAATTATAAACAAGAACTTTGGGTGAATTTAAATATTAATGATATATTACAGCTCTGGATAAATTTCAATATTAAATAAATATTACAGATCTAAATAAATTTGAATATTAATGATATATTACAGCTCTAAGTAAATTTACATGTTAATGATATACTACAGCTGTGGGTAAATTTATATGTGATATATCACAGCTCTGGGTAAATTTCAATATTAATAATACATTAAAGAACTGAATAAATTTCAATATCAACAATATATTACAGCTGTGAGTAACTTTCAATATTTATGATATATTGCATCTCTGGGAAAATTTCAATGTCAATTATATATTACAGCTATGGGTAAATTTCAATATTAATGATATATTACAGCTTTAGGTAAATTTATATCTTAATGATACACTACAGCTGTGGGTAGATTTCAATATCAATGATATATTACAGCTCTGAATAAATTTTAATATTAATGATATGTTACAGCTCTGGGTAAATTTCAATATCAATTATATATTACAACTATGGGTAGATTTCAGTATTAATGATATATTGCTGCTCTGGGTTAATTTCAATATTAATAATATATTAAAGCTATGGGGTAAATTTCAATATTCATGATATATTACAGCTATGAAAAAATTTAGATATTAATACATATTAAAGCTCCAGGTAAATTTCAATATTAATGATATATTGGATCTCTGGGTAAATTGCAATATCAATGATATATTACAGCCATGGATAAATTTAAGTATTAATGATATATTACAGCTCTAAGTAAATTTCAATATCATTGATATATTACAGCTCTGGGTAAATTTCAATATTAATTATATACAAGAGCTTTAGGTGAATTGAAATATTAATCATATATTACAGCTCTGGGTAAATTTCAATATTAAATAAATATTAAAGCTCTAAATAAATTTGAATATTAATGATATATTACATCTGTAAGTAAATTTCAATGTTATTAATTTTAAATATTAATGATATATTGCAGCTCTAGGTAAATTTTAATATCAATGATATATTACAGGTATGGGTAAGTTTCAATATTAATTATATATTAAAGCTATGGGTAAATTTCAATATCAATGATATATCACAGATATGGGTATATTTCAATATTAATGACATATTACACTTCTGGGTAAATTTGATATCATCGATATGTTATAGCTATGGGTAAATTTCAATATTAATGATATGTTAACGCTATGGGTAAATTTCAATATTGATGATATATTACAGCTATGGCTGAATTTCAGTATTAATGATATAGTACAGATCTGGGGAAATTTCACTATTAATGATATGTTCTACATCTGGGTAAATTTCAATATTAATGATATATTACAGCTCTGAATAAATTTCAGTATTAATGATTGTTGTGTAAATGTGTAAATATTTTGTAAACGACGGCATGTCGTGTTGTGTTTGGATTTTCATTTCTATTATCTGTGTTTCCGTATTTATATTATTGTTTCGAAGTTTAAACTAATAAAATATGTTGTTATTCATTTAGGGTAACATTTAGAATTTTCTTAAATTAAGTAGACCAATCATATGTTTGTAAATGAAATGCTGGCGACTTCGTGTCTAGACGTTTAGTTTCGTGCAAGAACGGACATGCGCGGATTGCTCTGGAGATCTGTAGAAATTTCGCGGTTATTCGAGGGGTCTAGACCTACAATATATAAACAGACAAAGATGCGAGAAAGACAGGAGAGTCAGACATTAGTTGTATTTCAAAAGAAGAGAGTCAGTTATTTGAGAAAGTTTAAGTGTTTGCTGTGAATATTCAACTTGGATTTGTGACTGAAGTTAGATCTACGGAAGCTGTGATTTTATTCCGTCAATCTCTACGATTCATCTGAATTACTGCTTGTGCTGAGAGTCGGCGAATTTGTGACGTTCATCGGAGGCATCGTGAAAGGAACTTCGTCGAATTTATTGAACTGTGAACTGTTTCTAAACTTCTTCATTTAAGCTTCGGAATTTCTTCGTGAGACCAAATTCACACCCTAGACTGGAATTTGAAACTTTTATTTTAGATCATTATATTAGATACAGGTCAGTACCATTTTGTATTGTGATTAATTTTGAAGGTTGAAACTAATACCATTTTGTTTTGCAATTAATTTTGAAGGTTTAAACTTAATATCTGTCCTTGTTATTATATAATTTAAGTTATATCTGATACATATATAATAGTTTGTTGTAATAAATTACACAAGCTGTTATCTGTGTTTCTCTGTTGCGTTTAGTCTACATAAAACATAAAAAACGTAACACTGGGTCAATTTCCATATTAATGATATATTATAGCTCTACGTAAATTACAATATCAATCATATATTACAGCGATGGGTCAATTTCAATATTAATGATATATTACAGTTCTGGGTATATTTCAATATCAATGATATATCACAGATATGGGTATATTTCAATATTAATGACATATTACAGCTCTGGGTAAATTTAATATCAATGATATGTTATAGCTATGGGTAAATTTCAATATTAATTATATATTCCAGCTATACGTAAATTTCAATATTAATGATATATTACAGCTATGGCTGAATTTCAATATTAATGATATATTACAGATCTGGGTAAATTTCAATATTAATGATATATTAAAGCTCTAAATAAATTTCAATATTAATGATATATTACAGGTGCAGGTTAATTTCAATATTATGAGATATTAAAGATCTGGGTAAATTTCAATACTAATAGTACATTTCAGCTATCGGTAAATTTCAATATCAATGATATATTACAGCTCCGAGAAATTTCAATATTAATAATTTATTACAGCTGTCGATAAATTTCAATATTAATGATATATTACAGCTCAGGTAAATTTCAATATTAATGATATATTTCAGCTCTGGGTAAATTTCAATATTAGTGTTGTATGACAGCTATGGATCAATTTCAGTATTAACTATATAACACAGCTCCAGGTAAATTTCAATATTAATGATATATTACAGCTGTGGCGTAAGTTTCAATATTAATGATATATTACAGCAATGGGTAAATTTCAGTTTTAATGATATATTACAGCTCCTGGGAATTTCAATATTAATAATGTATTACAGCTTAGGGTAAATTTCAATATCAATGATACATTTCAGCTATAGGTAAATTTCAATATTAATTACATATTACAGCTGAGGGTAAGTTTCAATTTAAATTGTATATTACAGCTATGGGTAAATTTTAATATTAATGATATGTTACGGGTATGGGTAAATTTCGATATTAATTATATATTGCAGTTATAGGTAAATTTCAATATCAATGATATATTACAGCTATGGGTAAATTTCAATATTAATGATATATTACAGCTATGGGTAAAAACAAAAACAGACATGCGCAGAATTCTCTGGAACTCTGTGGAAGTTATGCGATTGTTCGAGGACACAGTAAGCCTACTAATATAAAAAGAGACGGTGAAGCGGAAGAGAAAAAGAAGTCAGTCAGTTATTCGTTTGAGAAATTTTCAACGCTTGCTGTGTGTTTATTCAACTTGAATTTGTGACTGGAGCTAGATCTACAAAAACTGTGATTTTATTTCGTCAATCTTTACGATTCTTTACGAATTAGTTGTTGTTCTGAAAGTCAACACTGTTTAGGGAAGACCGGAAAAGTTGGATAACGACAAATCTGAGACATTCATCGAAAACACCGTAAAAAGAACTTCGTCATTCTCCATTCAAACTTCGGAATTTCTTCGTGGGACCAAATTCACACCCTAGACTGGAATTTTGGATTTCTGATCTAGACTTTTGGACTTTCATTCTGAATCATTATATTGGACACAGGCCAGTACCATTTTGTATTGTAATTAATTTTGAACTGAATATCTGTCATTGTTATTATATAGTTTATGTTATATCTGTTACATATTTAACAGTTTATTGTAATAAATTATATAAGCTGTTATCTGTGTCTTTCTGTTGCGTTCAGTCCACATACATAAAAAACGTAACATAGGTTAATTTCAATATTAATGATATATTACAGCCATGGGTAAATTTTTTAATATCAGTGATAAATTACAGCTCTAGGTAAATTTCAATATTAATGATATATTACAGCTCTCGGTAAATTTCAGTATTAATGATATATTACAGCTATGGGTAAATTTCTTTCAAAATATGCCCCCCAGTGGCTCAGCGGTATGTCTGCGGACTTCCACGCTAAAATCCGGGTTTCGATACCTGTGGTGGGCTGAGCACAGATAGCCCATTGTGTAACTTTGTGCTTAATTCAAAACAACAACAACAACTTTCAAAATATTTTGAAAAATTAACGTCAGAAAAAAATCTGATTTGTTATACTTACATCTTTATTGCAATTCTGTTGGCAGTTAATTAAGAGAAAGTAAATCAAATATATACCCAAACACCAGAGAGACAACGCAGTTAACAATGGAGGGACGAATATAGGTAGGAAAATAAGGGTAGAGAATCAATCGGTAAATTATCCAAAAGCAAAAAAGTTAAAAGTATGAGATAATAAGAAAGTATAATGCATATTTCGGAATTTATTATTTTATACTATTCCTGAAATATTGAACTTTTTTTACTTTTTAACTGTTTGTGTAATATTTTTGTCATTAGTGGTTTACGCATGCAGGCCTGGCATGGCCGAGCGCGTTAAGGCGTGCGCTCGTAATCCGAGGGTCGCGGGTTCGCGCCCGCGTCGCGCTAAACATGCTCGCCCTCCCAGCCGTGGGGGCGTATAATGTTACGGTCAATCCCACTATTCGTTGGTAAAAGAGTAGCCCAAGAATTGGCGGTGGGTGGTGATGACTAGCTGCCTTCCCTCTAGTCTTACACTGCTAAATTAGGGACGGCTAGCACAGATAGCCCTCGAGTAGCTTTGTGCGAAATTCCAAAACAAACAAACAAACAGGTTTACGCATATATGTGATAATAAAAAGTAAAATGTTTATTTCGGAATATGTCATTTTATACCATTCCTAAAATATTGGACTTTTTTTCCCCCTTTTTGTTTTTATTACCATTGCTGTTACTACTGTCACTAGAAGAGAACACATTTGGACAGTGCCAGATCTCACACAACCACGTATATAAAGTGCGTGAGGTCGTCGGTTTTACTGGTAATAAAAAATTGAAAACAATTCTCTCGAAACATCTTTACTCTTTTTTAAACATAAATATCTACATTAATCAATCGCAGAATATCCGAGTAGGCCTAAATCACACACTGTTACCAATATTGAAACCATAAATTAATACTTATTCATTTTATATTCCCTATACTATTTTAGTACATGTATTTTAATATTAAAAAAGTTTATAATATATAATAAAATCCTCCTTTCTGTTGTGGAATGTGGTGAACATGAATCATCACACGTAATCTAATTAGATTGATAGGCGAACATTTCATCCATTCTTGAAGCCACTACATTTCATAAACCAAAAATATGGCATCACTCAGCTTTGATCTGTTTATTTTTCTATTGTCTCGCTACCTACATACGTCATGTGTTTCCATGGGAACTTTAAAAACAACTGCTTTTTGTTTTTTAGAGAGCCATCTGTACTGGCTTCTGTGTGTAATTTTTACTTCAACACGTAAACGTTGCGATACTAACTTGACGGTGAAGGACAAATATTTGTACTGTCATACATCTAATGATGTTTATGTTATATATTTTATTAGTTATTAAAGATACACAATAAAATTAAATTCACATCATAGTAACAAATGCACAAAATTTCACAAGGTTTTGTAATCATCAGATACAAATAATGACTGGCGGTGACATCAGTAACCAAGATAAAACCTAGTCGTTCTGGACAACAAAATGTAATACACTTATTGAAACGTACAAAGATTGTTTTGTAAGTTGTGGAAACATCAGTAACCAAGATAAAACTTAGTCGTTCTGGACAACAAAATGTAATACACTTATTGAAACGTACAAAAATAGTTTTGTAAGTTGTGGAAACATCAGTAACCAAGATAAATCCTAACCGTTCTAGACAACAAAATGTAAAACACATTTACCTCTAGTATTTCTACCAAAGTAATTAGCCGTGGCATAGAGGCTCATAGAATGGCTCTGAGTGTGATTCTTTTTCAAGTACAAACTTTAACTCATAGTTCTATATCTTGACCGATTTGAGATCTAATTAAAGCTGCAGCTATTGAGGATTTCATCTTGTTTTCTACTGACAACAATAGAAAAAACAAACTAGCTTGAAACTTTAACAATGATGGAAGTAACTGATATGTTATTGGTGATAATGATTTATTCTACCAATAACAGCGGTTTTATTTTCCTTGATTAAACGTTTCAATGGACATAATATTTAACAGAACATGAACAAATATGAACAGTGACACGTGCTGTGAGTACATGAAACACCATTCCAGATGGGGTGATAATTTCCGATTACTGACCGGTTTTTTCTTACTGAATTTTACCATTTTATAGAAATACGCTGATGAACAAATAAAATGTTTATTTATTAAAGTATATAACAGTACATAATGTCTTAACCGGTATACTCATTAAATCAACATCTTAATTAATTTTGTATATCTGCTTGCTATTTATTAAACATAGATGTCGCGTTTTATTGGAGCGGAAAAATTGTATACAAACACACATGCATGTAAGCTAGGTAAGTCCAGCATGGGTAACTAACTGTAAGTAATAAAACAATCAAAACTAAACTACAAACAATCCAAAACACACTTCTCACAACTGCATAGAGAGTCCCGAGATCAATATCATCTAAATTCATTCATAATTACTCGAACATACCAACCATATCAGATAGACTCCTAAATATTACAACTAGGTACTTTAACAAATATTGGATGAAAAATGATTTATTATGCGAACTAGACAGGTACTTCATACATGATGAAGAAAATCCTAAATATCTCTCCCCAATTAATATATATTTTAAATATAAAGAAAAAATAAATTAAAGTAAAATATGTATGTGTATAAACTTTAAATCTTATATTTATAGTTTACATATTTATGTATTTAAAAAAATAATAATAATAAAATAAAATAAATAAATTGCCACCAGCTAACTTGACCTACTGTGAATAATAGACTATAAATGGACATTGCCCTGAGAAGGACCTAACATACAAACAGTTAGGGAAAATAAGTTCAGGAAGGAGGAAGAGGTCAAAGAGAACCTGACCCTCCAGGGCAAAATACCCAGATACTATTGATCCATTGCTAGGTAAGTCAAAATTCCCCATATTTTTCCTTATTGTTGTAAGTAGATGTGGAATAGTGAAAACTTGCTGAAATAGGATCATTGTTACTTGACATGATGTCATGAAGTAAAGATAAAATTAACTTCTAACATATCTATGTTGTTTTCAGGTGTATACAGTTGTAACAGTATCTACTGTTATCTTAAAATATTATCATTCCATCGTTTGTTGATAATTTTGAACATGGGTGTACCTTAAAACCACAGCTTGAAACACTTCTTTCTCTTTAGGCCTACTGTGAATTTTTCTAGAGTTATTAGTATCGGAAGACATGCATGACAAAAATACAAAACAATATTACCCAAGCACTTTCGAAAAGTGAACATTTCTTCATCAGGGGCAAAACGATGATGAAAAGACCAACTTTCGAAAGCACTTAAGTTTTGTAACTTAGCATTCCAACACATTGATGTAGAGTTTACTTAATATTAGTAGTGTTGAAACACATTTAAAAAAGGGTCGATTATATATGACTGTTTGACAAGAATATTAGTCATACGAACAATCACATTGTAGAATTTACATTTGTGATCATGCGAAATTAAAAGTGACTGAAAAAGTTTGTAAGAACTGTATATAGTAAATTCAAAAATAAAACAATATTTTGTTGATTGGTCGATAACAGAATCTAGATACCTGTTAATTCCTACTTTATTACTTTCTTCAGTTCTCGTAAATACAGAAATATACTGTTATTAAAATATTTTAAATTTGTTGCTCTTATTAGAGTTTGAAAGAACTTGCTTTAATGTTTCAACACCGTTATTTGTTTATGTAGTTAGATAAAGCAACTTAGTAGACCTGGTGAGTCACTTATTGGTTGACTCAGAAATAAGGAATATACCGGCTCACGTAACCAATTCTTATCAAAATAAACAATTTCACCTCTGTAACTTCTTGGATAATGAATGTTATAACAAAAGTTATTTTTGGTACTGTATACGTCTTTAGAACAGCTTGCTCGCTCGCCTTTGTTAACCCCGTGCCTGCTACACACTTATAGATACACAATCACACGAGGAAGTGTTTCAAAGAAATTAAATAATTACAAATTTTGTTGTTGTTGTTTTGAATTAAGCACAAAGCTACACAATGGGCTATCTGTGCTCTGCCCACCACGGGTATCGAAACCCGGATTTTAGCGTGTAAGTCCGCAGACATACCGCTGAGCCACTGGGGGGCAATAATTACAAAAATCTCTACTATTTTTCTGAATAAAAACAACCCAAGGAATTAATCAAAACTCAAAACATTTAAAGGAGGTTTTGTATAGATAAAGACACTAAATGTTTTGATGTAGTTAAAAATCATGTCAATAATAATGTCAATAAAAATAAATATTCTTATGTTGTATTTAATCACGTTAAGGGTAAAACATATTAAAAATGCTTCACTATTTAAATATATGACAAAATAAATTATCTGTGATAGAATACGTCTTAAATTTAATAAGTGGTATAACTACACACATGAGAGAACAAATAATATGTAAAATCCAGTATGTCCTTCAAGTATTAATAAAAATAATGATAAACAAGACAACCTTCTGAGTTTAATCATAATATTATAACTCCTATAAAAATAACTATTTAAAGGATATTAAAAAGAATACTCCACCAGGACTGGATAATATACTATTTTATGTTAAAAAGTATGAAACAACAAATAAATATGCAATTAAACTACTAATTTGCATACCATATCCTATAATTCATGCCATATTCCTAAAGTATGGAAACCTGGTGTTATCACTGTGATTTTAAAATCAAATAAAGCTAAAAGATCTCCTTATAGTCACAGACTAGTAGTAGTTTGTGCAAAGTATTTCAAATTATTACACACAAACAACATATTATCAGGTTCGTTACAAAACAATTAAAAACTTTCACCCTCATCAAGTTTGTGCAAGAAAATATCATAAAATCCTTTAACAAAACTTACCGAGTCCATAATAAATAAATGTATTCATAAAAACCCTACTGGTGCAATACTACTACATACTGAGAAAGCCTTTGATAAAAGGTTAATATTCAAGTCGACTCCTAATTTTAATCTGCTTTATACATTAGTTAGATTGATGAATAATGTTATTAAAGGAAGACAAAACAAAATAAATAATAATTTATCCGATAGATATTCACCAGAGTTCCGTTACTATCCTATTAATATATCATATTCAAAACAAATAAAAGTTGCCTCATCTTAGTACAATATGCAGACAAATATCACCTGTTGTGTAATTAACCATTTTATCGTAATAATAATACGTAATTTATAGTTAGTAATAACAGACCTGGAATTATGGTGTAAACTGTGGAAGATACATTTGAATCCTGACAAAACTAAATTCATTTTTTTTCATACGAAAATAATGTACTTAAAGTACTGATGAAAATTAAAAAGCTAAAATACGATATAAATATCGACCAAGAAAAAAACAAGTCAACACGTAAGAATTACTTTTCATAGTCTGTGTGTTTCTTATAGCAAAGCCACATCTGCTGAGCCCACAGAGGGTAATCGAATCCATGATTTTAGCGTCGTAAATCCGTAAACTCACCGTTCTAATACCGGGTGGCTACTTTTGATAGAAGCACACAAATAGTTTATAAAACAACGGCGTACGTTTATTATACTATTAAAACAGAAGAGGAATTAAAGACGGTTATGCCCCCCAGTGGCTCAGCGGTATGTCTGCGGACTTACACGCTAAAATCCGGGTTTCGATACCCGTGGTGGGCAGAGCACAGATAGTCCATTGTGTAGCTTTGTGCTTAATTCAAAACAACAACAACAACAAAGACGGTTATTGTATTACGATAATAAATAAAATTCATAAAGCTTACATTTCTTTTTGAATATGCAGCTTACGAAGGGTCAACTTTCGCAATTTAAATTATTTTACAATCGTTGCAGCACCCGCGTTGTACGTTTAACTACAAATTCATATCTAACCCTTATAAAAATAAAAACAAATGTTCACAAGAAAGAAACAAACAAACTTCCTTTAAGCTAAATACACCATTTTGATACAATCAAAATAAAACTGTCGGATTTCAAAATTAATATATTTTGATTAAACTGATAGAGGTCATACTGTTTATGTACTTTACTCATATTTCAATTTTTTAAACAAGAAAAAAAACAATATAATTTTAGCCAAATAAATATTAATATAGAACGATCAACGTGTCACATATTTTATCTATATATTTAGTAAAATGTTTATCGGTATAAGATGACTGATAGTATGGATTCAACTGAACATTATTCATGAATAGTGAAGAAATTTCTACTTCGTTTGATCAGAGTCTTATCTTTTAAATATTCTGGTTGACTAAATTGAACTGGTCTCAACGTGACTGGTCGCCAAAAACGATGTTAAATTTAGTTTTACTCCGTTAGATGGCGCTTTGCACAATATTTTTTGTATACGATTGTGCAAAATGGTAAAGTGTAAACTTCCCCCAATATTAATCTATTATTCCTCAGATATTAAAACTAGTGCAATATTTTGAAATGACGAAATTAAAATAAAAAATAATGCACAAAACTCATAAGGAATTTAAATACTTTTATTTTCGTATTACAAAAAAAAAAACTTTTCTGCCAGCAGAAAACTTAGTCTTACTATAGAACTCATCTGTACATAAAAAACGTGTTTTTTTACTATTACTATACAGAATATTATGGTTAGGTCGGGTTTCACATTTTACAATATCGTAAGTACTTGTAACTAATCTTATAGAACGTTTCTTAAGACACCTAATTCCAGCTTCATTTATTCATGGGAAAAAAAATAAATAATGTACGTATAGATGCTGCTAGTTGCAGAAACATAAGTGACTTAAGTCTACCGTATCAAAATATTGTATACGAGGCAGAAGTTTAAGTGTCCAAATACAGAAGTCCATACACATAAATAGCATGCCATGACCTCCAAGTAACCATCTCACACGCTGCCGAAGACCTGGTGCAGGCCAAGGTTGTCGAGAATTACAACTGGATGGCCGTAAAGTTCGTAGTCGTTCAAGTTTGTGAAGTATTTATACCACGTCTTGGTAATTCACACTGACCTCTCAGACGCAGTCTTCTTCTTCGGCCAACACAGGCAATAAAGCTTGACGTGCGAATATACGCTTCTTGTCTACAACAGTTCCATCTTGCCTGCTCAGAGCTTGTATCCACGCAGACACGTTCTCATTATCAGAAGACCCGGGTACAAGAAAAGTTAGGGTCATGCCATCACAAGCACGCGGCACGAGCCGTAACTTACACCTATCAGACGGCACCTGATGGACAGAACAAGCACGAAGATTAACACTTCCCAGTGGCTTCCTAGCCGTAGTGACAGCTCGTAAAGGATAGATCACAGCGAAGTGTTCACTGGACGTTCGGTAAACACGAACAAATACTCTTTGGTTCATGCTCTCAGGAGAAGGCTGCAGTATATCCAGCACCCCAGACATTATTTCACCAGTATCAGGCCTACTCTTGTCGTAATACAGAGATGAGTTTATCATAGTTCCACAAGGCATTTTCAAACTCACTTAACAAGTCTTCTCACTATCACTGCTTATTTTTCCCTTCCAACTACTCTCAGTCATGGAAGTGATGTTCTTTTATTCTGTCATAATAACGTCACGTGACGGCTGCCGTTCATCCCATTCACTTACATTGGTTAGACTGCGCGAGTGTGACGTCACAAACGTTGGGAATTTGATAGGCGGACCCAAACAAATGTAATCTCACTTGCTGATATATCCACCTGTTAACATATGACGTCAACAAGAATTCCAAGCTTTTAAACTGTTATGCCTACAGGATCTCTAAAAGGATACTGGTCCTTTAGATTAAAGAAAATTATACGTTGTTGTTTTTTCTTTCTTTATAATTTCCAAGTGTAAAAAAGTAGCGTCTAGCCCAAGTTACTTTTAAAATAGTAGCGTAGTTACATTTTTACAAGATTACTTCCCAAAAGACTCCAAATTAAAGTCTAGAATGCCGTACAAGAGTCAATAAGTTCAGCATCGTTTTTCATGACGCCATGTGACTGCTTAAAATAATTTAGTTTTCAACATTGGCTTATAAGTTTATTTTTGTTCTTAGATGCTATCAATATTTCAACAACACCAAACGGATTCCTCAACAGCTGTGGCAATTGAAATTATTTTATATAGGATCAGAATAATTTAAGTTATGAAACCTCCCCTACCCACTTTTTATGATACACTTAATTTTATTACTCATCAGGATCTCTACCAACCTACCCTCAAATTGAAATTATTTTAAGCAGGATTAACCAGTAAGACTTTAGAGGTGATCAAATGCATCAACCGAAAGGGTTTGACCTACCGAGTTAAAAACAAACTGTAATTATATTTTAAATCAGTCAAGAGATAACGGAATTATGGACTAAAGTTTGTACTTGAAAAACTCAAAACCGTCCTATGAGCCACTATGCCGCGGCTAAAAAGTTACTTTATTGTTTTTCATTGTTTTACAACGAATTTGAAAAATAAATATTACTGACTGTTGCTCTTTTTGGAATTACATGTTAACCTTTCACCTGCGCTGAACTAAATAAATTGAATTAAAAGAGGAAATATTTATTATTATTTTATTACGTGTATATAGTAACAATTGTTTATGACTTTTCATTTCAAGTATAAATATAATTAAACGTCCATTTTGACAGTATTTCCCCGTATTGTGGGAGAGGTTAATATGAGGTTCACCACACTGCCTGTTGAGTGTATTTGAGTACAAAGCTAAATAATGAATTCTCTGTGTTGTGTCCATGGGTATTGAAATCAAATTTTTAGTGTTGTAAGCAGTGGCGGATTTAAGGTTGTGTGAACCCTACATGGGATGTACCATGTAATTTTACATAGAATAAAATTATCAATGGACCCCATTAAGACCATGAGCCCCCTCTAGTCCCTATCTAAATACACCACTGGTTATGATCCCGAAACTTTCTGCTCAGCAGGGGCGTAAATCCTGGGGGGAATGGAAGTTATACATCCCCCCTTCATTTTAGGTGGTAGGTATGGTGCATATAATCATCCCCCCCTACAGTTTGGTATGTTGAATTGTTTTATTGCATCACAGGCCTACAAATTGTGTGTTTGTTCTCGTGTTCTTACCAATCGAATTACATAATTAGGCCTAGATGTAGGCTTTATCAGTTACCCAAATATACATCTTTAATATAGGCGTGCTTCTAATCTTTACAATCTAAGTTGTAGTTCGTAACTTCGTAAGTATCAGTCAGTAGGCCTAAGTATACATCCAAGTATCGTGACAAGATTACTCTGTGACTGCATGTTTACAGCTTTCAGATTCACGTAATCAGAGATTACCAATTTGCAAATTGAACAGTCCACGTAAGTGGTCGCAAAAATCATCCCCCATCGGGTGTAAAAAAAATCTACGCCCCTGCAGTACTCAGCCCTTGTTAATTAATAAAACACCGCATAATAAAAAGTCTATAGTAGATTCATCTATTAGTGTTGCGTCAAATAATTTGTCAGACATCAATTATTTTAATTTTTTTAAAAGGTTTAACTATGACCAAATGCTTTGTTGTTTTGTATGAACTCTCATATACTTCTAATAACTACTGAATGTTTAAAATATATGTCTCTTGTTTTCTTATTGAAAATACAAGTACAGTATTCGTACGTATCTTCACCATTCAGTGCTTACATGCATGAAAAAGTGAACTTTCACATGATTGGGAGAACCCACCAATGTATTCCATCATTCACTGTAACCCATTTAGTGTCCTTGAACTAAGGAACCGCTTTAAACGAGTCACAACGCGTGTGTTGCACTCGCCAAGCACGTGCTCTGCCAGTATAGAATAAACAAGAATTTTTTTATACATAGTAGAACTAGTTTTGTTCTTTGACAGTCTGATCATACTAAACGATTTTTATACTATTTGAACGCTTTATTTTTAAAAACAGAGAAATAAACAGGTTAACTGCTGTTTTATGTGAACCTGACGATGACCGAAGAAGGTCGAAACGTTGTTCGCTCTTCTATTTGAAGTGTTTTCTGGGCCCAGAACAGCCGTTTTTGCATATAAAAGTTCTCAACAAGTGGGTTTCTCGACATCACTGATTGTTATTTCACTAAACGAATTAACTCTCTAATGTTTTAACTACAATGAAACAGAAGAGTGGATAATATTTTAACCACAATAAATGTTTTTCTTTAGTCATGAATATTTGTTTGTTGTTGAGTGTTGTTTTTATTCAACTTCGAGCAAAGCTAAGCGAGGGCTGTCTGCGCTAGCCGTCTCTAATTTAGTAACGTAAGACAAGAGTGAAGGCAGCTAGTCATCATCACCCACCGCCAACTTTTGAACTACTCTTTTACCGACAAATAGTGGGATTGACGATAATATTATAACGTCCCCATGTCTGAAAGGGAGAGCATATCACATATTTTATATCTCTCAAATAAACAAGATGTGAGAAATCGTTTTACGTAGACGTAGGAAAACAAACAACACAGTGACTGTGGTTCACGACGACTTTTTAATTGGTAAATGCAATACAGATTTCTAAAGACAGAAAGCCGACGAAATATGCAAAAACCAATAGGCCAAAGAGGTGTTACAAATACAGATGAAGTACAGACATTTAAAAATAAACTGTAAATTGATAAATGACTGTTGTACGTACTTGCTACAAAAGTAATACCAAATACATTTCTACTTCTGATGTTTATCTTTACATTGCAGCAGGAAGACCGGATGAATGCAATGATAATATTTTAAGATAACAGTAGATACTGTTACAACTGTATACACCTGAAAACAACATAGATATGTTAGAAGTTAATTTTATCTTTACTTCATGACATCAGCAAGTTTTCACTATTACACGTCTACTTACAACAATAAGGAAAAATATGGGTAATTTTGAGTTACCTAACATACATGTGTGTGTGTGTGTGTACAATTTTCCTGCTCCAATAAAAAGCGACATCTTTGTTTAATAAATAGCAAGCAAATATACAAAATTAATTAAGATGTTGATTTAATAAGAATACCGGTTAAGACATTGTGTACTGTTATATAATTTAATAAATAAACATTTTATTTGTTCATTAGCGGGAATTATCACACTATCTGGAATGGTGTTTCATGTCCTGACAGCACGTGTCACTGTTCATATGTGTTCATGTTCTGTAAAGTATTATGTCTATTGAAACGTTTATTCCAGGAAAATAAAACTGCTGTTATTGGTAGAATAAATCATTATCACCAATAACACTTCAGTTATTTCCATCATTTAAGGCTTTTAGTTCGTTTGTACTAACGAAATGAACATTAGTAGTGTCTAATTGATTTAGAAGCCATTACATTACGTTTACAAGGTAACAGTTGTATCATGATTAGCTATGTTACGACATTAAACGTTGCATAATTGAAAAAAATATATTTTTAGTTTGTTGTTAATCGCAAAGCTATATTGCTGTTTTTATCACGGGTATCGAAACCCACATTTTAGCCTTCTAAGTCTTCAGAGTTGCTGTTGAACCACTGTGAAGAATAAGTATAACAGAAAAGTAATTTCGTTATGCTTAAATAGTTTCGAAGCATGTATCAGTAACTTGTGAGTTATATTTAGAATAATTCAAAATAACCGTTTAAGAAAATATAACGGCTCATCAAGCCTATAGGCTCGAGATGCGCAGGTGGTTAAAACACTCGACCGTAATCTGAGGGTCGCGAGTTCGAATCCCCATAACTCCAAACATGCTTGCCCTTCCAGCGTTTGTAAAAAAAGTAGCCCAAGAGTTAGTGGTGGGTAGTGATGACTAGCTGCCTTCCCTCTAGTCTTATACTGCAAAATTGGGGACGGCTAGTGCAGATAACCCTTGTGTTGCTTTGAGCGATATTCAAAGCAAACAAATCAAGTGTAGAGATAACAATTATTCCCTCACCCCAAGTTCCAGGAACATTCAGTAGTTTTGCAAACGCTGGACGATTGTGTTTGTATACAAACACAAATATACACACTGGCCTATCTGCTCTCCACGAGCTTCTAGCGTTGTAAGTTCTCAGACGTAGAAACAACGGAGGAAGACAGTTATTATTTTCAAAAATTGACTTCTTAAATAACAGTTATTGTTTTCTAAAGTTGTTTACTTAAATAAGTCATTATTTTCCAAAGTTTACCCCGTAAAGTTATTGCAAGGATGATCTCGAATTAAACAATTTATCCGAACAAGTCTGTGAACTCTTAACTTTAATTAAAAATGTTAGTAATAGTCTCAACGTAACGTTTAGTGTATCAAATACTTCAAAACTGTGTCTTAAGTTCATCTTCATTAACCATTAAAAACATTAAATGTGTGGCAAAGAATTCGTAGATAATTTGTCACGCTTTCCAAGGGTGACTAATGGTTAATACTTTTCAAAAGTAAACGTTGGAATTCGATATGGCCTTGTTTACTGTACCCGGTAAAGAACAATGTAGTTTATAACCCGTCCAGCTAGCACATGACTTACGGTGATTCATTGCTGTCCATGAGTCATGGCAATAACATAATTATAGAGTAATAATAGCACTTCCTGCATATGAAGTACAAAAATAGTGACATATCTATAGACAAGAATAATAAGAAACACAGCTTGGATTTTTATTTATTGCGTTATCGACGTTATGTGTTTTCCATATATAAATATTATAATTATAAGCAGGAAACACATGAAGAGAAAGAATACTGGGGTAGAGCCGACTACCCATAACGCCAGTGCATTAGTTCGGTTTGTGATATATTCATGACGTCATATCTGCACCCAGAGAATGGAGAAAAATAGAGTTATTCCTGACAGAGATCGGGAAAATCGTGACCCTATTGCAAGTCTACATGCACACAGGATAAAAATTTCGTGAAGTTGGGGGTTGCACATCGCGTAATAAAAACGTTTTTCCAGTATCATATAAACAAAAGTTTCATTATAGTACAATATCATGAACATACACAGGAGGAGTGATTTGTTTGAAACCCCTGTCTTTATGATATGAGAAAAATATGCTTATATAAACATAGCTCAGCTGTTTGTGGTATTTAACGTTTTCAATGTTTGTTGATTTTATACGAAGAGTCATACGTTTGTTTAAGCTATATTTCATGCAAAAGTGCTTCCAGATTTAATATAATAGCGAGTATTTTGTACAAATGTTCAGGGGTACATCCCCCAGAACCCCGGAGCATTAACTTTGCACGATGATTGTATTTGGTATAATGTATGTTAGATTTAGATCTCACAGATTAAAAACATCTTCCATACATTCTCCGTTGTATATACATCTGTAAAAATTCTTATATACCTGCAATATATTGTGTTTGATTTTTAAAATAATCTACCAATTTCATATTATTAGTAAAATAATAGAAGTTACGCTACTTAATGTTTCTGTACTTCTCCGCATACTTATTTTCGATTAAAACTGATTATGATAGCGCATTTATTCAGAATAATATTAACGATGCACAATACAACCACATCTGTTCTTACAGATGATACAGCCGCCGACTTTAAACTTTTTTATTTGGTGTAACTCAGAAGTTGCCGATCCGTGAGTAGCTTCCCCTTTGTAAGATCACAAGATGATTAGAATTAGGCCTACTTTTGTTCTGGATTAAAAGTATTTATTTATCTGTTGTTATGGCCAAAGCAGCATAATGACTATCTGTGCTGTGCTAAACACGAGTATCGAAACCAAATTTTTAGCGGTGTAAGCTTTCAGACTTACTGCTGAGCCACTATGGGGTAAAAAACTTTAAAAAATTTGTTGTTGGTATGATGCTTTGAGAGCTATTTTGTTTACCAACAGCGAGTTAATTACAGTATAAAACCCCGCAGAAAACATGGAGTTTATTTAACTTGTCTTTGCAAACAATCTGTTACAATTCAATCTATCAAAGTATTCGTAAGAAATATTTCATAAAGTACATGCTAACTCTTAACAGCTGTCAGCTTTAAGCCTAACTCAACTTAGCAAGCTCGTGATTTAAATTGCTCATATGTTTGGATAATGTTGCAGTACATTTCATCAGAATTACAAGATAGGAAGAAATAAGTTGGTCACGCAATGATACACAAAAAACTTGCTTAAAATCTCATGCACAAACTTTGACCCTATCTTTCACCCATCAAGCTCTCTGTTTCTATTTAAATTCAACTTTAACAGAGGTTACATTTATGAACGTAGCACTTTTTAAGTCTCAGCTGACGACTTGAATACAGTATTAGTGACAACGTTATTTTCAACGCCATAGCAGGAAAGAGTTCTTAATCAAAATGATGGACTTCGGTCACGAACTGACATTCCATTCATATCTACGGACTAGTCCTGTTTGATAAAAGTATTTCGCTAAAAGATGCACGTGTTGCACAACGTGTACATTGCTTAACGAACTTAGTTTTTCGTCACATGCCACTCTCTGTACTTAAAAGTTAATGGATAGGGTTAGCAAGGGTACAATATCAGTTACCTCTCGTAATCTTAACAATTACTTCAATTTATTTTTTTTTAATTTTATAGACAAGTACGCGTATTATCACCAAATCAACTTTCAACCACTCCATGAGTATGGTTAATATGTCTATTATAAAATAAATTTATTATTTATATAAATAACCATGTTTTCCCACAATAGTATTTCCACATATATTGAAGGAGGCTCTTTATAGATAATTTAAATGTACTTTTCAATATCCTTCGTACGTTTAGTAATCTTTATGTTCCGTTACTTTTAATAGAAATATATCTTTATTGAGTCAGTCTAAGCACGATTACAATGAAATAAATACTGTGTATCCAATGTGCTTCTGTCCGTGTGTTAAATTTACTTGAAAATTTATTCCTTGGCTTATAATTTTTCTCCGTTTTAAAACAGTATCAATTTATATTAAGGGTGGAGGCATCGTTAGACAGGGACCATCTGTTAATCTACGTCTAGTAGTTTGTTTCGCTTCTGTTACTACGTTTTTTGACATTGCTTTATTTTGCTGAACAAATTAATTATTAAATCCGGATTAAATCCTCAATAAACAGCAACATTTTTAGTAGTTCAGTTCATCATCCGGTTTAAATCATCAGAAAGCAGTAAACATTTTAAATAGTTCAGTTTATCATCCGGTTTAAATCCTCAGAAAGCAGTAAACATTTTAAATAGTTCAGTTTATCATCCGGTTTAAATCCTCAGAAAGCAGCAACATTTTAAATAGTTCAGTTTATCATGATCGTCTTTGTCTTTTATTCTTTTTATCGAAACAAATGTTCAACATTCGACAAATATCAAATTTTAACTGTTTAGAAAACGGAATAAAGTTCAAGCTAAAGGAGCTTATAAATGAGTGAATAAACTTTAACTACGGCTATAAATTGTGCATATCGGAGACTCGAACCAACTCTCGTAGAGTGGCTACTCTAAAAGTTCGCCACGCCCAGCTCAGATTACAAAGGATGTGAACTGTGGGTTAATCTGAAGGTCGCGGGTTCGGATCTCGGTCGCACCAAACACGCTCACTCCTTCAGTCGCGGAGGTGTAATAATGTAACGGTCAATCCCACTATTCGTTGGTAAAAGAGTAGCCCAAGAGTTGGCGGTGGGTGGTGATGACTAGCTGCCTTCCCTCTAGTCTTACACTGGTAAATTAGGGACGGCTAGCACAAATAGCCATCGCGTTGCTTTGTGCGAAATTCAAAAAACAAACAAACAAATAATCCACTTCTGAATATTCTAAGCAGTCTTAACATGAATCTAAAAGTAATCTCTTTATCTATTGTTATGTGAAGACACCACGAGCTAACCACACTCTCCAATGTACACCTGACATACCGGCTGCTTGTCATTACAGTAAAAAGTACACAGTTCAAAACGTGTTTACATATTAACAGCTGTGAGAGATAAGTTTTAGTTAAGAATTGATATTTCTAACATTCGACAGTTCAGTCTTATGAGAATGAAAAGAAAGCTTGAATCGGTAAAATAACACATTCAGATGATAAAAACAAATGAATATTTGTGAATACAAACATCCGTATCGCCAAATTCCCCGGATTACTCAAGCTCTGAACGGACGGATACATCGTGGACAACAGATACTGTACGACCAGGATGTGTACAGAAAGAATATACTTATATTGAGTAGAAAAAATTAACCGGGTTTCTCCTGTGATTCTACCGTTTCATGCACCACGTGCCAACCCGGAAGACAAACTTCTATTTGCTGTTTGAGCATCGTCTTCTTGGTTTTTCCCAATACATTGCCCCCATTGGCTTAGTGATATGTCTAATGGCTTATATTGCTAGAGATTTGGTTTCAATACCTTGTGTTCTGCCTACCACAAGACAGCCCTTTATGTAGTTTTGTGCATAAAAAAACAAAAACAAATAAGTTAATACAGAATTCACTCGTTTTTCCTCAGTTTTCTCTTACGTGTGACTAATAAGGAATAGAACTTAACATTTTAAAATAGTGACTTATTAATACCTTCACCCCATAAATCAGTTTCGGGACACTAATAGGTTTGCTTTAATATGATAATAGCTATAAGCTTGCAAGCAAGAGATTATAACCTGTGACATCCTTGAAAAAACACGTAACACTAAAGGTCGGGTAAATAAACGAACAAACAAATACACCATTTGTTTGAAGTGTGTTTGACGTCTTCATTGGAAATGGTTTCTGTCCTCCAGTCAGCATTAAAACTTTGAAAAATTATAAAAAGATAATGTGTATAATCAGATATAACCACCAGGTGCACGTCAAGTGTACGGATTTAACTTTAAAATCCAGGATCCGAAACAGACATATGTATCGCACTTTTGATGCATACTTTGCAAAGGGAAAAAAATGAAACTGTGTCAGGTTTTGTCTATTTCAAGTTTAGGAAATTTGATGTTCAAGTCATTTCATGCTTTCCTCATATTTCCAGTCTATATTTGTATCCGTGAAAATACACCGATGTTATTTTCGGACTGAAGAAGTTTCGTCCCAACAGTGTCATTGGAAGTTTTTGTTTTTCGTAAGATGACAGACATAACACATATTTAGACGGGTTTCTCCGAAATGACGTAAGTATGGCGGAACTGGAATATAGTTATACAAACGAGACGTAATAACTAATAAACATTTTAAATAACTTCGACGTTCTTGTACTCAGAGAAAGACATCAACTGAAAATAATCTAAAACATTCTTTCAAATAAGTACGTTGTATTTACACAAAGTAAAATCTCAATATGTAATAAAAATCTGCTTTCAAAGAATGATTACTGATATGAACACATTATAACTATTAGTAAATACATATAGAGGCGCTTTAACTTTGAGGTACCCAACCGATATATTAAATCTGGTCAAAATCACATACATCGCTCTTAGAAATAACCTTGGTTTAAACTAATACACGTCAGTAATTATGTTTACCTTTAATAATATGTAAATATATATGTTAAGCGCAAAAAATTAATCTTATGATGAAAACCATAAAGTCTGTATTCTACGCTGTGAAAACATGACAAAATATCACACGAAACACTAATAACCGAAAAACATCCCACAGAATACTGAACAAAACCACAAAATATCCCACTTAAATAATAAAACATCTGGCGTAATTCTGAGTATAAAATGTTTTTTTTCTACAGTATTAAGGACAAACACACATTAGCCACAAAAATATAAAACTTGTAACATGAAATTTGTATGATGTCGATAATATATCACACCAGTGAACCCTTCCATAGACACACACACATAAAAAAGTGTGTTCTAATACCTCATTATATGCCATAAATAACATAACTTTCCTTATAAAAATCACCTAATAATTTGTTTCTAAGTAATGTATAAAAAACTGTCCTAATATTGTCTTTAAGTTAAAAAATGACCTAATATTCTGTCTCTGGGTAAGACACAAAAACTGACCTAATATTCTGTGTTAAAGTAAAAACTGACCTAATATTCTGTGTTAAAGTAAAAAACTGACCTAATATTCTGTGTTTAAGTAAAAAAACTGAACTATATTCTGTATCTAAGTAAGAGATAAAAAACTGCCCTAGTATTCTGTCTCCAAGTGAGACATAAAAACTGCTCTAATATTATCTTTGAGTAAAAAATATATTGTTTGTTTGTTTTGAATTTCGTACAAAGCTACACGAGGGCTATCTGTGCTAGCCGTCCCTAATTTAGCAGTGTAAGACTAGAGGGAAGGCAGCTAGTCATCACCACCCACCGCAAACTCTTGGGCTACTGCTTTACCAACGAATAGTGGGATTGACCGTCACATTATAAGCCGCCAACTCTTGGGCTACTCTTTTACCAACGAATAGTAGGATTGACCATAACATTATAACGCCCCCACGGCTGTGAAGGCGAGCATGTTTGGCGCGACGGGGATGCGAACCCGCAAACCTCAGATTACGAGTCTCACGTCTTAATGCGCTTGGCCATGCCGGGCCTAAAAATACATAAAAAATTGCTCTGATATTGCGTATGTAAGTAAGACAAAAACTGCCCAATATATTTCTTCCGTAAGTATGACGTTCACAATAATTCAGGTGAACTTTCTGTCAGAACTTTACCCCAGCTGGCCAATTGACCTGGCGTGATAGCGAGTAAAACAAATACATGGTCTTGCTAACTAATGAATGAATATTTTCTGTAAAATGAATATGAATGCTACAGGTGCATGCCGCTAGCTTGCCCTCCAATGTTCATTTCATTCAATTTGATATTGAACATTCAACTCTTGTTTGACCACACTTTATTTTCACACCTAAGGTGTTTTTCATTAGATATCACAAAAGTACACACCAACAGTCTACTGCAATTCAAAAAGTGATCCTCAGTAGTGACCAACAGTAATTTTAGGATCGCAAAGCTACCATTCTGAACAGACCTTTACTTTACAGAACTAGTCACTTTGAAATATATGGTGGTGGTTTTCACCCTTAAAACAGTGTTTAAAGCTCCCTTTATACTAATGTTATGAAACTTAGTTTAACAGTTTCTTGTCATCACCCCACGTAATTGGTACAGTTGTATCAAGTATTATTATTTATGTTAATTGCTTAAATTAATATCATGTGATGCTAAACACTTTTTAATTTAGGATAATTTCATAACATTCAGTAAATTTGTTCTGAAACGTTGACAATGAAAAACCAATAATAACCGTCCACCAGCTTGATTATTTTGGGAACTTGAGCCAGAAAGTACTAATATAGTTTGCTTATCCTAATTATCTATCTTCGCTTCCGTTCATCTTGTAGTTTTGCCTGCTCTGAATCAGCCATCTTTAATTCGAATGACAAAAATAACTTTTACAAGTTGGTGAAGCTGCAGCTAAAGTGTTAGACTGATAGTTCACACGACATCACATTCGAGTGGTTCTTATTGAATAACATTGTGAATGTCGCTTAGATTTACACCAAATGAGAATCCTAATTGTAAGTTGTAGAGATCTGTCAATATACCAAATTTGAAAGAAAAACTTATAAAACTAAAGTATATTTTTTATCAACTAAGTTTTTCGTACTTTCAGTGCGAAGAAAAAATGCAGGAAAAAAACTCGATCAAATCTCAGGTATTTCTTAATGGATTGCCTTTAAATTTGTAAAGTAAGAGTCCAGAAGAGCCCAACCACTGAAAATATTTGATAGTTTGATCTACCATAGTCCGAGCTATAGAAGGTAGAAAATAGCTAAATCTATTAATAACAGGTATTTGTGAGTGTTTGTCCTGATATTTTGTATGGATTCCTACTAAGTTTTTGTTGTTGTTGTTTTCTTTTGCCGAATAAAATTTTATTGGGAAATAATTGAGTGGAAATACAATCCTAAGTAAAAGTATTAACATGACAGACATGGTGGAATTTCGGGCTGTATCGAGTACTTGAGTTTTCTGGAATCACGCCATTTATGACAGGTCTAAAATTACAAATTTAGTTTAACAATTGCCAACTCTTGGGCTACTCGCATTTAATATAATAGTGGGATTTCACCTTCTCTCCTGAAGCACACTCATAACCCAAAGTGAAGTGCGAGGTTTATTGATAGCGGGGCACGAACTTTGAACCTTCAGATTTACAATACGAACAGAGAGTATATAATATGGTGACCAGTTTGATTTTTATTAAGTATTTGCTGCTATGAATAGTGTTTTACGATTTTCATTTGACATCCATCGTCAGTGGACAACCACATCACAAAAATAGAAATCTAAAAGAAGTACAGAAACAAACATTTTCTGCGTTGAATTTGTTGTTTGTTTTTATTCATTATTTCAACTGAATCATTATTTCTAAACTTTAAGCACAAAATAATCGTGTATATGTATGAACATTCAGATAAAATTAACTACAAAGTATCCCAATCGTGAGCTAAAAACTTTAATTTTCAAACACACAAATATATAGGTATATATTATTATTTTAATATATAATATTAATATTGTCATATTATATATAATAATAATAATAAATATATTACATACATATATAATTAAATATATAGGTACGGATCGATGTTAATACTTTTATTGAAACGTTTCTACATTAGCGCTAAAAATGGAAAAAAAATGTTTTAAATAATGAATTAGTGAACATGTGAAAAAATCGGCAGAAATAGCCGAAAATATCGTTAACAAACCATCTGTTACGTATTTTTTAATGTTTTAAGTTCTTCGTAGACTAAACGCAACAGAAAAACACAGATAACAGCTTGTATAATTTATTATGCTAAACTATTAACAAATATAACAGATATAACATAAATTATATAATAATAGTGACAGATATTAAGTTATAACATTCGAAATTAATTACAAAACACAATAATACTATTTTCAAACTTCAAAATTAATCACAATACAAAACGGTACTGGCCTGTATCTAATATAATGATCTAAAATTAAAGTCTCAAATTCCAGTCTAGGGTGTGAATTTGGTCTCACGAAGAAATTCCGAAGCTTAAATGAAGAAGTTCAGAAACAGTTCACAGTTCAATAAATTCGACGAAGTTCCTTTCACGATGCCTCCAATGAACGTCACAAATTCGCCGACTCTCAGCACAAGCAGTAATTCAGATGAATCGTAGAGATTGACGGAATAAAATCACAGCTTCCGTAGATCTAACTTCAGTCACAAATCCAAGTTGAATATTCACAGCAAACACTTAAACTTTCTCAAATAACTGACTCTCTTCTTTTGAAATAAAACTGATGTCTGAATCTCACTCTTTTTCTTCGAATAAAACTTATGACTGAATCTATCTTCTTTTTTCGAATAAAAACTGATGACTGAATCTATCTTCTTTTTTCGAATAAAAACTGATGACTGAATCTCTCTCTCGTCACCTTCTTTTATACCGGTAGGCCTATTTCTCGAATAATCTTTCAATTTCCATACAGCTCTAGAGCAATCCGCGCGTGTCCGTTCTTGCACGAGACTACACGTCTAGACACGAAGTCACCAGCACTCATTTACAAACATATGATTGGTCTACTTAATTCAAGAAAATTCTAAATGCTACCCTAAATAAATAACAAAATATTAGTTTAAACTTCGAAACAATAATATCAATATGGAAAAATGAATAATACAAATGAAAATTCAAACACAACACGACATGTTGTCGTTTACAAAATATTTACACATATACATAACACTCTCCCCCTTAAAAGTAAAAAAAAAAGTTTGAACTTGTGAAAACTTTTTTGTTTAGCTTATTTGATTTTTAAACCAACTTAAAAGGGTTAAATCCAGTTGATTCTGAAATAACCTCACGAACTTCAAACAATAACAAGGGAACACCCTCATCCCAGTTCATTGAGTGTTTGTGGCAGTAATTTGATGGAAATGATCAAAAATACCTTGTGACTCAGGATGGTATGCACTGGATGAAACTTGATGGAGGTTTAGATCATGCATGGCTTGTTGAAATAGCTTGTACATAAAATTTAAGCCTTGATCTGATTGCACAACTTTTGAAATCCCGAACATGGTAAAGGATTTAACAAGAACCTTCACAATGTTGGGAGCAATGATTTTTCTCAAAGGGATAGCCTCAGGGAAACGTGTAGAAGCACACATGATCGTCAAGAGGTATTCATTTCTTGCTTTGCTTTTTGGCATTGGGCCAACACAGTCGATAATGACCCTTGAGAACGGTTCTTCAAAGGCAGGAATAGGCTGCAGTGGTGCTTTTGGAATCCCCTGATTAGGTTTTCCTGTCATTTGGCAAGAATGGCATGTCTTACAAAAGTCAACAATATTTTGGCGCATCTTTGGCCAATAGAAATGTCGTCGGATACGATCTAGGGTCTTTCTTACACCTAAGTGTCCCGACAATACATGATCATGAGCAAGACTAAGAATATCATTCCGATAGCATTTTGGAATGACGATTTGGTGAATAACATTCCACTCTTCATCAGCAGCAACGTCAGGGGGTCTGTATTTTCTAATTAGCACACCTGACTTCTGGTAGTAACAAATAGGGAAGTTCCTATTTCATTTTCATCAACAGCCAGTTGTAGAAGAGAACGAGTTTCAGGATCATTGTCCTGTTCCTAAATAAGTTTGTTTCGATGAAGAGAGTCGAAAAATGTCTTAGAGTCATCAGTAGAACTTAAAGTCGAGTCAGAAATCTCATCGATGTGAGACATGAATGTATCAGATAAAGAGAAATCCTCTTTGGATTCCTGAGAACGTGTCTGAGAACGAGTAACAGCACAGGCGGGAAAAACATCAGGAAATTCTTCAACGAGTTGCTCTGTACTGGGACTAACAACAGGTGTTTCAACAACACGAACCTCTGATACCACCTTACTACCAGCCAAATCATTTCCCAAAAGCATAGACACACCTTCAACAGGCAATGAAGCTTTAATACCCACAGTCACTGGGCCTGAAACTAAGTCCGAATGTAAATCTAATCTATGAAGAGGAATAGAAACGACGCCACCTTCTACACCAGAAATGAGCACACTGGCCCCAACGGATGACTTTTCAGAAAACGGAAGTACGCTTTCCAAAATCAAACTCTGAAAAGCTCCAGTATCCCGCAGGATTTTAATTGGTTGTAGACGTGAATCGCCAACAAAAGAAACAAAACCTTCAGTGATGAAAGGCTTAAATTTGTCCTCAACAATATCTTCAGGTACATCAATAATATTGGGCTTAGAATCCACAGTGGACTGGACAGGGTCAAAATCATTGGGAACCAATGATGTATCCAACGAGGGCAAAATGAAACTATGGGGTGATGGCTTGTTTTTTTACTTTATAGCACTCAGAAATCAGATGGCCAGGTTTCTTACAATAAGCACATGTTTTGGATGAGAATGACACGTTTTGGGTAGATGACGAGCTTTGAGAATAAGATGGAGTCTTCGTTTAAGAATTAGAAGTTTGCTCTTTTTTGTCTCTGTCGACATTTGGATAATATTTGAATGAGTCATTGGGTTTCTTTGCTGTGTGGCTTGTTTTGCTTTTGTATGAGAAATCTTTGTGAGTCAAAGCATACTCGTCTGCCAAGACAGCAGCATCATGAATTTTGGAAGCTTTTTGTTCATCAATATAAGTTTTTAGCTCTACGGGAATGCATCTTTTAAACTCTTCGACTAACATGAGTTCTCTGAGTTTTGTATAATCATCTTTAATTTCTCTGGAATCACACCACCTGTCGAACAGAGTTTCTTTTTCACGAGCAAATTCGGCATAAGTTTGGCTGTCAAACTTTTTGTAACCACGAAATTTTTGTCTATATGCCTCTGGCACCAATTCATATGCATTCAAAACGCATTTTTTGACGTGCTCGTAATCATAACTTTGCTCGGCCGTGATTTTGGAAAATACTTTTGGGCTTTACCCTTGAGAACACTCTGAAGTAATACTGTCCAATATTCGGTAGGCCGTTTTAGTCTAAGGGCCAATTTTTCAAATTGCTGAAAATATTTATCCACAGCTTTTTCATTGAATGGAGGTACTAAACGAATTTGTTTGGAAGCATCAAAATTATCCAACCGCATTTGGACAACCTTTTCTTCTGTCTGTGCCTTTCTCATACTGATCTCTTTATCAGCTTTAATGCGTTCTATTTGTATTTCGGCATCAAGGCGTTTGTTTTCTTGTTCTGCCTCAATATGTTTTTGTTCTGCCTCAAGTCGTTCGTTTTCTTTTTCTGCCTCAAGACGTTTGCTTTCAATTTCTAAACAAAATTTAATTTCCATTTCCATTTTTTTTTAATTCGAAATCTGGGTCAAAATGAGCGACAGGCAATTGTTATGCAACTTTTTGAGGTAAAACTTTTTGGATGACCAAATGTTCGACAATAATTTGTTTAATATCTGCTTTCTTCATTGATTGCTTCACTTCTAAATTAAAATGTTTACCAACATCAAGCAATTCGGATTTTTTTTAATTCACTGATTAATTTGAAAGAGGGATTCTGATTAAATTCGTTTATAAAATCTTCAAGTTGGAATGCCATTTTGAATATACAAGCTGTCTATCTGTATAGAATATAAATCTTATTTTATAATAAAATTAAATTGTTTGTTCGATATCCCGGACGAGCCCCCAATTTTCTGTTACGTATTTTTTAATGTTTTAAGTTCTTCGTAGATTAAACGCAACAGAAAAACACAGATAACAGCTTGTATAATTTATTACACTAAACTATTAACAAATATAACAGATATGGCATAAATTGTATAATATCAGTGACAGATATTAAGTTACAACATTCGAAATTAATTACAAAACAAAATAATATTAATTTCAAACTTCAGAATAAATCACAATACAAAACGGTACTGGCCTGTATCTAATGTAATGATCTAAAATTAAAGTCTCAAATTCCAGTCTAGGGTGTGAATTTGGTCCCACGAAGAAATTCCGAAACAGTTCACAGTTCAATGAAATCGCCGTCTCTCAGCTCAAGCAGTAATTCAGATGTATCGTAGAGATTGACGAAATAAAATCACAACTTCCGTAGATCTAACTTCAATCACAAATCCAAGTTGAATATTCACAGCAAACACTTAATCTTTCGCAAATAACTGACTCTCTTCTTTTGAAATAAAACTGATGTCTGAATCTCACTCTTTTTCTTCGAATAAAACTAATGACTGAATCTATCTTCTTTTTTCGAATAAAAACTGATGACTGAATCTCTCTCTCGTCACCGTCTTTTATACCGGTAGGCCTATTTCTCGAATAATCTTTCAATTTCCATACAACTCTAGAGCAATCCGCGCGTGTCCGTTCTTGCACGAGACTACACGTCTAGACACCAAGTCACCAGCACTCATTTACAAACATATGATTGGTCTACTTAATTCAAGAAAATTCTAAATGTTACCCTAAATAAATAACAAAATATTAGTTTAAACTTCGAAACAATAATATCAATATGGAAAAATGAATAATACAAATGAAAATTCAAACACAACACGACATGTTGTCATTTACAAAATATTTACACATATACATAACACCATCCATTCTGATGTTTTTCAGTTAAAGTCGTAACAAGAGTATATTAAATTAGTTGTACTATTTTTTATGATCTATTTCGGTAGTCTTCTTTAATCAGCAGTTCATTTTTGTTCGTAATTTATATCCTGTTGGCAACAAACTGATGCTTAAATCGTGCACACGACGTACGACCAAGAGATATTTTCTTTATCTGAATACTGTGACCTCTGGTCGAACCAAAGTCTCGGAATACAGTTATCGCCAGAGAACTTTAGAGACATATATGATAAAACTTGAGAAGACAGACTGGGTCGCACAATGTAATATATTATAACTTGTGCATTACAATAACCCATTTATATATATGATAAAACTTGAGAAGACAGACTGGGTCGTACAACGTAATATACAGGGTGTCCCAGAAGTCGCGCACCATACGTACATATAATAATGGTTAGCACTGCAACCCTCAACAAAGTAAAAGACAGTTTTATAAAGAGAATTGATGAATGTATCAAAGCAGAGGGTGAACAGTTTGAGCATCTGTTATGATTATTATCAATAAAATTGTTATTCATATGTATTAACATAAAAATTTATATGGTGCGCGACTTCTGGGACACCCTGTATTATAACTTGTATATTACAATAACCCATTTATAAGATGAGAATTTGAACAAAAAATATAATCACTTACAGACAAAGATTGAGTTATTCCATATAACATAGGAAGGTTTAACTCTTAATAAGTGAATTAAGAAAAATAATTTTAAACTAACAGCGTGCGTCATCTGTAATATGTATACACACATGCATATATATATAGGATGTTTCAGTTTAACATATAGAAAATGGTCTAATTCCATTACGTAATATATAGTTTATCTATAAACATGTAATATGATCAAAGCCATTCTATATCAGCAGACCAACAAAACAGGGAAACAGTTACCACGATCATGTTGCAGTGAAAGATTTAACATCGTTATATGTTTGATGGGCTGAATTAAATTCGTTCAGTAGTTTTCAAAAATGGCTTTCAAGACCGCGTAGATTTTTAAATGAAGTATTTAGCTGGAACGAAACATAATTTAACAAGGTTGTAAGGAACTCGAAACTGTCGTTAACTCTTTCAAAATAAACCGACATTCAACTATCAATTATCAATTCCTAAAATACGGAGAAAAATATTCTGTGTGAAAGTAAATAATAAATCAATATTAAAATAAATACCAGTTATACTTTGTAATAACTAAGAAAACAAATAAAAATAGACAACAAGCACGTTTTTCTTGTGCTTCCTTTACTGGTGTCCCTAGACTTCATGAGAGAAACAGAAGGAGCACGTGCCTTCTCACTTCAATTATTTTTGTAATAAATTACCTTCTCGTTTCGTTCTCATCTTTTAACATAATTATTTGCACGTGTCCCTAGCATAGAACAGTGTTTCGTTTCTTGTGACCTCAAACTTTCACCTATCAGCAAGAGGATGCCTCTAGAAGAGTCGTGAACAACTTTGAGAAGAGCGTGTAATCCTGTTTAAACCAGTATGTGAAAGCGAATATTTACTTTCACGGAGTACTAGTAATTTCAGAGAAACAAGATAAACAAATTACGCAATAGAAATTCTCGGATGGCTTTTATATGAAACTTAAACATCAAAACTTGGAGTTTTTCGTGATGAAACAACTTCGTTTATTCGATACAGACGTGCAAATCACGGTAACAGTTTCCTAACAATTTACAATATACTTTAACCACAGAATATCGATTGTTTTAAAGTTACATTAGAAATATGATATTACTATAATGTTTACATATATTACATACATAACCGTTGTTTTACTGATAAAACTCATATTAAAGAAAAAAATACTCGCCTTTCAAACTTGCTTTTTTTAAAGCAAAAATTTCGTGCATTAACCAAGAGCACCAATACCCCAGGACACGGTTCGGTGGCCATATTAATCGCGTTTATTTTGACAAGTAAACAAACCAGCATGTGGCTTTTGATAAGATATGGTGAAAGTACTTAAACACTCATCTGTATGCTTTAAATCACTTTGGTATGTTAAGTTACTGAAGATATTTTGTAATTTTAAGTTAATTTTATAGAATCATTATGGTAATATCATCATGAAACTAATAATTAAAAGCGTATTATACTATTGCCTCGTAATTTTAGGCCTACATCAATTGTGGGAAACGTTTTGGAAAGTTTGATAAAAAATGTTTGAAAAAGTCACTTAACAAACATTAGAAATTAATTGGATAGTCAACAGGGTTTCACTAAAAGAAAATCTTGTCTCACAAATTTTCTGACATTCTTTGAAAAAATTACTGCGTACGAAGATAAAAGTAACGGTGTTCATTTATTGTATCTGATTTTCAGAAAGCATTTAACAGTATTATGGTTAATACTTTGTTAAGGTTATTTCCATACAAGCTATAATTCAAATCATGATAACACATATGTATTATCTTGCATTTATTATAACCAACATCCATCTGCCATTTATTCACCCAACCCATTATATGATCTAAATCTTTTAGTAAGATAGTAGTACCCTCTTCGTAGATAACACAGCCCAAGACCTTAATGTCACCAGCAAATTTACGTAATTTACTGACCCTTCCAAGAAGATTCTTCATCTATGCCATTTTGATAAATCAAGAAGAGCTAAGGTCCTGAGACTGAGCTCTGAGGCACCGCACTTGTGACATTAATCCAATATGACTGAAGTCCATTTATAACCACTCTCTGTTTCTGTTATCCAACCACTCTTCTATCCAATTAGCTAATTTATTTTCAACATTTATAGAGATAATATTTTGCACAAGCATTTTATGTAGCACCTTGTGAAATGCTTTCTGAAAATCCACATTCACCAAATTTACACACTTACCCTCATATACATAAGGAGTAACCTCTTTCTACGCTTGTGTTTTTAAGTTTTAGGTATTGTAAATACATTCTGAAACATAAACATATAACAAGAAGAGACAGCTTGAAGTTATATTTAACTTATATAAAACAGATTGGTTCATATACAGTCCAATGTAAACTAAAGTACAAAACTAATTGTTAACTATAATATTAGCCTAAAAGACTTCTATTATCGGCCACAGGGCTGTACTTATCTAACCTATTTCTAAAATAGAAAAGAAAACTATTAATTAAACCTTACAATTGAAAACAAATGAGGTGTGTATCTCTTTGTTTAATCCCCTGATGACACATATAATGACTGTAGTTAGGGTTAGAATTGATGAAAAGATCAGCTTTATTTACTCGTCAAAATTTTCGGCCCTGTTCTTGCGATGATCTCGACACAATATATGACGCAAACAGTGTACTGGTCCATTTGCATCCTTAAAACAAAATTGATTGAAGTTGACGTTACATGCATTATCTTGCAGATTATCCAAGCTTAATTTTCGATAAACTGCGAGCTTTTACTTGTAATTATAGATTTTCTGTATATACTGTTTTATTTGATAAGTTTTAAATATGAAATTTTGGAGTTATGAATACCGAATGTCACAGTGTTACAAGATGTAGATATTTTCAGTAAGCCTAGAATATGTATATAGCTATATACATTATTCAAAACGTAATCTTAAATTACCATAAAAGACTGATAATCATGAATGCCAGATTATTATAGCAAAGTAGTACGATAATAATGTGACAGTTATTTGTTATTTTGAATTAAGCACAAAGCTACACAATGGGCTATCTGTGCTCTGCCCACCACGGGTATCGAAACCCGGATTTTAGCGTGTAAGTCCGCAGACATACCGCTGAGCCACTGGGGGGCAATAATGTGACAGACTGTAGAATAAGCGTACCAAAATATTATAAAAACGCGAAAATGAAAAGTATGTATTATACTACTGTATAGCCCGTCGAAAATGACGGATGTTTAAAAATGAAGCGTGTAAAGATTGTTATAAATTAATTAATAATAATTTCCTTCACAATAAAAATCATATCTTTGTTTTATAGTATATATTTACACACAAAACCAACATATATATGTTATTCCTAATGTTAAAAAAGCTTTCTCAGAAAAGTTGAAATTTTTTTTCATTATGTTAGTTATTGTTACATTATGCAAATTTTTTAATGTTTTAAATATTCTTATTTTTCTAATTCATGTTGTAATTTTTTTACATAACAAAGTATGTACATATTAAAGAAATATTAATTTATTTAACTGCGTAATTTACATATTATGCGTTCACAATTTTAAACATGTAACTAAATACTACCCGACCATAACTTCAATATTTGTAGGTTTATTTGCAGTCTAATTTAAGCACTAGGCCTAATACATAAATATAACATAAGATTTAGCTGAAACACTACTTCATTAAAATCCTTAGTGACTTCTGTTTTTGTTTGGAGTTCAATGTCAGAAAACTTCTATGTTTATTAAACAACCAAGAATATAAATAAAATGTTATTTAACTTATCACGGTACGATATAGAGCCTAAAGTTCTATTTATTTTGTAATTAAGCCTGAAAGAAGTAGTGTGCAATAACTTAGTCCAGCTCAAGGGAAAACGACTTCTCATGAAAAATATACCAGTTCTAACTCTAAATAATTTCTGAATTAAACTAACTTGTTATATCATCGAATTTAGGAAAAAATAAAGAATAAAACATTTTTTTCTAATGAAACAACATGCATATTAAGCATTCAACATAACATAAACACCATAGAAAGCCTAAAAACAACATCACTTGGTAGTCTTGTTGCTAAGCAACAATGGAAATTACAGGTTACCAACAAAGGAACGTGACATGAAGATAGAAACTGCTTCCCATACAAATTAATAATTAATAATATACAGTTTACTTAAGGTCTTACTAGGCATGAAATGAGATGCTAAATACGTGAATATTGAAACCGAATAACCTTTTTAGTTAGAAGTTAAATTCCGAAGAATTTAAGTTACCTGCAATCATAATAATCGTACATTGAGAAAGTGATCAGAGAAGTAAAACCTTTTCCAATGCTTTTTATATAAACAACCCTTAAATGTAAAAAAAGTTTATTTAATAATTCAAAGCGAGCAAATTTATCTCGAGCAATCAGTACTTAATGTTTTATTATGATTAAATACTGCGTAAAATTTACTACAAACTTTACTTTTAACAAAGCTGACAGATGAGCCAAGACACTTAAGGTGAAAGCGTAGATGCGATTATCGTCTGGTCAATGGCATAAATACTGGATGTACGATGCATGCCCAAGAATACATGAATATTTTAGTTTGATTTTTTAATATAAGCTTATGAAATATCTTATGGTCAATTATGATTACGTTAACAATGTTATGAATTAAAAGTAATGTATTTTGGTTGAAATTAACTTCTTTAAATATATGTATATATTTATTTACCTACCCTTAATCCTTTATGTACTATATTTAATTCTTTGTATAGCACATACACACAAAGATAATGTCTTGGCCATTGGATTTTCGCTTATCTTACACGTGATAAGGCATACACACAAATATTACTATTTATATACACAAATCGCACACATTAAAGTTATCTGCACATATGCGTTTCAATTGTAAGCTGAGAAAACACACTGAATCAGCAGCACCCGGCGCCAACTTTTAGATTAGTCTTGTCTGACCGAATAGTGGGATTTGTCCGTCATTCTTATAACACACCTACGAACTGAAAGTATCAATATGTTAATCCAAGAACCATTTGATTCATTGTTCAGACACGTTAACCACTAGATCACGCTTGGCTTCAGTCAAAATACAATAAATCTCATCAGTAACACTATGCAACACAAATTGTGTTCCTGGATAGTATGTGCTATTTCTTAATTACTTATGTTGTAGAAGTGCAGAAAACGGCCATTATTCCCTAGAAACTTTGTTTTTGTGACCTGGATAATGAAATTAAAATTAACTTATTTTTCTATGTAAAAACGAACAAATCTGCACATTTTTATTCACATAAATTCTGAATAAAACAGTATATGAATCAAGATTTACATGTATTTATACTAAAGTTATACAAAAATGTTTAGAAGATAATAGTTTTTCGAGATTTGTGACTTAATGTAAATCATTTTCAGGTATCAGCCTCCAAATATAATCTCCCATCGTGTTTTCGTTATTCGTTCCCAGGTCACAAAAGCAAGATTGAAAGAGAAAAATAGGTCTTTTCCATTTACTTTGGGCATAAGCAATTGAGAAATAACACTTTCTGCCCAGGAACAAGAAAAAGTTAGAAATTTTGTTACGTAGTGTGATCGCGTTGAGTACAAAGGTAGTGTCAGCAGTAGTGCTGGCTCACTTTCACATGATGGGCTAAAATAATGGTTATGTTGGCTTCTGATGAAGCAGTGGTAAATTTACAGGCTGTTCAAGTCTAGGGCACGATTGCCGCTGGGAGAAAGCATGCGTAATCCATTTTGTAGTTTTATACACTAAGAGCAACCAATAATAGCATAAGGAGTGTGATGTTTGGATATCAGCTTCATTTCAAATTCTATTTCCTTTCTCTTTTTAACGTTACGTTTACACGTATTCATATATTTTAAATTTAATCACCTTGCAGGACAAGCATCCATGATTTTCACAGACTTTCTCAGAGTTATTTCAACTAAGACAGGCTAACTGATGATTACATATCTTGCCGAAATGTAGATATTAATAGTTTTTTTTATTACCAGTTCCACCCGCCTCCAAATTTTTATATACTTGTATTTTGTTCATCGTAGAGAAAGATAAAGTTAAAAATGCAATAACATTCGTAGAATTCACAATTTATGCGACTGTAAAGATAAACATAAAATCAATACTTTCTAGGAAATTTTATTAATAACGAGAGTGACTTGAGACGTTAAATTCTTTGAAGCCTCAGACAATTTTCAGTCCTGGTTGCTATAGCAACAATAAAAAAAACACGAGCTAATATATCAGTTATGTACGCATTAGCATATACATTGAACACGAATCATTATACTGTTTCATTTTTATATCACCTTCAAAAGAAGCCTCCCTTTTGACTATAAATATGTTTATTTGAGGTGCTTTGTTTCAAAGTGGAAACAGAAACTTAATTGCGCCTGCTTTATACAGAATTTCGTATAAAACATATTTTTGTTAGAATAAGTTATGAAGATTTGAAGTCTTTCAAGGAACACGTAGGCGACATCTACTAAAAATAGAGAACTCTGAAGGACTAAAATAAAAATAAGAACATTTAAATTTAATGAGTTTTGTATCTTCAAGATTGTCGACGTCACTCGAAATTCTATCTAATTACTTAATAATGAACAATCTTTAGAAAATATTGCGTCTTTTGCGCATTGGATAGAACTAAGTTATAATCGCCGTAATATTCTGAGGTGAAGAAGATTACGTTGTTAGCTTCAAACAAAAACTCAGATTTATTCTAGTTCATAACTTGAAACGAGATGAGTTGGCGAATCGAAATTTAACAACATAATTTGCACTGATACGTTAAATTAAGTTTTAGGTGTTTATAAAACACGGATGTTACAACTTTTACTGGAATTTCAGTAACTTTTAAACTTTATCCTCAATATTTTAGTGCAAATGATGAATGTGTTTAATGTAAAGAATCTAAAAATAACAAAATTCTACGTATCATTTATCTTGTTTATTATCTAGTCAAACACAAATACATAATTATTCCAACTTTCCAACACTATTTTTACTTCTTCCATATTATAAAATATATCATCATGAAATGCCAGTGCTCCACTTCAGGATTCAAAGACCCCTCACCCTGATGATTTACAAAGGCCTATGTGTACTCATCGAGCTCCTTCGTTAATCCAATCTACTTCTATAACTGCTACTTAATAGGGTCCGTTTCTAGTACCAGAGAATGTGTGATATCTCTATGGTACGAGCTCACTTTGAAACACACACTTCGGAATCCCATGGAAGAACACAAAATCTGATGTTATGTTCGGATTCGGCGACCCTAAAATTTACTTGTGTTCCAATGTGTCGGTATTTGAGTATAGTTGTTAAATACTCAGGAGGGTCAGGTACATTTGACCTCTTCCTCCTTCCCGAACATTCATAACGTCAATACGAATTTTTGTTATTGTTGTTCTTATTATTATTATTTTTTTTTTATAAGTAATTTTTTTTATTATTATTATTTTTTTTTTTTATTGCTTTGGGCCAGAGTAAATATAACTTGATGCTCCGGCCCATTTCAGGGCTCAGACCATGCATGGGCGAGACAAGTGGTTTTTTTTTTTTGTTTTTTTTAATAAAAGAAAGAATGCTACTACTACTACGTGTAGTAGTACACATACTCACACAAAAAGAGTAAGTATATTAATATGTTAATACAAAATATATGATAAAAGTAAACAAAAAGTAAACCAGGACTAAGAGTCTAGTGTATAGTGGCCAGCTTGAGCTATATTATTTAAATATAAGTTAAAAGGGGAGAGGTATTTAGGACTATTTTCATCATGTACGTGATATCTGTCGAGATCACACATTAATTCATTTTTATGCCAATTCTTATTGAAGTATTTTAGAGTATTATGCAAGAGTCTTTCAGATATTGTGTCTATGTTTGCATACTTGTGCAAGAATGTGGTTGAGGTGCTACGTGGTACTTTATAAGCTGAAGTTAGTACTGAATTTTGTATCCTTTGAAGTTTCTGTATATGTGTAGGTGCTATGTTGATCCATGCTGGTGATGCGTATTCTATTCTCGGCCTTTTGGCTAAGATCAAAGTGTAGTATCTGTTCTTATCAGCTTAATAAAATTTACTTGCAGGCTTTCATCATACCAAGTTGATTTTCCGGGCGCGTTTTTGCCCTCGTTAGTACGAGGCTACGCCATATAGGTGAGGATACCCCTCGAGTTTGCCTCTACATTTGGTACTGATAGTTCCAAAATTGAGACAGAAATTCGTGGACAAACAATTTCACAAAAATAAGACGTGAATTAATATAGGATAAACTAAAAATAAATACAAAATTTTATAAATTATCTCACTGAAAACACTTCCTTTTTTTGTTAACACCGCTGAAAGGTCGTTGCAAACAATGTATATACTTTTAAAAAGACCTAATTCCATCTTATGGTTTTTATTACAATAAATAAACTTATTGTGACGTACAATCTACTATAATTTTAAATTTTTTCTGATTTAAAGCTTGTGTGTTTGCACCCCTCTCAAATATTGTAGTATCTTTAGCAGAAGCAAAGCCTTTATTAACATTTTCTACAAACCAGATAAAAAAAAACGCTATATCTTTCAAGTCAACAATACAACGATATTTTATCAACATAATTCTATTCAGGTAAGCACTATACACACGACCTTATATGTTCTCATAGCTCGAAGATCGAAAACTTCTTGTAAACACCTTCCGAGCTTAACTCTAGTTATTTTTACCATGTTTTTACTTATATCCATTAACAACAACAGTTCAGCGTGAAGTCTGATATGTCTCCGAACAGGTAATTGGTCACTGTGTTCGACCTGAAAGGGTCAAGTTCAATCTTACCTTTTCGTCCCTTCTTTATTACTTACAAGAGTTCCAAACGCTTTACAATTATCCATGATTTTTTCTAGTTTCGCCCAAAGTTACGAGAGCTATCTGCGCTATCCATCTCTAATTTAGTAGTGTAAGACGGTAGCCAGTCATCACTACCCACCGACAACTCTTTACAAAAGAATAGTGAGATTGATAGTAACATCATAACGCCCTACGACTAAGAGAGCGAGCATGTTAAGTGTGAAGGGAATTCGGACCCACGACCCTCGGATTACGAGTCGAGTGCCTTAACCACCTGACCATGCCTAGCTCGGCTGAAATGTCGAGCATGTTTGATGTGACAGGGATTCGAGTCCACGACCCTAAGATTATGACTCTAACCACCTGGCTGTGCAGGACCGCAATATTATTTTTGAAAATTATAAATAATAATCATTTTAACATGTTTCAAAATTTTTTGAAAACGCTTATTTGGACGCCATTTAAGATAAATTATTACTGTATGCAAATAAAGATGTTTTAAATATTTAACATAACCTGATTCCAAAGTATATTTTGATAGTTTTTAAAATTAAAAAATTATTATTTTTTTAAACTATCAAAATATACTTTGGAATCAGGTTATGTTAAATATTTAAAAAAAACATCTTTTTAAAATTAAAGCCCCCCAGTGGCTCAGCGGTATGTCTGCGGACTTACACGCTAAAATCCGGGTTTCGATACCCGTGGTGGGCAGAGCACAGATAGCCCTTTGTGTTGCTTTGTGCTTAATTCTAAACAACATTAAAATTAAATGTACTTCGCTGACATAACATCAGGATGTTATGTACCATCATATGACGATGGTACAAATTTAATAATATATTACAATTTATACAAATAAATTGCATATACTTCCAATGAAAATTACAGACAAATAGCAAATTTTATAAAAGTGGTAACTTTAATAATTATCGTCAAAAATACACAAAAAGATTCATAATCAAATATATTCGTCAGTTTTTAATACTGTTATCTTGGGTTCTATTTGTACTTACTGCAGCTACTTAACAATTACTACGATGATAAAACTTAAGGTATTAATTCAGGTTAGCTATGTATGTTTCATCTAGTACGCGTTTTCTTATAGGAAAGCCACATCGGGCTCTCTGCTGAGTCCACCGCGGAGAATCAAACCTCTGATTTTAGCGCTGTAAATCCGTAGACTTCCCGTTGTACCAGCGGGGAACGTTTCATCTAGACAGTTGTACCGTTGTTAGAATAAACAACTAGAATTTTTAAAAAATTAATCAGGTAAGAAGAATTAATTAATCAATTACCGAGTTTGTCAGTCAGTTAATGAGTTGCATGATTTGATCAGTTTGTACCTTACTGCTATCCAATCAGTTCAGTACTGTTAATGTAGAACTTGCGTTTCGACAAAGAAATAGAGATGCAGAATTAACAAATAAATGGAATTTCTATTTTGATTTCGAATTCATTTCGTAAGATTTGGTTTATTGATGAATTTCTTTATATATTAATCGTGTAACTTCAAGAAATACAACTTTATATCGTCAAATAGACTATACTTTGTATTATTCATTTTACTGAATAGTAAAATAAACAAACAATTATGAGACGTGTGTCAGGAGTGTGATTACTTTTATGAACATAAAAAGAGAATCCTGACTGGTTTTAAAGATAACATGCTTAAAGCAAAACAAAAATTTTCAAGAAAATAAAACAAAACAGTATAAAGAATACCAAAAATAAAAGATACGAATTATAAGACTATGACTTAAGATTTACAAAAATAATTAATTAAAAAAGTAAATCTTCAATGCAGGAGATTTATAACAAAATCCAAAGTAGCATCAATGTTTTGAATTTTAAATTTCGCGCAAAGCTACACGAGGACTATCTGCGTTAGCCGTCCCTAAGTTAGCAATGTAAGAGTAGATGGAAGGCACCTGGTCAGCACCACCCACCGCTAACTCTTTTACCAATGAATAGCAGAATTAACTGTAACCTTATAACGTCCCCACGGCTGAAAGGGCATGCATGTTTGGAGTGATGGGGATTCGAATCTACGACCCTCGGATTACGAGTCGAGAGCATAAATGAAGTAAACACAAAAATTAAGTACAAAATGGCACCAGAAGAAAACACTGAAAATTGGAAGGACACTCAATATAGCGCATATCTCCGCCACGCAGTGTTAATCGTCCTTGGTTCTCAAAATATACAAAAATGTATCCGCATGTATATCGTTATTAAGTGACACAAACTATGTTTGGCAGTACAATGAGCAATAATATTCTACGCACGTGCACCAAGTTTAATCAAACTGTAATTTTATGAAAAGTTACAGAGCAAAATTATTGTGAAAAATCGTCCCATGCTAACAGATCGGAATATCTTAGATTTTCGTGACCTTTGTTTGTTTAGAATTAAGCACAAAGCCACAAAATGAACTGTGCTCTGCCCATCACAGGTATCGAAACCTCGTTTCTAGCGATGTGAGTCCTAACATACAGTTGTACCACTGGGGTAGGGCAAAAATGATTAACAGTGCATTATAAAATAGAATGACCAACTTACAGAATGTAACACTGCTCAATCACAAAAATAATAAATTATGTACACAAGCATACAGGACACAATTTAAAATTATTTCAGATGCAAGCGCAGATAGCTTTCGTGTAGCTTTGGGCGAAATTCAAAACAATTTCAGATGCAACTTGGAGTAACAAACAGTAAGTTATTCATCTTGTTACACAGTTAAAATGACAAGCTTTAATAACACTAAGTGATCTTCCAACACATAACTGCATCAACTACAAGGCATTAGTGGCCACTTGATCAAACTAATTTAAGTTATCACACCAAAAGGAAGTTTCTAAAGCAAGGTTTAGCAATAAATAGAAATGACTGAGGCCTTAATTAATCTTGAAAATTTGAAAATACTTGCTTAACTATCTTAATCTTAATGTTCCACGTAAAATGTTAGACCCATTGAAACAAACCAATTTACTGATGCCTGAGTAAACGAGTGTATCAAAAAAGCCATAGCGCCACCTATGTAGGAATGGGTTCGATTGTTCACCGAAATGGTATTCTAAATACCTCATCAATAGGCCATCAGAACTTTAAATATGAAAATATTTAATTTTATAGCAATACCTATGTAATGACTGAGTCACAAGTTCTGGCAATGTCAATAAAAATCACAAACATTTAGAATTTATGGTTCTCTTTACTGTTCTATTTTCATTACAACTCAAAATTTAAAAAATGGTATTAACTAACTTTTCTCAGATGACAGTTTCAATCTGCTTTTATAAGTAATATTAAATAGAAGGAATGTTTTAAAAATCATAATTGTAATGTATATGATTTTATGATTACTCCTTCAAGTAAGCTTACATATAAATATTTGATATTCCTCTAAAAAGTCTTTGTAGAAGATGAATCAGTAACTACCAGCCAACAATAAATATTAAAGTTTGTTACATTTAGAACTTGGTTGTAAATACAACCTTCCCATGTCTAATGAAATACTACATTAAAAATGTAAAGAAAAGAAATCCAGAAATGAAGGCACAGGTAAAATAAATTTTCCAAAAGCAATATAAACAAGATGGTAGGGTTGGGTAACACACATCTTTCAAAAACAATATAAACAATATTCAGTTTTAGCTGCAGATAAAAAACAAAAAACTCCACTTGTGAGAACAATAAATGTGTGATTTGTATCAATATATCTGCCAGTTATATACATAAAAAAGTTGAAACCTAACATGTCATATAATTTACCAAAATTGGAAAAGACTGACTTCTGAGAGCTACAAAAAGAGTTAAATGTTATTCTAATGATAGTAAAAAGTTCCAATGAGCATACAGTGCAACAATAAAGCAGTGGTTCTCAAAACCTTAGTAAACCAAGTGTCGCTTCAAATTAAAAGTAATTTTATGGACCTTCAAACCAATATTACTTTTGTTTTGTAAAATAAATTGGTGTACATGAAAACCTGTGTTCCAAAATTTAATGTTTAATTGACATCATACTTCATATTTTCAAAATATTTTTATGTAATTTCAACCACGTTTTGCAAACCCCAGTTTGAGAAACACTGTTCTAGATTAACATATCTTGTATTTTGATCTATAATATGGGTAAATTTCTTATGTAGAAATGACAAATAAGACAGAATATTAATACTGTCTAGCTAACTGTAAGCTGTAGCACATATCAGTTCCTTGAAAATAATCTTGTTACTTTGGTAACAATTTCTCAAAAACTATTTCACTTTTATCAAATTCACTGTATAAACTAAACTTATAACAGCTTCTTGTAAAAACTCACCATTTATTATTTTGTAATCTTCCATAATTTTACAATAACCTCACCCCTTAAGGTTTTGGTTTTGTTAAATATTACAATATATCTTAATGAAAATGGTAGAGTTGTTATAAGTTGCACTGTTATTGGTCAAATGAACTCACAAACTGATAATAAACTTGCAAAAATTAGTATAAGAACTGAAACGTATGAAAGATAACAAACAGTAAGTGTACATTAGGTTCCTCACAGCTGGTTATAGATAGTTCTACTAAATATTTTTCACAGCTGGTTACAGACAGTTCCACTAAATATCTTTCACAGCTGGTTACAGACAGTTCTACTAAATATCTTCCAAAGCTGGATACAGACAGTTCTACTACATATCTTCTACAGCTGGTTACAGACAGTTCTACTACATATCTTCCACAGCTGGTTACAGACAGTTCTACTAAATATCTTTCACAGCTGGTTACAGACAGTTCTACTACATATCTTCCAAAGCTGGTTACAGACAGTTCTACTACATATCTTCTACAGCTGGTTACAGACAGTTCTACTACATATCTTCCACAGCTGGTTACAGACAGTTCTACTACATATCTTCCATAGCTGGTTACAGACAGTTCTACTACATATCTTCCATAGCTGGTTACAGACAGTTCTACTACATATCTTCCATAGCTGGTTACAGACAGTTCTACTACATATCTTTCACAGCTGGTTACAGACAGTTCTACTAAATATCTTCCAAAGCTGGATACAGACAGTTCTACTACATATCTTCTACAGCTGGTTACAGACAGTTCTACTACATATCTTCCACAGCTGGTTACAGACAGTTCTACTAAATATCTTTCACAGCTGGTTACAGACAGTTCTACTACATATCTTCCAAAGCTGGTTACAGACAGTTCTACTACATATCTTCTACAGCTGGTTACAGACAGTTCTACTACATATCTTCCACAGCTGGTTACAGACAGTTCTACTACATATCTTCCATAGCTGGTTACAGACAGTTCTACTACATATCTTCCATAGCTGGTTACAGACAGTTCTACTACATATCTTCCATAGCTGGTTACAGACAGTTCTACTACATATCTTCCATAGCTGGTTTTTGTATATAAATAGCTGTAGAAGACCAACACATCCATAAAGATATGACAATATCATATAAGTTAATGTCATTGTGGCCCTGATCCCTTCAGGTTTTGAATTTAATTGTTTCAGCTGAACTTTTTGTATTTTATGTTTTAAGGTTAATTATACAATCTGCTAAATGTCTCATATCTCTAGCATTAACAATCTCATATAACTTCAACCAATAACTTGACTTTTATTACTATGAATATTTCAACAGATACATCATTAGATGTGATATCAACTTGTGTAGCTCACATGAAGTTTTAATATTGTCTCATCTGCAGCAAAACTTTTCTGAAAGACACTTCTAAAGTATATGAAATCTGGTACAAGAACCTGAATATTTTACCTTCTTTTGTTTATAATGGAATATTATATGTATGTAAATATTATTGTACTAAGGCTCAAAATATTATATGTATGTAAATATTATTGTACTAAGGCTCAAAATATTATATGTATATAAATATTATTGTACTAAGGCTCAAAAGAAAAATGGCAAAAGCCTGTTCAGAGTAAACAGAAAACCTCAGATCCATAACATTCTGCTCAAATTAAACAGGTGGCCTCATAATGCCAATTTTTATGTACATCAATGGTGCACAGTGGACCTGTATAGTGCAAACAATGTTCATATTTTTATTTTCACCGACACCCACATTTTTTTAATAGAAAAATAATAAAAGTTTATATTTTAAAATATATTTCCTTATATTTCTAAATGTTTCAAATTTCTGAGAAATGCTTTAGTACATAGTTATATACTTATAAACAATATAAAGTATTCTTGTGTAGAAACAATCACAATGGTAAGATAAACTGATAAATATGGTCACAGAGAAATGAACTTTTGACAAAGATTACAGAAGTAATCTGTGCTTGAAGTAGTAAACATCTCAGAGAAATTAAAAAAAATTCTTATAAATGTTTTATTGGTAAAAATAGTGAACTGCAATCATTTCCAACAACAAAAGTAAATATTTCTATGTTCATACATTTATGATAAAAGCAATACCTGAATTATTCATGTCTCATTTACATGCATGTCATAAAGATTGATTAGAATCATACAATAATTAAACGTTTCTCAAGGTTTAACTCCTAAAAACATAATTACAGCTATTTTTAAAGAAAGAAAACCTAGGCATATTTTAACAATTCAGGTAACTTCTCTATAAATAAAACACAAATTTTGTAAATGTTAATTTTCTTTCTGTTCTATAATCAATTAAAGTGATAAGTAAATAGAATTATCATAATTCCAATTTTCAAAATTAAACTGGCTAAACACACAATAAAAAAAATTGTCACATTAATTTTAATATACTAAAATAAAAGTATGCGATCAAACACAAAGACTTATCAGTGTAAAAAAATAACTGTACACTCCCAAGATATGAAAACACAAATATAATGTTATTTGGGTATCATTCAGTAATAATTATGTTTCATCACATCTTTATTAACTTTTTTGTTTTCAATGAAACAAATACTGTATAACTTAATAACATTATCTCTCCTTTTCACCATGAGAGCCATTGCTTGCTATATTAGACTGTCATTAATGTTTTATGTTAATAGATATTATATTGTAAGTTATGCAAAACAGTATACAGATATTATAATGTAAGTTACATGAAACAGTATACAGATATTATAATGTAAGTTACGTAAAACAGTATACAGATATAATGTAAGTTACGTGAAACAGTATACAGATATTATAATGTAAGTTACGTGAAACAGTATACAGATATTATACTGTAAGTTACGTGAAACAGTATACAGATATTATACTGTAAGTTACGTGAAACAGTATACAGATATTATACTGTAAGTTACGTGAAACAGTATACAGATATGATAATATAAGTTACGTGAAACAGTATACAGATATTATAATGTAAGTTACGTGAAACAGTATACAGATATTATACTGTAAGTTACATGAAACAGTATACAGATATTATACTGTAAGTTACATGAAACAGTATACAGATATTATAATGTAAGTTATGTGAATCTGTATACAGATAAAATAGTGTAATTATGTTTTACAAATGAAAAAAAAATCAAAATTATAACTGCACTGTTGGGTTGGGTTTTGTTTGGGGAGAGTTTTAAGAGAAAAACTATTCCACACGATCTTCTCACTGTGTCATCAAATCATGCTTTGATCTGTTTGTAGCAATATTCAGCTAAAGCTAAATGAACAAGAAAGTAATGGGATAAGTCTTCAGAATAACAGGAGATTTGAGCAGGATACCAATTACAAAATAATAATCAAACTCTGAATTACCGAATCATGAAAATGAATGAAACAAAGAAACTAGCCATTGATGAAAATGCAAAATGAACAATCCATTTTAAAACAGACCTCATACAAACATAGTATGTGTACTTGTTTTCACAAAATCATGGATTGCCATTGTTGCTGTATTCATCATTTCTTCTATTTAACTACTCATTTTCTCAATATTTCTAAGTGACTTACTAAATCCAATGTTAATTACTTAGCAATAAATGACACAATTGCCCAAGGCAACTAGTGCTACCCATTAAAGAACACTACTGTTGGCATTCTTGTGCAATGCGTACTTCTATGGGAAAGGTATTTTCTTATCGATAACAACAAAGGAACAAAGAGAGAATGTAATCAACAGCTTTCTTGATCACATATTACATGAAACTTGTGCAACGTGTATATTCAGAACAACTACTATATAATACAAGAAAGCAGAAATGCACGATATATTTAAATACCACACTTACTTCTGTTTATCCTGCAAGCTGACATTTGATTCAACTTAAAACAATAAACTTTGAATTTGCACTCTGGTCAAAGAGCACATAAGCTATCTCTCACCTTGAAAATATTTACAAAGCACATAAACTTCATAAAGGAGATTAAAAACATTGACAAAAATATACAACCATCAAAAACCTAAACATTTAATAACAAAGAGACAAGCATATGCAATAATTTAACAATTAAAATCATAATAAAAAAACACTTCTATATTGAGATAATAGTATCCATCTAAAATACCAATAACTTTAAAACTACAAAATAATCTTTTAAAATATACTCTACATTAAAATTATATTGCTAATAAACCAAGACCTGATATGTCAAACATAACACAAAGAGAAAGATACATATATGTAAGTTCACACTTAACACTGAAAACGTTTGTAGTTAAACACAAAGCTACACAAAGTGCTATCTGTACTCTGACCACTGTGGGTATTAAAACCCAGTTTCTAGCATTGTAAGTCTACAGACACATTACTGTACTTCTGAGGTGCTAGAAATAAGTTACATATAACTATGAAACACAAACATTTGTAATAATATATACAGAAGGAAGCACATTTATGATTATACACAAAAAATGAAATCAATAAATAACAATAAACAAAAATATATACAAGAAAAATGATTCACCTATACACCTTAGAAACAACATACATATTTATAGACACAGAAAAAATACATTTTCACCCATATACAAAACCAATCCCCTTTAAGAATGATGATAATAAATGGAAAACATACCCTTTAGTACAACATACTGACAAAACTACAACATACCTTTTAGTACAACATACTGATAAAACTACAACATACCCTTTAGTATAACATACTGACAAAACTACAACATACCCTTCAGTACAACATACTGACAAAACTACAACAGACCCTTCAGTACAAGATACTGACAAAACTACAACAGACCCTTCAGTACAAGATACTGACAAAACTACAACAGACCATTTAATAAAACTCCTTTTACAGAGTGTAAAAAACATACACAATGAAACATCTAAATAAATAAAATATAAAGTAAATCCTCTATAATAAATTACAAAATGAATACTAAAATACAACTAAAAAGAAGGAATCCATTTTTTATGTTTATAATTAAACAGGATAAAACTAAAATATAAACTGATGTAGGAGGTAGCAGTTTTAAATAAACTAAGATATGTACATACAACATACTGTTGCAATTTGTCCTATCATTGTGCAGGTTCAGTCCACATAGCAAAATTTATTTAATGACATTTGCTGCAGGTTATGTTCACTTTGACACAGTTTGTGTGCTTAAGTTCACAAACATATGAGCTATGTACTTTGTGTATCTAATACACTAGCAAGAAAAACCCACTGGAAAATTAAGTATGATGGAGGGGTAACAATGTTTAAAACAAGGTAAGAATGAATACACAAACCATATTAAAGTCACTATATAAGTAGCAAAGAATAACTTTTATCTGCAACTAAATGTTGAATTCCTGTCAGTTACATGAACTCAGGTTAGAATAAAAGCATTTAAACTGAAGAGTACTATACAAACTTAAATATCAACATGTATAAAGATTGCTGTTACATCAATAACTAACCTCATTGATGCCTTGAATATTAATTTAGATTATTCTTTATTTATTTGTTTACTTTTACTGAAATGTTTTGAAAGAAATGTTTGTGCAATTAGAAGCCAGGAAGTCATTATGAGGTCTTGTACTGCCATCTAGTGGCCTCAAAGAAAACTGTTTTTATGAAACATGGAAATAATATATGGTTATAAACTGAACTCACTGCTTAGTAATTGCAATTAGGTAATCAAATAAAGCTACAACTAAATAAGTTATTTTTATAAATCAGAGAGTAAAAATACTAAATAAGGTGGTCAGTTTTTTTTTCTGACCCATCCGTACATATTAACTACTATACACACACACACACACACACACACACACACACACACATATATATATATATATATATATAGTGTTTAGTGATAATTTTAAGCAGAACTATATTTCATTTTTAAGAAATCTAAATTAATAACTACTTTTACACTGTCAACAGCTATTCAATCTTTCACACATTTAACTCTGTCATTACTTAATGAAGTGTAAATAAATACTCCAATAACTGCTAATTCATCGATAATTTATATTCATAAACAATTCATCCTTAACTATATATCAGCTTAATTTTATCAATATATAGATTAAGATATTTGAAAACACTGCTCCCTTTATGGATTGTGAATTCATTTGAACAATCCTTACATAAAAATTAATCACCACACGAAACTGTCTATTGACCAATTCTTTAACGGTAGTTTTCTCTTCTCAAATAGATGGTATACAAATAAGATTACCTCTTATTATTGACTGTCTTGTCACTGAGGTAATTCTTCAAGGTGGTTGATCAAGTGGTCTCTTCAAGATCCTAATCAGCAGATTTTCTGCTGTTTAATCTTCTTTAAAATTCTCTTTTGAAATACTTTTAACAACAGTCATGGTGGATTACCTACTTCTCTGGGTTCTGAGATCCACTTCATTGATTATTTTAGTACACAAAACCTACTCAACTTTGTAGTTTGTTCACTTTTATATAGATATTTCTGTGAATAGTTATTACATTGCGAAACCAAATACTTCCACACTTCACTCATTAATAAACATCATACTAATACATCAATCTGTTTTACATGTTCCGTCATTCATATTGTTAAATTCTATTAAAAACAGCACTATTATTTGTCTACAACCCTACAGTGATATACAGCACAACTGACTATAAATCCTTCACATTTTCTTTTGGTTTTATGCTGAAAAAGTAATTATTTCTCAATTTAAGTATAATTATCAGAATCTGGTATATATTTTAAACAGAAAAGTTGGTTTTTTAATTATATAATTATTAATAAAATTTGAATAAAGTTATTCTATGAATTTGATATCTGAGGACAAAATGTTATACTGACAAAATCATTTTAAGTGAATACAATACACAAACTATAACAACAAATGTTATGATAGTAAATGATATTACAATATAAAACAACAAATGTTATGATAATAAATGATATTACAATATAAAACAACAAATGTTATGATAATAAATGATATTACAATATAAAACAACAAATGTTATGATAATAAATGATATTACAATATAAAACAACAAATATTATGATAATAAATGATATTACAATATAAAACAACAAATGTTATGATAATAAATGCCTCAATGTAAATTTTAAAATGTTCTTCTCTTCAACACCATTTTGTCTAAGTTTCTCACAAAGTTTTTTAAATATTATCCCCAAATCTAATTTTATATGGATATATTTGTCCATATATAATGTATAATAGATAAACATGACAGGAGAGGAGATACTGGTAAAGATCAAGTTAAATGACCTTTCCTTGTTAAATTTAACAATAGAAAAACAAATTATGATATTATAGGACACATGCTCATAATAGTTTGAACAGGAATAAACTATAATTTCATCTTAAAGTATTGTTAGATTAGAGGGAAAAAATATATATTGTAAAGAATACAATTTCAGTTTTTATCTTCAGGTTTCTTTTAGGTTTATGATATTGTTTATCATTTAATTTATAACATGTATACTAGTGACATGTACCATTGTCAAGAAATCATTTTTCTTTTATTTTCTATCTGCTAATCACAATGGCATAACATTTTGTCACATCATATTTTAAAACTTTCCAAATGTACATTTTCTTTACTGTGTTTATTTTGGCAATATGTTATTTATGTGTATTTATTTCAGTATTGTTCAATCTCACAGCACACAAGTTTTATTATCTTAGATTGCATTCTCATTTGTGCCCCCCAGTGGCTCAGCGGTATGTCTGCGGACTTACATGCTAAAACCCGGGTTCCGATACCCGTGGTGGGCAGAGCACAGATAGCCCATTGTGTAGCTTCGTGCTTAATTCAAAACAAACAAACAAAAAAGCATTCTCATTTGAAAATATTTCATGCACTAAAAATCAAATCTTAACATCTAACAAACATTCTCTCTATAAATAACACTTTATGACCATTTACAAAATGATTTATTTGTACTTTTGTTAACAGGTTTATCACAGCAGACAAAATAGGATATAATATATAAACAATGGAACAGCCCTGAGAACAAAAATTAATTGTTTGTTTTAATTAAACACGTACAAATTATCACTTATCTTCACACTTGTACCTAACTCTAAGAAAACTTGCTAATGGTTTTCTAATTAGTAATTACCCTTTTATCACCTACTGTTTTCTTGTGAATTTCTTGAAACTATTATATTAAAATACTTTTGATAATTAATAGTATCGATAGTCTTTCACAGGTTTTTTCTTTGAATAATACAATGTATCACTGTGGGAAATATGATTAAATACAACTACATCAACACATAATTAAAGCAGGCAAATTACTCCATCCAATCTCCATGGCTATCAATTTGACTTTAACTTGTATATATATTATTCATACGAGTCTTAAGAGGTTAACAATAACATTACAATAGGAACAGAATTACAAGTTATACTCAGAGAATTGGTGTTAACGGTTTTAATTTCATTTTTCCGTTTTAAGTGAAAAGTCCAAAGAATTTCAACCAAGTCATAACCCCAATTTCATCACTACGACATATAAATCATAAAACTTCACCGAAAACACACAGAGAAAGCTTTAGTTATTTTATAAAAACTAAAAATATCTATAACTCTTCTAACCCACTCAGTCCAACCGTCCGTCTGCGAATGTACTATGTTCGTGGTACTCTTTCTCTTCCCTACCTTGGTTCCTATCTATAATAATACTCTCGTTCTCAGCCAAGATGGTAGACATAATCATTTGTTTTACGAGAATATTGGTCACGTAATGGCGGACAATGATACGAATTCATAAGTTAAGCCTAACTACAAATTTACAACTAGTTTCGAGGTTTATATTATATCGAAAGATATGCGTGTATTTCAGACAATGTTGCAGCGCTTTGTATGTATATTCATGTTTCTTCTCTTGTATATTATCTTATATTCTGACAGCAAATAATAAAGTAATATCCATTTAGTTATACTTAGGCCTAATTAAAGATAGTAAGAAAGTTAACGTTGGCGGTAGTTCGTAGCTGATCTTGACGTTGTCGTTAGGGTAGGATAAAAGTAAAATACGTATAATTTAATTGCAATTTCTTGGGAAGCGAATAATATAATTAAATGATTTGTTTCAGTGTTTGATAATCATTGTGAATCATGTAATCTTTCTATGGTGCTAATATATCACGTTGTTATCTGAACCATGAAAAATTGTAAGTTTTAATTATAATGTTACTGATAATAGTAATTCTAATAGTTATTCAGATCGTTTTTCTTTTCGTTATTTTAATCGTAAGCGTAGTTTGTAAATACTTAATATTAATCCTAGTACTGACACTGAATTCACGTTTTTGATTAGGTTATAAACATTAGGTTATAAAAGGGCAATACTCTTCACGAAAAGTTAGAGAAAGAGGTACAGTTAGGCTTAACTATCATGTAATGGAAATTAATTCAGACGTGTTGAGGATGAAATGTTAAGATATATGTAAAAATATATATATTATGAAAGTAGTGACTACTAAGCTTACAAGATATGCAGTCAAATCTAGTTTACAGTGCGACAGATTCTTATCCCTTGGTAGAAATTTTAACAGAAAATTATATTTTTAATGTGATAGTTTGCACTTGGTTTACAGCTGAAAATGTCAGTAACAGTGAGGGTACATAACAAACATTCAAAGTTGTATTAGTAACAACATAAAAAGATTATATTTAAATATATTTATACATTATTGGGTTAGTATTTAGTGTTAACATAAGTAGGTAGCTTGTGATAATTTGGAAATCAATATTCTTTTGTAATTGATAATTCCAAAAGATAATATTTAAATAGGTTATTTTGTTAAATTTTTCTACATACTATGGATGGATTTAAATGACTGTATTATTTTCTTTCTCCATGTTTGTTTTAAGAAAAACCCAAAGTGACAGTTTGTTGTTCAAGTTATTGAAGTTAAGTCTTTATCGACTTAACTAAATGTAAATCTTCATTTCTGATTATCTAATCAACAAATGCTTGCATAAATTTAGGTTAACACCACATATCACAAAGTAAACCATGCTTAACATTGTGCATAGCAGTTATAAATTTATAACATAGTCAGTAAATTACAAGGTACAACTTTGTACTTGTAGTGAAATAAAAGTTTGAAACATTGAAATGGATATTTACTAATTTTGAAGTTTTGCATTAACAACTGGAAAAAATGAAACATATAAAGTATCAAATTGTTTGTTGTTTTTCTGCACTTTGAATATGTTAGCAGTATAAGCTTCATACACATCTTCAGGCAGAGGTTTTTAAATATGACCTTTTAACAAATCAGGTATGAAGGAGTGTTATCAGGACTATATTTCCTGTGGTTTGTTTACAGGGTTCTCTGTTATACAATGAATAAAACTAAACTTGCAGTAATCTGCCCTGCCTCATCTAAAAGCAGTGATATTCCTTGCTTTAAAAGTAATTCATTTGTTTTTGTTGAGCCAGTTCAAGTTCTTAATTTGATGTCAGTTTGGACAGTATATGATGACAAAAAGATAAAGACACTACAGAATATTGAAATGATGTAGATTTAACATAATATACAGATAACCCTTAAAAGCTTACACACATTCACCTGCAAGAGAAAAAGTAAAAATTTAACACAGCCTTCTTTATTTATGATAATTATTGAACCTCATAAATTCTGATGTAAACTCATTCCATATGTTAATCGTAGTATCAAAAAAACATAACTGCCTTTATCTGGAGCCTTACAACAAATTTCCAGATATTAAACTTGTGTCCTGTTACCTGTTAAAATGTCCATCACATTTTAACTTAAATGAATCTTTATCTTACAGACTCTTTAGGTAATCTTGTAAGTTTCGGAACGGTCACCAGTGATTTTAAACTACCACCATAAGGCAGCCCTTCTTTTCTTGGAATCAGAATTAGGAATTTCTTATATCCTTCCTCTAAACCATATCCATTTTTTTTTCTTTTTAGATAAGGAAACAAATTTTAAAACTGTTCTAAGTGAGGCCCACTTAGTTATTTTTTTTAAAAGATAATTGTCTCTTTTGACTTGTAATCAGCATGTCTGAGTATACACTGTAAAGAGCTTTACTACTGGCAACAGAAGCCATACTGTAGAGTATCAAGCATATATTTTAAAACTTTAACCCAAGTGCATTACTTTTCTTTCACAATAATTGATGGTCACTTCCCAAACATTTGTCCATCTTACTATTCTACATTACTTCAGCATCCTTAATATAACTAGGAATTAATATAAGTGTGACAGACTTTGAACACTGGATGTAAGGACAGATTGTGAGCTTTCCTGATGTGGTGGTGTGTGCTCATTCTTAGTTGGTGGAGCACTGTGTCTGGTTAATTCCAAAAGTCAGCCTGTAGAGGGTACCACCAGGAGTGGAGTCTGTGGCTTCATTTAACCCAACATATTAAAATCAATAAAATCTTCATGTAGTTTTATTGAAATTAATATATTTGTGCTGTTGGTAACATAATTATACATCTTTATATTAGTTTAGTGGATGGAACAGCCTCCATAGTCCAGTAAGTCACTTGTGAAACTTTACGGATTATGTTCAAATCATTATGTCTTATGATAAAAATATATGAAAGCATAGTCTCAAGTATGGGGATCTGAAGAATCCACTCAGAGTTTGACATGAATTCATTAATAAAATTTTTTTGTTTCCATCCAATCTACGGTGCCAGTAAATAGTTTTTCTCCAATCCCAACTCTTGTGATTTTCGTGGCTAATCTTTGTTGACACTTTTTCAAAAGCATTTTGAAAATCTAAGTATAATAAGTATACACCATTCTTATTGTCTAGGTAACAAATAATATAGTTGAAAAACAAAACAGTAGTAATGTAATATTTCTACTTGGTGAAACCGTGTTGACTTTCCTTTATTATATCACATCTCACTAAATGATTTTGTAAAGTGTATTTTATTAAACCTCTAGAAAATTTTTCACTATAAAAGTAAGGTTAAGTGGCCTATGCTTGTTGGGTTACTTTTATATCACACCCTCTTTAAAGATTGTTGCACCATTAGAAATTCTCTAATCCTGGGGCAGCTGTCTACTGATCAACCAGAAATTAAGAAAAAAAAAGACCACATATCTGATCTTTGACCTTTGCTTAAGCCATGGAAAAAACCTTTTCTGGTCTTAGTGCTTTACCTATTTCTTATCTCTCAATCATTTCACTTACCATCTATATCTGTATGATTGAGATAAACTTCAATACTTAGTATGCTCAGTACCAGGCATGTATTCTCTTGTTCAAACACAAGGGTGTGAAATTTTTGAAAATAAACCTTCTCGTCCAAGTGACAAAATGTTAGAAAAATCAACTTGTGTCCTTCTCCAGCTCACAAAACAAACAAACAAAAAGAATACAAGTTTTATAATTTAACTGTTAACAGAGAATACAAGAAATTAGTGATTATTAATTTTTTTATTTTATGAAATTTAAAAAACAAAAAATTACTTCATCAATGTGATACATTTATCAAGTCAGTTTTATGAAGAATGGTGTTTGTTTTTATGTGCCACACTTCTACTGTTTCAAGATATTTCATGGTTTCTTAGATATCTACCTGGAGTATTTCTCAGCAAAAAAATGAACATCAAAAATAGGAAACGTTTGATGGTGAAACTAAACATTTGTTGATTATAATTCCCAAGTCTTAAAATAAAAAGCTCAGTCATATCACAGTATTTAACAAAAACCTCTCAGTTGTCCTTGTTCAGAAGCACAGTCTATTTTTCTCAATATTTTACTTGTCTTTAACACACTCAAAAAAATCTTAGCTGTTGTAACATTGTTATCCAGCTTTTTCTGATAACTCTTTTTGAATTTCCAAATTCCTTTTGTTTTTAGCCAAATAACTAGCTTTACTTTCTATATTTTTTGTAAATCATCTAATTTATATATACCTTCAAACTTAATTACTGGCATTATGCCTTTAGTAATCCAATTAGATTCAGCATCCTTTTCTACTTTTCTTCAATTAAGAGTAATTTATTTTTAAGAATTTCCCAACTTCTCCCAGTTCATTATTTTTAAGAATTTTGATGCAAAGTAGAAACATCAAATTTAGTTTCTGATATTCCTCTTCTTCAACTCATGTACATGTCATTAGTGATGCCATCTCCCCCTTATGCTTCTCTGACCATAAGGTACAGAAAAACATCCCAAATCGTTTCAAGAAATCTGTCCCTCAGTATTTGACTCCATAATGTACCAATATCCACTTTGTTAGTTATACTTCTAATGTTACAGTTTTAATTTATGCTATCTATTTGTTTTCAAACTTGACATTTTTATAGTTAACAGGAATAAACTTGACAAAGAAGCTAAAGGTTTTGGTCTTTGTCTGTGTGGCACATCAAGAGAACTAAAGCAAGCCCACATAGTCATCTAGACATGATGTGGGATGAATAATAGTGTTTCTCCACCAGTGTTAGATAGTTGACTTCATTAAGTGACACAACTGATTACCCATGACCATCAGTTACACTGATTAGTATTGTGGAAATGAATCAGTTACTTAAAATTAATTTTCCATTATTACAGATTTTAATTATTCTGACCATCCAAGTAATTGGAATATTTCGTTTATGATTTCTGATTAATTCTACATTCTTGAACTTCGTGACTTGTAAAAAAAATCAGCTAATCATAATTAGTCTTTTTGATGATAAATATTTATGATTGTTCAAATTTTTCTAATCAGCTGATTGAATGTAATAGATTAACGTGTAACTACTGCTATGTTATTTGGTGTTTACTACCCATTTATTTAGCATTTAGATAAGGTAAAATGCACTATTTAACAAACAGCATAGATTCAAATTGGCTTATATTACTCATCATTAAGTTATGTTGTTTTAACATTCAGTAAACTTTCTTATTACTGTGTTTCTTAAATCATATATTAATTGTACCCATTTTGGTCATTTATTATTTTGCTTACATTACCATTTTATATTTATCAGTGATTAAAAAGTATGAAAAAAACACCACCACTAACTATTCATGAAATTACTTGGTAAGAATGCTTTTAAATAGCTATAAATTGATACATTTAATGTTCACTTTTAAAATGCACTGAATACATTTGATTGTGGCTGTGTTACAATTTGTGTTTTTACCCGAGTTTTCATCATATAGTACAGTTGTATTTGTATTGCATGATAAAAGTTTTAGTTATAAAGAATGTCAAGAAAATTTTGATATTTCTTTATATTCGCTTCATAATAAACTGTTACTGATATATATAAAAAATATATATGTATTCACTTCATAATAAACTTATTTATATATATAAAAATTATACTTATATATATTCACTTCATAATAAACTTATTTATATATATAAAAATTATATATATATATATTCACTTCATAATAAACTTACTGATATATATAAAAATTATATATATATATATATATATTCACTTCATATTACTGATATATATAAAATTATATATATATTTACTTCAGAATAAATTTACTGATACATATAAAAATTATATATTCATTCACTTCATAATAAATTGTTACTGATATATATAAAAATTATATATATATATTCACTTCATAATACACTTTTACTGATATTTATAAAAATTATATATATTTATATTTACTTCATAATAAACTGCTACTGATATATATAAAAATTACATATATATATTCACTTCATAATAAACTGTTACTGATATATATAAAATTATATATATATATATATTCACTTCATAATAAACTTACTGATATATATAAAAATTGTATATATATATTCACTTCATAATAAACTGTTACTGATATATATAAAAATTATATATATATATATTCACTTCATAATACTTACTGATATATATAAAATTATATATATATTCACTTCAGAATAAATTTACTGATACATATAAAAATTATATATATAAATTCACTTCATAATACACTTTTACTGATATATATAAAAATTATATATATTTATATGTACTTCATAATAAACTGCTTCTGATATATATAAAAATTACATATATATTTATTCACTTCATAATAAACTGTTACTCATATATATTAAAATTATCTTGTTACATTTTTATATCAGTGGATTTATTTTTGCGTATTTATATCACTGTTGATCTTGGGGGAAGAGATTGTAGTAGATTATTCTTGTTAAAATCTTTGTTTTTATTGTCTGTTCTGTTGAGCTTCCTTCATATATGCAGCATGTTTGCATCAAGATATGCACTAAGATAATTAACACATGAAGAAAGACAATTTTTAAGGTTTGTTTATTTTCTAAGAGGTGTCAGTCAGTGTGTTACTGTCAGTCTAGATGTAGGTATTCTGACATATTTTATATTAGAAACATTATTTGTAAATCAAGTTCGTACTTATTCATTTGTGTGTGTGTTTCAACTTTATGAAAATATCAGCTCATAAGATATTTATTGTAAACAAATATTCTGTCCCAAATATGGAAAACATTACTTGAGACTGATTAGAGACAAGATTTAGTGAGAATTTGGAAGAATAAAACTTGTTATAGGGCTTGTATTTTTCCAAAACAGGTTCTGATTGAAGGTTTTTATGTTTTTTTAGATCTCACAAAGAGTGTGATGGCTAAGTAGCCTTCTGACTTTTATCAAAAGCAGGAAGATGGTTTTCTGACTGAACAAGGTTTGTTTCATTTTTTTGTTATCATCTTGACTAATGTTACACTTTCTCCATGTTTATTTCGACCTGATCAGTTGTGGTAGTGTATTGAAAAATCTAATTTTATCGACCCATTTCTCTCCTTATAATATACATATTTCAAAATACAAAAATTTTTTGCCCCTCCAGATGAGAATTTAAAAACATATCTTAAGTCTAGATGGAAAGGTACGTGTTTGATTTATTATCCTACCAAACTATAATCAGTAGTCATAGAAATCTATTTTCTTTCTATATCATGCTTTTACACTATACCTTTTGTTATGTTGCACAGAATGTTTTGTCTTGTGTGAAACATTTCAACCAGAGCTTTATGCTATAGCTCACTAGTGAAAACACTGTTAAAGGGGAGAGGATGGACAATAGGGTACAAAGTACCAAGATCCACAGGTGTAAAAGATAGATCATTTTTAAAAAAACTAGTTTTGACATTTCATTCTGTGTGTGAATCAGTTGCAGTTAAAGATGTCATGTTATACATTCCTACTCTCATATATTTTTGAAATACCTTTTAAAATAGAATGCTTCTTTCTTTTCTTTTGTCAAATAAAAAAATGAGAATTTTTTATTTCTCTACATAATGAAATTTACAAGGTTATCTGGGAGATTGGTAGGGTAGACTTCTGTATTATATTCTGAGGATAAGAAGACACAGTCTACATAAATACAATAGTACTATTGATTATATTTGATGTACAGTTACGACAGAAAATGTTCGAACCCCTACATCGTGAGTAGTGTTTTTGTCATAACTTAAAAAGTATTATGATTAGGATAATGAAAGTATAGTATATTATAAAATTAGTATATCATACTAACACACATTTACATAATTTTTTATGTAAATTGAATAACAAATAAACTGTTTATAAAGAAATAACCAAACATAGGAGGGGCAAAAAGTGTTTGTGCATCTACATTAATGGTCAGTTGTGTAGTTTTTCAGGTGAATTACTTGGTGCATTCTCTCCTCATAGCTCTCCATGATCATTTGACAGTACTCGACTGGTGTTTTCTTCCATTGTTCTTTACAGAAGGCCTCCAACTCTTGCAAGTTTTTCAGATGATGCTTATGAACCCTGGTCTTCAACTCGTGCCAAACGTTTTCAATTGGGTTGAGATCTGGTGACTGCAATGGCCACTCCAGAACACTTATATGGTTCCTTTGCAACCAGGATTGCATGTATTTCGATGTGTGCTTAGGGTCATTGTTGTGCTGGAAGATCCAACAACCTCCAAGCTGCAAGTTCCGAGCATCATTCTTGATGTAAGTGCCTAATATACCAACGTACACTTCTTTTTTTCATGATTCCGTTGATGCATTGAAGGATGCCTACACCAGAAGAACTGAAGGAACCCCATAGTATGATCAAGCCACCTCTGTGTTTAACTGTAGGGACGGTGTTCTTTGGAAGATTTTGTTCCTTCTTCTGACGGAAAATATTGCGAATATCATTGTGGCCGAAAAGCTCGATTTTAGTTTCATGTGACCAAAGAATACTCTTCCAATAGGTAAAGGGTTTATCTACATGCTTTCTTGTATACCTCAATTGTGCTTCTAAATGAACAGGCTTTAAATATGGAGTTCTATGAGGACGACATGCTTTGAACCCAGAAGAGCATCACATGTTCTTAACTGTAGAGGTGCTTACTTCAACCCCAGTTTCCCTTACCAGTTTTTGTATGTCATTGCATGTTAAACAAGGGTTCCTACTAACTTCTCTGAGAATCTTCCTCTTGGTTCTCTTTGGAATTTTGGTGGGGCATCTGGAACGAGGGAGGTTAGCAGTTGATCCTGTAATTTTAAACTTGGCAATTATGCTTTGAACAGTAGATTTCAGTACATTAAGATATGTAGCAGTACCGGAAAGAGATACACGAGACTTGTATTTTACAATAATTCTTTTGTTTAAATCATTGAACATTTGTTTCTTGTTCACCTTGATGACCAATCAGGTAACGATGGAGACGACACTAAATTGCCGGAAGTACATTTTTTACTGGTTAAATCCCAATAATTAATCTAGTTCTGGAATGGTATAATTTAGTTTATTTGCCAAACTAAACAAAATTTTTTGAGAATATCAGTTTTTTCACACATTCTGAAATGTACAGACACTTTCTGCTCCTCATATTTTTGGTTATTTGTTTATAAACAGTATATTTGTCATTTATTTTACATAAAAATGTATATTGATGTGTGTTAGTATAATATTTATAACATACCATATGTATATTAGTCTAATCGTGATACTTTTTGACTTATGAGAAAAAACTACTTGGGACGCAGGGGTACGAACACTTACCATCGTAACTGTAGCTGGTTCACAAGGCTTTTGTCTTTTCTTTTTTTTAATTACACATAAGGGAACCAACTTTTTGTAACATAAGATGAGCTTTCATTAATCATGAAATTACATAACTTTCATCCAGGAGATGGTCACTTCATCTAGTAACTTTCATCCAGGAGATGGTCACTCCATCTAGTAATTTTCATCCAAGAGATGGCTACTCCATCTAGTAACTTTCATCCAGGAAATGGTCACTCCATCTAGTAACTTTCATCCAGAAGATGGTCACTCCATCTAGTAACTTTCATCCAAGAGATGGTCACTCTGTCTAGTAACTTTCATACAGGAGATGGTCACTCCATCTAGTAAATTTCATCCAAGAGATGGTCACTCCATCTAGTAACTTTCATCCAAGAGATGGTCACTTCATCTAGTAATTTTCATCCTGGAGATGGTCACTCCATTTAGTAACTTTCATCCAAGAGATGAGAGATGGTCACTCCATTTAGTTTTATTTCTAGTGATTGTGTAATGGAATCAGTTGCCAACACCAGTAATGGGTGCTAACATTTTACCAAAGAATAAAAGGGAAATCAGTAAGTTCTTTGAAAGTTAAGGGTGGGTTTTTGTTATTTTAAATGATTTGGATTTATAAAGTTAACCTGTGCCTCCATAGATATAAAATATCTCACAATCTGAATTAGTCAGATCTTTGATGAATCTTGTCCTTTCACCAATTTTTGAAATGATACCTGAATGTAACACTTTATCCTGATATAACTGATCAATACATTCTAGTAGAAACCCTAAACAGTGGTATATTTCACATGTATTTGAAGTTATTTTGTTTTATAATTATTTCACATTTCTCCTGTTTTATTCAGGTTTAAGCAGCCACCTCCATCCCTTTGTGAAATCAATGTGTGTAGTGTACTCTGTTAGTGGTGATTTCCCACTAACCACCTGAAGACTAGGATGAGTGGGGAAGGACCAAGTGTACCAATAACAACATTAGCTGGGATTCAGAGCCTAACAGATCTTCTTCTTGAACTACCACTCCCAGTTGCTTTACCTGGAGCTCATGGCAACCAGAGCCTTCTGCCTCATCCCAGGGATGGTGAAGAATTTCAAAGATTGTTGAGTACCCATGAAGCAGTTCTTTTACCCCAGTTGTTTGATGCTTTGAGTCGTGCGTCAACCGATCATGTTGAAGTGAAGGATGGATATCTAGGTAGTACACCCCAGAGTGGTCAAGCATCACAGTTGCTTCAGTTTGTGCTCTCCAGAAATCCTACAATTTTTACAGGTTTTCTTACTCAAGATGTTACTGCCCAAAGAACACCTGGAAGTTCTCACTGGGGGCAGCCATCTTTCATTGCAGGTTCTCTGTACCCCCAACAGTCAACATATAGTTCAACAACTGTAGTATCTCAGACATCACACTCAAGCTCACCTCAGTTTCCAACCCAGGAAAGCCCAGGATACTTTGCTGCAGATCCAAGTCATGGACTTCACCATGTACAAAATAGCCCATTATCAGTGTCACATCAGAAATCCCCTCATAGTGTGTATTCCCCATATGGTCCACCTCTTACCCCCCAATCATCAGCTCATTCCAATACAGTGTCTCCAGTCCATGAACAAACTAATCATTTAGCTGCTCTGTCAGAACAGAATCAGCAGACATGCTATCCACCATCGTTCACTAGAAGTACTTCTCATTTGGCTAGTGCATCGTCATATAAGAATGGAAACTGCCAAGATGCTGTCAATTTGATTTCTCCTGTAAAGGGAGACAAAAGGACAGGTAATCATGTCAGTGAACCTCATCAACAGTTGTCACAAAGTAATTTCATTCCTACGCCGTCAGAGAATTCACATGATAAAAACATACATTCTTCGTTACTTTGTACAAACTCGCAGCCCTATGTATCCCATACATCGTCATCAGTGGTATCCACAAAATCTAAACATCAGCAAGACCAAATGTCTCAGGGTAACCAAGACTACTCAACAAAAAACTGTACACCAGACCCTCACCTGCCATCTGCCATAGAAAGGCATGTGGACAGTGATTGCAATAATCAGCTGTTAAGTGAAGATGAAAAAACTAAAAATGAAAAAGAAAAACAAAGTTGTGCAAAATTACAAAATTCCAGCCAGCATAATGTAGATATTACAAGTAAAGTTGATAAGCAAACCACTCCAGCCAGAACTATCCACATAAATCAGCCTCAGGCTAAAAAACCTGCTTTTAATAACAAACGATTAAGGGCAGAAGATGTGGTTGGTTGTGAAAATAAAGAACAAGAATCTGAGGCATCAGAAAAAGGTTATTCGATTTCAACAGCTCATAACTTTGGTGGAAATAAGAAACAAGAAGTTGTGGGTCAACAAAAACTTCTTCCAGAACCAGTTGTTGTTATTAGTAAATTAAATACTGTAGAGACCAAAGAACAAGAATCTGTGGCACAACAAAACTCCTCTCCAGGACCAATTGTTGTTCTTAGTAAATTAAGCCCCGCAGAGCAAGCTCTTGCCCAGAAAAGTGTAAGAGCATTCACCCGTAAAGTGACTCTGAAAAGTGAAGAGGAATCTATACCATCTAGAAAATTTTTTAAACATCCAAAAAGATGGGAATTTGAGGAATCGGATTCTCAGCTTGTATCACCAAAGAGAAAACAGAGACAGAATTATCATCAAGGCGAGATAAAATCTTCAGATAGATACAAAGGTCAAAAAAGAACATATGACAGTGATGAAGATTGGAATGATAAGTCTGACCAAGATTTCCAGTACTCAACATCCCTTTCTGAAAGGGTTAAAAAGAGACGACGTACTAGTCAACAGACAACTTATTCTGTTGATGAAAGAGAAGATCCAGAATCCCCACCAGGACTACCACCACTCACCTTAAAGGAAAAGAAAACTAAAATAAAAAAGTTGAAAAAAGAGCCATTACCAGAACAGCTTTCTGTGGAGGAGCTTATGGAAACAGACACCTATCAAAGGTTTTCAAGAACAGTGGACACCATTTTTGACTCAATGGAAGATTTGGATCTCACGGCAGAGATTGATGAAGATGCTGAATGTCCTGCTGAAGCTCTGATTCCAAAGTCTCAATTAACAGATCTTTGCAATGAAGCTGCAAAATTAAAAATGCTTCATGCTATGAATCATTTTCCTCCAGAAAGGTTGATCCGACTACTCAATATTTTAGAGAGGAACATACTGGATGGAGCAAAGCTACTTCCTTTTCAAAATATCGATGAACAAGATGAAGAGGAAGCTAGATTATGGCTTGAGTTAACCATGGAAAGAATTATGAGAAGTGTTGACTCATCCCTTACAACACTGTATATCATGACATCTCCAAATGTACCAGAGAAGGTCTTCCTGGAAGATGTAATTGAAAGAATTGTTCTTTTTACAAAATTTCAGATTCAGAATACTGTGTACCCTGTTTTTGATCCAGCTTATAGGGCAGATCCCAAATCCAAAGATGGATATGTTGGAAATATAAAACAGAAAAGAGCCCATGCTCATAAAATTAAAGAAAAATCTGTCATCCAGCTCTATAATAAAATTCATGAGTTGGTTGGGTTATTGGCAGAATTAATGGAAATTCAAATTTTTACTGATACCATTATCTTACATGTTTCTACTCTCGGAGTTAGTCCATTCTTTGTAGAGAGAGTAAGTGAGCTGCAGTTGAATGCCCTTCGTCTAGTGACATCAGTGTTTTCTAAGTATGAAAAACACAGACAGCTGATTCTTGAAGACATACTGGCATCCATTGCAAGGCTTCCAACCAGTAAACGTAGCCTCAGGAACTATAGACTAAATTCTGAAGAGTGTATACAAATGCTCACTGCTCTGGTTCTGCAACTTATCCACAGTGTCTCCCATTTACCTGAAGTAGAAATAGAAAAAAAACAAGAACCATACATGTTTCAAGATGAGACTGATAATCCCAAAAAGAATGACCAGTCAAAAGAAACCATCTCAGTGGAGAAAGATGTTCTTATTGTAACATCATATGAAGCAGCTGTAAGAACAGCAGTGAACTTTTTGTCTGTATTTTTAAAGAAATGTGTGACCAAAAATGAAGAAATGGATTATAGACCTTTATTCGAGAACTTTGTACAAGATCTATTGAGTACAGTGAACAAACCTGAGTGGCCAGCTTCAGAACTGCTATTGAGCTTGCTAGGCAGATTGTTAGTGCAGACATTTAGCAATAAGTCTTTGGATATGTCTCAGCGTGTAGCTTCTTTAGACTATCTTGGTGTGGTTGCAGCTCGACTTCGTAAAGATGCCATCACAAGTCAGCTAAAGAAAGAGACTCTTGAAGAGGTCATTAAACAGATAGAGATGAACAGTGCTTCGGAGTGTATTGACTCAGGAAGTCATGGAAAAAGTAAGAAGAAGACGAAATCTAAGATCATGAAAAGAGATGAAATCCAAGTTTTACAAAAGGCTTTATTGGATTATCTTGATGAGAATGTGGAGAGTGACCCAGCTTTACAGTTTGCAAGGCGTTTCTACATTGCCCAGTGGTACAGAGATGCAACAGCTGAAGTGAAACCTATAAGCAGCCCCACTAAAGACAAAGGAGAATTAGAACAACAGGAAGAGAGCCCTAGTAAGATGAACCGTGGTACATCGAAGAGCTCAAGACATCGTAACAAGAAAGTCTCGAGTTACACCTATGATGAGGATGATGATGAAGAGGATCTTTCTCCAGAAAAAGAAGAACCTAAACCTGATCCAGACAAAGAAGACATTCACCTGAAAAGATTAGCAGTTGCAGAAGATCGTAAAAAATTTCTTTTATCATTAATACAGTCAAATAATCATAGAATTTCAAACATAAGTGATGAACATTTGATTGACTATGACACTGCTGAATTGATATCACGGTTTCTGGCATCTAAAAGACCTTTTTCCCAGAGTTTTGATATTTATTTATCACAGATACTAAGAGTGTTGAACGAAACAGCTGTGGCTGTCCGTACCAAAGCAATGAAGTGTTTGTCTTTGGTAGTAGAAGCCGATCCTGGCATATTGGCCCGTTCAGACATGCAACGAGGAGTGCATGGTCGTCTTCTTGACCAGTCTACCAGTGTGAGAGAAGCTGCTGTTGACTTGGTGGGTAGATTTATCTTAATCCGTCCAGAATTGACTCACAAATATTACGATATGCTGACTGACCGCATCTTAGATACGGGAGTTAGTGTTCGAAAAAGAGTCATAAAAATTTTAAAAGATATTTGTTTAGAACAACCTGATTTCCCTAAAATACCAGAAATCTGTGTGAAAATGATAAGAAGGGTAAATGATGAAGAAGGAATAAAAAAACTTGTTGGTGAAGTCTTTCAGAATATGTGGTTTACTCCTGTCTCAGAAAGACAAGCTCATAGAATTGTTCAAAAAGTAAAGAATATTACTCATGTAGTTGCTGCTTGTAAAGAGATTGGATTGGAATGGTTTGAGCAGTTATTGACCAACTTATTAAAAAATAAAGAGGACAGCGGATACAAAGCTGTCCTGAAATCTTGCAAACAAATAGTGGATTGTGTTGTGGACAGTGTTCTCGAATTAGAAGGAACATTGAAAGGAGAGGAATCAACAGGAGCAAGTCAACATCTTGTTGCATGTTTCAACACATTGTACCTCTTCAGCAAGATTCAACCACAGTTAGTTGTTCCTCATGCTACCACTATTCAGCCATACCTCAGCATGAGATGTAACACACAAGCTGACTACCTTGTGTTGCAGAATGTAGCAAGGACCCTAGAGTTAGTGGTTCCTCTTATTGAACATCCCAGTGAGTCTTTCTTGGCACAGGTGGAAGAAGACATGGTAAAGCTCATCCTTCGTCATGGAATGTTGATTCTGCCTAGTTGTGTCAGTTGTCTGGGTTCTGTTGTCAACCGGGTAACTAAAAATTATCAACTGGTGCTAGACTGCTTTCAAAAATTTTTCATTGTACTCTTGGGTTTTAAAAAAGAGCATGAAAAGAACCCAGAAAACCCAGTGCTAGTTCAGCAGAGACCAAAGTTACTGAGATCACTTTTTACCGTCGGTCTCTTCTGTCGACATTTTGTCTTTGAATCATTAGAAGGAACTTCAGTAGATTCTGGAGGAGAATCAATCAAACTTCGTGTGTTTAATGTTATGATGTATTTTGCAAAACACGATGATGAAGATATACGTCACAAGGCCCTTAGTGGCCTGGGTTTTATGATGATTCGTCATTATGATCTGATGTTAGGAGTAGATGTTAAAAACCTCTACCATTATTTGCTTACTAGCCCTGGTGCTCCTGTTAATATGAAATGCCAGGTGTTAAAGAATCTGACCAACTATCTGTTGGAAGAAGAAGCACAGATGATTCAGAAAGATGCAGAATGGAGCAAAGTTTCTAAGTCAGAAGACCTTAAAGAAATGGGAGACATAACATCAGGCATGGCAAGCACTGTTATACAGATCTATTTGAAGCAAGTTCTGGAATCAGTTCTTAATATCCAACCTTCTGTGCGTAAAGCTGCTCTTCATGTAGTGCAACTGATTCTAGGCCAAGGATTAGTTCATCCTGTCCAAGTAGTTCCCTATTTGATTTGTATGGGTGCAGATAATGAACAAGTGATCAGAACCAAAGCAGACCAACTTCTTCAAGAAATAGAGAAGAAATATCCTGGGTTTGTTCAGATGAAGGCTTTGGCTGGTGTAAGACTTTCATACAAAATGCTTCTTTTACTTATGGAAGATTCTAAAGAACTTATTCGTGGGTTTCGTATGGGTGAGACTCCAGTGAGTCGGAATGGATTTTTATACTCAGTTATTCGTAGTACTCGTCAAAATCGTCGGGCATTTGTAATGTCTTTATTGAAGCTTTTTGATGAACAAGCTAAAACACCTCTATCTGAACTGTTGTACGTGGCAGATAATATTGTGTATTTTCCATATCAAACACAAGATGAACCGTTATTTGTCATCCACCACATTGATGTAATGCTTTCTGTCTCTGGTTCTAATTTGTTGCAGACGTTCCGAGAACATCTTCTGCCTGGTAAGAATCCAGCCGTGATTTCAGAAGATGGAGAAACTTGTTTTGATGATGACGAAGATGATGATGACTTTGAATCATTGTATAAACGTCTTCCAGAAGATACTACTATTTTACAAGAGTGCATGACAGCATCTCAAGGGTGTCTATTACTTCTCTTAATCAAGCAAACCCTCAAAGACATGTATGGTTTTACCGACAATAAGATTCAACAGTACTCGCCTAACGAGTCAGCGAAGGTGTATGAGAAATCTATGAACCGAAAGACAGCTGTGAGATTCAAACCTGTCTCTGTCATTGATTTTATTAAATCTGGTAAGCAAGAAGGACAACTAAATGATAAAGGCAGAAAAAAATTAGTAGAACAATATTTAGACTTTAAAAAACTTATGCTTACTATTGACCCCAGTGATGAAGATGATGAAATATCAATAGGTTCTCGACCATTGGCGCCACAAACCACAACTGCTTCTGGCAGTACCGATGCTAAAAGTTTGGTTGTGACAGAAGAAGGATTGGCAGTTTCTTCTAGTGAACAAACAAGAAATGGTTCTTTGACGCCAAAAAGTAGACCATCTTTAACTAATAATCGTTCACGGCATAAGGCAAAGACAATTGTAAAGAAAGAAAAGAAGAAAAAACACAAAAGGAAACGAAAGAGAATTATTGAATCAGATGAATCGGACGATGATTCAGGAAGTGACCCTGACTACTGTGAGTGAGTTTAATTAATAGGGTTTAAAACTGTTGGTGTCGAGAACTCTTATCAATGTTGAGAATAGACTGTGAACATGAGAAAAACATTGACTGTAAGTATAATAAGGGTGAGGGTTGTGTGACTCAGAACATTTTTAATTATGAAGTGTTATGAAAATAGACTGGTGAGATCTGGGTTATCCCTGCCATTGTAAAAACAGTAGTTTTGGTATAAAGCTACATTAAGTATATGTTTTTTGTTTTTTTTAATCTTACCTTATTAGAAGTGTAACAAAGGAAGTGGAAAGGATTACCACTGAAGTAACTTATTTATTGATGACCTCATATGTAATAGAGTATTTGGGGTCAATATCTATAAGTGGTGTGTAATGCCTTTCTTGGTGAACACTTGTGTTGTGGGTTTCATGTCAAATATGCAGTCCATCAAATGCCTTCATCATTCATGTGTGTTCTATACATAGTGCACATTTTGATGGAATGTACAAAACTGATTTGCACAAAACTTGTTATTGTCATATTGTCCACTCTGAATTGTCATTATCATTGTTAATTCATATTGTCCACTCTGAATTGTCATTATCATTGTTAATTCATATTGTCCACTCTGAAAGAAAGGTGTTAGCATCTCTTAATGATTTTGATTGAGTGTGTGTGTGTGCGTGTGTGAGAGAGACCAAATGACTGGGCAGCATACTGTTTTTTCATACATCGAACCTGTTCATTAGCGCTGTGTCACCATGTAATCAAAGATTTATTTTGAAAATTTTCTGGGTTTGAATATAGTATTTTTTCCAGAATTTTCTCACCAATTATCTGTTGCATATGAACGTGATTAGGAAAGGTTTGGCATCCAAAAATAGCATTCATTGAAAAGTTGAATAGTCTTAAAGAATGGGAACCAGAGATTCTAAAAATTGTTCATAATATTAAGGTGCAAAAAAAAAACAATTTTTTATTATAACACTCAGCTTTTTGGATGCATTTGAAACTGAAATTATCCCTGGATATTAATAAACTGTACAGACACACAGAAGTTGGGGCAGGGTCCTTATTCCATTTTGTTTACCATAGTTTTCATTTTTGTTACTGTATTGTTTCAGCATTTGTGTACATGTATTTTCATGTTTTGACATGAAGGTCAATATATTTGGTATTTCAACACGAGTAACCAGGTGTCGCCTTTCTTTAATAAGCAGAAAAAAAATTTACATGTGGAATTTTTAAACCAAAATTTCATAAAAAGAACTGTGTACAAATAAGATGGTCACTAGCTAGTTAACTTGTCTCTAACAATAACTTGTGTTTTTGGACCAATGCCTTCTGCAAACTTATTTTCACTGTTTTGTTGGGTTTTTCTGTTGTTAGTGTTGTACATTCATGCCCATCATTGTTTTACTTTATATATAAATACTGATTCTAATAATAATGAACGAACAAAGAAAGTGCTTTGTTTGTGTTAAGCTTGCAAGAAGATTTTCAGTAATAGGTTGATAAAGGAATGACCACGTTCATATGATCTTCACATTAAAACAATTCCTTTGGACAATATGAGTGATCTACATTATGGACTAGAATCATTGTACATGTATAATTTGTTTAATAACATCTTAAATGATAAATCCGTAATAAAGATGTATATTTTTGCATTTAAAAAGTGCACCAACATTCCTCACACGAATTTATTATTCAGATGACGAAGCACGTGATTCAAATACCAGTTTTAAGTCCAACTTCTAACTCAAATACAAGCTGATTTTTTATATTTTGATGTTCTCTCTTCTGTAGATTTTACTTTTATATGTTTTTATTCTCTGCTACTTATCACTTTGATCACAGTTTAGGGTTTTCCATGGAAAGACTAATGATTATTAAGGAGGATTGAATTCAGATTTTTCCATTGCTTTTGTGGGTGGAAATTACCCTCTGAATTCAACACTGTTATTAAAACTGATCAAAAATAGGTTAATGTAAGCTCTAAACATCTTTAAAGCAAAGCTAATTTTGAAATTTTTAAAATATCAAGAAAAGCGTCATTTTGTAACTGTGAATTTATATTGAACACTGGAACAGGGTGTTATGTAGATATGTGTAGTCTGTGGGGAGACAAGACTTTTTTTTAATTACTCTTTATAGTTTTATAAATTATGCTAGTAAATAAATACATGTATATATACACACACACACTAAAAATTGAAGATGTACTTTATGGTGTGTAAACTTTTTTTTTATTAGAGGTTTGCCTTTGAAATTTTCTAAACATTATGTAAAAAGCAATGAATAATAACAAACATTAAAATATGCCACATGAATAATATACATTTACAATAAATCTTGGATTAAACTAATAAAAACATTCAAATCTGGATTCAATTAAATGCTGCAGGTCAATGAACAATAATTGTTTTTTTGTAATCGACAGAATTAATTTAAAAATAAAAAGTTCACACCAAGCAAAGTTTGTTAAAACTAGTAGAAAGACAGGATCCATAAAGTTGTTCTGGAGCTCTTAACTTTGTTATGTTGCTGAAACTGGATATTAAAATGTCTCATATAATCAATACTATAATTCCAATACATGCATGATGGCGATTTGTTTGGTTTAGATGTGTGGTACTGTACAGAAATTCTTTATCATAAAGCTTTTGAATATCGTGACACACTGTCACAATTAATATCTATTATTCTAAAAACATAGACTGACGTTATGTGTGTTTCATTGGATTGCACGTTGTAGTGAGGAAGGTAAATCAACAGAAACAGCACACGTGTTTAGGTGTTGTACATATGTGCTAAACAGTGCAATGCAAATTTAAATATATATGTGGAAAAGAATGTATGTACTGAAGAGTTTCAAGTAATTGATGAGTGAAAATGACTAAAATTTAGTGAAATTTAAGTGTAATTTCTGCCATAAGATGGCAGCACAAAAACTTCAATGAATCCTATTTTGTGACAGGCTGAGGAGTGAGCTGCTTTACTAAGTAAAAGTGAAACTTACGAGGTTCCTGCAGAATTTGACATCATTTATACCTCTGTTATTACTAACTTTTTATAACGTGTAATAAACAAAATTTAATATATTGTTTTTATCGTGTTACGTATAATGAGGTTTCACCAACTGATTACTTTTGTTGATAGCACTATTTTCCGTTATAATCCCAATATATCCCCATGTCGTTCAAGTAGTCTAAAAGATTTATCTTAGTTCCATATCCGTAATGACGAGAATACCTACTTATAGAGAAATATGTATATACGGCTTGTATGGGTAGAGAAAACTATGTAGAGGAGCAAACAACGTTTAAACCCTCTTCAATCATCGTCAGGTTCAACAAAGAAAAAAAATGTAACTGATCTATAGCTGACAACATGTTTGAAGGTGGTTGTGTCATTGAGTACAGAAATGTAGAGGGCGTGCTTAGATGTTTGGTTATATATTAATATAGGTATAAAGGTGTTCCTTTGTATTTGTTTATTTTGGGCTTGAGTTGTATAAGTAAGGCTTCTTTAATTTTGTGTTTGTTTATTTAGTGTGTGGGTGATTTCTATGGTTATGTTTATTTGATTTGTAGTGTTCGAAAATGTGTTAATGTGACTTTTTGTGTTTGAATTTGGTTTCCATTTTTCTACTAGTTTCTCCAATATACTACTGCTTACCATATATTCCCGACATTAGCAGAAAAATAACCAACATTTGGCAAAAACTAGTAACAAAATATGACATTCTAGTTAATAACAAATGTATTCAAAAACCAGGCACAAAACTGAGGTCTATACTATGTAAAAACTACAATGACAAACACCACACCAACATTATTCATAAAATACAATGTGATAACTGCCATGACTTCTATATTGGAGAGACAAGTAGAAAAATGGAAACCAGATTAAAAAAATCGTTGTTCTCTCCTCTACATAGAGTTTATCTACACCAGCCATTTTTACATATATACTTAGTTCCATATCATGCAAAATAATATGTATATTAAACATTAGTTTCAGCATGAAAAGCTGAACTATTATTCGAAACCAACAGGCCTAAAGTTTGAAATAAACCTCATTAGACTGCGGGTGTTTTTTCATATTCCACTTAATTTGTGTATTTCTGGTTCAGGACCAGAAGTGTATAAGAATGTCTTTTAATGTGTGTGTCCAAGTGACCTTTTAATTAGTACTAAAAGTCATAGTTGGGCTGAACAATGAGAGGCAGATATTTCTCGGGGAGGGGATAAACAAACCAATTGTCTATGCAGTATTATAATACTTTAACAAAAATTACGGTATAAATAACGATTGACAATGGATGTCTGAACTACCGAGTTTTTCCTCTTCTGTCTTCTGGGACAGCGGTAAGTCTACGTATTCACAATGCTAAAATCAGGGGTTGCTGAAATGTTAACAGGCTGGATTCCTCCAGTATTGATAAGGTAGTAACTGATTTCAGGACATCCTCACTTTAGGCATCGCTAGGGGCTTCTGCTACCAATGAGGGCTACTTATCCTGTGGCGATTGCAAGACTGGTGTAGCAAACTCCCTCATTTCCATTGCATCTTTATCCATGAGATTGGCCATAATAAATATTTGGTTCAGCAACATAAAAAGTCCTAAAGGTATTTTATCCCTTCATAGTTGGGCTCAGCAAATAGCCCGATGTAGTTTTGCTATAAGAAAACACAGCCACAGTTGGAGCCCATAATTATATTAGGAGAATGGCATTTGGAACAAAAGAAAACCACTCTTAGTCGAGTAGAGAGATAGAGCATAGCAAAAACCTGACACTAAATACTGAAAATTCAAATACAGGACCTGATTAATTTAATTGCTCTTAAGTCCAGCCATTCTAGAAAGTTATGTGATTAAAATTCTTTAAAACATAGTATAGGTCTTCATTCGTTGCTTCTTTGAACACAGAGAATGAAATATGTTTTATCTCACTCACAGAGACCTGTGTTAATGATCAAAGCCTCTTCCCTGTGACTCTGGTATACGCTTGTTTAATTACAATCATTGTTACAAATTGTAGACATACAGAGAAATTATAATGCCTCGAAGAGTAATTTGTTCCTGGTACAGGGTGATGAGCTGTCCTGAACCACTCATCATACAGTTCTTTGTAACTTCACATTGTTTGAAACTCACCATTGTTTACCTCTGGTTACCTGTTTCTCACATGGAAAAAACAGTTCTGACTGGTGTAGAGCATCCATCAGTGGCAATACCAGCTCTTCTTGATTGGTTTTAAAAGATCTTGATCAGAATTCCAACTGTGGTACTCTGGCAATAGCCTGTTAATCTTGTGAAGGTCTCGGACATGCCACATAACAATTCAGCTCAGTTTCTTTTGCTTCTCTTGTGCCAGTTTTGAACTTTAGAGACGATGTTTGAACTACCACTCTGAGTGTACCAGATATTGATTATTCATTTTGAGTTTGCAGCTATAAGTTGGCTGAAGTCAAGGGACCCTCACAGAATTAGCACACTGTACTGTACACGTCAGTGAAAGAAATGTTTTTCATGCCACAGTAGGTTATATTTATGCTGTATGAGAACAATCACGTGGAAATCGCAGCAGTACCCATATGAATAAAATGGATGATACCTGCTAGGAAACAATAAAGATGATTAGAAGGAAAACAATTCAATTGTTTTCTGTAAACCATGTGTGTAGGAAAATAGAATAGAATCAAAATAAATTAAAAAATTGAAATTTCCTATGCTATTAAAAGAAGGAAGAAAACATATTATAACTACATAGTACACTAATCTCATTTAGTATTTCATTTTTGAAGAATAACTTTTGCTTTCTCTCTTTCGCAATGAATAAAATTGTGAACACAATTTTCGTCAAATGTTACTACAGGGGCTGCTTCCTGTTTCCCCGACTGGTATAGCGGTAAGTCTACGGACTTCCAACGTTAAAATCAGGGATTCGACTCCCTCGGTGGGCTCAGCAGATGTGGCTATATTATAAGTAAGCAGACTGCTACGTCTTCGCCCCCCAGTGGCTCATCGGTATGTCTGCGGACTTACACGCTAAAATCCGGGTTTCGATACCCGTGGTGGGCAGAGCATAGATAGCCCATTGTGTAGCTTTGTGCTTAATTCAAAACAACACAAACAGCTACGTGTTCAAATAAGCTTTTAAAGGTTGAGGATTTCAGTCAATTTTTTTTTACTGAGGCTAAATGACATATTTCTACTTAGGTTTTTTTCGTATTACTTTATAAAATGAATGTGGATATAACAAATTAATTAATTTAGTTAGTTTACCCTGAATAAACAATGACTCATTAGGTAATACACTAAAAGTCAAAATACGTTTTGGTTTAAATTCTGCAGTGTCGTCCAAACAGTAAAATTAGAAGTTATTGTGAAACAGTATCATTTATTTAGTATTATCGATATCTCTATTTGAATTCATGTAATTTTTAACTCTTTTAACAGTTGCTGTTTTATTTTATATATATTCTGCAATCTAATGTCACCTCAAGGTGAGCATTGAATTAGTAATCGTCAAAGGGCGCGTAGTTTTGATTTATTTTTAAGATTTTTGTTATTTAATAAATCAGTTAGAATGATTTATGTTATGAAATTAAATGCCAAAAATTGAAGAAACATTGGAAAAGATGTTTAATTTCCAAGATAAAGTCTGAAAATCACACTAAGCTAAAATATGTTCCCCTCCACATTCCAAAAAGTTTAAGTTAGTGTTTTGTAAAAATATTGTTTCAGAAAACTGTACCAGAGACATTAGTAAGAATGTAATGAGACGTATCTACGGTTTAACATGATTTTTATTAGTAGTACAATTATGAGCAAGTCATGTTGATAATAATAAGGATTTCTTTGATAGAATTACTTTTGTTGTAAAAGGTTAATGTTATGGCTGTGTAAGTTTGTGTTTTGAAGACTTGTAATACTAAAATTCGAGATTCAAACTCTACAGTAAGTAGAGTTCAATAAGCCTGTTATGAGTCTTTAAACTTAAAACAAAAATGCATTTAAAAAATTAGAAATCCTTCGCACTTAGAGAAATTATGTTGTTTTTTGTTTATTAAATGTTTCATTTCTTTATATTTTCTGTCTATAAATCTTCGGTTAAACTCAAGCTATATTTTCCCGTTTTTATTCTTAATAATTTTAATGTTTTTCATGGGAGAACATTTGAGGTTTTGACTCTATATTCTGATTGTTAAAAGAATTGTTTCTGAGGTTACATTATGAACTAGCATTTCATAATCTTTTAGTACTTTTGTTGTTGTTTTGAATCAAGCACAGAGCTACACAATGAGCTATCTGTGCTCTGCCCACCACGGGTATCGAAACCCGGATTTTAACGTGTAAGTCCGCAGACATACCGCTGAGCCACTGGGGTTGTACTTTTGTACTAATAAACATGTTATATTTTATGAAGTTAAATTAAACGGATCGGGTATGCTTTCTCATAGAAAAATCTACATTGGGCTATCTGCGGAGACCACTGTGGGAATCGAACCCCAGATTCTAAATTTGAAGACTTACCACTGTACCAGCGAGGGACTAAACAGACCCTACTAACATTAATCAGAAGTCGTACTCCTTGGGAACAATGCTAACTTATTTTACCAGTTTGTTTCTATAGTTATTTTGTTGTGAGAGGGCAGTAAAACCTGATGTTTGTGATAGAAATGAGTGTAGAAAATCGCAGTATGTGTTATTTGGTATCCCGCATTAATAACATCCGGAACATTGTTTATTTGAAAATAGGCACAACAAATTATCAAAAAATAATAATTCTTGAATATCTAGAGAAATTGATCAGGGTTATGTTGAGAATAATTTCATTATTTGTACCGTGACCCTACCTTTCAGAAACAGATTTGTGTAAGTCGTATTTAAAATGTTTATTGTTATCACAATTGTATCGATGTCTTCTGTTATCAGGAATAAACGAAAATTGTTACTTAATTTAATTAGGAAAATATATGCTGCTACGAAACTGCTGTTAAAAATAAACCCAAATAAGAGCATTAGAGCTGTTTATAAAATAACACTTTTGACATGAAATAAATTAAAAATGAGACCAAGAAATTATATTTTATATTAACCAGGATTATGTGAAAACCGAGCCCAGGTACTGACTGGGTGTGCGGTTAATGGTCATGTGTTTTTATAATATTATTATATATTACCTACTTGTGGTCAGGATTGAATGATTAGTATATTTGTAAGGTTCAAAAGGAATTAATAGTGATCATGTAAATATGTTGGTGGAGATATCAGTGCATGTTAAACATCATGAAATCATGAGAGATCTTAATGTAGGAATTGAAAAAAAAACACGCCACGTTATATTTAGATTGGATTTCAAGTAAAAAATATACATTATGGTTCTTTTACCATAACAATACTCTATTGAGACATGAAAAATGTTCATACTAACACCATTAGAGGTTGTTATTAATGGAAAGATGTGTCAATCTTTAAACCTCTACCTTTATAGATTATGTTATTAATGGAAAGATGTGTCAACCCTTAAACCTTTACCTTTATAGATTATGTTATTAAATGGAAAGATGTATCAACCCTTAAACCTTTACCTTTATAGATTATGTTATTAAATGGAAAGATGTATCAACCCTTAAACCTCTATCTTTATAGATTATGTTATGTAATGGAAAGATGTATCAATCTTTAAACCTTTAACTTAATAGATTATGTTATTTAATGGAAAGATGTGTCAACCCTTAAACCTTTACCTTTGTAGATTATGTTATTTAATGGAAAAATGTGTCAATCTTAAAACCTTTATCTTTATAGATTATGTTATTTAATAGAAAGATATTTCTAGGAGTGCATATCTCACTATAGTGGACCATTCCACATGTATCTAGATATTGACGTCATGATACCACACATATCTTGATACAGAAGTTTCATCATAAGTTTGTTACGAAGTTTGATGGTCTTATCTATAACTTATTATCAACATTGTCTTATTTAAGTACTTCACACATTACAGAGGTTTTTCAAATTCTCAGGCAGCTGACAAGAGAAGTTAATATCTGTTGTTATGTTACTTTGCATGTGATGTTTTTTTATAAATTAAAACAAACATGTTGCATTCAATGCTCATCTTCTTTTGGTGAATCATTAATTTGTAGCAAAAATACTTCGATAGAAACTCCGATTTTACCAAATTTCGTGAAAATAAAATGTTGGTGTATTGATACAATAATATGTTTGTATCGTCACACTTTTTAAAAAATAGTACAGTCTATATTAGGTCTGTAGTGATGAAACAACGCCAAAGACAAGACAGTAGGTAAATTTCAGTTGGTTTGATATCCCTGTTGATACTGAATAATCTTGGAGTAGTTTTTATCTTGCTGTATGTTGGTTACTTTGTTATTTTATACTTAAGTAACTGATTTTTTTTTAACTTAATGGCTGAGAACTTCAGTAATTACAACAGTACTTGAGTTAAAGCGCTACTCATAAAGTTATATATATATATATATATATAGAGAGAGAGAGAGAGAGAATGAGTCACGTGACAACATTGGGAAGTCGCCATGTCCAAATATCACTGACGATAACTTACACAACGTCCGAGAGCTGCGCGTGTTTCAATTGTACAAGTAAGCGTAAAAAGGCTTAAGGAATCTCCTTCCATTTATGAACGTTTCTTTCAAAATGAAGGCTTTGAAGCTCGAACAATTGTTTGTTTGTTTTGGGAATTCGCACAAAGCTACTCGAGGGCTATCTGTGCTAGCCGTCCCTAATTTTGCAGTGTAAGACTAGAGGGAAGGCAGCTAGTCATCACCACCCACCGCCAACTCTTGGGCTACTCTTTTACCAACGAATAGTGGGATTGACCGTCACATTATACACCCCCACGGCTGGGAGGGCGAGCATGTTTACCGCGACCCTCGGATTACGAGTGCACGCCTTAAAGCGCTCGGCCATGCCAGGCCGTCGAACAATTGCAAACTGTCCTTTACTTTACGTCTGTCAAGGGCCAAACTGTATGGTAATGTACTAATTTCTACTAGACCTACTAGGCTGCCCCCAGTGGCTCAGCGGTATGTCTGCGGAATTACACGCTGAAATCCGGGTTTCGATACCCGTGGTGGGCAGAGCACAGATAGCCCTTTGTGTTGCTTTGTGCTTAATTCTAAAACAACAATAAAACAACAACCTACTAGGCTATATACCGTAGCCCTAATGAACGTCAGAATTAAGTTTGACATGGTACTGATTTAAACTGAGGTATTAAATGTACCTGTATTTAGGTATGAATAAGCGATCAAAGAACCAAATCACGAATGGCAGTGATCTCTGGTGAAAATTAGGCCCAAACTAAACACTTTTTTGGTCCCAATGCTGTTTTATTTCTTGTCTAATTTTAAAAGTTTAAAAGAAGATTTTAGATAGACTGACAGATGTTGGAAAAATCAGTTACAGTACGATTTCATTTTTAGGTTCCATTCTGATGAAGCTGTTCGTGAACAATGGTTGAAGAATGAAAATCGTGACGGATTTCAGCCATCCAGACATCACAGGGTGTTTGGTCAAAACTTTCTGACAAAATATTATATGAGAGGCATAAAACTACTTGGACAATACTTTCAATACTTATTAATATTTTTGAAAACTACAATCAATGACTTTATAACGTAAAAATACATAATAATGACTGCCTATGTGTGTTACTGTTTATAGGACATGTATATTTAATTTCGAGTCTGTTTAAAAAATGAGATAACAATTAACTTATTAATATTTTTGAAAACTACAATCAATGACTTTATAACGTAAAAATACATAATAATGACTGCCTATGTGTGTTACTGTTTATAGGACATGTATATTTAATTTCGAGTCTGTTTAAAAAATGAGATAACAATTAACTTCCAGTGGCCTTCTTTGTGAAAACATGCTGCAATCCCCCAAACAATAGTTTTCATTTATTCCCAGGAATGCTCCCAAGAAACTTAAGAGAAGATGACATCTTGAAGTATGAACTGAAACAATGCCTACCATCTTTCTAGGTCATCAAAGACATAAGCAAGTTGTACAATCACAAAGTAGACTACCTCCAAGAAAACGAGCTCTTGATATCAAGGAAACATGCTCAGTACCTGTGAAGAAGAAAAAAACGTCCAGTGTCGAGCATTCATATTGTTAAACTGTTCCAGTGGAAGGTCAGCTTGAAGCAGTTAATAACAAGAGTTTAGTCAATTATATAGTTTTCTCAGGAAATGCTCACTCCTTTCGAAACTCACGAGCTAGCATGTTGGTTATGTGTTGGTGACATTATTTTCGTTTTTGCGGCCATTTTGAAACGTCCATTACGTCACAGTCTCTGATTGGTCAACGTACGAGAGCGTTCTCTCTATACATGTTTATAGCTCTGAAGTGCTACTCTGTAACGCCATCTATTTTTAGACGTTTCCATGGATATTTTCTGGTCATAAAAAAAAAGTTCAAGTTGTAACTTGTGTTTTTTTAAATCTATTTTTAATTTTTCATAATTTGCAGTTATCGAAATAAGTTCTATAATAGTATTAGGATACATTCATATTTCTAGCAAAGTTTTTAATGTATTCATATTCTTGAATAAAACGTAACATTGAAAAACTCACCGAGAAAGGTGTTTTTACCATATTAAGATGCACTTCATTTTAGAACTCCCTTAAGAACGTTTTTTTTTTTGGAGAATGGTACATTGATTAATGTACATGGGAAGTAATGCTTTTTGTAACTGTTGCTTTATTTGGACATTTCATGGACCCTAACGTTTATAAATGAACTTTTCGTTTAACAAAATCGCTCTCTTTGTTTCTATTATTTCGCTGACGAATACGTGTTGTTTATTAATTCGTGTATATTTCACTGTAGCCGTTCCATCAGGATGTCACGTACCGGCGTGTGTTCTACTTATTTCTGATTAGAGAAAGAATATTAAAATCATTGTTATCTTATTTGCCTAGTGTTCTTAGGTTAGGCCCGGCATAGCCAAGTGGTTAAGGCCTTCGACTCGTAATATAAGAGTCGCTGGTTCGCATACCCGTCGCAACAAACATTTGCCCACCGCTAGTACAACGGTATGTCTCCGGATTTACAACGCTAAAATCAGGGGTTCGATTCCCTTCGGTGGGCTGAGCAGATAGCCCCATGTGGCTTTGCTATAAAAAAAACAACACAATCTTAGGTTAATTGAGTTTGAGAAAGAACAACCCTTATCTCAAATTTTAGAATAGTAGGCAAAAGTAAAATAACATAGAAAAAGAGATATCTTGCAATTTGACTCAAAACAAGCACACATTATATTGTTTTTGTTTTGGAATTTTGCGCAAAGCTACACGAGGGCTATCTATGCTAGCTGTTCCTAATTTAGCAGTGTAAGACTAGAGGGAAAGCAGCTAGTCATCACCACTCACAGCCAACTCTTGGGCTTCTCTTTTACTAACGGATAGTGGGATTGACCGTCATATTATAACGTCCCCACGACTAAAAGGGCGAGCATGCTTGGTGCAACGGGAATTCGAACGCCTTAACCCACTTGGCCATGCCGGGCTGTACAAATTCTAATGGTGAATATTCTATAACAATGTTTTCCTAGGAATGTAAGTTATGAAATAAAAACCCACCAAGTAAAACAGAAAGATAGTTCTATTCTTTATGTGTTTGTTCCCGTTCACTTCCCTTGATAGCTTAGGGGTAAGTTTAAGGATTAGACTTAAATTCGGGGTTCGATCCATGTGGTTTTCACAATAGAAACATTCTGTAGTTTTGTGCTTATCAACATAACACAAAACAAACTGTGTGTGTCTGTTCTGTAACATTTTATCGAGTAAGTACAGAAAAAACTTGTTAGTTTTGTACATGTTTCGTTACAATTTCCTGCCTCTAGGGATTGTTGTTGTTACTTTACCCTAAAACTGCTCTTTGGGTTATCTGCACTCTCCATCGCGAGTAATCGAATCCAGAAGTTTAGCATTGTAAACTTCGGGGGGCTATTAGGAGTCGCGCGTGTTTCTTCTGGTGTACCCCTAGATTTGTGCGGAATCGTATTTCTTGCATTGATTTTTAGATTTTCTGTATGAAAAAAACCCGGAATAGAATGTGTGTGTAATTAAACAAACATATCACAATTCGAAGACGAGCATCTGCTGGCGGTAATTCTACGTTGGTGACGTAACAAGCTCTAGCCATTCATATTCATTCTCAATAACCCAAAGGTTCTAGCTCGTAGCCATAGCAACAATGAAGGCAGCGTTTGACAGTTAATCGCGACTACTGCGTTTTCCTCCTAAACGTGCAGTTTTCGCGGGGTGTAGACGCGGCAGTGTGATCCTAGCCACGAGGACAACAAGACTACTGCACCTGGTTGGTCATCTGGGTTGCTAGGTGCGTCAGATAACATTTACTCAGGTAAGTATGTCTTTTTGTTTCCTTTCTTTGCGTTATTAATATGCTAGTTTTACTTAGATTTGGCAGTCCATGCATTTTCAAGAAGGAAAAAAAAAAATTGGAACGTGAACTTAAAAGTGGGAAGTTTACCTGGAACCAGAAAAATCCATACCGCACGTAGATTTATCATAACTCCATTTTAGGTTATTCTAATAATTAAAAGCACAAAGCGATGGAATAATGTGAAACTTTCTATTGCAGTGTTACTTATGTTTTAGCGTTGAAAACAATTATTTCTTGGGTAGATACGATGCTTAATACCAGTATTAAATCTTACATCACCGGCTGCAGGAACTGTTTTCATGGACGAACACGAACTTTTTGTTTGAAATTAATGGGTAACTTTTTATCTACATATATATGTTTTTCAAACTAGATTATTCTATATTTATTTTTTCGTGTTTTTCTCTTACCTTTACGTCAGCGTAATAATTTCTTGTAATTTTAATCTAATTACTTCAAAACATTTAGTTTTAATATAATATGTTTTATAACTTTAGTTTCAATATGATGTATTAAATGCAGTTTCAGTATAATGTACTTTTTAAATTTTGTTACAATATAATGTGTTTTATAACTTTAGTTTTGAGGCGTATTATAATTTATCTTGGACGATTCTCCGATTTATTATGTCCCACATTTTTTGTATTACGACTTCAAATACCAGGAAATTTTGTTTTTGTTTAGAAGTTAATTGAATGTCGATACATATCACATGTATGATGTTTGCCAGTAAGATTGATACACACAGTTTTTTCCTTAAGATAAATATATTTTGATATACAAACAACAGTACAATTTATAACAACGGTTGTTACAAATAATGATTTATACACAAACACTTTATCAAGTATAAACAAAGCTGAATCTTCTATCTGGTCTGAAACTTAACATTTTATCGACAGTTAATTTTATGTTGATATCGGTACAGTTCACTTAACGGATATGCTATTCTCACTTCTCACACGTCAGTTTTTCTGCGGAAATTATGCGATATCTTCATAGACATAAATACTAACATTAGAAGTTAATTCTGAAGTTGAACGGTTTGTAATATTCGAAATCTATAAACGTTCCTGGTCAAATATCTGAAGTTTTCCGATTAATAAGCGTTTATTACAATCACAGTATACTAACTGTAGCAAAACAACAACATTAAACTGTCTCCTTGTGTTGCTTTATAAGCCTGAGAGGAGACTTTTCTAGAAAGCTAAAACAGCAATACTGGTATTTCACACATCGTACGTTGTTGATTCTCACACTCAAGAATCTTCTACAAATTTACAGAACAGGTGGGGCTTTAGCAATACACATTTAAAAATACAAGTTACATGCATTTCTATATTAAACTGAAACAAAAATAAATGATATTAAATCCGTAACAGTTTTAATATAATGTATTTTAAAACTTTAATTTTAAATTAATGCCTTATAACTTTAATTTTAATTAATGTCTTATAACTTTAATTTTAATTAATGTCTTTTATAAATATTTGCAACGGAACTGTACTTAAAATTAATGTTTATTGTTTTGTTTTCCTAAAACCTATCTGAGTATCATATGATTAATGTAAGCTCTCTAGTATACAGAATATAAAGAAACTCACGAAATTCATAATTTATATTTAAAAACGAGCTCTGTTTGACAATAAACATATTTATTTCTACTTGCTTCTCATCATCCAAAGCTTCTAAACAAAATCCATTGACAAAAAATACTTATAATAGGTGTTGTGTTTTTAGCTGATGGTAGTATGAACAATTTATTTTTGAGAATAAATGTTTAAGAATTACATGAATCATCAGTTTCGAGTTTATTCTTGCTTGTAGCTACCTGAACTCTGTGCACCACGAGAAACTGGACCACAATTTTTTAGTGCTATAAGTCGCAAATTTATCGCTTACCTATAAGTTGACTCTTTTTATTGAAACGACAGACGAGTTAACTTGACTGTTTCAAGGAAATAAAATACCACAAGTTAGCATGTTAGAAGAGATAGCAGTAGCTTCTAACTGATCCCCAGTACAGTTCTGATATTGTAACAGACAGACTAAAATGATAAGTTGTCGTGGCTAAACCAAGGATTCTCAGTTTGTGATAGGTAGAGCTACTATCGGTTTTACACAAGATATGTAGTAAGCACTATCTGAGCTTTCTCTGTACATTGGTATAATGCTTTGAGACTCAACCTTTACCTGCATACACTTGTCAGTATTTTCCTCCTTTCAAACTGACAAAAACAGTACCACATATTCTTCCATCGTGTCAGAAAAAATAACAACCGTATCCTTCCATTTCATGTAAGTTTTAAAATATGAATTTTTGTTACCAGACTTTTATATTTTTTGTTTGTAAATTTAATAAATTTAACAAAAGGTGGTGCATGAACCTGAGAACCACTGCTTTAAGTAATTCATAATATCATTATAATATTGTTCCAGACAATTCTATAGGAGTTAGCTACAGCATTCCTAGTATCATTCTGATATTATTCCATTAAGTTGTGTCAGCATTTTCATCACAATTTTTAATGTGCTTTAAAAATCTTTATGATCCAAGATTTTTAACTAAATTAATATGAAACATTTTGGATTAAAGTTGCTGGCTGGAAAATTTTCTTCCATGTATCTCTGTTCAATAAAACAAGCCCCTCACTAGTATAGCGGTATGTCTACGGATTTACAACGCTAAAATCAGGGGTTCGATTCCCCTCGGTAGGCTCACCGGAAAGCCCGATGTGGCTTTGGTACAAAAAGACACTCCACTTACTTGTATTCCTGGTGGCACAGCGACATGTCTGCTGACCTACAACGCTAATATGAAGGTTTCGAAAACCGTGATGGGCAAAGTACCGATAGCCCATTGTGTAACTTTGTGCTTAATTACAAACAAGTAAACATAAACCAGTGTCACTCGAAAGCTACAAGAGCTAGTCGTATCATATAAAGCATTCACAGTAACGTTCTGATAAGACTGTTTCGGGCACTCGAAGGTTAAAGAATTAACTTTTCGAAAGCGCTCGGGTTATAAAGTATTCATTCCATCTCTATAATCCTTGAACTTTAATGTGTTTTTTAACATCACGATAGTGTTTATAGGTACTAAGCGAACCATAATGATTTTTTAAAATCATTTACGAGATATTACTATTCTAAATCATTTACTGAGAAATGCTATTTTATAAACATATTTAATATTTCAGTTTAATGTTTTGTCTGCTAGAAGGCGCTAATCATGATTATGATGCAATACATATAGAAAGTTCATGAAACTTAAGGCCACTTTAAAATCAAGTAATTTCGGACAGTGTTAAAAAATGGGAACAATGTAAAAACGAGACCCAGTGAAGCAATTAGTAAATAATCAGTTAACGACTAACTAGTTAATAATTAGTGACTAGTAAATGAATGATTGAGTTCGTTCATTGTCGGCACCAGTGACTGAAATTCTATAAATACGTTTTTGTATTTGTGAGTTAGAAATAACATTAATTTTGAAATATCTACTGAAACGTTGTGTGTGATCATAGGCGTACAACCTATGTCAAAGAGAACGTAGCCTGTAACGAATGTTATTGAAGAAATGAATTAGTTTGTTATCGTTATGTGAACTGGACTCAAGACTATTTTTATCAAATAATATAAAAGAACCCGTGCAACAATGGAACACGTAATAACAATATAACTTGAAGATTTGATTATATTGAGCATTCTTCATCTATGATAGACCTGGCATGGCAAGGTGGATTGGTTGGTTGGTTTGGTGTTTTATGGCGAAAAGCAACTAGGCTATCTGCGCCTGGTAAGATGGAGAGAGGGCACTCGACTCGCATTTTGAGGGGCACGGCTTCGAATTCCCGTTATACCAAACATGCTCGCCCTACCAGCTGTTGGAGCGTTATAATGTAATGGTCAATCCCACTATTCGTTGGTAAAAGAGTAGCCCAAGAGTTGGCAGTGGGTGGTAATGACTAGCTGCCTGTCTCCCGCTGGAATCAGGGGTTTAATTCCATTCGGTGGGCACAGCAGATAGCCTGATATGGCTTGCTATAAGAAAACACACACAGAGTAGCTGCCTTCCCCTCTAGCATTAGACTGCAAAATGTAAGGATGGCTAACATAGATAACCTTCATGTAGCTTTGCGTGAAACTCAAAACAAATAAACGAACAAACTGTATCTATAGCAGAGCAAAGTTAATGATGAAGCCTGAAAATATTCAATATGACAAAATCCTTTATAATTACTCGTTTCGCGTTTGATAAACTGAATTATTTGTTTTTAAGCACGGGAGACTGAATAGAATTCATATTTTATTTGTGATTTAATGGGTTAATGCAACACATTAGAACGCTCAGTTTCACTAAGTAGCCGCTGGAATTGTTTTCGCTGGCTGCCTTGTCAGTGAACGCAAGAAAAATCCACTTCTGAAGTGAACATTTTTTGATAGTTATCATCTCTATAGAAAGTGTTAAGAAGGGTATATTACATTAAATACAATTTATTCAATATATTACAATAAAATCATCCATGTGTATAATACCAACATGCGTTTTTTGTGTTCTGTTTCTGTCTTCATATTATCTCTTCCAATAAGTTAACGGAAGAAGTTCCTGTTTCTGTGTTTTGTTTTTAAAATTCCCTCAGAGAAAGAATCATTTGTGTTTCTCAGATTGAACATTTAGTACACATGAATACTAACGGATCAGGGTTGGTATGAAATAACAAAAAAATTGACACTTTATCTGTGCTGTACTTTTAAAAATGGCCCTGCATGGCCAGGTGGTTAAGGCACTCGACTCGTAATCAGAGAGTCGCGAGATCGAATATCCGTTGCACCAAGCATGCTTGCCTTTTCAGCCGTGGGGGCGTTATAATGTTACAATTAATCCCACTATTCGTTGGTAAAAGAGTAGCTCAAGAGTTGGCGGTGATGACTACCTGCCTTCCCTTACGCTGCTAAATTAGGGACGGCTATCGCAGATAGCCCTAGTATAGCTTTGCGCGAAATTCAAGCCAAACAAACTCTCAAAAATAGACATTCCGATTTTTTTTCTACGATTAACCTTTCAGGAGATACAGAATGCAACGGATATTTGGCTATTCCACACATAGATTGTAGATAGATATCCTCAGTTATGTCGTGCTCTAATGACACTGTGTATATCTGTTGGAACACTATGCCACGTGTGTATTCTACTAATCTCATTTGCTTCTGTCTGTTTTACTTTTGTTATGACTTCTAACGAGTTAAGATGTTTATATGTTATGTTATATTCAAAAAAACGTATCTGTTCTACCGGCTTTATCAGAAGTATGAAATATTAGACAGCTGATGTTGTTTTGAATTAACCACAAGGCAACACAATGGGCTATCTGTGTTCTGTCCACCACGTGTATCGAAACCCGGATTTTAGTGTTGTAAGTCCGCAGACGTACTGCTGAGGCACAGGGGGTATAGACAGTTGATAAATCACATAAAAATATGTGAAATCGTAACGTTTTGTAATCTGTACATTAGTAAAGAAATGTACTCGAATCGAATTCTAGTTGTTACAAAACAAAGAACATTCATTTTAACTGTTTGGAGTTAGAACATCCAACGTAGACTTCGGTAATCGTTTTCTTATCCATTTTCTGACAGGTTATTTCTCTTGAAAGTTTTATGATATGTTCTTCTTTGTCTTTATTTTTTCTTGTGGTCTTTGTTTTCGCTACCATTAAAGGCCTGTACTGGTATGCCATCTAATAACTGGCACTTTCCAGATAGTTGTTGATCCAAAATATAGCCAGACTTAAGCTTACACCATGACGTTAAGATTCACTTTCGTGTATTTACTAAACATATATTTTTCAGATTACGCCCTGATCGATACTGAAATGTTTTGTTGCTTTCACCTTAGGCCTGTATTGTTTGTTTGTTTTACAATATTCACGCAAAGCTACAGTTATGGCTATACGCGCTTAGCTATCCCAAATCTTGAACTGATAGACCAGTAGCTACAACCAAGAGTGCTCACACTTAACTCTTCAGCTACTCTTGACTCTTGTGTTTATTTGTTTTTTGGAATTTCGCGCAAAGCTAAGGAGGGCTATTTGCGCTAGTCGTCCCTAATTTAGCAGTGTATGACTAAATGGAAAGCAGCTAGTCATATTCATTATCATATTCATAGTCATTATCATGCTTCCACAGCTGAAAGGGCGAGCATGTTTGGTATGATAGATGATAGGGATTCGAACCCGCGGCCCTCAGATTACAAGACGAGCGCCCAAACCATCTGGTCATGTTAAGCCTACTCTTGTGTGACAAAGCTATGGAATTTTATACTCTTACTCAGATAAATACTATGATTCACAGCCTGGGTACCCTAACAAATAAAGTCCCGCCTATCTTTAAATGTTATTTAAATTTAAGTTTTGAAAAGTGTTTTTGTTCATATATTAGTAGTGAATTGTTTACAATTTGCGTTTTTCTTTTTAGTAGTCAACAGCCAAGCTAAAATAAAAATATCAGATAATTCTCTCTCATCTAAATATTTAAAATAATATGTACACTTTGCAAAGCTGTTCATGTCATGTTAAAATATTTTTCATAACGAAGTAACTAATATTTGTTGTCGTAGTTTACTATTTACATTTTGTAAGAACCTTCCCCTCTGTTGCTTTAAAATATTAGTAATTTTTTTGGATTTTAATACTGAACGAGTCGAATATCTATTCTGCCTCATTAGATAGACTTAATTAAATATTAATCACAACTAAGAAACGCAAACATGCACATAAAACGTTTCTGACAATATTAGGTCAAAACAAAAGCTGTCGCACATAAAACGCAGACAAGAGAAATTAGTTCTGGCCTATTTTACCTGGTAGTCCATTATAGTAACATGTTTTATTTTTATTTACTTGTTTGCTGTTCTGTTTCAGTAGAAGCAATTATCGGAGGCCCCTAGTGGCTCAGCAGCAAGTCTGAAGGCGCATAACACCTCGAACCAGGTTTTGTTACTCATGATATGTGCAACATAAATATGCCATTGTATAGATTTATTTAACAACAACAAATAAACAAAAAAATCTTGTTTAACATCGTCTACATAAACACTCACTTTCGCTTCGTTTGTATCCTTTCGGTTTTCGTATGTGAGAATTCCAGATAAAGGTTAAGCCTAATATACAGTGTACGTTTAAGGATAATACTAAAATATATACAAATAAATCATAATGAAAGTTTAGTGAATTGTATTTTTTAAAACATCCAGAATCCACCTCAATAGAAAAATCTTGAATAACATCCAATTAAATGTAATTACGAATCGAATGATCTTTTAACACAAAACCTTTGTAATATTTCACGACAACTTGTCTAAATATATACTTAGGAAAAGCATAGTCATTAGTAAATTTGTGATGGTCTTTATACCTGCCTGGAATAAGAGAATAAAACTTAGTCTTTTGTTGTTTACCGAAAAAATAAAAATAAGCCTTTCATTATACTGAAAAATAAAACTAAGCCTTTTCTTTCTAATAGTTTGAAAACGTACTTAATGTCACATCAAACATTTTCATGACTACTTTATAACTACAATAAGAAAATAAAAGTTAACCATTGTACTATAATTTTCTGATTGTATACTTTCTTTACGCATAAGAAAGTGAAATCAAGAAGCTAACACATAGGATGCTGATTCAGTCAGGTTGAAGGCCTGGCATGGCCGAGCGCGTGAGGCGTGCGACTCGTAATCCGAGGGTCGCGGGTTCGAGCCCGCGTCGCGCTAAACATGCTCGCCCTCCCAGCCGTGGGGGTGTATAATGTGACGGTCAATCCCACTATTCGTTGGTAAAAGAGTAGCCCAAGAGTGGGCGGTGGGTGGTGATGACTAGCTGCCTTCCCTCTAGTCTTACACTGCTAAATTAGGGACGGCTAGCACAGATAGCCCTCGAGTAGCTTTGTGCGAAATTCCAAAAACAAACAAACAAACAAAAAACAAACAGTCAGGTTGTGGTAATAAGTTTTTCGTGTTTTTTTCCCCAAATATAAATGAATGATCTTTTCCCATGAACATTCATTCACTGACCATATCTGCATGTGTTCACGCATCAAAGATAAAAGTTTTTTACAATGTGTATGGCTTTGTCATTACTTCACATTATTGAGTAACATGCACAATTCAGTCATGATTGTGCGTTATTAAACAATGTAGGTGGTACTGTAATAACTGTGCATTATTAAACAAAAAAATTCAACATAACAAGTAATAATACAGTATAAGTAAAGTTTTTCACGTAAAGTATTAAAAACCAAGTTTGTTGTCCAGAATTTCTTCTCAATAACGTAGCAAAATTTGATTCAGTAGATTTGTAATATATTTATATTACCAACAATCTGAGCTTGCAGAGATCTTGTTTTTATTGAACAATGACAAAATAAAACTGGTTGCTTTTTATTATTAGCATTACAGAATTATAAACGTTTCTACTATCGACAAGTTCCATGATATAAATTCTGTTTTGTGTAGCTATTATTATTTAGTTTATTTTGTGAATGAATATTTTATGACAATTTAATTTTTTTATTATAATAGTTAAAAACAGACGATTATTGGAAATTGTGTGCGTAACTCGTTGGTGCAGAGAATATAACGAGCAGACGATTTAATAATAAGCGTATAAATGGTATGAGATGAGAAAAACAGTAGACCTACAAGTACAATAGTAGAAGAGGTTTATGTCACTTCCAAGGAAAAGTTCGGCACGAAATCAACTGCTATAAAGGTGATAGGTCTGTGATTCAATATATTAGAGTAAGACTAAAAGTAGAAAAGGAACAAAAAAAAATAGTTTATTCCATCAAAGCGTGGTTTTAATGTAATTGAATCAGCCTGAGTACACTTTGACAAAAAGTACAGAGAATATTATGAAGAGAGAAGACCAAACGATTACTGCGGTAACGAGCGCAATAGTGTAAGTAAATTTTTGACAGATTACCAATGCGACAGAAACAGAGAAAGATAGGTCAAATTGTCAAATGAAATTCTAAGACAATCGAATAGACTTTTGATAACAAGAATAGAACTGTATAGCGTTTATTCATAATATGTTTATTATCTGTATAATATAAAGAAGTTGTAATACATAGTTACTTCACTAGTTCCGAATATATATGTATATTATTTTGAAAAAGTGAGTGTTCGCTTATGTTTTCGAATTTTATCGCCAAGAAGTCACAGATATAGAAAAATCCTAAACCAAAAACACAGTACATATTTATACTATAAAGAAGTATAAGTAAAAACATTTAACTGACAATTGGCGAACGTAAGCCAACCTTAACATCTGAAAATTAGGTTTAAAACTTCCACTATCTAAAGGATTTTGCTACGGCGATCATTATTGGTTCAACAAATTCGGGATAATAATAAATACATGTAAAAAATGAACTTTAATCTTAGAAAACTTATCTTACAGATTTGATAATAAGTGAACAATATCAGACAGTATTGATAACTGAACAATGACGGTTAGTTACCAGTAACATAGATAGTATGACTAATGACACAGATATAATGATTTCTGAAAAATGGCAGCTTGATTAAAGATTACTATGTTTTTATTCACAAGTAAGAATAATTTTTGTCACGTCATCGCGACGTAGGTATGAAACCTGTCGTTACACCTCTGTATCCAGGAGATTGGTTTCTTTTTGCAAAATAACACCTGTCTGTAATTAATTTGTAAACTGTGCGGTTATGGTTTACACAGTGAACAAATACTCGCTAATCTGGCTTTAGTTTTCTAAAATCAACTGGAAACACCAAAATTAGCGTTATCAAATACATTTTAGGCTTAATCTTCGAAAATACCCTTTACAGTTTATCATACCGAATATTTTGAGAGGTACATAATAAAGGATTTTAGTTGAATTTCCGTACAACGTTATAAATGTCCTTACTATTTATGAGTAAGGATATGTTAAAAGTGGATTCGAGACGTATTTGTGTTTCCTTACCATATATTTCATACTATCACCATTTTGTTAGGCTATGTCGCAGACGTTGTGGTATCGCAGATAAAACGCCCTGTACTAGCATATAAGTATTGTTAATCATGAAATGAAAATTTTACTCTCTGCTTTTACAAAGATAGCTGCCTGAGAAGTTATAAAAATTGAAACCAGATGTTTAAAATATGCTTGTGCTAGTGCTGTTTCATCTTATTAATAATTTGTAACTTTTTCCGAGTATACATTAGGTTGTAAAACATTCACATGACAATTGAGACCTCGTATATAGGTCTCTAAACGCACACCTGAAAACATTTGAAGACATTTTATACTGACTATCAACTATTTCTCTACAGATTAGATTAAAACAGTAAGAACAATACAACAAAGCAGAACACATAATGATACAATGGTACAATAGAGATTCTTAATACTTGATGACGAGAAATCCACTTCAAATAAAAATATGTCTCAGAGCGGCTGGTATGGGTATTAACATTTTATTGATAAGCAGAAAACAACATTTAGACCTTCCTAGGTCATATTCAGGTTAACCTACTGAGGTACAGTAAAACGATTACTACAATATAAGGTAACAAATTACTCTAACACAGATTACTAGAGTATAGACGACACGTTACTAGAGTACTACAGCACAACACTTGTTATATTTAACTACAGTACTACAGCACAACACTTGTCATAATAAACTACAACACTACAGCACAACACTTGTTATAATAAACTACAGCAGCTGCACAACACTTGTCATAACAAACTACAGCAGGTGCACAACACTTGTTATAATAAACTACAGCAGCTGCACAACACTTGTCATAACAAACTACAGCAGGTGCACAACACTTGTTATAATAAACTACAGCAGCTGTACAACACTTGTTATAATAAACTACAGCAGATGCACAACACTTGTCATAACAAACTACAGCAGCTGCACAACACTTGTTATAATAAACTACAGCAGATGCACAACACGTGTTATAATAAACTACAGCAGATGCACAACACTTGTCATAACAAACTACAGCAGCTGCACAACACTTGTTATAATAAACAACAGCAGCTCCACAACACTTGTCATAACAAACTACAGCAGCTGCACAACACTTGTTATAATAAACTACAGCAGATGCACAACACTTGTTATAATAAACTACAGTTGGTGCACAACACTTGTTATAATAAACTACAGCAGATGCACAACACTTGTTATAATAAACTACAGCAGGCACACAACATTTGTTATTACAAACTACAGTTGGTGCACAACACTTGTTATAATAAACTACAGCAGATGCACAACACTTGTCATAACAAACTACAGCAGCTGCACGACACTTGTTATAATAAACTACAGCAGATGCACAACACTTGTTATAACAAACTACAGCAGCTGCACAACACTTGTTATAATAAACTACAGCAGATGCACAACACTTGTTATAATAAACTACAGCAGGCACACAACACTTGTTATAATAAACTACAGCAGATGCACAACACGTGTTATAATAAACTACAGCAGATGCACAACACTTGTCATAACAAACTACAGCAGCTGCACAACACTTGTTATAATAAACTACAGCAGCTACACAATACTTGTCATAACAAACTACAGCAGCTGCACAACACTTGTTATAACAAACTACAGATGGTGCACAACACTTGTTATAACAAACTACAGATGGTGCACAACACTTGTCATAACAAACTACAGCAGATGCACAACACTTGTTATAATAAACTACAGCAGGCACACAACACTTGTTATTACAAACTACAGTTGGTGCACAACACTTGTTATAATAAACTACAGCAGATGCACAACACTTGTCATAACAAACTACAGCAGCTGCACAACACTTGTTATAATAAACAACAGCAGATCCACAACACTTGTCATAACAAACTACAGCAGCTGCACAACACTTGTTATAATAAACTACAGCAGATGCACAACACTTGTTATAACAAACTACAGCAGCTGCACAACACTTGTTATAATAAACTACAGCAGATTCAAAACACTTGTTATAATAAACTACAGCAGGCACACAACACTTGTTATAATAAACTACAGCAGGTGCACAACACTTGTTATAATAAACTACAGCAGATGCACAACACGTGTTATAATAAACTACAGCAGATGCACAACACTTGTCATAACAAACTACAGCAGGTGCACAACACTTGTTATAATAAACTACAGCAGCTGCACAATACTTGTCATAACAAATTACAGCAGCTGCACAACACTTGTTATAACAAACTACAGATGGTGCACAACACTTGTTATAACAAACTGCAGATGGTGCACAACACTTGTTATAATAAACTACAGCAGCTGCACAACACTTGTTATAATAAACTACAGCAGGTGCACAACACTTGTTATAATAAACTTGATCGGATTATATATGACTGTGTCCTTTAGGAGGGTCATGTACTTATTGATTAATATACCAGAATTTTGTTGCTTTACTTGTGGTATATTGATTTATTGGTTATTGTCTCCTTCTGGTCATGTATATTTATCGTCTGTAGGCCTCAACAAATTATTTAAATCCAGGCTGACGAACAATACGTGATCTAATCTTAACCAATCAAATATCGCATATTCTATGGTAATTATAACAACTAATATATTGTGATACAACATTTTACTAGTGCTATTAAAATAAACCGATTCTTTTTAATGAGCAGTTGTATAAATGAAAAAAGAAATAAACATATAATAAAGATTGCGTCATTCTGGTTTGTTTCTCTACTTTTACCTTGTTTGTTGCAGCCTAGATCTGATGTAAAAGAAACTTCATTTTTTGTGGATCACAAGAACCACAATATGTAGTTTACGTAGCACATGTGTTACATCATACAATTTAGAATGGCAAGTCAGTCCTAACATAAACATTTTCTACAAACGTACGTGTTGAAACATCAAAATGAATGAAACTGGAAATCAAAGATATAAAAAGTTGACATCTTTAAATGTAGAAACAAGTTAGTCTTATTTTCTTTGAGGTTCTTGAAAAGAATGAAAAACTGATAAATTGTGTGAGTATTTTTATGTGACCAGCAATCTTTTGTGTACAAATTGCTTTTTTAACAACTAAACTAGATGACTGTAGATGAAAAGTTGTCCAAATACCTTTCATTAAATGATGTCACATCCAGTTTAATTTAAAACGATGTGACTAAATCATATAGAATTTTCATCTTCCGTAAGACATTCAAAATCGTTTTTAATTTTTCAATTTCAATTTTTTTTATTTTACAAATAAAAATGTGTTTTCTCGTTGCATAAAACTTCCATATTTAATGTATTTATTGTTTATTTTAGCACAAGAAGACTTTTTTACAAACTATCCTTTTTCCATTTGCAAGGTGCGTATGTGCGTATCAAAGCCACATCGGGCTATCTGTTGAGTTTACCGAGGGGAATCGAACCCCAGATTTAGTGGCGTAAATCTGTAGACTTACCACTGTACCAGCGGGGAACCCGTGTGTCACTGAGTAGTCCAGATAGCGTTATGACATACATTGTTCTGAGCCACCAACTACAAGAGGGCAAGCAGGCGGCAAAGAAACAACTTATTTATACATTATTATCGATTAGTGTGTATCACTTTTTAATAACATTTATTATGAGCATCATTGTAGCTAACGTAAATAAGATTATTTTAATACTATTAATTTCAGTGTTACTTTATGCTTTGGCAGCTTGCTATAGCTTCCAGTCCTTTCAAGTGATCTATTCAAGGTTCTAGTGATATAGCCTAATTCAATCTGAATTATAAAACATCTGTCTTTACCACAAACTTTCATTCTTACTTCACTTTCTGCCCCCCGCTAATACAGCGGTAAGGATACAGATTTACAACGCTAAAATCAGGGGTTCGATTTCCCTCGGTGGGCTCAGCAAATAGCTTAATGTAGGTTTGCTATAAGAAAACACTCGCTTCACTTCCAACTCACATTTCAATAGGCTTAATAGTTGTGATAAAAGTAACTTAAACTTTATAGGTGTGTTCTTGTTTTTTTACACATATTCCTTTTTTTAATCGGAATTGCAACTCCTAATTAAAAAAAATGTATAAAAACAACAACTGGTCTAAATTATTTTTTAAATAAAACTGTGGTTTGATTCGAATGGTACGCCACCTTTTGGCATTTATACCGTAACTCTATGTTAAGTTTTTGTTTTGTTTTCTTTCGTTTGGAATTTTGCGCAAAACTTTATTGACAACTATTTGAATTTAAAGTAATAAATAACTTCTGTATCGGTGTTCAGTAGTGAAGCGACTTGGGAGGTTAAGTTCTCACCGGACTTCTATCCCTCAGAAGTGATAGACCAGAGAGAGGGTTTGATATGGTTTGAACTTTAATACCATGTATACGTATCTTTTATATCGTTATATACTATATACATGTAGGTTCTATATCGACATACATCATATAAGTGCAGGTTCTGTATCATCAAATATCATCTAAGTGCAGGTTCTGTGTCGACATATATATGTGGAGGTTCTGTATAGACATATATCATATATGTGTCGGTTCTGTATCGTCAAATATTATACATATATATATTTTTATAGTTAGTATTAGTATTGTATAGCGTTTTCTTTTTCAGATACAGCCACCAGAAAGAATGAATAGCATACACTCGAGTATATTAAAATGTGTCTTTTCAAATTTCACTTTTACAGTTTGTTATTGTAACTCTTCAGACGACAAAAGCTACTTTCTTAAATTTGTGTATTTACGAAGAAAAGTAATCTAAGTAAACATATATATATATATCGTGGGTCAGTAGTAAGTCTGAAGGGTTATAACGCTACAAATCAGGGTTTGTTATCCGCGATGGGCGTCGTAGAGATTTTCCTTTGTCAAAATATGTGTTTAGTTGCAAACGGGCACTGGAACAACATATACATAATATTACCCGACTGTTCACATTTTGTCTTTTTATATACATTGTTTTTGTTTTATTTTCACATATATATAAACACGGTTTTAAAATAATAAGCAAGAAAGTAATTTGTAGATCTTTCGATTCATATGCCCTCTACTTCCAAATTTATAAGCAAAGATGTGTTAACACCGCATATTCTTTCGCTGAATCGATTACTGTATGTTTCCTACATTTATCAGTATAATCGATAAAGTTTTTTTTTCACTTTTTCTATGATACCAATCTGTTTCATCGTGAATTTTCAGAAACTCAGTCTATCAATTTTATTTTTATAATTTTCTAATGAAAGATACGGATGTAACAACAATTTAAATTAATGAAGGAAGCAGTCATGACACCTGTCCTCAAGGTCTGGTGTATATCGTCAGTGAAGATTTGTTTTTTAATTCGATTGCCGTAGTAAGTCATTATTTCCTGAATAATTTTGCAAGAATGCCAAAAGACAGAAGTTGGACAGACTTTGTGATGTACGGTCACTAATAATGGCGAATTAGTGGGTCTTCACCTTTTTTACCTTAGTAAGCACAGGCAGCATGCTTCCATAACTTGAAGTAAACAGGCATTAGTAGTTTTGTTGCTTTCTTCATATTACTGAATTTTTATGGTTTTTATTAGACTTGTTTGTTGTTTTAAACCTAGATACCATCTAATGGTAAATTACACTTACCACAGTTCCTTAGATATAAAACTGCAATACATAATGGTTTTCTATCTTTTGTTTTAGTTTTTATTATGTAAACATAACAACACCGTGTCGTTACAAACAATACCACCAATATTATAATAACACCTTATTGTTATTAACAAACGCCACCACCAATGTTTTAAAAACACCGTATCGTTGCTAACACATCATAGAAAAAATAATATGTTAACGTTGTGTTGTTAGTAGCTTAAAATGTTATAATTGTTCGTTGGATGGTATGCATTTATAATATATTAAACGTCATCACTAATATATTTGTCCTAATAATCCTGCCAAGGGATACAAATGGAAGAGGTCAAATGTCATCATTAATATTCTTGCTCTAATAATGCTGTCAAGGGATGCATATGGAAGAGGTTAAATGTCATCATTAATATACTTGTCCTAATAATCTGGCCAAGGGATACAGATGGAAGAGACCAAATGTCATCATTGATATACTTGTTCTAATAATCTTGCCAAGGGATACAGATGGAAGAGGTCAAATGTCATCATTAGTATACTTGTCCTAATAATCCTGCCAAGGGATACAGATGGAAGAGGTCAAATGTCATCATTAGTATACTTGTCCTAACAATCCTGCCAAGGGATACAGATGGAAGAGGTCAAATGTCATAATTAGTATGCTTATCTTGACAATCTTAGTGGGGGGTGCTACAGTTGGGAAATATTAAATTTCATAATTGAATTTGTGTAGCTCGGTTTGACCTTTTCTAAACTTTTCTATATCGCTATGGTTAGACATCATCCGTGTGTCGTCGGATCGAATGCTTCTAACATGGCAATCGATTCCCGGAAAGCCTGCTTACTCTGAGAGATAAGACTCTCCTCGACTGTCGAAGTTGTTAACGACATTACCGCTAGAACAGTTACTGGCGTTTTTCAATAAATGTAGCAGTGCTTTTGTGCCGCAGAAACACGAACTGTTTAAAGAAACGAGCCTTCTGAAAGAAACACTCTTTCAAATAAAATATCACAATGATTCGCTTCTTTCATGTTTTTTGTGTGTATGTTTCTTACATCATGTTGTCTTTCTGCTACTTAAACATCTTTTTATGTTAATATATTCCTAGTGGAAGTATTTAAATTTTATTTGATCCTTTAAGTTACTAGTGCTTTATTTTTTGTGCAGGCACTATGTCAACAAATTACAGAGCTAATTCAATATTTAACTAGTTTGACATTCTATTAAACTTAAAGCTAAGTTTATGTGTGGGTTGTTTTTTAAATGCGCACGAAACGGTAATTGTTTTTGCACAATATACACAACAAAAATATTAGTTTTGGTTTCATACATTTAGCACCTTGCTTTAGTATAAATACACACAAACACTTTAATTTTGTATATATACATACATATATAGACACTTTATGTCAGTATAAAGATCTAAAGACATTTTGCTTTAGTATATGTAGATACACACTTTGACTTACTATAAATATATGTAGATAGTTTTATTAGTGTAAATATATAATATTTTAGATTGTACTCCTATAAGAAGTATGTGTTCACGACACTATATTTGAAAGACCTGATGCAGTATAGTTCAGCACGTGACAGTGTCTATACAGCACAATAAATCTGTTTATTAAGTTTTTCTTACAAAAATGAATACTTTGCACTGAATCTCACGTAACAAAAAAGTATGGATATTATTAGTTATTGCGGACAACTGGTCAGTAGTGTTTCGTTCTGCCAAAGTTCACTGAGGCCTTGTAGTCTCAGCGATGAACTTTCTTCTCTGACACCTCTTAGGTGTGTGTGTGCGTTTTGAATTTCGCACAAAGCTACTCGAGGGATATCTGCGCTAGCCGTCCCTAATTTAGTAGTGTAAGACTAGAGGAAAGGCAGCTAGTCATCATCACCGACCGCCAATTCTTGGGCTACTCTTTTACCAATGAATAGTGGGATTGACTGTAACATTATAACGCCCCCACGGCTGAAAGGGCAGACATGTTTGGTGCGACGTGGATGCGAACCCGCGAACCTCAGATTATGAGTCGCACTTCTAACACGCTTGGCAATGCCGGGCCTATTGGTAATTATTGTTTTTTCAGTGTACTTACTGTATCATCAGTAGTATGTTTATTGTCAGTAGAGGTAGAGGAGTAGAGTTACTGAGTTATTAGTACTTGTATTGTCAGCGTACTCACTGTATTGTCAGTAGTATGTTTATTGTCAGTAGATGTAGAGGAGTAAAGTTACTGAGTTGTTAGTACTTGTTGTATTGTCAGTGTACTTACTGTATCATCAGTAGTATGTTTATTGTCAGTAGATGTAGAGGAGTAGACTTACTGATTTGTTAGAAGTTACTGTGTTGTCAATATACTTACGGTTTCATCAGTAGTATGTTTATTGCCCTCAGATGTAGAGGAGTAGACTTACTGAGTTGTTAGAAGCTACTGTGTTGTCAATATACTTACTGTTTCATCAGTAGTATGTTTATTGTCCTTAGATGTAGAGGAGTAGACTTACTGAGTTTTTAGTATTTATTGTGTTGTCCGTACTTACTGTATTATCAGTAGGAGGCGAAATGTTCAGGTACAGAATTGTTAGTACTTGTTGTCTTGTCAGTAGATGTAAAAGAGTTGAGCTACTGAGTTGTTAGTACTTTTTGTTTTGTCAGTAGATGAGTTGAATTGTCAGTTCTTGTTTTGACAGTAGATGAGTTGAGTGATCAAGTGGTCAGTAGGTACAGAAGAGTTGTTATGATGTTGTCAGTACTTATTGTATTCTCGATAGTCTCCAATGTTAGTAGGTACAGAAGAGATGTGTTACTGAGTGTTACGTTTTTTATGTATGTAGACTGAAAGCAACAGAAAGATACAGATTACAGCTTGTATAATTTATTACAATAAACTATTAAATATGTAAGAGATATAACATAAATTATATAATAACAATGACAGATATTCAGTTTCAACCTTCAAAATTAATTACAATACAAAATGGTACTGGCCTGTGTCCAATATAATGATTCAGAATGAAAGTCCAAAAGTCTAGATCAGAAATCCAAAATTCCAGTCTAGGGTGTGAATTTGGTCCCACGAAGAAATTCCGAAGCTTGAATGGAGAAGTCCAGAAACAATTCACAGTTCAATAAATTTGACGAAGTTCTTTTTACGATGTTTTCGATGAATGTCTCAAATTTGTCGTTCTCCCACTTTTCCGGTCTCCCATAAACAGTCCTATACGTGTTGACTTTCAGTATAACCACTACTTCGTAATGAATCGTAAAGACTGACGAAATAAAATTACGGCTTCTGTAGATCTAGCTCCAGTTACAAATCCAAGTTGAATAAACACACAGCAAACGTTGAAAATTTCTCAAACGGAGACAATATCTCTTGAATCGAAAGTAAAAACGAATGACTGACTGCCTCGCATCGCCGTCTGTTTATATATTAGTAGGCCTACTGTTTTCTCGAACAATCGCGTAACTTTCACAGAATTCCAGAGCAATCCGCGCATGTCTGTTTTTGCACGAGACTCGTCGTCTGGACACCAAGCCGACATACAAATTATTTATAAACATATGATTGATCTACCTAATTCTAGAAATTTCTAAATGTTATTTTAAATGAATAACATATTTTATTGATTTGAACTTCGAAACCATAATATAAATATGGAAATATAAATAATATATATGGAAATTCAAACACGACATGACATGGTTGTCGTTTACATAACATTTACATAACACTGAGTTGTCAGTACTTCTATTGTCAGCAGGTGTAGGATTATTGAGTTATCAACAGAATAAAAGACTTGTGTCATAAGAAGGAATATGAGTTCAGTGTCTTATTTGTTCGTGCTTTTTAAAAAATATATATTGTTTCTATCTGTAACTATGGTAACATAAAACTTTCTCTATCTTATAGATATATATATATACACACACAATAAAAGACGAGCACGTCCTTCGGATACTTAAAACTGTTACCGAAATACCATAATCCATATCATTCAACTCTGCCCGTGTTAAGACAACAAATATTCTATCATTAAATTCTTCTCCCTGTTTTATTGTTCTGATTTCGAAAGTTTATAAGATGAAACACCTCTAAGCGTCTTTATTTTACGTTTGTTGCTTTATTTGAATATAACGTGAACGTGTTTTACCGAAATACCAAAGCCGTTTTACGTAGTCGAGGCAATTTACTGCACCCTACAAACTGCTTTCAGTAAGGAAAACAACTCCGCCCACTCATGATCTTGAATCAAAAACATGGACGAAAATAACTTTTTCCATCCCACCATTTTCGTGTCTCCACGTTGATGTCAAATTACTGTACAATTGGACATCACTTAGCTTTTACCGCTGATTCAAATTGGGAACTGAATTCATTCTTTGTTTGTTTTTAAATAGTTTTCTTTATCGTTACTGTGGTAACAAAACTTTTGTTTTCTTTCCATTTCTGGTTCACAACTTTGGTACTTCTCAGATCGTACCGGAGTTCAGTTGATATTTAGAAGGTTTGTCGATTCCTTTCAGGACCTACGCAGCTCTTAGTTTATAGCAATGTCCAACACAGTTTGATGCACTCGAGACCTGTCGTAAGTTATTGGTTACCATATCCAGACTCTAAATTTGAAGATTCGTGGTTTGATTTCATTTGCTGAAAAAACTTGCTCCGCAGTTTGGAATCGTGAGAGCGCTGTAAGAGTGACGGTCGAATTCTAGTATTCGGACAGATAAGAATATCCCAAGAGGTGGCGGTTGGTGCTATTGCCTTTCTCCTAGTCCAGGCCCCCCAGTAGCACAGTGGTGTGTCTGTGGACTTACACTACAAGAAATCATGTTTCAGTACCCGTGGTGGGCAGAGTATAGATAACCCTTTATGTAGCTTTGTGCTTAATAACAAACAACAATCTCTAGTTCAGTTGTTCTCAACCAGCGTGTCGTACAGCTGACCAAGTTGTGCCATTTTTACTTTTCTTGAGTAATTATTTATACCTTTATCTTGTTGGTGATACTTGTTAGAGTGTTGCTTTCAAATATAAGAAAAAATGTTCAAACCTCTTCGAGTTGCCATAAGCACTACCGGACCTCGAATCTGGTGTGCTGTGTAGAGCAGGGCTAAATATTCCACTAATTATAATGAAGAAAACATGTGTAATCTATTGTTTTAAATAAATGTTCGCATTGCTATACCTTTTGGTGTGCCTTAATGTTTTAAACTATATTTATTGTGGCTTTGGACTGAAAAGGTTTGGAAACACTGCCTTAGTCCATCAGTTCAAAGTTGGGACAACTCTGTTCACAAAGGCATTGCGAGAAATCTCTAAACAAACGGGCATATACACTGCCGTAGGAAGTAATTTTGTCAGGCCATTGGCACATTACCGTTTCTAAAGGGATATGGAGGCGTGTTCCCAAAATACGATGCTTGAAAATTTAATGTTATGAAACTTGATCTTGACCACTTGTTACTGCATACACACAATATAATATATTTAATTAAAAGTAGCAAGTTTTAAGTACTCGAGAGCTATGTGTGCTAGCCGTCCTTAATTTAGCAGTGTAAAACTAGAGGGAAAGCAGCTAGTCATCACCACCCACCACCAACTCTTGGGTTACTCTCTTACCAACGAATAGTGGGATTGACCGTCACATTATAACGCTCCCACGACTGAAAGGACGAGCACGTTTGGCGCGACGGGGATGCGAACCCCCGACCCTCAGATTACGAGTCGCACGCCTTAACACGCTTGACCATGCCGGGCACAGCAAGTTTTAACACATAAGTTTAAGCTTCTTACGGATGTGACACACAGAAATTAGAAAACGAATACATTGAGGTATTATATATTTGCTTATCTCAAAATATATGTTAACTGTTATACTGAGCTACAGTGCCTCTATGAAAAAAAGACACTTTATTCCAACTGATATTTTAGTTCCAGTTTTGATAATATCGAAACCAAGGCAGGCTATTAGCTGATTATTTATCCAAAATATCGGTTATGTAATTCTTCCCACCCTCTTTTGCCTTTACCTTCTTGAATTTCGCTCTTGTGCCCACACAAGTTACTCAGAATTAAGTTTGAAGCCTTATAACGCTAAAAACCGAGTTTCGATACTCGTATTGGGCATAGAAGAAAGAGCCCATAGTATAGCTTTGAGCTTAACAATAAATAAACCCCAATGGGGGTACTTGTGTTGATTTTGTCTTTTTTTACCTTTATTGTCTGTTTAATGTGATTTAACACTTTAACCATTTTGCCGCCTAAGGCAACATTAAAAAAAAACAACTCCTTTGTTTTTACACTTTGTTATTAAGCGCAAAACTAAACAGTAGGCTATCTGTGCTGTGTCCACTACAAATATTGATACCCGGTTGTTAGCGGTGTAAGGATTTAGACATACCCCTGAGCTACTAAGAAAGGTTGGAGGGGGTTCTCGGCAGCACTGTTACGTACACAAGAACAGAATGTCGTAGTTTTTGTATCGCATTTGCTTCATCCCCTTCTGATTCCCACATCATGTCATCATCTGCCCCATACATTTCTTTAAAGATCTTCCGTGATAGCCACTTGTCAAATATCTGAACAAAATTAATTGAACGTGCGCGAAATTTATGCGCAGACAATCTATCAGGAGGTGTTAGAAGGTAAAAGTGCGTATTATATTTGGGAAAATACGATATATTGTTTCACTTTAGTAGGCACGTCTGTGTCTTAACTTCAAACTATTTAGGTTTGAAGAAATTGATTTTTATTATTGCAAAAGTGTGGAAACTTCTTGAAGGTGTTTGTGTGTGTGTGTGTTTGAATTTAGTAAAAGCTTGTTTTATAAAGCATTGATTATCTGCCATTGTCTTCTCAAGGGACGCAGATCCATGTTCCGTAGGACACGGTAAAAGATGTAAAGTCAGTGCCGGGTAATCGCTTCTATTGAAAATAAAATTATTATAAAAAAAATATATTGATTTTTTTTCCGCCTTAGGCAGTTGCCTTCTTCGCCAACACGCAGGCCCTAACGCACTTTATAAGTGAAACTTTTCCGTCACATGTTATACAAATACAAACGTCACAAACGATGAAATATGCTTATATTTTCAAAACAAGTCTGCAAACTTATTCGGTAAGTCATCAATAAGGATTATAAGAGCTTTCAACAGAAAAGATAAAGCTCGGTTCGTCATTAGAAATATAGCGTCAAAAATACAATAAAAATTAAAATATTTGTTTTACACTTTCTTCATTTATTGTTTAGCTCAAAGTGACACGATGGGCTATCAGTGCAGTGTTCATTATGGCATCAAAACCCTTTTTAGGGCAGTGTAAGTATTTAGATCTTTGTAGATCTAGGAAGCTTACGTCCATATGATCTCTCCCCCACCTTGGTGCATAGTGGATGATTCCACAATATATTAATTTAATTACTTGAATTTATAATTTACACCGCTTTGTTAGTGTCTCCCTTTTCAAGTCCATGTGCATGTAAGTAATTATAGAAATATTAATGTGATAAAAACACTGTCTTTTCATTTGTTATTGTAAAATTCTACTGATCCCGAATAGTTTTAGCATTATGATTCTTCAGACTGAGCCACTAGGGGGCTTTTTTTACAGTCGTTCCAAGTCCACTACTTCCAACTTGGCGTCGCTGGGATGCTGAAATTTAATTAACTAGCCTTCACTGTGCATCTCATAGCAAGGAAATTTTAATTACATCATTTCTTATTTTTTTTACTCTTTGTTGATCCTGAAAACAGTAATGACGTTAAATAAATCCCATGGTGTAATCTCTGCAATTTTTAATCAAATTGCCAGATAAATCTCATGTAAAACTCTTAGTAATTTTCACAGTACGATATGTTTTTCTTTTTGTTGTTGTTGTTTAGAAATGTTTGCATAAGTTTAATAAGCGCTGACATACAACACAGATACATTCATTTCGAGAATACCTATCTTTTGTAGAGGTTTTCTGTAATGTTTGAAATCCGGGTTGTAGATCTGTAAACTTACTACTGCCTTTTTATGTTATTTTTTAACAATTTAATATCTTTCAGAGCAAAAGCATCTCGAGTTATTTCCTGTGTTCACCACGAGGACTGCAACTCTGGGTTTTTGTGTTATGTGCCCCTAAACTTACCACCAGGAGACTTTTCGAACAGATAAAACAACCACATTTCATTTTTGATTTAGCATATTGTGTTCTATAATTAATACAGAGTGTGACGTACCGCACCATAATTCGAAAAGTGGTGCTTACAAAGACACGTCTCACTTCCTGCTGTGAGGGCGTTATAAAAGTGACAGTTTCTCACGTTTCTTCGGTTTCAAAAGGCAGGGATTCTGACCGGTTGCCTACATACCTGGTTTAAAGTTAGGACCACTCGGCTTTTTCTGTACTAATTTACGAGCTTAAAACTTGCTCCCTAGTGGCGGAGTCCGAGGACTCATATTGCTAAAAATCGAATTTCGAAACCCACGATAGGCAGAGCACAGATAGCCCATTGTTTAGCTTTGTGCTTAATTACAAACAACAAAGGTTAAATTTCGTATGATTATTTCCTCAATACTGCTACCTGTTACAGTTTGGTTGGAGTTTTAATCTGAAAGTCAATACGACAGTTTCAGAGTTTCCTTAAGAATGACGAAATACTCATCAATACAAAACAAGTTAAACAGGTTTAGTACCACAATATCATAAGTCCCATTTCTAAGCATGATTACTTATGTTTTCTTTTTTTTTCATTATTCATTTCTTTATTCTAGTTGTTTCACAACAAAGGTTTCATCGATTTGTTCACGAGATTTTTCATAATTGTTTGGCATATTTTTGATGAAATCGTTTTAACTTAATTAAGCCCTTAAACGTCTGGCTTTGTTTATTCTTGTTCGCTGTGAACATATTTGTATGTTTACGTGAATGACGTCATGACTCTGACTAGGCCTCAACCAAAAATAGCCAGCAAAAAACCTAGGCCTAACGGTTTAGAGGTTTTATAGATGACTGTGACTTGTAAAAAAAAAACACTGCTGGACAGTGGTAAGTCTGCAAAACTCAGGGGTTCGATTCCCTCTGTGAACACAGCACATAGCCAGATGTGGCTTTGTCATAAGAAAAACACATATTTATAAAGAAAATTGATTAACAAAGTTTACGATGAGCTAGCCTAGCGAATTACGCACATTTTCTATGATTGACAGTTATCAGTAAAGATTTAGATTTCTTTAGTCGTGAGTTTATTTGTTTGTAATTAAGCACAAGTTACACAATGGGTTGTCTGTGCTCTGCTCTGCCAACCATGAGTATCGAAACCTGATTTCTAGCGTTGTGAGTCTGTTCCCATGCCACTATGCCACCGTGGAGGTAGTAGTGAATGGACTAGGCCTAGAGCGAAAACCTCAACAAAAAACAAAGGATTTTACTTCTTCGTGTAATTTAAAGTACCGTTTATTAAACAAAAAAAATGCTACCATTGTTTTGGAAGCAAATACGTATTAACCAGGCAACTTATAAACTTACTTCAGATGTCCTTTCTTATATATATATATTTTTTTTTCTTTTGTCTCTTATTTTGTTGAGTCTCTATTATACACATTAATATACGCTCTGAGTAGCTTTGCGCAAAATCCAACAATAACCAACCCGAAAACGTTTTAACTAATATGATTTTTTGTTAATATTTTAAAAGTTTGATAAGTTTTTGCTATAAAGTAAATGTGAGACAATAATTAATATATCATATAAATCATATGGGCCCGGCATGGCAAGGTATTAAGACATTCGACTCGTAATCTGAGGATCGCAGATTCGAATCCCTTTCACACCAAACATGCTCGCTTTTTCAGCCGAGGAAGCATTATAATGTTACGGTCAATCCCACTATTTGCTGGTAAGAGTAGCCCAAGAGTTGGCGGTGGGTGGAGATGACTAGCTGCCTTACCTCTAGTCTTACACTGTTAAATAAGAGACGGCTAGCGCAGATAGCCCTCGAGTAGCTTTGCGCAAAATTCAAAACAAACCAAACCAAACTAAATCATATGAAGGCCGTAAAGATAGGTGATTGCGACCTTCTTACCCTGAAGGAAGTAAATGACTCTAACTTTCTGGAATTCTAATTTAGTGTTTCGTATTTTGAAATAACTTTTATACTATTCGTGTTTGTTATAGACATTTAATTCCTCATGCTTTACAGTTCTGATGTCAAGGACTGGATTGGATATTTTCTGTACCTATCTTGAGCAGAACTGCTAAGAAGAAATAATTTTAATTATAGAAAGACTGGCTGATCTCAATTTGACAATCAGACAAAATTTTATTTGGAACTGATCTATTTTTAAAAAAAATTAAAGGATTTCATTAGTTTTTTTGTCAGAGGGTTCCATTAAGGCATCAAAGTAGAAAATTGAGTCTTTACTTGTTTGTTACTATAGATACACAATGGGCTATTTGTGATCCACCTACAGCTGGTATCTAAACCCAAATTTTAGTGACGTAAGTTGTGAGACTAACCACTGACCCACTGGGGAGCCACAGTAGAAAAAAGGTTAACATTTGATGTTGTAATTAATCAATGTGTCAAAAATAAAACATGTTTAAAGTAATAGATTCATTATTTAAAAACCAGGGTTTTGTTTTCATTAAGCACAAAGCTACACAAAGGGCTACCTGTGCTCTGCTCTGCCCACCATGGGTATCGAAGTTTGGTTTCTAGTGAGATAAGTCCGCAGTCATCCCATTGTGTCACTGAGGCTACTTAGTATCCAATCAACATATTTACACTAGGGATGAAATATTTTCGATTTTGTTCTTATTAGCGATTGTTTTACACGGTTTGATGTTTATAAATATTATTCACCTCCTTCTTGTACGTGGTTGGATGCTTATAAATACTGTTCACCTCGTTGTTGTACGTATTTGGATGTTTATAAATATTGTTCACCTCCTTCTTATACGTGATTGGAGGTTTATAAATACTGTTCACCTCGTTGTTGTACGTGTTTGGATGTTTATAAATGTTGTTCACCTCGTTGTTGTTCCCGGGTTTCGATACCCGTGGTGGGCAGAGCACAGATAGCCCATTGTGTAGCTTTGTGCTTAATTCAAAACAACAATCGTTGTTGTACGTGTTTGGATGTTTATAAATATTGTTCACCTCGTTGTTATACGTGGTTGGATGTTTATAAATATTGTTCACCTCGTTGTTATACGTGGTTGGATGTTTATAAATATTGTTTACCTCGTTGTTGTACGTTGTTGAATGTTTATAAATGCTGTTCACCTCATTGTTGTACGCGGTTGGATGTTTATAAATATTGTTCATCTCATTGTTGTACGTGGTTTGATGTTTATAAATGCTGTTCACCTCCTTGTTGTACGTGGTTGGATGTTTATAAATATTATTCACCTCCCTGTTGTACGTGGTTTGATGTTTATAAATGCTATTCACCTCCTTGTTGTATGTGGTTTGATGTTTATAAATATCATTCATCTCATTGTTGTACGTGGTTTGATGTTTATAAATGCTGTTCACCTCCTTGTTGTACGTGGTTGGATGTTTTCAGGTATTGTTCATTTTATTGCTGTGCATATTTAAATGTTGGTAAATATTATTCATGGTTAGATGTTTATAAACATTGTTCATTTCACTGTTATACGTTGTTGTAGGTTTATAGGTAATGTTGACATTATTTTTATATTTTCCAGTGAAGAGAGCTGCACCACGAAACCCGACATGTTCGGATATGAAACAGATATGTCTTGTTAAGTTCTCGAGAAGGTTTGCCCCGTGACTACATCATGTTGGACAAGTCTTTAAGATACAACAACAAACTCGGCATCAACCAGAACCGGATTCCTATTCCCTTGGAGCCTCTGAAAGACAACCAAAATGTGGACCCCAAAGAGAGGACGTTCCTGGAGGCAGCTGAGCGTGGTGACAAACACACCATAATTCGTTGTCTTCAGCTACCTCACCCTGTAAATGTGAACTGCACAAACATCTTGGGCCGTAGCGCTATCCAAATCGCTGTGGACAACGAAAATGTTGAGATTGTAGAGCTTTTACTTCAACAAGAGCACGTGCAGATTGGAGATGCTCTGCTGTATGCCATCCATGAGGGAGTGTACAAGATTGTGGAGATGTTGATTAACCACCCTAGCATCACGCCGGGCATGCTGGCAAGCGACTGGGCAAAGAGTAGACAACAGGGCGATGAAAGCCCAGACTACAGCCCCGATATCTCTCCCGTTATTCTAGCTGCACACTGTAACCAGTTCGAAATCTTACAACTTCTTCTCTCTCGTGGCGCGATGATTGACAAGCCACACTTGCTATCCTGTTCCTGCCAAAAGTGTCAAGAGGGCATGCATACGGACAGTCTGCGATACTCACTTAGGAAGATCCACACCTACCGGGCCTTGGCCAGTCCAGCCTGGATCTCCTTGACCAGCGATGACCCTATTCTCACTGCTTTTAAGGTAAATACACAAGTCAACTTCAGAAAGTGCCATATCTTGTCAGAGAAGTAAAAAAAAATCATTGTTTCTGAAGTTTTAATGTTTTTATTTTAAAACTTAGACACTATTTCTTTATCTGAAACTCTTATATGGTATATAACGTTGGAATTAGGAGATCTTGAGCAATTTATTAAGAATTGAAAACAATTCTATGAGACATCTTAAAGAAACTAATCTAGAATATTTGGCAGTTGTTTCTGTTCGGCATTTGACAATTTCAAGGGCCTAATAGTAATAAGAATTGATAGTTTCTTGGAAGATAGTTAAGAATATTACCATAGTTCAGCTCTTGAGCTGCTTGTGAGTACAATATATTTACTTATTAATGCATTTACAAACGACAGATTGACTAATAAACGAAAGAAACCCGTCAATCTCATTCAAGTTGTATTTATCAAATACCAGATTTTGACTCGACGAAGACAATGTTCTTTAAGACATGGTATATATATATATGAGACGAAAAAGTTTGCTTAACACAGACAACATTTATATGGTGTATTAAATGATGGGTTCTTGTAAAATCTTAACAAAACACTGAGTTTGACATAACACAGCGATACATATAGTTCATCACTCGGTGTTAGAACAGTTAAGACAAACTAAATACAAGTCGTCTGATAACAATAATATTCAAATACGATCAAGAACCGTAACCTATCCAATTTTGTCACACGATTTAGTATACAAGTTGACGTTGGGAAACATAGGGTATAAAAATTGTCTGCAGTAATTAGTAGCCCCGAAAAAGTAATGAACTACACCTTTGATAATAGACACGAGGACAGAAGTCGATAAATCAAGCCTTCTAACAAAAAATACAGAACCCAAGAAAGGATGAGAAATAAGACTCAGATATACAGAACCCAGGAAAGGATGAGGAAGAAGACTTAGCTAAATAGAATCAAGGAAAGGATGAGAAACAAGACTAAGCTATATATAACTCATAAAAGGACGAGGAACAAAATTTAGCTATACAGAACCCAGGAAAGGATGAGGAACAAGGCTTAGCTAAATAGAATCAAGGAAAGGATGAGAAACAAGACTAAGCTGTACAGAACCCAAGAAAGGATGAGGAAGAAGACTTAGCTAAATAGAATTCAGGAAAGGATAAGGAACAAGACTAAATTAATAGAATCCAGGAAAGGATGAGAAACAAGACTAAGCTTTACACAACCCAAGAAAAGATGAGGAACAAGACTTAACTATACAGAACCCAGGAAAGGATGAGGAACAAGATTTAGCTTTACAGAACCCAGGAAAAGATGAGGAACAAAATTTAGCTTACAGAACCCAAGAAAGGATGAGAAACAAGACTCAGCTAAATTGAATCCAGAAAAAGACAAGGAACAAGACTGAGCTATACAGAATGCTGGAAAGGATGAGAGGCAAGACCTAGCTTTACAGAACCCAAGAAAGGATGAGGAACAAGACTTAGCTAAATAGAATCCAGGAAAGGATGAGACACAAGAGGGAACTATACAGATCCTAAGAAAGGATGAGGAACAAGACAGAGCTGTACATAACCCTCGAAAGGATGAGAAACAAGACTTAGCTATACAGCATCCAAGAAAGAATGAGAAGCAAGACGTAGCTTTACAGATTTCAGGAAAGGATGAGAAACAAGATTGAACTATACAGATTCCAGGAAAGGATGAGAAACAAGACTGAGCTATGCAGAACCCAGGAAAGCATGAGGAACAAGTCTGTGCTATACGGAGCTCAGGAAAATGATGAGGAACAAGACTGAGGTATACGGAGCTCGGGGAAATGATGAGAAACAAGACTGAGCGATACAGAACTCGGGAAAAGGATGAGGAACAAGACTGAGCTATATTGAACTCGAGGAAATGATGAGGAACAAAACTGAGCTATACAGAAACTCGGGGAAAGGATGAGGAACAAAACTGAGCTATATAGAACTCGGGGGAAAAGATGAGGAACAAGATTGAGCTATACAGAACTCGGGGAAAGGATGAGGAACAAGACTGAACTATATAGAAATCGGAGAAAAGGATGAGGAACAAGGCTCAACTATATAGAACTCGGGAAAAAGATGAGGAACAAGGCTGAACTATACAGAACTCGGGGAAAGGAGGAGGAACAAGACTGAGCTTTACAGAGCGAGAGGAAAAGATGAGTAACAAGACTGAGCTATACAGAACTCGGGAAAGGATGAAGAACAAGAGGGAACTATACAGATCCTAAGAAAGGATGAAGAACAAGATTGAGCTATACAGAACTCGGAAAGGATGGGGAACAAAACTGAGCTGTACAGAACCCGGGGAAAGGATGAGGAACAAGATTGAGCTATACAGAACTCGGGAAAGGATGAGGAACGAGAGTGAGCTATACAGAACTTCGAGAAAAGATTAGGAACAAAACTGAGCTATAAAGAATTCGGAGAAAGGATGAAGAAAAAGATTGAGCTATACAGAACTCGGGGAAAGGATGAGGAACAAGGCTGAACTATACAGATCTTGGGGAAAGAATGAAGAACAAGATTGAGCTATACAGAACCCGGGGAAAGGATGAGTAACAAGACTGAGCTGTACAGAACTCGGGAAAGGATGAGGAACAAAACTGAGCTGTACAGAACCCGGGAAAAGGGATGAGGAACAAGACTGAACTATACAGAACCCGGGGAAAGGATGAGGAACAAGATTGAGCTATACAGAACTTAAAACGCAGGTTCACAAGGCATGTTCTTGTAAATAAAGTTGTTAAGCGACTTTTTATTTACTGTTTATTAATTCGTCATCACAGTCATAGATACGTTGTTGACATTTCTCAATGTTAACTCACCAGCAAAAAAATAAACCCACCTGTCTGATGATTTAAAGAAGGATTTCAAAGTTCTCGTATATTGTTCCTAGAGAAGGTATTTTTTACCAGCGTTTATTATTATATTCTCTACTAACATTCTCTTGTATATATTTCTTAAAGAGAGCATTTTTTATCAAATATCACTACTGTGTTCTGTACTAACATCCTGTGATGACACCCGTTTTTGTAATTGACCCAAATATTCTAAACATATGAGCAGAAAGTTTCAGAATTCTTACATGTGAAAATTCGTTACGTTACTTGTATGAGCTACAATAGTAATACAGAAAAAAGACAACACATTTATACCTATTCAGGTATATATTCTTCTAATATGGTCAATAAACGGAACAACTATAAATCTTGTCTTCCATTCAACTAGTGAAACCAGAAAAATAAACCATAGCTACATATATCTAGGAATGAAATATTACTTCACACACTTACCGTTCACTCTCCTACTGCGACGAAAAATAATTACCACACACATACCGTGAACTCTTCTATTACGTTGTAAATTATTACTACACACTTACTGTTAAAAGTTACACAAGGCTATCTGCGCTAGCGGTCCTTAATTTAGCGGTGATAGACTAGAGGAAAGACAGCTAGTCAACTCTTACCAACAAATAATGGGAATAACTGTAACAATAAAACGCCCCCACCGCCGAAAGTGCGAGCATGATGGGTGTGACGGGGATTCGAACTCGCGACCCACAAACTGAGAGTCGAGCGCCCTAATCACCATACCCACTGTAAATATTCCCTTTTTTCGTTCGAGTTATGGTCACAGATAAAAATCGATCTGAAACGAAATATCAAATCACTTTTTATATATTTTAGTACATTGTATCATTGACAATGTCTTCTTGGTAAATCATTCCCCTGAAGGGACAGGTAAGTTTACAGACTTACCTCACTTTAGTGAAAGGTTTGATTTCCCACACAGTAGACACAACACATAGCCCACTGTGGCTTTGCACTAAAACAAACAAATCTTAATAATACACATATATCTCTGTTTCTTTAAACATTTTACTGCCTGATGCAAATGTATAAATCTAAATGTCGCAAAAATATTTATCTCCACTCGAGTTGAATAAATTAAACTATCAGTCTGGCACATAACACTAATAATAAGAGTATCCGCCTTGGAAGAACTTGACACATAACACTAATAATAAGAGTATCCGCCCTGGAAGAACTTGACACATAACACTAATAATAAGAGTATCCGCCCTGGAAGAACTTGACACATAACACTAATAATAAGAGTATCCGCCCTGGAAGAACTTGACACATAACACTAATAATAAGAGTATCCGCCCTGGAAGAACTTGACACATAACACTAATAATAAGAGTATCCGCCCTGGAAGAACTTGACACATAACACTAATAATAAGAGTAGCCGCCCTGGAAGAACTTGACATATAATAACACTAATAACAAGAGTAGCCGCCCTGGAAGAACTCCAAATACTCTAAACGAATATTATTGCATAAATTTGCTTTTCATACAATTCGAAGTTGTTCTTGTACCAGTTCGTGTTGTGAATTTTTTATCCATTTACTCTTCCATAAAAGCTCTTGCTGAAAATAAAAATAAAAATAAACGGCCGAGTTAAACTTTACTGAGATTTCTCTGTTTCGAAAACAATGCTGTTCATTTTGTTACATGAATATATATTAATTTTGCGGAAATTTTCTTGTTTCGGAATTTGAGTGCAAAGCTACACAAAGGGCTTTCTGTCATACTTAATGCCAATTTCAAACTGATAGGCTAGAGTGAAATGAGTTAGTCACAACGGATCTTATCCTCTGATAAGCTGGAGTGAAAGGATCTAGTCACAACTGATCTTATCCTCTGATAGGCTGGAGTGAAAGGAGCTAGTCACAACGGATCTTATTCCCTGATAAGCTGGAGTGAAAGGAGTTAGTCACAACGGATCTTATTCCCTGACAGGCTGGAGTGAAAGGATCTAGTCACAACGGATCTTATCCCAGATTGGCTGGAGGGAAAGGAGCTAGTCACAACGAATCTTATTCCCTGACAGGCTGGAGTGAAAGGAACTAGTCACAACGGATCTTATCTCCTGATAGACTGGAGTGAAAGGAGCTAGTCACAACGGATCTTATTCCCTGACAGGCTGGAGTGAAAGGATCTAGTCACAACGGATCTTATCCCCTGATAGGCTGGAGTGAAATGAGATAGTCACAACGAATCTTATTCCATGACAGGCTGGAGTGAAAGGAACTAGTCACAACGGATCTTATCTCCTGATAGACTGGAGTGAAAGGATCTAGTCACAACGGATCTTATCCCCTGATAGGCTGGAGTGAAATGAGCTAGTCACAACGAATCTTATTCCCTGATAGGCTGGAGTGAAAGGAACTAGTCACAACGGATCTTATCTCCTGATAGACTGGAGTGAAAGGAGCTAGTCACAACGGATCTTATTTCTTGATAGGCTGGAGAGAAAGGAGCTAGTCAGAACGGATCTTATCCCCATCTTCTCGTATGTAATTGGATTGTACGATTTTACTCTCACTTTTATAATGCACCAACAGCACCAAAGGTGCAGAGCGAATTAATGGGACAATAAACCGAGGAAAACGTATTTTCGAATTCACAGTTTTGAGCATGGTAACACTGGTCTATGTATGCCCCATCACTTTTTCGTAATGGCTACCTTGCCCTTCTATACTCTTCACGTTTAGGGTAGAGTTATCACCAACTCTAAGTTCTGTTTCAACAGATCTAAAACATTTAAAACAATAACTTTAAAATCCGTGGCTTTTCGCAGGTGGATCAGCGGTACGTTTACAGACTTACAACGCTGAAATTCAGTGTACTATTCCTCGGAACCGACAAAACGCAAACAGCTCAAAAGGCAGGCAAGCTTGCGCTAAAAAAAACTAGAAATGAAATAGTCGTAATGATGATGTCATGAAATAGTAGTTTTACCAAGGGAGCATTTCATTATAAACCTCTAAATTAAAATGTGCAGTTAATGTGCCACGCTGCGTATGAGAAGTTTAAACCTGCGATATACCACTAAATGTATTTCGCACTTTCAGCTGTGGGTGCATTGCCAAAGTGACATTTAATCCTGATATTCTGTTAAAAGTAGTTTGGTAAACAATGAGTGCTTTTGAATTTCCACCACCCACTAGTTAGCAGTTTAAAATGTCTGAATCGTGGCGTCTCAGACTTTTAAATTTAATACATATGTGTCTCATTAGGTTGAAAATACAAAACAACGAAACCAATTAACGGTTTAACACCCAAAGATCTAGGTAGTGATACGAAATAAAACCATAAAACTTTAATTCTGGGCTAGAAACTCCGTATGTTTGAACAAATGAATACGTGTCTCCAGAACTGTCTGTCAGCAATTCAGTAAATGTGATAATTGTACTTCACGATAAATATTTTTATTAAGGGTAAAAATGCCTAACTATGAAGTACTTTTTGGTTGTTAGTGCGACTCTGTTATAGATTTTCTTCCGCGTAACCTAACATGGTCATGTTGCGGTCGGCTCGCAATCTTCGCGGGTTCGAATCTCCGTCACATTAAACATGTTTGCCCTTTCAGCCACGAGACGTTATAATGTAATCGTAAATCCCATTATTCGTCAGTAAAGTGTAGCCCAATAGTTGGCAGTAAATGGTTTTTCTGCTAATCTTCCAATGCTAAATTAAAGACAGCTAGCGCAGATAGCCCTCGTGTAGCTTTGCGCGAAATTCAAAACACAAACAAACCGTCCGAGTAGAGGCGCTTCTGCTTGAATAGAGAAAACAAAATTAAAGTAATCACAAAACTACCATTTAAACACCAAGTACTTTGTTTGTGTAGTTATAAGATTTGTCATAAAACTTCTAACCATAACTGTTGTATCGAATTTTTAAGTCAAATTTTCGTAATGACGAAAAACCCAACTTGAAATAAAAATGTACACCTGTAAAGGAACAACAAACCCCTAATTTTGTAAAGGTAAAACTTTCAAAAAATTTTAATAAATACATAAACATTATCCAAAATTTACAGAAAAAACTACTTAAAGCCATGTTGAACACAAAATACAAAGAACTGCATGACTAACAAAAACAAAAAATAAACCTAGACCATCAACTGGCACGTTGCATAAAACCAGAGATTTACGGACTTATACAACGAAACATAAACCAAATCAATACTAAGAACGACAGAGACAAAAAGATCTGCCACAACAAAAACTAAGATGCAAACAACAGAAAAGACACCAACACGACCAACCGTTGAATAACCTCATATTTAACAGATCCGACCGACAATTAAACACAGACGAGATACATCTACTTAACAAAGGATTCAACTTCGCAATAGCACCTAGGGACATTCCAACCATAGAAATCAAAACATGTATAGAGGATCTATCCCAGAAACTTGTGATACTTTCTACATAAAACAAAAACAAGGAAACAACCAAAAACAACCAACATAAAGAAGACAACTTAGATAATTTTATTGACATCCAACAGCCAAACTTTCCAGATAAAATTAAAAATTTATATTTTTCAGAAACACCTGAAAACAACATCTTAAACGATTTTTCAAAAAATATTCTCACAAAACAATCAACATAATTTCACAAAATAGAAAACTAAAAAACAATCTTACAAAAAGAGACATTAATTCCATTAAAGGACTAAAACAAGACAACAACATAAAAATTCTAAAAGCAGATAAAGGTAACGCTATACTCATAATGAACACAAATGAACATATCCAAAAAATGAAGAACATCCTATCAGACACGAACAAATTCAAACCAATAAACACAAATCCAACAAAGACACACGAGACGCAACTGAACAAATTACTACTACAAATGAAAAAAGCCAACACAATTTCACAAACACTTTATTTCTACCTACGTAAAACCGACTCGCGCACACCACAAATATACGGCATCCCCAAACCTCATGAACCAGATTGTCTATTACGACCAATAATGTCAACATATGAATCGTTTAATTACAATCTTGGTAATTGCATAGCATGGGCATTCTCCAAATATGTAACATCAGCCATCTCATTCATCAAAGACTCAATTTCAATTCTAATCTAAATCAACTTAATCATAAAGCCTTAATGGCCAGTTTCGATGTTATATCCCTCTTTACAAAAGTTCCAACCACTGAAGCCTGCAAAATAACCTTAGAACTCTATATCCGAGACCCTAACCCAACTATAGACATTCCCAGTTACTAACCAGTTAGTAACCCTCATAGAATTCACCACGATAAAGACAAACTTCATATTCAACAACAAAAAATATATACAAACAAATGGCCTAAGCATGGGCAACCTAGTATCACCAGTTCTAGCCAATATTTTTATGACACAAGTTGAAACACAAGCAATTAACACAGAATTACATCCACCACTATACTGGTACAGATATGTAGATGACATGGTTGCGGGATTCAAATCTACAGAACACAAAGATATTTTTTTCAATCACATTAACGCCATACATCTCAACATTAACTTCACATGTGAACAAGAAGAAAGCAATCAAATATCATTTCTTAACCTCAAAATTATAAGAACCGACACACAATTCAAAACAGAAATCCACTGAAAAATCACCCACACTGGACTATACATTCCCTGGGACTCAGCACATGAAACAAAACAAAAACTTAACACACTAAGAAACCAAATAAACACAGCCATAAAACTATGCTCACCAGATACAATTAACAATGAATTAGACAAAATAAAACAATACTTCATCAACATCAATAAGTTTCCTCCACAAACCGTAGAAAACATTATACGCACACACCTAGACAGAAAGCAAAATCAACCAACAAAACTAAATATATCTCACGAATCAAAAAATCACGAAACCATATACTGCTGTATACCATGTATTCCTGACATCAGCAAACAAATAACCAACATTTGGCAAAAACTAGTTAAAAATATGACATCCCAGTTAATACCAAATTTATTCAAAAACTAGGCACAAAACTGAGGTCTATACTGTGTAAAAACTACACTGACACACACCAACATTATTTATAAAATACAATGTGATAACTGCCACGACTTCTATGTTAGAGAAACAAGTCGAAAAATGGAAACCAGATTCACAGAAGGTAAAAAGTTACCTTCACACTTTTTCGAACACTGCAAGTCAAATAAACACAACATAACCATAGAAAACACTAAAATACTAAATAAAGAAAGAAACATAAACAAACGCAAAATTAAAGAAGCCTTACTTATACAACAACTTAAATCCAAAATAAACCAATATAAAGGAACGCCTTTATACCTATATTAACATAATAATATAAATAAAATTATATATTCAAACATCTAACACTGTCCTCTACATTCCGACTCTCGGTTACACAACCCCTTCCAAACATGTGGTCAGCTTCCGGTCAGTTACCTCTTTCTTTGTGAACCTGTCGATGACCGAAGAAGGTCGAAACGTTGTTCGCTCTTCTACGTAAAGTATTTTCTCAACCCAAACGAGCTGGTTTTGCATATATATTTCTCTACAAGTGGGTTTTCTCGACATAACTGAAAAATGTATCTCAGAACGACTGGTGTAGGTATTAACACTTTTATTGTTCTTTCCTTATCAATAAAAGTGTTAATACCCTTTCTCCTTGTCAGTAAAAGTGTTAATACCTTTTCTCTTTATCAGTAAAAGTGTTGATTCCCTCTCTCCTTATCAATAAAATAAGAGTAACGACTTTTCATCCGCGTTACAGAAAAATAAAACTTTCTAATTTCAAGCAATTTATTCACCAAGCAAGTATATTATTTTTAGGAGTTATTTTTCCAGTGTTTTGGTCTGCGATGCAACTAACATAAGAAAATGTGGTAGGAAATGATTGGAAATTATTTGTTTAATTTCACGCAGAAACTCCGTCAGGACTGTCTTCGTTAGCCGCTCTAATTCAAAGTGATAGATTATAGAGGGAAGACAAATAGTAAACACCGCCCACCACCAACTCTTCATTTACTCTTATCAAACCGAATATTAGAAATTGACCGTTACTTTTAACACACACTTACGACTCCAAAGTACCCCGCTGGTACAACGGTAAGTCTACGGATTTACAATGCCAAAATCAGGTTACGATTTCCCTCGGACGACACAGCAGATAGCCCAATGTGGCTTTGCTAAAAGAAAAAAACACATACGACCCCAAAGAATGAACCACAAAACCTCGGATGCGCAGTCTGTGGAATTGTTTTTGTAATAAAAAGCTGTTATAACAAATTTATCTATCTCTAGGTATTTGGGTATATATATTTGTATACCCAGGAGGGTCAGGTACACTTGACCTCTTCTTCCTTTCGTGACTTTGTTGGAGTGGCCAAATTAATATATTTCGAGTAAATACTAAATGGCTGGAGTGTTGTCATAACTTTAGTCTGGTCCATTTCAGGACAATATCCATTTATATTGTTCTTTTTTTCTTAAATAGGTCTAAAACGTAGGTGGCCTGTTTTTTTTAGCTCTATTTTATTATTACTATTATTATTATAATTTTAAATGATTTTATCTCAATGATTTGATGTACAAATTTAACGGGGAGAGGTGTTTGGGTCTCTCTTCATCGTATATGCAATATCTGTCTAGTTCGCATAACAACTCATTTTTTTCGCCAATTTATATCAAAATATTTTATTGTACTATGTAGAAGTTTATCTGGTATTGTTTGTGTATTTGAGTAATTATGTATGAACTTTGATGAAGCGGTTTTAGGTACTCTGTGTGCTGATGTAATTATTGTATTCTGTTATGTTTGTAGTTTGGTTTGTAATTGTTTTACACTTACACTGATCCATGCAGAAACTGCATAGTGAATTACAGATCTAATGTACGTCTTGTATATTTTAATGATGTTTTCTGGTGTTGTTCTGTAGTTTTTACCAGTTAAACTCCAAGCACAGTTTATTCTTCGCCAAATTTTAGTTTTTATGTTATTTACATGTTTTATCCATGTAAGTTTCAAATCATATGTTAACCCTAAAAATTTTGCAGATGTAGCAGTTTAGAGAAGCTTTCCGTTCATGTAGATCTTAGGTTGAATTTGTTGATGTTTCGTTGATTTTGAAAATATTACTAGCTGTGTTTTTGCTGTATTTATTTTAATTCTATATTTTTCACAATATTCACATCTAGTTGTGGTTGTAAGTTAGTGGCTGCTATTTGTGGCGACAAACTAATGTTTGTTTGTTTCTTTTGAATTTCGCGCAAAGCTACACGAGGGATATCTGCACTAGCCGTCCCTAATTTAGCAGTGTAAGACTAAAGGAAAGGCAACTGTTCATCATCACCCACTGCCAACTTTACCAACAAATAGTGGGATGGACCGTAACGACATGACGCTCCCACGGCTGAAAGAGCGAGCATGTTTGGTGCAACGAGGATTCGAACTTGCAAATCTCAGATTACGAGAGGAGCGTCCTAACCGCCTGCCCATGCCGGGCCTGCATTTGTGTGTAATACTTTTAGTTTTGCTAATAGTAATATGCGTAATTTCAAATCAGTGTAGTCTTGAATTCACTAAATTTAAATATTTCAGGACTTAATTACTCCTTTCTAATTTATGAAAAATATTCCGTTTCGGATATGTAACAATCCTTTTACTTACTAAAACATTATCGTATTCTCTGTAGTTTTCTTGAGGTCACAATTAGGTTTTCATGACTCTTCATGGTCGTTCTGTTGGCGCCTGACAAAGGTCCAACTTACTTGTCAATGCTCTTGAGCTCTACCAGACAAGTATTGATTTCTAAAACTTGGAAATATAGTGGACTTAGCAATGGCCGTTACTATTCAAATGAAAATCTGTCTTTCAGCGAATTTGGCTTGCTTAATTAAGCAAATATGTGCTAGGGTACTTACCGTAAGTGATAAAGTATGGCGAATGATTATGTTATAAACTGTATTTTAATGTTATAATTTAAATATTGTGTAGAGCACACATGAAATTAAGATCATGTAGGTTCCTTAGAGTAAGCCTATAATATTCTAAATTAATGTCACGAAAACTTAAAGGATTTGCAAAATATCTAGAATCTTTATTAGAGAACAAATATGGACGAGCAAGTCAATTAGCTAGGCGACTTTAAGTGTCTTCTGGCCGTGAAACCGAATAAGTTAGTACGTTGACGATTTGGATTTATATTAGCTATCGGTGTATTGAGTTACTTTTCACACACCCCACTCCCACATCAAATGACTCATACTTGTTTTTAACCCTCTTGTATTGTAGATAGCGTGGCTATAAACAAAGGCCTACAAAAAGTTAAAAAGGAATAAACCATGCAAAGTAATATTAAGGAAGAAACAAAACTAGTTCATTGTTCATGGCTAGACACTCAATTATTTTCATTATATGATACAGAAGAACTCGTTAATAAAATAACGTTAAAACAATAGGATATAAAAAGACTTACTTCTCGGTTCTCATCTTTCAAAACATTGCACGTAATATATTATTACAGTAACTAAAAATTTGTTTATTTTTTATCAAATGAATCTGTGTTTGATTTATAGGCCATCCTTCCATTTTGATTATTTACACTATCCTGTTACATTTCTTTACCTTAAAAATGATCAATTTTGTATCTGACCAGGTTTGTAACTCTGAAAATATATTACAAAGAACAAAGATTTTTCAAGATCACCTAGCCACATACATTGTAACATTAATTTTCGTGGTCGTACATAAATTGACAGGAGCTCATGGACTATTTGTTTAGAATTAGAATTAAGGACAAAGCTACACAATGGTTTATCTGTGCTCTGCCCACCACGGGTACCGAACCGTGGTTTTTAGCAGTGTGAATCCATAATCATACCGTTGTGCCACTGGGAGACAGCTCGTGGACAGTTGATTTATTTAACCACAAACAAAAGCTCACCAGTTATTGTCATGATTTTTTTCTTATATGTCTAGCTCTCATGGGAGCTTGGACACCTAGCTATGCGAGAAAACGAGTTTAAAGATATCTACCTGGAATTGAGTAATCAATGTAAACGCTATTCGTGCGATCTCCTGGACCTCTGTAGGAGCACAGAAGAAGTTATCGCCGTTTTGAACAAGCAGTCTAACTCAGACGACGAAGATGATGATGATGATAGAGAAAATTTAACTCTTGCTCGTCTGAAGTTGGCACTGAAATATGAACAAAAACAGGTACGTTAGCACAGGTCTAGATGACCTAGAAATATGAACAAACACAAACAAAGTAGTGCATTAACGTACCTGGCAGAGGGCACGTAATGTGGTATTTAAATATAAACAAAAGAATGGCTAATTAGTACAATAGTGTACGTCTGTTATAGACCGGTGGTGGGTAAAGTTGGCATTGAAATATGAATCAAACAAGGTCTAATCAGTATTTTGGTGAACGTCTAGTAAAAACAGGCAGTTTATAAAATAACATTGACAAATTAACACAAAAACAGGCACGTTTGCTGTTAGTAAATAGTTGGCTAGTATTCAGTTACGAGGTAATACATTAAATGGCATACTTCCTTCGTCACACTGTAGTTTTTACTTTCTAAATGAACTCGTACACTTAAAACAGGCTTAAAATTATCTAAACATAGTTCATAGTGTAGGTAAGTGACGAAGTATTCGTTAAGCCGTGATTGTATCTCGTAGATGACTCTTGCTTTCCTTCATCGACAGTTTGTAGCTCACCCTAATTGTCAGCAACTGTTGACGTCCATATGGTATGAAGGTATACCTGTCTGGCGACGTTGGAATGGAATTATGAAGATAGTTATGTGTTCTGGACTTATAGCCTGTATGCCAGTCATTACACTCTATTATCTAACTCTACCCAGGTCCAAATTAGGCCAAGTCCTCCGGTCGCCGTTCATGAAGTTCATTTACCACAGGTATTTTTATATTTAAGTGGATTCGCCATATTAGACGTGTCTACTAATTCGCGCCTGTCGTAAAATTACCTTTAAATTGATAAATAAAAATGTTTACTGTTTTGAATTCGGTTTTCTAACTGATTAAATAATTCTCTAATTATTTTAAAGCAGTAGTTTCAAATATGTAATGATTGGTCAATGTGTAATTAGTCTCGAGACATTATCATTATGACGTTGTGTCTAATAAAAAAAGTTTCCTCGTATAGTGCCTCCTTTGGGTTTTTCCTTCTTTTGCTGGTACTTGCATCTACAAGGCTAGAGGGGTCCGAACGATCAAGGCAGAACATTCGGGGACCTCCGCCATCTTTGGTAGAATGGTTGGTTTTCTTCTGGGTTACAGGTAACCATTAAAAAAACATTCTTAACTAATATTTATATAGACAAATAATATCAAAACAATTATTGCTTAGATCAAGGGGGAAATCGACACACTGTGATGAATTGTACAAATCAAATATAGAATAACAGGTAGAACTAAATGAAAATTTGGAATATTCAATGTTAACATCCGTGTTTTTCTTTAGTACTAATTATTCGCAATTAGAGAATGCTTTAAAACGTTTATTGTCATAAGGCCTAGGAATCTTTCATATTATTAGGCTTAGGAAATACGTTACACAATTAGAGCTAAGCATTCTTTTGTAATACAATTATTTAACGTTGATATTTTCAACGTGTCTTTATTTAAGAGTGCGGCTGAGAAGAAACAAGTGGTCTTTGAAATTTTTTCTCAAACTAAAATTGATTGAGTTTTAAATTTTCTAAGCGTAAATTGTAATCGTACTTATTACAAATATTATTATTTCATAATGAAAGGCGCAAACATGCGTTTTTCTTAGCTTTATTACATTTAGTCAAAGTAGGGACTAAAACATAACCAGTGACTTTATGAAACATTTAGTCAAAGTAAGGACTAAAACATAACACAGTGACTTTATAAAACATTTAGTCAAAACATAACACATTAACTTTATCAGACATTTAGTTAAAGTAGAGAACTCAATAGTTTTATCAAGCAATTATTATAAATACATGGTATAGAGAGACAAGTAAGTGATCATTTGTTATTTTGTCCTAGGGATGGTGTGGTCAGAATGTAAGCAACTGTGGGAAGAAGGCATCAAGGCCTATGTTCGACAGTGGTGGAATTGGTTAGACTTCATCATGTTGTCCCTCTATTTGACCACTTTCTCTCTGAAAGCTGTGGCATTCTTTCAGATCCAGAGTGAACGTTATGGGCCTAGGATCTTGGAGCGCGCCCGCTGGCCCAAGAATGATCCTACACTTATTGCTGAAGGTGTGTTTGCCGTGGCTAACGTCTTCAGTTTCGCACGTGTCATCTACTTATTCCAGACCAATCCGCACTTGGGGCCCCTCCAGATCTCGCTCGGCTGTATGATCATCGACATCGCAAAGTTTCTCTTCATCTTCTTCCTGGTCCTGACGTCGTTCGCATGTGGCTTAAATCAACTTTACTGGTACTACGACACAGAGTTTTGTGAACCGAGGGTTTCTGGAACTGAAAACGTTACTGTTGACTGCTACCGCGACACAGATGCTTTCATTACGTAAGTGTTCATTTATTTTCTTTAAAACACAGCTGACATTAGATATTGTATTGAGAAAACATATTAAAGCTAACTTGCGTCGAATACTTTGGTTTGAATTTCACGCAAAGTTACACGAGGGCTTTTTTACGCTAGCCGTTCCTAATATAACAGTGTAAGACTAGAGGGAAAGCAGCCAGTAAACACAACAAATCTCACTTCTTGGGTTATTCTTTTAACAACGGAAAGTTGAACTGACCTTTACGTTGTAATGCTTTTACAAATGCGAGAATGCTCGATGATTGGATTTGAACCCGTCGTCCTCAGATTGGGAGTCAAGCGCCCTAACCACTAGGCCGTACCAACTGATTTAATAATAACAGAAACTTTGAATTTTCTCTCCTGAAAACTTGTAACGCTAAACTCCGGAGCTCGATCCCCGAGATGAACACAGCTAATAGCCCATTGTGGCTTTGCTCTAAAAGAAACAACCCCCATCTAAAGAAGTCTATTCTTTTTCTGTTATATTAATAACATTTTCAAACTTCAACGAGATATGAGGAATGCTTTATCGTCTTTACTTGTCTATTTTGTTTCAAATATTGCAAAACTAACTGACATGAATGGGCGTACGGTGGTAGCCATCAAATATCGGTACCGCCCTGAGTGACACCGTAACGTGAGTGGAGAGTTTTCTCATGACATTTTGACAACATGACATACACACAATCTAACTGTATACTTTCTGTATTATATCCGGTATTTTAAACTCAGACTTGACGTCCGGGAGAGAGAGAAACAACCTTCGTAAACAATAATAACAGGATAGATACACCAATAGCCGAACTTTTAACGATAGAGTGGCGCGAACCTTGGACTTTCGATACTCAGCCTGCCTGTATGTTTGTGTGTTTTCTTATTGGAAAACTACATCGAGCTGTATGCTATATCCACTGGACCACTGGTTTTAGCGTTGTAAATCCGAAGACTTGTTGTGGTCCCTCCGGGGGACACAGCCAGGCTAGCTTATCAGTACGTCTCTAACAGAATGTCATTAAATCATTAATAAAGTATGTTGATTTCTCTTAACAGACAACTTACGTTGTAAGTATAGGAATAGCCTGATTGAGTGTTCAACTAGCTCTCTGAAACAAAAACAACTTATATAAAACGTGGTTTACACCACGTAAATATACCTTGAAAACGTTCTGGTATTATTTTAAATGTGAACAGTTATTGGGCTTGGAAGATCTATCGTGTAATCATCAGCAAGATATTTATCCAGAAAGCGCCACCTATACTAGATCCTAGATTAGACCAAAGTTAACAAGAATTGTTGTCTAGCAATGACACGCGTTTGGTGAGCTACAAATAGATTGGCACATCAATTAGCTTTTAAGAACGTATAGATCCGATAAAGTGAACCAATATACGTATAAAATACAGTTAAAAAGGTGTATAAACAAGCCTGAGATGTACCGTATTCAGTGAAAGTTACATTTGTGTGAAAAAGCATTTCTCTGGACTTCTTTATGTTTTCACAACTACTTCTGTGTATGCAGAGACATAGTTGTATGTATGTATTGTTATAATATAGGCTTAAACCTGTTTTTAAGCCTAAGAATCAGGCTACATCTCCTAGTAACTACTATTAAAGGCTTAGTCCTCCCTTAGTGGCACAACGGTGTGTATGCGAATTTCCAACAGTAGTAACCGGGTTTCGATACTCGTGGTAGGCAGAGCACAGATAGCCCACTGTGTAGCTTTGTACTTAACTTTATGTAAACGAACAAATAGTTAAAGGCTTAGAGTAATTAGTTTAAGTACAGAATTAAACAGTCTAACGTCTCTTTGTCCGAGAAGCAAGATATTTTTCACTCATAAGAAAACCAAACTGTACCGGGCGAAGTCAAGTGGTTAGTGTTCTGGACTGTGAAATCCGAAGGTCTATGGTTCGTGTCTTGTTGCCGCAATATTTTCCCCTCCTTTGTAACCTTTATAAGAGTGACGATCAAATCCTATTGTTTAACCGGAATATTACACGAGTTGACCACTTGTGGGGTTGACTCTATTAAAAGTATAGGCATCCATCATGTAACTTCTTGAAGTATTCAGCTAAACAGAACGCCGACTGTGGCTATCTTTGTTTGGTTTTTAATTTCGCGCAAAGCTACACGAGGGCATCTGAGGTAACCGTCCATAATTTAGCAGTGATAGACTAGAGAGAAGGCAGCTAGTCAACACCACTGCTTTTTAAGGTACTCTTTTGCCAACGAATAGTGGGATTGGTTGCACATTATTGTGCCCCCGCGGCTGATAGGACAAGCATATTTGGTGATGGGGGTTCGAACCCGCGACCCACAGATTGCTAGTCGAGTGCCCTATCCAACAGACTATGTCAGCCGCTTTATTTTTGTTGATATTATGTGTTATTTTCATATTTTTGCAATATTTTAGAATAATTATTTTTAAATTTTATTTATTTCTTTATGATGAGATGTTCTTGTACTCTATACAAAGTTTTCTATGTAAATAACTATTGACTTTGTGGTAGTTCAAACATCTGCCAGTATCGTAAATTCATTCAATGTATTAGAGAAGATCAAAACTAAATTGTTCATTTATATAAGATATATTTATTTCTTAGGTTCAGTATTTAAAATTCTGTCCCCGGTGAGAGAGTGGTAAATTTAGGAACTTACGACGCTAAAATCAGGGTTTGATTCCTCGCGATGGACGCAGCATATAATGCAATGTGGCTTTGCTCTAAAAAAAACCATACTTGCTAAATTCATATTCCATCACTTATCACTTGGTTAATTCAACAGTGTTTTATTTCGGTTTATTTCACGGGCAAAGCTTTACAATGGGATACGTTCACTATGCGCACCGCATGGGCCTAACCCATATTTTTAGCTTGATAAACTGTCAAGATTCATTGAAAATATTTTAAAATCACGACTTCAACGCTAAAACTTTGATTATTCAAAAAGTATATTAGCCTAACGTACTGTAAGGTTTACTTATCTTCGTTTCACTAATTTTAAAATCTGAATATAAGGTTTTTCTCAGACAGTAAGGCATTACTCTCAATATATATATATGTGTGTGCGTGTGCAGTATTTTATTTCTCATGTTCTAACATACCTTTCGATTGCAAATCGCTTAATTTGCTTCTATTCACATTTTCTGTAAAATTTCATTCGCACGCGTGATTGGTAACCCTTAACCTTTCATCATTTATTTCGGTTGTTCAATATACCTCTCTCTGTGCGTGTATGTGTGTATATTTTTCGTTTCGCACTTTGGCGCATGCCGTTTATCATTTTCTATCTTTCTTTGACATCAGGTTTATGTTATCCTGGATACCAGATGCTTTTCTATATATAAAGCCTGGAATTCCACCAAGTGTTCTTCTCTATACACCCCCTACCTCGTTCATTTTCTGTTCAGTTGCAATCTTACAGTCTGTGGCGTTCCAAGAATATCAGCGATCTTTGTGTGGCTTGTATTGAAGATTTATAACATAAATAGACGTAGGAACATTTATACCCAGTGGCGTTACTTATGGATATCTCACCCTCCTGACGCTTCCTTTAGAACTGTCTTCTCTGCTTATAGCTTGTCGTTAGATTTCTCAATACCTTTAGAGTTAATAAAAAAAAAACTATTAAATGTCACATAGTCTTTAAAGGAAACCTAGTGTTAATTTGTTTACATCGACCTTTTTAAAGGGTATAGAAGCACCACATACCCTCTGGTATACCTAAGGATAGTAAAACCTAACTACATAAATTTCTTTCTGTCAGATCCCATGTTTCCGCACTCTCTAAGATAATAAACAATAACATATTATTTCTAACTTCCACCACCATCTTGTGGACCCAACGCCTGAAGGTCTTTCTGTACATAGTTTCTCATTTGTTTTCTCACATATTATGTATACATTAAAAGGTGATACAAGTATTCTAATATAAACATTTGAACCGGCTCTATGTACTTTTAAACCTGTAACAAATATTTTTTTTAATGTCAATCACAGCTTTCAGTTAGATTATCTTAAAACACGACTTTAAAATATCAGAAAAGCAAACATAAAAACAAACAATATTTTTAGCTAAAAATTCAAATAGTCTCCTTTTCTTAAATACAACTGATTTTATACGATTCTTAAAACAACAAAACGTTTCATGGTAATAAACAGAATTAAACTTGTGCGCTTTAATTATTTTAAAACAATAACAAAAATCCAATTTCTCCAATATTGTCGCTTGGAACTTTTATAATTTTTTCAGATAACGTATTTTGCTAAACGGTAAAAGTATGTAATTGAAGAAAGGCTGAGCTCCTAGTAGTAAAACTTTTCACCTCTAGGTTGCGAAGTAAGTGATCCAAAATTCAGGTATTCTGTCGGTATTTTAAAATGATACTTAAGAATCAGAAAGATACCCGAAGCAACAAACCCTACAAAAGTCGAGACGTTGAACTCAGTATCATAACTTGTATGTATATTATAATAACCTTGATTCTACACCCACCTTATTCATAGCTGCACGTTCATGTCATTATTAATTTTTACCTTTATCTGGTAATAGTTTGTAACTTTATTAAACCCTTTACCTTTATCTGCTTGTGGTGTGACTTTACTTAATCTTGTATCTTTATCTGCTTGTGGTGTGTGACTTTATCTAATCTTGTATCTTTATCTGCTTGTGGTGTGATTTTATTTAATCTTGTATCTTTATCTGTATGTTGTGTGACGTTATTTATTCGTGTATCTTTATCTGCTTGTGGTGTGTGACTTTATTTAATCGTGTATCTTTATCTGCTTGTGATGTGTGACTTTATTCAATATTTTAATTACTTTCGTAGAATTGTATATCTGTGTTCCCAGAATAGTTAATATTAGATCAACCTGTGGGTGTTTGTAAGTAGCCTGTGTTCTAGAGTCTTCTTTAATTCGAGTGAATTTTTGGACAGCCCCTAGAACACAAGGATATTATTCTAACAGGGGACAATCTTTCCATTTCCTCTTCACTTTCAAGTATCTCAAGCTTTACCAGACATTCCATCAAATCGTAAAGTACGTCCGACACTTTATTTTTACGTTTCGTACTTCACTCGCACGTGACTCATCGTAGGTCAACAACCACTCAAAGTCTTTCATTAACCTCTATATTACGTAGTTGACAGATAGACATACATTTCTTTGTAATTGAAAAACAGCTAAACCAGTTTATATAAATTTGATACACTGACAACAGTTACTTGAAAGAAAACATTCTACATTAAGCTGTTATTAAAGACCATTAAGCCCACATATACATAATATCTGTAAGTAAGTGTTGTACATATAGTCATGTATTTAAAATTGGCGTCAGAGTACGTGGGTTTTGTGTGTGTGTGTATATTTTGTTTTACAAAATACAATTTTAATTTCAGTAACCTAAACCAATAATTACAAAATGTTGTATGGATTGTTTTAGAAACTTTTGTTAGAACAACAGAACTGTTATTTAAAAAAAATCATTCAGATTATCATGGCCAGGTGGGTTTCCTTGATTTCTTGATATATTCGCGAGCCGGACGAAGGGGGATACTCTTATCTCTGAACATCCCGGCCCGGCATGGCCAGGTGGGTAAGGCACTTGACTCATAATCCCCGTTACACCAAACATGCTCGCTTTATCAGCCGAGAAAGCATTATAATGTGACGGTCAATCCCACTATTTGTTGGTAAAAGAGTAACCCACGAGTTGTCAGTAGGTTGTGATGACTAGCTGCCTTCCCTCTAGTCTTACACTGCTAAATTAGGGGCGGCTAGCGCAGATAGCCCTCGTGTAGCTTTGTGTGAAATTCAAAACAAACAGATTATCAGTTCTTAACGTTGTAAATTTTAAAAGCTGGTAACGTACATATCGTACAAGAAACTGATCTAAAGATGAACATTTAACAGTATTTCGATTCTTAATAAACCATGGTCACTATTGGTTTCAGCTATTTTTAAATAGATATAACTGACAGTTTCCTTTAGCCAGTAATATTCTCGTATAAGGGTGTGTTTTCTTATAGGAAAGCCATGTCGAACCATCTGCTGAGTCATCCGTGGGGAATCGAAACCCCGATTTTATTCCAGTATAACCTTTGATTTCAGCCTATTAATGAAATCACATAGTACCGTTGTCTCTTTAATTATTTTAGTATGCAAATTATTTGTATCTCTCGCAAATAACTGTTTATGATACATTTGTCTAAAATAATAATAAAATTACATTATATAAATTTATAATTATATTTTTAAGAGTATAAATACAAATAATCATACGATTTCCATATACTTTTTAAAATAGTTGAATGTAAATTTAATTAACACTAATTTGCAACAGAAATAATGTACGTATGCTGATTGTAACCAATGATTATATTGCATTACGGACACAACTGATTTTCAATCACATGCATACGCTTTAACAAAGACGGGTACAGTACTGATCAACCATAAGTGTCCAATATGTAGTCACGTCAATGTTTTTTCTGATAGTCTTCTGTATATCGCTTTCAACAAGAATTTTAGTAATTTAAGACAACAGTCTTTCGACACGGTGTTCCCTTTAATTTTTTTCGAACTTCTCTATGACGTTTCAGTGTCCTGTCTTGTTACTAGCTATTCTGTAACACGTATATTACTTGTTTCTTTTTTGTTACTGTGATTGGTTAACCCAACATTATTGAAAATGTGTTGTAAATAGTCGCCGATTGGGTCAAATGTTCGTTTTCAGAATCCTCTAAACGATGTAAAAAGGTTAACGTAGTATTTTTCTTTCTGTCTTTTTCCTTCTTTACGACAGTTGATATTGTTATCACATTATTTACCAACTATAAAAATAATGAAACAGATATCCTATGTTAAGTAAGGATTGAACTATAAAAATAATGAAACAGATACCCTATGTTAAGTAAGGATTGAACTATAAAAATAATGAAACAGATATCCCATGTTAAGTAAGGATTGAACTATAAAAATTATGAAACAGATATCTTATGTTAAGTAAGGATTGAACTATAAAAATAATGAAACAGATATCCCATGTTAAGTAAGGATTGAACTATAAAAATTATGAAACAGATATCCTATGTTAATTAAAGATGCTTCATTAAGATGTGCTTCAACAAAATCTTTCTTTTTTTACTTTTCTTATTTAAACTACAAGATATTTTGTTGCACATCTGTCGGAATATACCTATCTTTTCTCGCGGTTACATATGGTTCAGCCCTCAATTGGCAGAATGGTAGGTCTGCGGATTCACATCGCTAGAAACCGGGTTTCGATACCCTTGAGGAGAATAGCACAGACAGCCCATTGTATACCTTTGTGCTTAATTCTAAACAAAAAATCCACAGGGTCCATCATTTTTTGTTTGTTTGAAATTAAGCACAATGGGCTATCTGTGCTTTGCCCACGGCGGGTATCGAAACCCGGTTTCTAGCGATGTGAGTTCGCAGACACTGTGATATTGGGGGTCAGATTCTATCAGAACAACAGTAGAGTAACCATAACACTGATATATTCGTTTAAAATTCGCTTCAATTGTAATTCGAGTGGGCCAGTAAGTTGATTAAAATATTATATATTTGAGTTACTGAATCTTAACAGTGGTTAATTTATCATTCAGAGATTTAGTATTCAAATCTTCTCTGAAAGGTAAAGTGTTTCTATTTACTTAGTGAACTTTTCTCCAAATAAAAATTATAGAAGCATTTTGGAAATTAGTTACATAATTATCAAAAAGTTCGAATACCACTACTGATACTTTGATTAATAAATAATATTTTCCTTTCTAATTACAAAAAAAAATTGAAACGTTTCCAAATTCTTATAATTTTACAACATTTCTCGTCTTTGGATCAGTTATAAAGAATTTTCTAAGTAAAATTCAAATACTTGTACTTCAATGTTCAAGGTATACCTTATTTATTTTCCAAGCATTAGCCAAAAAGCAGAGATTGGATTTTAATTCACAATATACTTTAAATTTCTTTATTATGTTTTCAATAACGTTAAAATTTTATCCTGTCTAATGTAAATATTACACATCTTTGATAATTTATTTCATCTCCTGGTTGTACACATCTTTATAAAGGAATAGTTTAACTTGAAACTGATTCACAAACAACATAAAATATTTTTATAAATTACATCAACCGTTCTTATAATCCACTTATAACAAGAATTTTAAAGTGGCCTTTTTAAATTTCTGTAGTTTATCCGGTTGAATGTTTTTCTAATATCTTTATTTACCCTGTGGTTTGCAGAGTTTATTACATCACGCATAACATTAATATAATAATTAACGCATCGGTCTGGAACAAAGTAAATCTGGATTTCGTGAATCAGTTGACTCATAAAAGGTTTCATTCTGTTTGCCAAATGGCTTTAAAAATATTTTATATTTAGTACACATAAATGATGTTAGTCGCCATATTTTTAATCATGTCAAATCCCCCTTTTTAAGGTATTAACTTTATTACTGATTTCTTCTTATTTTTACATTCTCCTGTCTAAAGAGATTTATTAAAAACATCGAGCAAGAAATTACCATTCTTAGACCTAATTTTAACTACCCTCTTAAACGTCGGGCCATCGATTGCAGAGGACTTATTTTATGACTGAGAAGGAGCAGTTACTTCTGTACAAGTTAATGGCAGTGAAGACTTCTATACTTGCTGGTAAAATCTTCAAAGAAAGGGTCGGTAGTTTAATTCTCTATTCTTTGCGAATATGATATCTTATAAAAACTTATATAATTTATTTAAATTGAGTTACTTCGCTGTTCTGATTCTTCATAGCTGTTAATACAGAATTCTTGTTTGTCAGTTTCTCCAGTTTTTTTTTTACTTTTGTTCCTGAGTTTCACTATGAAGTTCCTTTAAAACATTTTCATAGTTTCAATATCATCAAGAGAACTGAAATAATTCTAAGTGCTCAGTTTTCCAGTTCTTACTTAATGAATCTCTCCCTTTAAATAATTTTGTTTGTGACTTAGAATCACTCCTTTCAAACAATACAACTACGCTCTAATTTATCAGTTTTTTTCTTGTTTATGAGTTTTTTATACTAATACAATATGGTACTTTCCAATAATCTTATCACGATTCAAAACTTCTGTAAAGTATCTTTTACTGTACGGTTAGAAATGAACGTATTTACATCAGAGAATTTTAAAATTCTAGATTAACAGATAACTTATCTAATCTAATCTTTAATATAATACCTCCACCTTGGGCAGTTAAAATATGTTCTTTTTTTTTGGATAAAGATGTTGACAGACATCAAATGAACCAACAAATCATTTAATCTGTCGGCTTTACCAGTGTATATGATCTGTATTCAGTGTTACATTAAATTGTCCAACTAGACAAATTAACTTGTTAATTTGTTTTTCATTAACTCACTCTTGATATCATTCATATAAACTCTTCAAAAAAGAAATGCAAAAGGCAAAATTTGAAACAAATTCTTAACAAGTTTATTCCGGGTAGTTCTGTATGACATGTGTGAAACTTTGCACATTCACTGCTGAACGTCCAAAGTCTGCAAAGGCAAAGTCCAAGCTCACTAGTTGAAGTTTAACGTTTCTCAACGCCAATAACAAGTATGCCTCCCGTGAGCATCAATAATTGCTTGGCATCTCCTGCCCATGGAAGCGATGAGATGACAAATCACATCCTGTGGAATGGCTGTCCACTTAGCCTGCAAAGCTGCTGCAAGCTGAGCTAGAGTCTGCGGTTGAGATTGTCGCCGTGGCAGACGTCGATCCAACTCGTCCCAAAGATGTTTGATGGGGTTTAAATCTGGTGACCTGGAGGGCCAGGGAAGAACGTTGATGTTGTGGTGTCTCAAGAAGACAATGGTAAGTCGGGCTGTGTGAGGACGGGCGTTGTCATGTTGAAAAACGTCGTTGACGTTCACCATGATGGGTTGCACAAGGAGCCTAAGAATCTCGTCGACGTATCGTTGAGCCGTAAGATTCCCTCGAATGTGCAAAAGGTCTGTTCTGGCATTGTATGCGATGGAAGCCCACATCCTTACGCTGCCTCCACCAAATCTGTCAACTTCCTGCACACAGTTTGCTGCAAAACGTTCACCTCGGCGACGGTAAACACGGGTTCTTCTATCCTGCCTACGAAGCATGAAACGTGATTCATCACTGAATCAAACATGCCTCCATCGTCGATGAGGCCATACCCGATGTGCCCGAGTTCACTGCAGTCGTGCTTGACAATGTTGCTGGGTGAGGATGACGCCTCTGACTGGACGTCGAGGTCGGACTCCTGCATTTTGCAGACGGTTGCGTACGGTCTGATTGGAAATCCTACGCAGCCCTGGTATGGTTGAGGCAGTAGACGTCGCAGTAGTGGTCTATCTCGAACCGGATGTAGCGATCTTGTGCGGGCGTGGTCACACGAGGTCTGCCAGATCGTGGACGGTCACGAGTTGATTCATGTTGTTGGTGACGATTACATAGCCAATGGTGCTTGGGTGGACATTCACAGCTCTGGCAACATCTGATCGAGATTCGCTTGCTTCCAAGCGACCAATGGCGTTGTTATGTTGTTCTTCAGTCAGTCTTGGCGTAACTGTATTGCGTGTCGGTGGCTTAACACTGAGCTATGGAAACCGAGAACCCGTCATTTTTATAGGAATTTTGCACATGTTGCACGTGCAGAACATACAGATCTCTCAAACAAATTTATTGGACACGAATGCGTTTTGGCGAAAAATCCTATGTTTTCCTCCATTTTCAAAGTGCACGACTTTTATTGTCATTTTGGTCTGACAATAAGTGCCTTAACACGTGTAACATCACATACTCTGAACTTGTTACGTTATTACATAGATTTCTCTTTAAAAATAACAAAAATATTCGTTTTGCGTTTTTTGTTTTGAATAGTATATTGATAAACTTTCTTGTTACGTTGCTGTGAGTACATATTCCATAAATATAAATTTTACTTTTTATCAATATTGCAAAATATTCCCTTTATAATCAGAGATAGATGTGATATATTTTTATACAACTTACACAGACCTGTGAGTACACCAGATTCGTACTGATGTGTACGGAAGGAATAAACTGTATTATAATTCTGTAATACAAATTAGGTCTGTACGCGAACATTTCTTTCTTGTAGTTCTATAATTTCTGTAGTTATTTAATTTATGTTTTATTGTGTGTTTCCTACAAGTATTGTTTCTTTGTAAATTTGTCTTAAGATACTCTTTTAAATACTATGAAATGTTGACAACACTAAGCCTAAACCGTCAGACTGATATACAAAGTAAAATAAAAATTACTTAACATTTGCACATAACAGTTTTATTCTCTAAATTAACTCATGAAGCTGTCAGTGATGAGTGTGAGAACTACAGTTTATGGTTTATATCGGTGGTAACTAAATTTAGAAAGTTGGGTTCACCCAAGAAATATCGTGTTATATTATTTATAGTGAAATACACGCACAACATTGCATGTATATGAAATATATATATGAGTGTGTGTGAAATATATGCTTGTTTCATCATAAAAACAAACACATCAACATAAATAATATAGAAAAATTTAACTTGTTAACTAAACATTAAAAACCAAAGTAGAACAGACAGAGCCTATCAGTCTCAAAGGACCTTTTAATATTAGTATTCTAATGCGTTGTTCTTTATAATTTTCTTTAAATTATTTAACCATTATGCACTGGTTTACAAAAAAATATTTTTTGTCTGAGGCAAGAATGTGAATATGTTTTTTTACTAATTTGGATGTGCTGAATTCAAATTTATAAACAGTTTTGCTCTATCACCTGTAGTTTTCTGGCTTTTAAATAGTCTCATTTTAGTATATACAGAGTATATACGTGCTTATTTCAACAGTTGCAGCAGCTTATTACAGATAAAACAGGATAGATAAAGAACATTGACGGAATAAATATACTTGGATGACACAATGTACACAATTCATAGTACCGCAGACAGTTAGAAGTGTGTTTTCTTAGATGATCTTGTGTATTTTGCCTCCGGGATGTCACGCAAGAGCATCCAGCAGAAGTCTCCCATCATGCTAGGGTTCCACTTGCCTTGGTAGTTGCTCTCCATCTTCGTAATGTCTTGGTGGAATCTTTCTCCGTGCTCATCACTCACTGCTCCAAGGTTTGGAAGGAAGAAGTTGAGGTGGGAATGGAGAAAATGAATTTTGAGTGACATTCGGCATCCCATATCCTCATAAGTCTTTAGCAACTTCTCAATACATGCTTGGTAATTTGGTACACGTGTGTTACCAAGGAAGCCACTACAGACTGACTTAAATGCTTCCTATGCTCTCAGTTCCTTTAAGGTAAGAAGCTCCTCAAAATCAGTATCCTTCAGCACTTCTCGGATTTGAGGTCCGCAAAGATACCCTCTTTGAGCTTAGCAGCACTGAGACCTGGGAAGACAGTAGACAAGTGTTGGAAGGCAGCACCATTTTTGTCAATGGCCTTCACGAAATTCTTCATCAAACCAAGCTTGATGTGAAGAGGAGGAAGAAGCACCTTCTTCATGTCAACCAGAGGATATTCCTTGACGCTGTGTTCGCCAGGAACGAAAGTGCTTCTAGACCCCCAGTCTTTCTGCTTGTAATGCTGGGATACAGCTCGACTATCCCAGAGACAGAGAAAGCAACAGTACTTTGCGAAGCCCGCTTGCATACCCATAAGAATACCAATAACCTTGGGGTCCCCACACAGACTCCACTGGTACTGGTTGTACTTAACAGCTTCTAAAAGAAGCTCCATATTGTCATAGGACTCCTTTAGATGGACAGAGTGTGCAGTGGGAATGCTGGGATATTTATTCCCGTTGTGCAGATGCACAGCCTTGAGACTTCGCTTGGAAGAGTCTATGAAAAGACGCCAGTCTGAAGGATTATGTGGCAAACCAAGGAAAGTGAACAAGCCAGGTACATTTGTGCAGTAGCACAACTTGTTTTCCATGTCGAAAAATGAAGCAAGGTCTTTGTTCCGATTCCTGAAACTGGTGATTTTTACATCTTCCTGGACTTGGTTCCACTGTTTAAGCCGAGAAGCCAGGAGCTCTGACTGCTGTTTTGACAGATACAAATCACGAGCAAGGTCATTCAGGTCTTCTTGCGTGACAGTGTGGCTCGTTGTCACTTGTTCCTGAATAAGAAGAGTCAATATCTTCGGAAGAGATTGACTTGGCAGAATCTTCCCTTGGAGGCATTTCTTCATCTGATTTATTTGCATTTATTGCATAATAACTAAAAAAGAAGACATAAGTCACACAATATTAGAAATTAACCCTGAATGCATATATGCCTTCATGTACAGTATGTGTACAAAACGTACAGTATGCATATCTAAAAAACTAGAGGTGATGAGTAAAAACGGATTTCAAATCTGAATTCAGCACGCCCAAATTAGGTTAAAACAGCTATTTTTGTGTTTGCCTCAATTTCTTTGTAAACCAGTGAATTTTATCATGTCAAATGTTACGAGCACCAGACTTGAAATGAATACCCTTAGTTCTGAACACAACTTGTATATTTTCCTGTAACTTATTACATATCCATTGGTTTAGTTGTTTTTTAGCTATTTCTTTACTTAATGTATTGATATTCCTGTAAATAAAGTGTAATTAAATTTCAGGACTTGTTTAGTTGTATCTTTAATACCATTTAACGTTTATGATTGTTCACGTCTGTACTTAATATCGTTTGATTTAGTGATTATTCACGTTTAAACTTAATACTGTTTTGATTTTGTGATTGTTCATGGGTGAACTAAATACCGTTTTGATTTTGTGATTGTTCACGTGTAAACTTAATACCGTCTTGATTTTGTGATTGTTCACGTGTGAACTAAATACCGTTTTGATTTTGTGATTGTTCACGTGTAAACTTAATACTGTTTTGATTTTGTGATTATTCATGGGTGAACTAAATACCGTCTTGATTTTGTGATTGTTCATGGGTGAACTAAATACCGTTTTGATTTTGTGATGGTTCATGTGTAAACTTAATACCGTTTCCTTATTACAGGATAGACTCCAGCTACACGACCTTGTTGTGGTCTTTGTTCGGGGTGATTCCTGTCAAGGATCTTAAGGCCAGAAGGGATCAAGCCTTTACCCAGTGGGTTGGCCACGCCCTTTTGGGCGCCTACATGATCATGGCTATGACCGTTATGATTAACATGCTAATTGCCATGATGAGCCGTTCGTTTCAAGACATCGAGGTAACTCTCCAGTCAACATTGATAACCATGTGGTCTAATTTCTTACGTTTAATAATTCTTTAGTTTTTTTGATGTTGTAATTCTCTTTATTCGTCAGTACTATAAGTCGAAACCTTCTAGGGCTGAGTGGGATATGACAAACGTAGGGCTATTTATATAATCAGTTTTCGTGAACAACAACCATCATGGTGTTAACTAGATTAAGTAAGTGAATTATAATCAATATCAGTTTTATTTAAGATTTCTACAGATTACATTTTTATGGTAAGTACTGATAAAACATTATGTACTTCAACCTTAATTTTAACATAGTTTATTAAACTACCATTTCCAACAAATTGCGAACCAACATGTTACTACTTTACGATAGCCGTAACGACCAGCGTTTGAAAAATGACTCTGGAGCCATTGACCTCGTTCTTCGTCTTGTGTTTCATCTGCTGGTCAACAGATTGACTTCAACACTAAATGTTCAAATTACAAGTAAACTGAATGATATCATATATTATCATTAATCAATTTCGGTAAGCGTTAATCAAATCTGTAAAATTATCTCAAGTCTTAGATTTGTATGCTTTACCTTCTGCCTAACCTAAATTTTAAAGAAACCAACTTGAGGTAAAAATGTATTCTAGTATGGTTATTAGAACTTTTATTAAAATAAAGTACAGAACAACGTTTCGACCTTTCTAGGTCATCTTCAGGTTAACAAAGAAGATCGAAACGTTGTTCTTTAATTTGATTAATGTACTAATACCTATACCAGCCGTCTTAAAAACACGTTTTAAACCTTAAAAGAGCTCACGTTTATAATTTGGATTTCTTATCAAATACTTTCTATATCAATCTTCTTAAGGTCACCTTCTGAGATATTTTCTCGAACATCCAAACACGGTTAGCATTTCCTTATCATTCTAGCTTTCTATTTAAAGGTTATTATAGAATCACGCGACAGAAAATTCTGTTTGAATTTGTTACTGTGTTTGTCATTCTGTTTCTACTCGAAGAACTTTATGGTTCGTTGCATTAACGGATAAGAAGTTCGAACTTTCACTGTAAATAGCACCCCCGCTGGCTTAGCGACTGATCAATGGCATTATAACGCTAAACACTGGGTTTCAATACCTATGGTAGACAGAGCTTGCTGTGTAGCTTTGCGTCAAACAAAACAAAATGTTGTTAGTCTGCGTTTTTAAAGTTTCGGCGCTGAGCAATTCTATTAAAGTTTTGTCTCAACTAAAATAAAATAATAATAAAAAACAGATACAATTTATTAAAGAAGATAGCGTAAAACTTAACAAATTGTTTTTATATATCGATATAAGAAAATATGAAAGATTATTTGAAACTTGTGTAGAACAGGAGAGTCTAAATCTAGAGGAAATCCTACAGAATCCACAGGTAAAGTAATTATAAAATTCTGAGCATTACATAAATTTAGAATGGATTAAGAAGATTGAGAAGTCCAAACATTTAAAAAGAATCGTTAAGTCTAGAAAAGTTCATAAACTTAGGAAGGACCGTAAGACCTTCAGAAGTCCACAAATTTAGGAAAGATTAAAGAATCGTTTGAAGTCTACAAATCTATAAAATGTAATTCAGTCCTTGAAAGTCCACAAACTAACAAAATACTGCAGTATTTAGAAATCCAGGCATTTATGAAACATAAAAGTTTTCAGATGTCCTTAATCTGGGACTTAACTCGACTTAACCAACGAAAGATTAGATTTCATCAGATTATTATCCTTTAGCTGCAGTGTGTTTTTGTCTTCTGTTGTAATGTAGCATGCTGAACAGATTTGGTCGAGAGTTGGAGCAAGTGTTCCTTGTCTTAAGCACTTAGAGCAAGTGAATGTGAAGTGCTCGAGTTTCCTTGTTTTAGGTACTTGTTGGCATAAAGTATTAAACAGTAGGTGTCGCTATTGAACACTTTAATCAAGTACGTTTTGTTTTACAGGTAAATATAAAGTTGACAATAGACGCGAACCTAGCAGAAAATTCTATCGACTTTAATAACGAATATTCTATGCTTATGACTGATCTTTGCAATACAAAAAGATACAGCGCGTCATCTTCTGTGCCCACCAAGGGGAAATGAACCTATGATTTTAGCGTTGTAACTCTAAAGACTTATCGCTGTTCCAAGCGGGGAACAGATAAAATTCCCTATACTTACAAATGCAGCTGTTGTTACAATTTATTTTAAAATTTAAAAGGAGAAGGTAAACCTAGATATTCCAAAGTTATGAATATAGTGATTTGAAACTGTGTTTTGTTACTCCTTATGACGTATCATATAAAAGAAAACATTTACACTGAGAAATGTATATATATATAAAGACAAAGTAATTATTATAAAGCGTTTAAATTAATAATTATATCGATATATAATTATTGGTAATATGGATTACTTTATGAATATGAAAATATAATTAAATGGATAGTTATACTTGAAACTTGAAATGCACACATTAGCTCTACTAGATAACACACTATTAACACAAAGGTTATTTTATTTCTGACAGAGTCATCTTTGAAATACTTCGGAAACTAATTCTGCATTACAATACGTTTTTAATCTTTCAACAAATATTATTAAATTAGAAAGGGTTATAACGTTTAATATGGGAAAGTATTATATATTTCTTTATTATACTGGAATTTAATTATTTATATATTTCTAATAATTTGTGTTGGTGGAACAGTTAAGAAATGTTTTTTTTAGGATCACGCAGACAGAGAGTGGAAGTTCGCACGATCCAAGTTGTGGATGGGATATTTCGACGAAGGATCCACTTTACCGCCCCCTTTCAATATCATCATTAGCCCCAAATCCATATTCTACTTCCTCCGCGCGCTGAAGCAAGCGTGTTTATTAATATTTGGCAGCGCCACGATGCGGTCGTTTGATGCTACTAAAGCTGGTATCAAGGTTTGGACAGTTTTATTAATTCTGATTTCTGTCTCTCTTCTGATCTAGTCTCCATTCCATAATTGTATGAAAAAATAATATTAATGTTTAACAAGCCAAGATACTTTGTTCTCTACCAGTTAAGTCATCATTTAATGGGAAGAGAAATATAGCTTTTCCCAAGTTTTAACATTAAATTTTAAAAATAATTCGTAAAGATAAGAAAACTGCTGAGAACTGGTTGAATTTTAAACACATATTAAAAATTAACTTAATGAAGTTAATAACATTTAACTAAAATCCAGAATAATGTTTTATTTTGTTCTAAGGATTAAAACACTGACAGTGAATATAGGGAGAAATGACTTGTTTCTGTGTATGTGTTTTCTCTTTTTATTCAGTTGTGGGAAGATGCAAAAACATTCATTGTTTAGTTAGGTCATAGATAGTCAAAGTAAACGTTTTCAAACAAAATAATTTTAAAATGAAAGCCAAGAACCTGTTTAGTTAATATTTTTAACAGATAATTTTAAAAATAGGGTAACATTTATGTAATTCGATTTTAAAAACAAAGAAGAAATTTTTGTAGTTAACTTTCTGAGGGAAGATATTTATTTACTAACAGAGAACCTTTTGAAATGGATAATTTTAAAAATATAGAAATATTTCATTGTATGGTTAACATTTTGTAAGATAGACTTTGAAAGCAAAAGGTATAATTATCTTTCAGGTCTACAGTGGAGTACTTGTGTTTCAAATGTTATGTAACACTTATTATGTAGTCAGCCTTTTGGAAAAGATCATTCTTTGAATTAAAATCAAATATTTGTGTGCAATATTTATATCTCTTTATGACTTACAAGGTTAAAAAATTATAGTGTTAAAAACTAAAAAACAATAAACGATATTTTTCAATACACACAATTGTATATCAATCAGTGTGATATATCTGTCATAAATACATTAATCTATGTTAAATTTAATATGATTAAATATGTTTTCTAAGTTCATTCCAAGTGAGTTAAATGTATTCAGGTAGCTTAACCTAAAGGATATGGTGATGCTGGGAGAACAAGTGTGTTTCTTGATACCGAATAAAACCATCGTATGAAGAGGTTAAGTATGTTACATTAATCCTATGTTGCAGATGGAGATACTTGTTGGTTATGATGCATACTGATGTTTGAGTCACATGACAACAGCTTCACTTTGCTTACCATGATTTAGATACGACTTGTTGTAAGCCACTTTCTGGGGATTGTGGTGCCCTATGTTTATTCACATTAATTTGTTTTCCAAAGCCACAAACGATATCCCAAATTTGAAAACTCTGAACCCACGATCCAAACACATCTCTATCATCTGAGTATATGAATATTTTGCGTAGGAAAGAACTGTTACACTGCCTTTCCAAAAACAACCACTTTTAGGTGACATCGCATTGCCTAAACGACACCTACACTCTAAATCTCTTATATTTCGATCCACACCCATTTTACATCGACTGTGGTTTGTTTGTTAACAATAGGTTTAATATAACTTATCCAACCTTTTCAAGTTATGTTCGTTTAGCAAGCAAGAACAATCATGTAGAGTTCAAAACGTAGCTTTTTATTTCTTATCACAATCTATTTCACGGATGTAATAGCTTTGATCCACATACGTTTATAAAAAGGAAGCCTTGAAAAAGTACAGCGCCATCTGTAAAACTAACTTTCATTATATGTTATTCTCCAATCACTCAGCATCCTGCATAACGAACCGTCGTTATACTGAATTATTTTTTAGCAGGATCTTGAAGTTATTCAACATTAGAGATGAAAATGATCAATGAAAACTGACCACTTATGTAGTTTTATCTTCACTTCATACCTTTTGTTGTTGTTTTCTGTGTATATAGTTTTATCTTCACTTCATACCTTCTGTTGTTGTTTTCTGTGTATATAGTTTTATCTTCACTTCATACCTTCTGTTGTTGTTTTTTGTGTATGTAGTTTTATCTTCACTTCATACCTTTTGTTGTTGTTTTCTGTGTATATAGTTTTATCTTCACTTCATACCTTCTGTTGTTGTTTTTTGTGTATGTAGTTTTATCTTCACTTCATACCTTTTGTTGTTGTTTTAGGGGGGGGGATAAAAACACAATTATATGTATCTTAAGTCACATGATTTTTGTTTCAGTCCGAACATCAAACCATAACTTACTTCGGTGATCCTGGCAAGGACAAGGCAAGTTGTGAACCATTTCATGCTAGTGTTTCCTATCAGACTTTTATCGTATTTATTTCACTGTTAATCAGATTTACATATTGTCTTCAGTAAAATAATATATATCAAATTTCAATTAAATACGCTGTTAAATAAACTAAATGTGTGTAATTTTTAGTTCTTAAACTATAAAAAAATATTGTAGCATTCTAAAATAATTAAATACGATAGACATAAAGGATCGTTCTACTGTTTGAACAGAATCATGAATTTCTACTTTTTATATTCTTCCTTAAACTTCGACTTGAATTTCATAACTTTCTGTCCAATGTTTTCCCTAATTTTCTACTTTTCAAATACTTCAATAATAATACAGTACCTCAAGGATTCATCAAGCCTAAATGGTGCTACAGTGCAAGTAGGCCCGACACCTAGTGGAGGCAAAATCAATTACCAGGTAACGACATATATTTTAAAATGTTTTCACTGCTGTTTGCTGTTGCAAATGTTACAATAGCTTTTGAATTCTTTCACGCTCATTTGTTTTCATGCACATCTTATATTCATTTCTTTTTAATTTCTTTAAAGGTTATGCATTTGAGTTTTATTTTGTAAGTCCCCTGTCTCTGCTGCTAAATGGCTCAGGGGTAAATCCGAAACTTATAACCTTAACAGTCGGGTTTCCGAAACCAATGGTGAGCATGGGAATGATAGCCCATTGTGTAACTTTGTGTTAAAGAATAAAACAAATCAAGTCCTCCGGATTTATAACGCTAAAATCAGGAGTTCGATTCCTGCGGTGGCTGGAGTTTTCTTCGCCTAAAACAAATAAACAAGAGTATTCCTCCGAAACTAACAGCTCAGTCAGTTTGCTTATAGCTTGAGGATTTCTAACACGATATACTCAGGCTTGCTTTGAGGTTTATTCGGTTTTTAGAATAGCTACTATCCTGCCACTTTGTTGGTTTCTCCAAAAGATGACTTATGGTAGTTTAACCAAGTACACATACTACCAGTAAATTATGTTCTTGTTAGACAGTGAAGCTAAGTGTTAAAAGGTTTATAGAATCGTGTTCTTAACGCCGAAATGTCTTACACAGTGCAGAGGTCAAATATGTAATGTACTGCTTCTGCCTATATGAGGGTCGCAAGTTCAAATCCCGTTCCCGAACATGCTCGCTGTTTCATCTGTGAAGGTGTTATAATGTGTGGCCAATTCCATTATTTGTTGTTTCAGTGGAACTTTAGATGGAATAGAAACAGCAGATTTAAACAAAATTTCAAAGCAAACAGAGCTTTGAGCCATCCTTCTCGCGTGAGAATAGGTTTTGATTTCATTTCTCATAATTTCTTCAGGCAACAAGGGCTAAGTTTACAACGGTAAAGCTGCCTGAAATACCAGTACATTAATTGATGGTTTTCCGTATTGGTCCACAGGAAATTCAAACCAAAAGATGAATAAATGTGCCAGTTGTGATACACAGAAAGATCAAATTATTATGAGAAGGTATAAATATTACATATGTTCATCTTTTAGTCCAATGTCCAACCGACATCTGCAGATATTTGTGTTGATGCTATTAAAAGAAAAGTAATCACTCCGCCTACTGACTGTGATGTAAGTCTGCAGACTAAAACTCAGTTCTTGATACCTGTGGTAGGTATAGTAGAGTTAAGTCCATTGTGGTTTGGTTTTTGAATTTCGTGCAAAGCTTCCCGAGCGCTAGCCGTCCCTATTTTAGCAGTGTAAGACTAGAGGGAAGGCATCTAGTCATCACCACCCATCTCCAACTCTTGGGCTACTCTTTTATCAGCGAATAGTGATATTGACTGTCACATTATAACATCTCCATGGCAGAAAGGACGAGCATGTTTGGTGTGACGGTGATTCGAACCCGTGACCCTCAGAGTACGAGTCGAGTGCCTTAACCATCTGGTCATGACAGGTCAAGAATGGGTTTATAAATGACTGAAGTGCAACAAAAAGTTCAAGTAGGATATTATCTAGTGTTAGTTTCAAACAGTTTAGAGAAATAATTATCCATTTTTTCCCATAAATACTACTGTTATCATTTACTACTGATGATTAATTCCTCACGTATATTTGTTCAAATTCTTTCCTTTACTGGTGTTGGAGTGAGTGCATCCCAGTGGTAAGCGTGTAAGAGTGTGTAAGTGAGATTCTGTATCTCGCACCCTGTTACCGACAAATAAACAATCGCATTCCACAATTTGAAGCGATGGATACGTTATAAGAGTAACAGTCAAATTCCAGTTACCCATGAATTGGTGACGAATGGTATTAAGTAGCTGTTTTCCCTCTAGTCTTTCCCCGTTTCAAGGCAGTGACAATTTATAGTCGTGAAATAGTCTGGATGCAAGCCTGAACCTTGTTTGTTTGTTTTGAATTTCGCGCAAAGCTACACGAGGGCTATTTGCGCAAAGCCTGAAGCTAATAAAGAAATCTAAACTCCTTGAAAACTGCAGTAAAATGTTCAAGTGTTAAATATTTTTTTTACTGTTTGAAGGATTAGTATGTATAATTTTTATTAAATAATAATAATAAACCAGTTCGCTTCACAAAGAACTGGTTTAGTTGGTACTCATTATTTATAAAAGTTAGATAATTAGAAACATTATTTAAGTATTACAGTAACTTATGATCAGATAAGATTTTCACTGTTATTGTTTGTTGGTTGATATTAAACACAATGGTTTTAACTGTACTTTGCCAACCACGGGTATCGAAATCCAACTTTTAGCGTCTTAATCCTGCGGACTTTCCGCTGAGAGGTGGGGGCTTAACTATTAACCCAACTAGATGATTTGTGGAAAGTTCTAAATGTATCTTTTTCATCACTATATAATATGTCGACACGTATTTAGACTTTAATTTTCTCACACTTATGAAGCCTCTTATATTTCAGTGGGAACTCCATTTTCAAGGACATCTCCCAATAGACCTCTTCTCCAATATTCTAATTTCTCTTATATTCCCTGGAATATCCCACTTTTTGTGACGAATTCAGTATAAGTGTAGCGGACATGTTCCTAAATTTGACTGTTAAAGGAAAATAAAAATTACCCAAAGTACAAGAGTCAGGCTACAGATATTTGTTGTCCTAGTCATTTTGAAGTCTGTTTTTTAGTTTCATGTAATATGTAACGTGAAAAACAGAAATTATTTCTAGAGTAACTTGCTAGTTTCTTTACGTCTCGTGAATGATAGTAAATTTATTAATAAATTATATAAATAACCGATTTACATATTCTTCTTCGGCTTGTGAAAAGCTTACAAACAGTCACAATTGATTTTTAAGTTGTTTAAATAAACTAATAACAACTCCATAACATTAACTGTTCATGACATCTGATGAGATAGTTTAAATCATTTCTATGTCTGTCGTATCTTAACCGGCCTGTCCCTCAGTGGCTCAGCGGTATGTCTGCGGACTTACACGCTAAAATCCGGATTTCGATACCCGTGGTGGGCAGAGCACAGATAGCCCATTGTGTAGCTTTGTGCTTAATTCAAAACAACAACAACAACAACTTAACCGGCCTAATTACACCTGGTGTTGAATGAAAGACCTCGTCGGTACTATATGGGATAGATGTAGAATGATTGACATATTATACAAAACGCGCTTCTTTAGTTCCCCCCATGGGTTCTTACAGTAGCTGCTTCGTGAAATACTGTAACATATGACGTGAAGTGTTTCTTTCTGGCAGGAGGTAATGAAGCGATTAGTTAACCGTTATATTCATCAAACCAAAAAACAACTTCGTCAAGATGGAGTGAACGAAGATGACTTGCTAGAGATTAAACAGGACATCTCAAGTTTACGGTAGGTGTCGTGTTACAGACCACTGTTAATCGTTGGACAATACTGTTTATACATATAATATGAATCGAATCCCACGCCAACAATATAAAAATATTATAAAGTCAAACAATCTGTTTGATATTTATTATTAACGAAATATTTTGTTACTATCAGAAAATATGCAATATCCCAGATTGTTGTTTCATACGAAAGTTACATTTAATTAAACCAAACCTTCCGTCGATACAACTGATTTCATAAAAAAATATATCTTGCAGTAAGTTAAGGATGTCAGTAGATAAAATATATTTTGTAGTAAGTTAAGGAACGTGGAAGATAAAATATATCCTGAAGTAAGTTAAGGAACTCGGTAGGTAATATATATCCTGTTGTAAGTTAAGGAAGTCGGTGGATAATATATATCCTGTAGTAAGTTAAGGAACTCGGAAGATAAAATATACTCGTAAGTTAAGGAAGTCGGTAGATAAAATATATCCTATAGTATGTTAAGGAACTCGGTAGATAAAATATATCCTGTAGTATGTTAAGGAACTCGGTAGATAATATATATCCTGCAGTAAGTTAAGGAAGTCGGTAGATAAAATATATCCGTAAAACAAATTAATGGTTGTAAGCTGGAGAAGTTAGACGAGAGTAAAGTTACATGTCAGAAGTGTAACAATTATATTTTAAAGTTCGGGTCTTCTTTCATATGAAGATCTTGGTTCAGGGTATGCTCTGTTGGGAAATCTTTAGTTGGATTTAGGTTTATTTTGACGCAAAGTAGCTAAGATATGATGGAAATCATGGAAGAAAAGGTAAATAAACAAAACTTAAATAACCTTCTATAGGTTCATTACAAACCTACATGACCTGGTATAGTCTTATCACGAAGTTACGTGATCTTCTGTGGTTTTACAACCAACTTCTTGGCTCTCTGTTTTGTTTAATCTGTATTTTACATTTTAAAATCTGTATTCTGATCAAACAATTTCTTGTAACTAGGATGAGAGCAACAAACTAAACAAGATACTAAGAATGTTATTTTAGGTATGAACTTCGAGAAGACAGGAAGCGAGAAGCTGCTAGAAACACTGATTTGATTGACAGCATCAAGAGAGACGTCGTCCGTTCTCTGCGAGGCACCCAAGTGTTTCATCCCAGTCCAGAGTATGGACAGGACTTGCAATCTGGCCTGTTGTCATACCACGAACTGGAGAGTCTAAAACGAGAAATTGTTGTTAGTCTGAGAGAGGAGGTTAGAAACATGTTGCGGGGGACAGCTCCCCCTCCCGTTCCTACTGTTACTTCAGATCTTTATCAAACACATTTCTATACGCAGCTATAAACGACTATCCATTAGGGTTAGAAACTAACTCCTCAGTTCCTGCGTATACTGGCTCGAAAAGATTATCTCATTCAGTCTTCACCACCAAGTGGCTGAATTATTTAAGACTATGCACTATAGACAGAAAATGTCATCTAACAGTGACAAGTTAGTAGGATCAGTTATTATCCCAAGAAAAACTATTACCTTACTCCCGGCTGCTGACGATAACCATAGTTTAATCTCGTGTTTTTAGCAGAGATGACAAAGTTAACCAAACATTGAAAGCTGGTGTTCTCCATTAGTAAGGACTCGCTGAGTAGTGTAGATTGTGTTTTGGTTTAGTATAACTGCAGACAATTTTTTTACTGTACCAAATACATTAAGCAGGTGTTGAAATATTTTGTTTAGAGATTGTACAACAAGCAGCTGAGAAATGATGTATCTTTCCTATTCATATCCTAATAAATAGTATGTGTTGTCTACGTTATTATAGCTGGTCCAGACACCAAAAACAAACACTAGTGTCTTCACATCTAAACAACTCCGCTCCAATTTTGCTGTCTCACTCTTCACACTGATCTCTCACCGTCATTATTTCACTTTAAAAACGGTAAGATCAAATAAAAATAGAACTTATAAATATTAACCATCCGGCCACCACGTCCCACCTCCACCCCCTCTCCTCTAAACTTCTTCAGAGTTACTGGTTTACCACCACCAGGATAATGTACGATATGATAAAAGTATGGAACAGCCACCACGTTATATTTAAATCCACAAGCTCTCTGTTTTACAAACATTAACTTGAGAGCACGTTTACATAATTTGGTCATTTTATTACATCAGGCCCGGCATTGCCAAGTGGTCAAGACACTCGACTCATAATCTGTGGGTCGCGTGTTCGAATCCCTGTCACATCAAACGTACTTGCTCTTTCAGCCGTGGGGTCTTTATAATGTGGCGGTCAATCCTACTATTCGTTGATAAAAGAGTAGCTCAAGAGTTGGCAGTGAGTGGTGATGACTAGTTGCCTTCCCTCTAGTCTTACAGTGCTAAATTAGAGACGGCTAGCGCAGATAGCCCTTGCGCAAAATTCAAAACAAACAAACAAAATCATTACATCAACAACCTTTAATTTTTTTGTTTTTCGTGGGTGATTTTGAAATTGTAATAACAAGAACTGTTATTGTACTACGAGTCATGATGAAACCGCAACGGTGAAACGTTGACTTAACTACAAAAATTTATTATTATTACCTAAACGTTAAAGACTTTCTTTCCTAACTTTATTACCAAAACGTCCATTGTGTAACTGTTCTAAACATTACAATTCTTCAAATTAAAACTTGTCAACTTGTTCTTGTTCGAGTGGTCTAAGGACAAACATGATAAACCATATACACATACCAAACGTGGCTGTATAATAACAGTAATAAATCACACGCAATTTTCAAAGTTTTCGGGGCCTGGCATGGCCTAGCACGTTAAGGCGTGCGCTTCGTAATCTGAGGGTCGCGGGTTCGCGCCCGAGTCGCGCCAAACATGCTCGCTCTCCTAGCCGTGGGGGCGTTATAATGTGACGGTCAATCCCACTATTCGTTGGTAAAAGAGTAGCCCAAGACTTGGCGGTGGGTGGTGATGACTAGCTGCCTTCCCTCTAATCTTACACTGCTAAATTAGGGACGGCTAGCACAGATAGCCCTCGAGTAGCTTTGTGCGAAATTCCAAAACAAACAAACAAATTCAAAGTTTTCAGACGGTTAGTGTATTAAATATCTGTATCAACCATTTGGAAAAAATTATACAGCGATACCATGTATTATTTCAATATTTAATAAACTGGTGTTTTTAAAGTCAAACATCAACAACATGTAGAAACATCCGCCAGTTACATGAATATTTGGTCTTCTTGACACCTTGAATATTAATTTAGATTATTATTTCTTTATATTTACTAACATTGTTTTGGCATATATAATGTTCGTGTAACGAAAAGTCACAAAAGGTCGTTATATAAAAACAATTTACAGTTAGAAAATAATAAATAAAATGCAAAACGTATTTAAGAGTTTTTGAACCAAATCAAAAGAAAAAGAATGTTACTCCTCCGTTTCGTTCGTTGCGGCCGGGCAGGTCTTCAAATCTCAATTTCTGCAGTTACCCAATGACATATTAGGCTAAGAAAACGAAGCAGACAAGAGCTTTATTTTTGTCAAGCAATTCTATATGTAATATTTAAAATAGTTGTATGTAATGACAACACGCACAGTGGGACAATTTTACTATTTTACAGTTTCTGACCAAGATGGAAAAAATGGAGCTAAAAACCGTCTGATTTACCATAGAATTTAATATCTTAGTTGCACTAGAAAAATAATGAATGAATTTGAGTTCTTTTTAATTTTTATATAAGTATATATACGTTTGTCAGTATGTGTATCACGAAGAGACAACTTCCTGTGAAGTATGTCATACACTACTTTGAGCTCCGTGAACAATGCAATGGCACGTGCGTGTGTTCGTATCAAATATGTTAGATACGTTATCACCATGGAAACTGGCTGAACGCAGCAATCAAGATATTGTTTTCAGTACAAACAACTGTGACTTGTCACAGTTAAATGTCTGTTACAGCTAGGCTGACGAAACATTACCTGTTGATTGGTATTTTGTGTTATATTATAGCTTTTACGCGTAATACGTAGACGCTTTAAAACCTAACTGTGGTTCTCTTACTTGAATCACCTACATGTTCAGGAGTGAAAGTCACAATGAAACATCATGTCTCTTGAAGAACTATAATATCAAACAAACATTATAGATGTACAGTACAGCTCTCATTCAAATAGCGTTAACCTACTCGTATAATAATAAGAAACATTAGGTTCGATATAACGTCCTATAAACTTAGTAACAAAGAAGTACCATTATGACATCGTATCCTTCTTCAGTATGAGTTCCAGCATCAGTGGTCATTCATAATTTAATTAGACCCAACATGGCCAGGTGTGTTAAGTCGTAATTTGAGGATCGCGGTTCGAATCCCCGTCGCACCAAACATACTTGTCCTTTTAGACGTGGGGGCGATATAATGTTACGGTCAATCCCACTATTCGTTAGTAAAAAGAGTAGCCCAAGAGTTGGCGGTGGGTGGTGATGACTAGCTACCTTCCCTCTAGTCTTACACTGTTAAATTAGGGACGGCTAGCGCAGATAGCCCTCGTGTAGCTTTGCGCGAAATTGAAAAAAACAAACAAACATAATTCAGTCAGCTTCAACAAACGTCCACTTGAAAACACTCGAAACTGGTAACCATAACATACATGTCCAGCAAAGTGCAGGTCCATTTCTTTGGGACTTAGCAAAGCTCTGGAGAATAGTTTCGTAATGCAATCTCAAATATAACGAAATATGCAATTAGACAGATAACTATAAACTATCACAATCATCGTAGGTCAAATAACTTAAATGTAAACATCATACAGTCAATATATACTATTATTAGTGTCATACAGACAATTTTGAATATTAATGGTACAAAAACAGGCTTATTAAATTGAAACTGATATGGTTCATGGTGTTGTATAAATAATAGTACTGTATCGTGTGATTTTAAACATTCAAACATTCAGGGCACCTGATTCTGAAAGAAAGTATAATCTATGTGTGTTTTCACATATCAAAGCCACATCGAGCAATATCCCGAGTCCACCGAGGGGAATCAAACACTTGATTTTAGCGGTGTAAATCTGTAGACTTACCGTTGTAACAGGGGGGAACATATAATCTCTTACAAGTGAACTATGTGATAAGACGAATTATTTAAGCCATACTTAGTAAGTAATACACTTCTAACACGACAATGTTTCCGAAAAGTTATTTCTACAGCAGGGGCGTAGGCCCTGGGGGATACATCCCTCTTTATTTTAGGTGGGGGTATGGTGCATACAATCAACCCTCTTTACAGTTTGGTCTGTTGAATTGTTTTATTGCATCACAGGCCAACAAATTGTGTGTTTGTTCTTGTAATTCTCGTGTTCTTACCAAACGAATTACATAATTTTTCAGTAGCCAAAATGTACATCTTTAATATAGGCGTGCTTCTAAGCTTTTCGATCTATGCGATAGTTCGTTAGGTATCAGTCAGCAGGCCTAAGTATACATGCAAGGCTTGCAAGCACTATAAGAGAATCTACTTACGTCTTGTACGTAGTGTGAGATTAAGTAAAATTTTCATCACAACAGATTGAACAGAGCATGAAATTGAAAATATTACTCACAAGTGTAAACTGTGATCTGGATCTGACAGGCCATTTGTAGCTTGTATCTGTATCAATCTTATGTGTAAATTGTGCCGTTTTCATACGCCATTTGTTCTTATGCATATCTAGCCGGTTTTATTGGTGAACGCCTTACTCTCCATAGCTGCCAAAGCCGCTGACCACAGTGTACGTTTAATGTACAATTAACGACAAGTTCGGGCCGCTCGGATCCAGACGCGCCCTACATCACCCCCCTCCGCTCCCTTTAGTCTGAATCTCAATTTTACAACAGGACTCACTAGACCTGTGTTTGTGGCCCTCATTAATCCATGAAATTTCAGATTATCACAGCCCTATAACAAAGTGCCAGTGCTTTATGGTAAAAGAACAATACATTCTCTTATCATAGATATTAAAAATATTGTATTTTCTTGTATAATTAGAACACAAAAGGAGATATTGCAAAGCCTGAAGCCTCTACTCGAATTGTATTGCTAGTTTTTATTTAACAGACGTGCTGACAGACATTATATCACAACGTGTGTGCTTTTTTGATGAGCTTTAACAAGAATATAATATACTTGTGATTGTTTAAGTATTTTTCGAGAAACTTGCAATTACTTGTGTTGTATCTTGCACACATTGTCCCAGCTATGCCCGGGCGGTCAGTCGGCTCGGTAGTCACTGTGGATAATCCAACCTCAAGCAAAGGAATAAAAACTTGTTACACAGAGGAAATACCATGTTTATCAGAGGACGAGTCTGAAAATGCTTGTGCAACTATTGCACATCATGAACCCCACCAGATAGTTGTGAAACAAGTTTGTGCAGTAATGAAAAATGTGACTCTCCACAGATACAGTGTGGAAAGCCACATCATCCAGATGCACAACTAATACCACGACAAAAAGCAAAATCTCAAAATATCAACTTCCAGGGCAAGTGGTCTGATGAGATCCCATGGCTGCACTTCGACAATCAGACTCAAAATGTCATATGCTTTCAATGTGCCAAGGCAGAAAATAGAGGCCTTTTTACAGGGTAATTGGAGAGGCCAGTATGCCTTCATATCCACCAGTTTTTGCTACTGGAAAAAGGCAAAACAGAAATTCAACGAACTCCAATCCTCCTCTCACCACAGATTCACTATATCTCTAGAAGGTTCACTTAATGTAACTCCAGTGACTGTCCAGCTACATGATGGAAAAAAGAAGCAGCACGAAGAATGCAAAAGAAGTCTAGCCAAAATATTTAGAAGTTTACGTTCCTTACTGCGTCAAGGTTTAGCATTACGTGGACATACTGAAACGAAGGAGAACTTCCTGCAGTTGATGAAACTCCTGGAAGAGGAAGATCCTGAGTTGGCGGCCTACTTGTCAAAGAAAACCACATTCACATCACCCCAGGCTCAGAATGAAATAATGGAGATGTTCACCAATCAAATACTGAGGAACACAGCACACGAAGTGCTGCAAAGTAAAATATTTGCATTAATGGTTGATGACATTCAAGATGTTACAGATGCCGCACAGGAAGCAATATGTGTACGATACGAAGATGAGAACCTTGATGTCCATGAGGCATTTCTTGGTTTGTACAGTGTTTCCAATGCAACTGGTGAAACAATATCGTCGACTATAGTTGATGTACTGACTAGAGTAAATTTACCACTGTCAGGATTAAGAACACAAACTTATGATGGAACCGCTAACATGAGTGGTACGTACAGTGGATCCCAGGCAAAAATAAAAGAGAAGCAACCGTCAGCTTTGCTTTTTAAATGCGGAGCACACAAGGCTAATTTAATAATGCAACATGCAGTTGAAGCTTGTGAATGTGTTCGAGATTCTATCCAGTGTGTACATGAACTTGGTGTCTTGCTTCAGAGGTTAGGAAAACACAAGACAATCTTTGAAAATATTGTATCATTAGACAGCCACAATGATCCAGTTAAATACATCCGCCAACTGTGTCCAACACGCTGGTTGTGCCGCCTATCTGCAATTACATGTGTTAATGATCACTACTGTGACATTGTTGATTCTTTGAATTAGCAAATGAAAAATCAGATGTAGTAGTGAAAGCACGAGGTCTGCTGGACAGATTTGACAAAGCAAAGACAGTTTTAGGATTGTTGATGGCTCAGCATCCATTAGCTGCATTAGAGGAACTAAACCGTGCATTCCAAATAAAATCAGCGACAGTATCTGGCATGATTGAAGCATCTGCAATGACAGTTGAGCAATTGTGGGTATTGCGAACAGAGGAGAATTACAATAAGATATTTGATGAAGCTGAGAAAAAGGTAACTTCCCTAGATCTGGTGCCTATTGAACTACCACACATTCGCAGACCCCCCAGAAGGATCACAGGTGATGGCTCAGCACACCATTCTGCAACAGCTAAAGATTACTACAGAAGTAAATATTTTGCATTTGTGGACACAGTCATAGAACATCTGATCACTAGATTCAATGCATACAACAATGACTTGAAGCAATATTTGGCACTTGAGAATATGATTACATCTGGCAAGATTGACAACTTGGTTATAAACTTCTATCCATAAATTTCTGTACAACGGCTCGAGTTTCAGTTGCCCATGTTCAAAAGAACAACAAAATCAGTATCTCTGAAAGGTGCGAAGGATGCTTACTGTAAAATGCATGAAACAACCCAGCAGATGTTTAGTGAAGTGTTTCTTCTCATGAAAATTGTGTTTGAATGTCCAGTATCCAGCTGCGAATGTGAATGCAGCTTTTCCGCATTTAGACGTGGTTAATGTCAACTATGTCTCAGTGCTGCCTCAACCATGTGGCAGTTTGTTACACTCACAAAGATGAGGTCGACAAGATAAATAAACAAAAGCTTATGAAAGAATTCATAAACAGATCATCACAAAGGAGGTCTACGTTTGGGAACATGTAGACTGGAGGACTAAATGAATCTTACTTCAATGAAGAGTATGAATAATTATGTGCTACATTGTATTGATGTGTAATTTTCAAGAGTTCGCAAAGACATTTTAATTATTTTTATCAAACAACATGAACAGTTTTTTCAGTAGATATAAACTTATCAAGGGTAATTACTAATTTTATTAATATTTGAAAACGTAATTCATACAGTGAAAGTTATTAGTAACCTTGTCAAGTATAATTGCCATCTTTTACACTGTGAAGTGTGCAGGAATAAATTCATGTGGCTGTTAATTTGTGACACATTTGTCTTTATTCTATTAACATTTTGAAAACTGTTCACAACACCTCACTTATACAAACCTACATGGAAACCTTGAAGTATCGTGACAACAAGATTACTCTGTGGCTGTTTGTTCACGTAATCAGAGATTACCAATTTGTAAAATGAACAGTCCACATAAGTGGTTACAAAAATCATCCCCACTCCCATCGGGTGTAAAAAATCTTCGCCCCTGTTCTACAGTGATTATCTTCATTGCTCGATTTAACAAACTATCTCTAAGCCTAACTCTATACGGAGTTGTTTTATAAAAGACAATTATTAAATAGGCGAAGTAAAGTATAAATGGCCAGTTAGCTAAAAAAAAATTGACACAACGTAAAGAGGGGCCCAATCGGCTTTAACTAAACGTTAACTCCGCCCCTGTTGGTGAGACACAAATACACCATATCGTGGCCCGACCCCTTTCCACGACTGCAACATTTACCCCGAGGAAAATTTTAAACATAAAATATACCATGTTAAAACTTTGATAAAACTGCGGCTTAGCGGCCTAAAAATAAAAAAGACGTATCAACGTAGTTTGGTGCAGTTTTGGCCAACTAAATCTTAGTTCCGTCGGCTTTCTAACCTGTAAACTTAATTAACAAATCACATGTAGCAAAAATCAAGGTAAAATTATGACTGTGCCTGAAAGTCCACTGTGGGATATAAGCCACTAATCTGCAATTTCACCCAAATTTATGCTATGTTTTCATGACCATTCAAGCTAGTCAACCTAATCATATATTTCACTTTTTTATATTTATAATACAAATATAATTTATGATTGGCACGTAAATAAAATAACAATATTGAAACAATATACGAGTAGAAACCAAGTCATGTAAAAGTTGTATACACAACTACATAAAAAGTTACATTCGTCAGCAAGATGCTGAGTTGGTCGGTGAATATGGCAATTTATCTGTGAAACAACATATACATACACATAATGGAAACTGGGTGATTCTTTCACAGATGAACTTCACGAGATACAAGCATTTACTATCAGAAAGACAATGACTGAATTAGTTGCGACGGTAAGTGTTGTTATTGTTGATTACCTACAATCGCTTCTGGATTGTTAAGACGTGTCATATGCTCCATTTTTTGACCAGGACATACAAAGCCTCGCCCACAGATGTTGCACTTGTAAGGGAATTGCTTGGTGTGTTTGTAAATAACGTGCGACTTAAGTGTACTGGCCTGTGTAAAAGACTTGAAACATTGCGAGCATGCGTAAGGTCGCTCCTTTGTATGTACACGAGTGTGACAAAGGAGAGTATGACGGAGCGAAAAACGTTTCCCGCAGTCTAAACATTGGTAAGGCCGATGTTTGGTATGACTTTTCAAGTGAGATTCCAGATTTTTCATGGCCCCAAAAATCGTACCACACACGGGACATGGTAACCTTCTCTCCTCCAGAAGTTTGTTGCTTTTATTTATCTTCCCGCGCTCTGATGACGTGTCTAATTTGTTGTCACTCCTATCCACGTAAAAAACGGAGACAGCCAATGGTACAGCACATCGCTCGTAGCCGTCATCATGCACACGACCAGTGACCTCGGAAGAAAGTTGGTCCGGTTTCTTTATAGCAGAACAATCAACTAGAATTTTGTGACCAGCACTATAATCCACAGCATTCATTTGATATGTGTCATATACGCAAAACATCTTATATGCAAAAACGGCTCGTTTTGGGTTCAGAAAATATTTTAAATAGAAGAGCGAACAACGTTTCGACCTTCTTCGGTCATCGTCAGGTTCACAAAGAAAGAGGTAACTGACCGGAAGCTGACCACATGTTTGGAAGGGGTTGTATAACTGAGTGTCGCAATGTAGAGGGCGCGGTTAGATGTTTGAATATATAATAATCTATAATATTAATATAGGTATAATGGCGTTCCTTTATATTGGTTTATTTTGGGTTTAAGTTGTTGTATAAGTAAGGCTTCTTTAATTTTTCGTTTGTTTATGTTTGTTTCTTTATTTAGTATTTTAGTGTTTTCTATGGTTATGTTGTGTCCATTTGACTTGCAGTGTTCGAAAACGTGTGAAGGTGACTTTTTATGTTCTTTGAATCTGGTTTCCATTTTTCTACTTGTTTCTCCAATATAGAAGTCGTGGCAGTTATCACATTGTATTTTATAAATAATGTTGGTGTGGTGTTTGTCAGTGTAGTTCTTACATAATATAGACCTTAGTTTTGTGCCTGGTTTTTGAATAAATTTAGTGTTAACTGGAATGTTATATTTTGTTACTAGTTTTTGCCAAATGTTGGTTATTTGTTTGCTGACGTCAGGAATATATGGTATACAGCAGTATATGGTTTCGTGATTTTTTGATTCGTGAGATATATTCACTTTTGTTGTTTGATTTTGCTTTCTGTCTAGGTGTGTGCGTATAATGTTTTCTACGGTTTGTGGAGGAAACTTATTGATGTTGATGAAGTATTGTTTTATTTTGTCTAATTCATCGTTAATTTTATCTGGTGAGGACAGTTTTATGGCTGTGTTTATCTGGTTTCTTAGTATGTTGAGTTTTTGTTTTGTTTCATGTAAACTAAACTAAACTAACGTGGCAGGGGTTCAGTTTAGAGAGAGAGAAATCAGAAGAGTTCTCTCTCCAACTGGGGTGTTCAGGAACTTTGTAGTTCCTCTTCGTCCCCTTTTGTGGATTGTTATTAAGATTAAGTGGTGTTTTTTTTGTTTTTTTTATTTTAATAAATTAATTATCGTTATTATTCTTGACTTTTTGGGTGGGGAAAGTCTCACCAAATGTTCTTTTGGGTGGAGGCAAAGGCAGCAGTGGAAAGAAAGGCCGGGACCTGTTCCGAAAGGAAAAAGTTCGGCAGATGTGAACATGAATGTAATTCATTCAAATTCAGATCAAATCAAACGGCCCGATTCTGGGTCTGGCAAAAAGGTTGCCTAGGCTGGGATCTAGAAATCCAATGCCTGAAGATTTTGAGGTGGGGGGAAACGGGAGTGCCCCGAGAAAACTCACTTTCACACGACAGGCGCCGAAAGTTTTGCCTGTCGTGTGCCCTGTACCTGAAAAAAAAGGAATTCGTGTTAATAACATGTATTTTGTTTATTTAGATTCTTTCTTGAGTGGATTGTGATTTTTGAAATATGTTGTAAGGTGATATGAATTTCGTTGGTGCACTTGATAATTTGTATAGTGATGCCGTTAGTTTGTTTCTGTTTTCTGCTTTTAGATAATATTTCAGAGAAAGTTCTGTTATTCTGTCTTTTATAGTTGGTAAATTACTAATTTGGTGTAGATAATTTGTTGGCGTAAAAGATGGTAAACTGAATGCCGATTTTAATATTTTGTTTTGTTTCACTTGGATTTTTTGGAGTGTGTTGTTTGACATATTGTATGTTACTTGACATCCTTACTCTATTAGTGGACGGATGTAAGCCTTGTATATTTGTATGATGGTGTTCGGTGCGCATTTCGATTGTTTTTCTGATTGATGAGTGTATATTGTTTATGTGTTTTTTCCATGTTAGTTTTGTGTCGAAAGTGGTGCCAAGGAATGTGATGTTTTTGCTCATGTTAATGGTTGTGTTTCCAAGTGATAGTTTTATTTTTTCTAGATTTTTTCTTTGCTTCTTTAGTTTTCTATAGAAGGTGATTGCTTGTGTTTTTGTCGGATTTAACACGACCCTCCACTTGTTGCTCCATGTTGATACTTTGTTTAGTGATTCTTGTACGCGAGACATGGCCATTACTGGGTTTCTGGAGGTGCTCCAGATTGCGATGTCATCTGCGTATTGTGAATTGTGTGTGTATGTTAGATTTGGAAAAGGTATGTCACTGACGAAGATTATGTATAGAAGTGGAGAGAGGACTGATCCTTGGGGCACTCCTGCCGTTATATTAAATAATTTGGATATGGTTTTATTGACTTTTACTTGTGCTGTTCTGTTGGTTAAAAAATTTGAAATCCATTTGACTATCGTAGGATTTATTTGTAGGTGATTTAGTTTGTATGTGATGGCATTGTGCCAAACGCTGTCGAATGCTTTTTTGACATCTAGGAATACCCCGATGGTTACTTGATTGTTGCTGTAAGCTTTGTAGATTGATTCGGTGAGTCGTGTGAGGTGATCTGTTGTTTGTCTATTTTTTCTGGAGGCATTTTGAGATTCTGGAAGTATGTTGTTTGATTCGCAAAAATGTAGGAGACGGTTGGAGATAATTCTCTCCATCAGTTTGCCAAGGCAGCTTAACAGACTGATTGGGCGGAAATTATCTGGATTTGTTCTGTTAGTTTGTTTCTTGGGGATCGTTGTTATGATGGCTTTTTTCCACGTGTCAGGGTAATACCCTGTCGCTAGTGAAATGTTCATGATGTTTGTGAGGTGTTGTAGTAGGAGAGTGGAACTTTTTTTGAGAATGATATTTGGTATTTGGTCATGTCCAGGGGAAGTGTTCTTCAAGTTTTTGATATTAATCTTTAGTTCGGTTATGGTTATTTTTCTATTGATTGAATTTGAGTATGCTTCTAGTGTCTCTCCGGGAAATCCTGGTGAGAATGAAGCTTTGTTTGTATTTATGTAGTTGTTGACATGGTGTTGGTGTTGTGTGTCAAAATCTACTGAGTTTAAATCGCTGAAAGCGGATTTGTAATAGTCAGCTAATAAGTCAGCTTTCACTTCGTCCGTCCTTGCGATTTTATTGTTGTGAGTGATGTGTTGTAGCATGTGATTTGTGTTTTTGTCTGAAGCGATACTCTTCAATTTTTTCCAGAATTCTTTTGGATTGTTCTTGTTTTTTTCTAAGTTTTTGCAGAAGTTATGCCAATTGTTTTCTCTTCTGTGAAAATTTTATTGACATCCAACAGCCAAACTTCCCAGGTAAAATTACAAATTTATATTTTCCAGAAACACCTAAAAACAACATCTTAAACAATTTTTTCAAAGAATTTTCTTACAAAACTATCAACATAATTTCACAAAACAGAAAACTAAAAAACAACCTTACGAAAACAGACATTAATTCCATTAAAAACCTAAAACAAGACAGAAACATAAAAATTCTAAAAGCAGATAAAGGTAACGCTATAGTAATAATGAACACGAATGAATACATACAAAAAATGAATAACATCCTATCAGACACGAACAAATTTAAACCAATACACACAAATTCAACAAAGACACATGAGACGCAACTAAACAAATTACTACTACAAATGAAAAAAGCCAACACAATTTCACAAACACTTTATTCCTACCTACGTAAAACCGACTCACGCACACCGCAAATATACGGCATCCCCAAACCTCATAAACCAGATTGTCCATTACGACCAATAATGTCAACATATGAATCGTTTAATGACAATCTTGGTAAATACATAGCATGGGCATTCTCCAAATATGCAACATCAGCCAGCTCATTCATCAAAGACTCTTTTAATTTCAAGTCTAATCTAAATCAACTTAATCATAAAGCCTTAATGGCCAGTTTCGATGTTATATCCCTCTTCACAGAAGTTCCAACAACAGAAGCCTGCAAGATAGCCTTAGAACTCTATATTCGAGACCCTAACCCAATTATAGACATTCCCAGTAACCAGTTAGCAACCCTCATAGAATTCACCACAATAAAGACAAACTTCATGTTCAACAATCAAAACTATATACAAACAAATGGCCTAAGCATGGGCAACCCAGTATCACCAGTTCTAGCCAATATTTTTATGACACAAATTGAAACACAAGCAATTAATACTGCATTACATCCACCACTATACTGGTACAGATATGTAGATGACACGGTTGCGGGATTCAAATCTACAGAACACATACTTAATTTTTTCACTCACATTAACTCTGTACATCCCAACATTAACTTCACATGTGAACAGGAAGAAAGCAATCAAATATCATTTCTTAACCTCAAAATTATAAGAACCGACACACAATTCAAAACAGAAATCCACCGAAAAATCACCCATACTGGACTATACATTCCTTGGGACTCAGCACATGAAACAAAACAAAAACTCAACATACTAAGAAACCAGATAAACACAGCCATAAAACTGTCCTCACCAAATAAAATTAACGATGAATTAGACAAAATAAAACAATACTTCATCAACATCAATAAGTTTCCTCCACAAACCGTAGAAAACATTATACGCACACACCTAGACAGAAAGCAAAATCAAACAACAAAAGTGAATATATCTCACGAATCAAAAAATCACGAAACCATATACTGCTGTATACCATATATTCCTGACGTCAGCAAACAAATAACCAACATTTGGCAAAAACTAGTAACAAAATATAACATTCCAGTTAACACTAAATTTATTCAAAAACCAGGCACAAAACTAAGGTCTATATTATGTAAGAACTACACTGACAAACACCACACCAACATTATTTATAAAATACAATGTGATAACTGCCACGACTTCTATATTGGAGAAACAAGTAGAAAAATGGAAACCAGATTCAAAGAACATAAAAAGTCACCTTCACACGTTTTCGAACACTGCAAGTCAAATGGACACAACATAACCATAGAAAACACTAAAATACTAAATAAAGAAACAAACATAAACAAACGAAAAATTAAAGAAGCCTTACTTATACAACAACTTAAACCCAAAATAAACCAATATAAAGGAACGCCATTATATCTATATTAATATTATAGATTATTATATATTCAAACATCAAACCGCGCCCTCTACATTGCGACACTCAGTTATACAACCCCTTCCAAACATGTGGTCAGCTTCCGGTCAGTTACCTCTTTCTTTGTGAACCTGACGATGACCGAAGAAGGTCGAAACGTTGTTCGCTCTTCTATTTAAAATATTTTCTGAACCCAAAACGAGCCGTTTTTGCATATAAAATTCTCAACAAGGGGGTTTCTCGACACGCAAAACATCTATAAATATGATTTTCTTACTGATCACACACTAGTCGAAAACTTTACTTACGCCATTTCACTCAGCTTCTTCTCGCAAAGGCTGATGGGAACAAGCAAGTTATCTGGTGGAAACTAACGCTCTATCTATAAATAAATTTGAAAACAAAGAAAGCGCTTCAGAAGGAAAATTGATATGCCACACTCGTCTTTGTTTCTTGATTTATGGAATATATAGAACTCCAAGTTTTAAAAACATTAAAAAACTTGCCAATAGAACAATTAACATTTTGTACGTTACATATAACGATTGAATGTTAGTTTTGGACATAATATATTAAATAAATTTCGCAAAAGCAATATCTAATGTTTCTGTATATGAGGTAAAAAGTAAATTTTGTATCAAACTGTTTTTCTACCTTCGTGTTTTAAACTATCTTTATAAATATAGGTGTAAACCTTTGAAATAAATTGTTTTTACTTTTCTATAATTTGTCTTACTTTATTTTTATTGCACTACAGTAAACTTATTTCTTGAGAAATCTATATTAACAACATCTATTGTACATCCACGTCACGTTTCTGTGAGCAATAACTTTAAAGATGGCGTTATAGGAACGAAGCTGTTTCGTGGTTGCTACACTTTTTCCTAGGTGGGACAATGGTAAGTTTACGGTTAAGTAATACTGTATACTATTAAATAACAGTCTATGTCCATATATTAATCTTGTCATTGCTTCCCAAAATGTGTAATTTAGTATAACTTCGTCGAGCAAATTAACTTATGGAATGAGATAACAACAATATTAAAAAAAAATCCTTGTCGGGATTGAAAACGAAGTTCTAACAATCGTATGGTTTTTGTTGTAATGGGAATCTTATGGTTGCGTTAACACTCCTACGAAAAAAATATTTACATCCACTAAATTGATTTTGAGGCCTATCAGGCCCCATATATTTTTCCAATAGAAGCACAGTGATTTAGCAACATTCTTTATAAACAACTTTAGAATGGCTCTGACAAACATTTTTTTTTTACAATTTGAGCAAACAATTTTCGATTGTCTATCTTTTGATCTGCCGCACAAATGGCATCGTCCTCTTTTTGCCCTCTTTGCAGGCGGTTCACATGAGGTTGTTTTGTCATTATCTTTGCAGTAAATTTCTTTGATTTCAAGCACCAATTGCCGTATAAATTCTCTTCTGGCTCTTGATTTATGTTGACGAAGAAATTATGGATGTTTTGTCAAGCATAGAACGAAAGCATTGTACGCAGCAAGATCTAGAATGTTATAGAATATGCAGACTGACCAGCGCTTTGATCGCCTCTTTGTTGTATAATATCTCACCAGTTGATTGAGAGTGTCGACACCTGCCTTCGTTGCATTGTAAAAATTGACGATTTCGGGCTTTCCATTCTTTTCTACTTCACCAGACTGATGCTGAGAACTCCGTAGTAGCACATATTTTCCTCGTTTGTCTGAGTGCCTGAGAAGAGTGATGTCGTCATGGTGGAAAAACTTTGGTGATAACTCTCTAGATTTTGAATTTATTTCAGGAGGCAGGAAGGTTCTTGATTTCTGTATGGTTCCAACAAGTCCTGTTCTTTTTGTTCGTAGGTACTTGGCAAGTGTCATTGTTGTGAAAAAAATATCTGTCGTTATTGTCCTTCCTTTTCAAAAGAAATGGCTGACTCAGTTCTCTGACTATTCTTTCTCCTTGATTTGTTTCTGTCGTATTTCCAACCTTTCCAGTATAACTTTGAGCGTTGAAGAGGTAACTTGCCTTTGCATCTGTTAGGCACCAAATCTTTATTCCGTATTTGCCTGGCTTTGTCAGAATGTATGTTCTGAAGCCAACTTTTCCTTTGAAGTTACATAGTTGTTCATCCACTGTCAGGTATTCGCTTGGGTTGTAACTGTTTTTGCAATTTTCAATGAAAAATTCCAGACTCCATAGATGGCGGCATCTTTGATTTCTCTATTTCTTTGAGAGTGGATGTCAAATCGGATTTTTGAGCACGTTTTTTTGAATTTGTCTTGTGTAATCAGTTTTCGCAAAAATGGCAAACCGAATTCGGTTGAAAACATTTCGTCTATCGATGCATTTTTGGATTTTCTTATTCCAAGGAAAAGATTAGCTGCGATCCATTTCCAGAGGTCTTCTTCAAAAATTGGCTCTTTCGTGACGGTGTTTGTTGAGTGAATGATCTGTTCCATCATATTATCAGAAATGAAAATTTTGAATATTTCGAATGGTGTAGAGACTCTTGGAGCAGCTTGCTTTGTAATGTCTGGGTTCCCATTGAATATATTGAGAGCTGCGGTTCTCCTGTTGATCCTTGAAGGTGTTGTTGAATAACTAAAATTTTTATCTTTGGACCAAAGTTCGTTCACTGGCATCGTAGTAAGATCTTCTTCATTACTTTCTTCACTTTCAGAAGGGTACGGCGCGATTTGTTCATCATTTTCGGCTTCAGAAGGATCATCATCACAACTTTCAGAGTAGTCTTTGACATTATCATGTTCACTTTCATCGTCAGTAAATGTACAGCTTCATCGATATTTTTGACACGGTTTGAAGATTTCAGCTCCTATATATATAGGATTTGTGGATTCTTCTAGATTATTCTAAATACTTCTGTAAAGTTTCTAGAATACTCTAGAACAGGCGTGGGCAAACTAGGCAATAATCAGGACCGTCTAAAATTATTGTTGAAGTAGAGTTATTATCCTAAATATCCATCTTTTGAAAAGAAGTTGTAAAATTAATATATTTTTACTATAATTTGCTTTTTTCGGTTGCCCAGGTCTATTCTAGAATTATTCAGGAAATAAATAAAGTCATTTTTATGTTTTTTGATCTGAGGCCTAATAGGACCCAAAATACCCTAAGTGGATGTTTTAAAAAAATTTAAATATTGTTTCGCAAATGTCTGAAAATTAAAAATATTATTGCTCCTTAAAATATAAAGAGATAGGGTCAGTTAATGGCATTTTCATTTAAATACATAATTATTAGCCTGATATTAATAACCTTTCAAGTTGTTCTGGGGCCTATTAGGCCCCAATTTTCGTAGGAGTGTTAAAGGTTGTGACGTCCGCTACTCAAAAATATGTGTTCTCTTCTATATAGATCTATTTAAATAACTACTATAACTCACAGGCCACCATATCAAAATGAGGGAACTGGTAAAACAAAAAATTATACATAATAATCAAGATTCATACAAATCCATCACAGCTGATCAGTCTCTTCTGTAACCAGTCTAAATGAGAGGACCAAAGAAAGTCATCGATGTTTCGTGTTGTAATTGTATATATATGCGAGGCTATGGGGGTTGATTCTTCCCAGAAAATGAGAACAAATCTTACATTCCCCACACTGTATATTGGTGACCCAGTCTTCTTCACCTACTGTTAACAAGAGGGGATCTTCTAATTAGTGAAGTAGTGTTTTCCCCTCGTTCTATTAGTAGCCTGCTAATTAGTGAAGTAGTGTTTTTCCCCTCGTTCCCTTGGTAGCCTGCTAATTAGTGAAGTAGTGTTTTCCCCTCGTTGTCTTGGTAGCCTGCTGATTAGTGAAGTAGTGTTTTCCCCTCATTCTCTTGGTAGCCTGCTAATTAGTGGAGTAGTGTTTTTCCCCTCGTTCTCTTGGTAGTTTCCTAATTAGTGAAGTAGTGTTTTCCCCTCATTTTCTTGGTAGCTTGCTAATTAGTGAAGTATATCGTTAACAAAGTGATAAATTATTGAGTTATTTCTTCCTCCTCATTAGTGTACACATCGTCAGCTCATTTCGGGTTACTCTAAACATAACTGATCATTCCATTAAACCTCAGAAGAGCCCACAAATATCGATCTGTCAAAATCCTGACGCACTCATCAAGTTTGATTATATATGTCATTTTTTGGGATATGATAAATTTAAATGCATATTTTCTGGCTAAATGAAGCTATTCTCAAAGTGATATAAGATATATGGGATGATTTGATAGCATTAAGTCTAATTTAAGCCAGTTAGTTTATTTACTAGTTTTGTTTTATTTATTTTAGAAGTCACAGTTATTATGGAAGTATCAGAGGAACACATAAAGCATATAATGTTTTACAAGTTCAAAAAAGGGAAAAATTTTACCGAAGCATTCAAGTGGTATATGGCAATAACATGTTGAATGTGAGAAGGTGTCAAAGATGGTTCAATACATTTAGAACTGGTAACTACAGTTTGACAGATGCGCTGGGCACCCTGTTGAGTTTGATAATGACCTATTTCTAACAACACCTGAGGAGGAATAGCTGTAACTATTGAAGAATTAGTCCAGAAACTTAGTTCATCTCCTTCTACTGTCCATCGAAATTTTCAACAACTTGAGTTTCAAAGTTGAGAACACGGATACCATATGAGTTGTCAACTGATAATTTGAGAGAATGAGTAAGCATCTACACATCTCTTCACTCTCGTGAGCTTCTAGCTTTGTGTTTAAACCGTCTAATGACTGGAGATGAGAAATGGGTACTCTGTCAAAATAGCTACCGACAGTGGGTTAGTGAAGGAGAACCAGTTACATCACAACCAAAACCTGCACCCAAGGAAGGTTTTGCATAATGTTTGGTGGGATGAAAGTAATGTAATAGACTTTGAGTTGTTACAAACAAACCGTATAATCACTGCTGAAAGATGCTGTCAGCAAGTGGATCAACTGAACACTGCACTCAAAAAGTAAAAGAGACCTGCTTTGGTGAATCGGAAAGAAGTTGTTTTACATCATAATAATGCAGTCCTCACATCGCTAGGATCACTTCCATAAAAACTGAAGAGCTTGGCTAGGAGAAACTTCCCCACCTCCCCTTATTCTACTGATCTTGCCCCTTCAGATTAACATCTTTTAAGAAGCTTGCAACATCATCTGAAGGAAAAAACAGTTTACTTCTATGGATGAGTTTAAAAGTAGCCTTTGTACTTTGTCTCAAAACCACCTGATTTTTATAAGCGTGGTATTGAAAATCTTTTGAGACGTTGGCAGACTGTTATTGAAAGTGATGGAAAACACGTGATTAATTAAAGTTGTTGAGTTCTTTTTTTCTCGTTTGAAATATTATTGTTACAAACGACAATACTTATGGGATGACCTGATAATTATAATAGTTCGTGCATTACATCATTCAATACGGTAACGTGAACTATCCTTGTAATGTAAAATGTTAAATTTGTAATATGAATGGCGAGATAATTGGGCAGATAAGGTCCAAATGGTAATAAAACAACAAAATCAAATAAAAACCTATGTATACTGTTCGAGCTTTAAACTATTTAGTATAAACAACTGAAGTTTTCTCTTACATTATGCAATCATTCTAGAAACGAAAAAAATTATTTAGATTTATTTAGTATTTATTATAATATTATAGTTACAGAGTTGGCCAAATTGGTCGAGGCGGTATTGAGTAACGATGGAGTAAGAAACAGATAAAATATAAAGTTTCATTGAAAAGAGAAGGCAGTTGACATTTATTTAGAAGGTTTTAGAAGTCACGCTTATGAAATTTGAAAATTCTCAGAAATTAAAGTATTTCTAACCTTAACATTACAATTACGTTCAACTTAGAACAGTAAACATTCTGATTCTATATATTCACAGGTAAATCTTCAGTGAAAATATCTTATTAATGTATTTGATTTTTCTGTACTAGAAAGGGAAACATGTACGTATCACATTAAAAGTTATAATATAGAAACTCTGATATGAATTTTGTTGTATAAAGGCAGGTAAAAGTACACTTTTACAGAGTTGTGTGTAAGTTTTCTTATAGCAAAGCCACATTGAACTATCTGCTGAGTCCACCGAGGGGAATCTAACCCCCTGATTTTAGGATTGTAAATCCGCAGACTTGCTGCTGTACAGGGAGGTACTTTAGAGAGTTAATTTAATTAAACCGCTTTATTATCAATGTATGTCAACAAACTACAGTTAAAACTAATGTAAGTTTCAATTCCTTAATTTTAGTCTTACAATGGACCAACAGTAAGTTTATGGACTTACAAAGTTAAAATCCAAGGTTTGATTTCTTGGAGGAGAAAATACTAACAACGTATTCTGTAACTTTCAGCTGAATGAAAGAAAGAAAATTTCAGTTTTTTTATTTACAAACTATTTATTTATGGAACCTTTACCAGTCTCAAAGATATAATTTTAAAAGTTTCTTGTGTACACGAGATATGTTTATTCTTATTTGAAATATTGATAAAATTTTTGAGCGAAATTCAAAACAAACCAAACCGATCTCAAGGTTCAAACATAAAATTCCGGCTGCACCAAATATGTTCGCCCTTTCAGCCGTGAGGCGTCATAATGTGACGGTCAATCCCATTATTCGTTGGTAAAAGAGTAGCCCAAGAGTTGGGGGTGGGTGGTGATGACTAACTGCCTTCCTCTCTTTTGGGTTCAGAAAATATTTTAAATGGAAGAGCGAACAACGTTTCGACCTTCTTCGGTCATCGTCAGTTACCTCTTTCTTTGTGAACCTGACGATGACCGAAGAAGGTCGAAACGTTGTTCGCTCTTCCATTTAAAATATTTTCTGAACCCAAACGAGCCGTTTTTGCATATAAAATTCTCAACAAGTGGGTTTCTCGACATCACTGCCTTCCTCTCTTGTCTTACACTGTTAAATTAGAGACGGCTAGCGCAGATAGCCCTCGTGTAGCTTTGCGCAAAATTAAAAAAACAAAAAAATCAATTAAACCAAAAAATATATATATTTCAAGTACCATCATCAATAAAGACTAATGGCAGTACGTCTGGGAGAAAGAAAATATGTTTTATTCAACAAAGTAATAATACAAATAAAAAATATAAGAAAACCTAACAAAAACATACGAATTGTAACAATTAAACTCCAACTTAGATATATTTACATTTCGCAAAGTGCTTCGGAATAATACCACGATGGAACAGTGGTAAGTTTACTTATTTACAACACTAAAATCGGAGATTCCATTCCACGCAACGGACACGGCAGAAAGTCCAAAATGGATTTGCTCTGAAACAAACAACTTCGAAGTGTTTTCTTCAAGGAAAGTATATTCATAAATTCAAATATAAAATGATTTTCAAAAATGGAATTCAAGACAGACCATGTGAACGTTTGAAGTATTATATACACATTTCGAACAACAATATGAAGTAATTGTTTTGTTGCTAAGCAACAGAGAGGAACTGAGTTTTACCAAACGACAACGTATATCCTTCACATATGTTAAATAAATGCCTTTTTAATCGATGAATTATTAGCAATAAAAAGTCGTTTTGATTACCAAGCTTGGTTGCAGGCTAATAAACATTTGAAGACCCACTTTTTATGACTGAAAATCGATAATGCCTATATTTAACATCTAGATATCTGTGTTATTAATTACGCTGTTTCTTTATGCGATGTCTTTATTGTAACAGACTTGTGGATTTTCCACATCTTGATATTAAACAAATTTGTTTACATAAAACTTGAACTAAAGATTCAAGCATAAAAATTGAAAAAATAATTTTGCTCATCAGATAGCGCTGCATGTGAAAATACAACGGTCTAATCTTTATATTTGTTTGTCCAGTATACAGAAGTACACAGAATCAATTATAATTAAAACTAATATACAAGACATCTTCCAGTGTCAGAAATGTAAGTGGGATACATTCCCTAATGGGCCCACTGATCCAAATAAGCCCCAGCCCAAAAACGTTTCACTTTTCATGTATGTAAAATTAATGCTATTTTGATCCAATCGTTTATCTGATGATACTCAGCAAAACTAGTTTAGGCCCACTTCTTCCACGGCGATCTTTGAGGACTTTCCTACAAGTCAACAACTAGAAACGTCTAATACTACCCACCCCCGACATATCCACTATTATATTATCGAAAATAATCAGAGTGCAACAATTTGGTAGACGTATCTTAAAGATAAGGCTTTCAAAATAAAAAATATGCATATTACATATTCATATTTCGGTGATTTTGAGTTTGTGGATAATTTTCCTGGTATATTATTCGAGAAAGAAAAGGCATATCTAAAGTTTTGGGCCTAGAACGCCAATAAACCTTAGTCTATTAATTCGTCCGTAAAATGTTGCTTAATAATTGGCGTAAGTAATATTGACTAGCTGCCTTCTTTCTGGTCTATCAGTTTAAAACTAAGAACGGCTGACACAGGTAACTTTATCGTAAATTCTACAAAATAAAAAAATATTAATGTTATAAATTGGTGTATTTTTTTACTTACGTTACATAAATAATGTTGGGCTAAAAATAGAAGGATAAAACATTCTTGTACTAAAGACTTCATCGGCGTAAATACGCCATTGACACTTTTATTAATATTTTTAGATACTTTCAATTTAAAATGTAATTCTGAAAAGCTCCCTAAAACAAACGCAAACACGCGAAGCGCCAAATTTAATAAATATCATTTTGGCCAATGGCACATCTTAAAAAAAAGATTTTCCAGAATATTGCAGATTTTGTTATAAGCAGTATAACAATTATTAAATATTTTGATATAAATAAACTATTTTATACTATATTATTATTAACAAACAGATAATTTTGCTGTGGTATGTAACAATCGTAGGCGTAGCTGGTGCCCCATAATCCATTGCGAGAAGTTGGAGGTGTATTATACCAAGTTGGGTGAGTGTATATGTGATAGATAATTGGAAAGGTTAGAATTTTCGATAAGGCTGTAGTTTAAAAGGTAAGATTTACCAGAACTGTATTTTAATGATATTAAGTGTTAGTTGTTTCAATTAATGTAAATCAATAATCGTTGTTTAATGTATATTTACACGCAGACTCGAGTAATCGATTCTTGTACATAAATCCCCCAGTAATATTCTTAGTGTCAGAGGTATCCATTTGTAGTAGTTTTAGTTGGTAATTCAATATTTTACTTTTAATTTTTTACTTACTTAATCCATAAACAGTTGTAACTATAATGACGTTGAAGACATTCTGCTTGACATTAGGATTAAGAATTATAATATTTTTTTATCTTAGAATGGCTGGTATGGGTATTAACACTTATTTCGACTTTCCTAGGTCATCTTCAGGTTAACAAAGATTTTAACCTGTATTCTACTATGTACAGTAAAAAACGTATATTTTATTTAGTTTATTACTCTTATTACAGAATTTATAAATATTTTGGTAGTGTACTCTGATACTGATAGGTGTGTAATAGACTTAATTAGTAATACTCTACGAGTATAGAGCTGTATGAGTAATGACAGTTCTTGTAATGTTGTAATGCAGTAGGCTTATTTACCGCCATAGGTTACCGTACCGGTACATATCTTCTGACTCCGATCTAAACTAGCATCTAGTTTCAGGCGCAATGTAAATTGTAAACAGACGTAAAGCTTAATTATAGCCTTGTATTATATTGAATCTTTACAAGCCATATTTCTCCTATATCTGTTCTACCTGGTTGCTCGTTAGTAAGTTTGAGGACTTATAATACTGTTAATGTTATAATGCTAAACTTCATGTTTTGAATTTGATATTTGTGTTACAGACAGCATAAATAACCCATTGTGTAATTTGTGCTTTGCTTCCTTAAGCCGTTAAGGACAGTTCCTATTAAATATTAGCTTAGAAAAAACTTTTGTTGACTATAATTAAGCCTTTAAAGTGTTTAGTAATGATTTTTGAAAGTAATTCAGTATCAAATTTCATTGGCTTGCTTTCTCCATAGAGGCTACTCAACCTTTCTCTTGGAGAAGGCACATTTTGCTGATGTGTGAAGAACCCATACCCTACTTATTAACTTTAATATTTCCTTATTTTTATGCTTCCTATTGTATTTCACTTATTTATAGTTTATCCCTATGTTCAGACATTGTATCTGATGCAAAGTTTTTTTACTCTGGTAATATTAAAAATATGCTTCATTTTTAGAACATTTCAAACCCCAGAAAAATATTTTTTAACCATTTCATAAAACTCAACAGACTATCTCCAAAGATGTGACCAACAACAGCTAAAATACAAGAATAAACCACCGAGGTCAGAAAGGTGTTCAGACAGGAAATAAGAGTTATAACATTTTGTAAAGTTCCTGATGCACTGACTGAGTGCATTACAATGTAAATAAACCAAGATGTTCTGACATCACTAATTAAACCAAAATGTTCTAAATTTGTTACAACTTGTGCACACAAGTGCATAAAATTCAAAGGAATTTCACTCTTGTTTCTTATATTTTGTGATAAGTTATCAGATGAATTAGTACTATTTAGAGATATTTCATAATTAGATAAGATTATTGTACATCTAAGTGTGGTGTTTCACATTAATGTTGTCAAAGTGAAAGAGCAAATTTTTTGCACATATAGATGAGTATCTTTTAAAATGATTTTAATTCTAAAATATTAAACCCAGAAACAAATTTAAATATTGAACATGAAAAAGAAGTGTTGAAAGCTATTAAAACTTGTACATATTGTATGTATTTTGTAGTTCAGTGTGAACCAAGTGTATACTACATACACACATACTGCAATGTAAAATTGTTTGAAGTAAATTATCATTCACTTTTAATTAAAGCTACAAATGTAAATATGAATAAAATGTTAACCCAGTAATTAATGTAGTTAATTTGATATGCTGTTTTAATGTATTAATGATTAGAATGTATTGATTAATCAGTTGGGTGCCCTGACTGTTAGTTTTATCTGTTGACCACAACCCCAGTAATATTTTGGGTGCCCCTCACTGTTAGTTGTATCTTTTAATCATAACCCAGTACTAGTTTGGAAGGCTCAGACAACTTAGTAGATTTAGGTTGTTTGTAGGTGGAAACATTTTAGATAAATTAATTATAACCTGTTTTATTATCCTGCAATAGTAAAGGCATTCTTCTAATGAACTATTTATTTCTTCTCAAATAAACGGTTTGTTATATGCATTAGATGTGACAACATCTAGATTGTATGAATTATCTACATCTTATTTCTTACTTGTTACAAAATTTTATTTTTTGGTGTATTAATATTTTCATGTTTGTTTGCTAGTTAAAATTATTTAATTATTCAAAACATGATCTTGACTTTCAGGTACAGTAATCCTGAAAGTGTGAGGTTACTTCAAGAATATTCTTAAACCAACTGTAACTTCAAGAGGCCTAACTGAGCTGGAATTTCATTAGGACAAGAACCATGATTTTGAGTAGTAGAACAAAACATTTGTTGCACTGTTTTCTTTGTTTCACTGTAATTATAACATTTGAAGTATTTACTGGTGGAATTCATCTGTGGACATTTGAATTTGATAACATTGAACCCATACAGAAATATGGATACATTGGATCATCTATTTTGTATCTTCTTCGTATTTTAACTTTACTGGCATTACCACAGTGTGTTTTTAATTTTCTGGGACTCGTAGTGTATAATGCCTTTCCCGATAAAGTGCAGCTAAAAGGATCGCCACTGCTAGCACCTTTCATTTGTGTAAGAACAGTAACTCGAGGGGATTACCCAGAACTGGTTAAGAATAATGTGACCAGAAACATGAATACTTGTTTTGATGTTGGCATGGAAAATTTTATGATTGAAGTAGTCAGTGACAAGCCTGTTAACTTGACAAAACATCCTCGCATCAGAGAACTGGTAGTGCCCTCTACCTACAGGTCAAAGAGTGGAGCGCTGTTCAAAGCCCGAGCTCTCCAGTACTGCTTAGAAGATGATGTTAACATTCTCAGTGATACTGACTGGATTGTACACTTAGATGAGGAAACGTTGCTGACAGAAAACTCTTTGAGAGGAATTATGAACTTTGTCTTTGATGGCACCCATAAGTTTGGCCAAGGCTTAATAACTTACGCTAATGAGAATGTTGTTAATTGGGTGACAACTTTAGCTGATTGTTTTCGAGTAGCTGATGACATGGGAAAGTTGAGATTCCAGTTGCACACTTATCACCGTCCTCTTTTTGGGTGGAAGGGATCTTACGTGGTCACTGAAGCTGGCGCTGAACGAAAGGTATCTTTTGACAATGGTCTTGATGGATCTGTAGCTGAGGACTGCTTTTTTGCCATGATGGCATATAAGGAAGGTTATACATTTGACTTTATCCAGGGAGAGATGTGGGAAAAAAGTCCTTTCAGCCTCTGGGACTTTTTGCAGCAGAGGAAGCGTTGGATGCAAGGTATATTTCTAGTCGTGCACAGTCAGGCCATTCCATTTCGAAACAAGATTTTCTTGTCATTATCCCTTTATTCTTGGATTACAGTCCCACTGAGTACATCCAATTTAGTCTTGGCAGGCCTTTATCCTATACCTTGCTGGCAAGTACTGAATGTGATTTGTGCCTTTGTTGGTGCCATGAATATTTACATGTACATCTTTGGTGTGATCAAGTCTTTCAGCCTCTACCGCTTGGGATTCTTTAAATTTGTGTTCTTTGTTTTGGGAGCACTATGCACCATTCCTTTCAATATTGTAATTGAAAATATAGCAGTGATATGGGGATGTTTTGGCAATAAGTACCGATTCTATGTTGTTAAGAAGGAGGTTAAACCTCCAGTCACAGTCTAGGTTATCGGGTATAAAAATAACTTAGTCTGTAAACTAACTTAAAAGTTGCATGTAGTAATGTGAACCCGTGATCAGTTTGAACACCTCAAGAAGATCTGACATAATTCTAACACATCATTTCCTGCCACTACTCAAGTCCATGTTCATTGTTCACAGCTTGTTGAAATGATTACATAAAGTAAATATAGTGTAGTATTAAGTTTAGATGTAAAACATATTTACGGGGAGTGTTTTTTGTTTTTATGAAACCTTTCAGCAATAGGTGTATTCATAAATCTACCTAATATAAAGACATGTTAGTTTTAAATTTTCAATCTGCTTGCCAAGACTTGTATATGGAACAAATGGTCTGAACATAGACCATAGTAATCTAGCTAGTGATAAAATGTTTATTTCTTTGTTTTGTGAATCACATTATGTAACTGGATGTTGTGTACACTTCTACCCTCTTAAAGTACTTTTTGTGGGTAAACCCTTGTCAGTGGAAATGTAAAGTGGGTTCTTACTCAGTATTAATATGTAATGTTTTACCACTTTTATTTTGATCTTGTAGAATTTTCTCTCATCACTTTTTGATTACATGATTGAATTACAATTAGTACTTCAATCTCTTAATCATAATAACAAGCGTTTGTGTTTTTGTTTCAACTGCATGCAGTGTATTTATATATTTGGTGAACGTTACAATATACAATTATTTTCTGCTGTTTATTTAATTGAAATACATTGATTCAAACTCAGTGTTTAAATTACTAATCTTAGAGCAGTGATTTTTATTAAACAACCAAAAATTATAAGTTCAAAATTGTACTTTTGATGTACTTATAACCATTTTAACTTGGCCATGATGAGCATGTGTAAATTTGAAACTTTAAAAAGTATCCACTACATTCTATTGTGATTGACATAGGTTCATTTTCTATATGCATGTTTTCATTATTACTGACTTTTAGTAGTGTCATAAGCATGTGTTGAAACAGTTTATTCAGTATTATCCATAATAAAATATTTTAAATGTAATAATTTGTAGCACAATGGAAGAAAGAACATTGTCATTTCATTGTGCTTACTAGGTATTTATATTCAATTTGTGAAAGGAATTGTTATAGAAGTACCATTAATTTCTTTTATATCATGTACTGATTCAAATAATATACTACAAATTAAGGTTCAGAATATTTAGAAAAAAAATCCAATGTATACATTGATCTAAAGCTAAACTTAACTATTAAATGTTACATTGTGAAATTATTAAACACTAGTGGATATGTATTAAATTTTAATGTTAGTACTAGTGCTGTATAATGACTCAAAATATATTCTAGGAAGGACTAATTCTAACTGAAATTTAAACAGCAAAGAATCGCCTGTCTAATCCCCTGTATACAGCTTACTGGAGAAAATAAATTGTTTTGCCTGATGTATTCAATTATTCTGAACTATCACACTTGTGTTCGTTTTTATTTATTTTTTTTTCAAAATATGATTTAAAACGAAACATTTGATACGAGTGTGATAAGATTATGATGTGTCATATTTGTGTGTTTCTTGTTTGCTTTATTTTTTTTTATTGAAGACTAACATTTTTTTATGATAGTCACTTTTGGTCATCGTCTGATAAAATAATTATCCAAAATATTAAGTTCATAGATTTAACTGTGAACATTTTTGTAGCCTATTTCTTTAACTTTCAATTTGGTAGTCAGGAATTTATCTCAGAACGGCTGGTATGGATATTAACACTTATTAATAAGCAGAGAGCAACGTTTCGACCTTTCTTTTGTCAACCTGAATATGACCTAGGAAGGTCGAAACGTTGTCCTCTGCTCATCAATAAAAGTGTTAATATCCATACCAGCCGTTCTGAAATACATTTTTATTTCAAGTGGATTTCTCGTGATCAGGAATAATTAGTCCTCTGTGTAGTTTGTTCTCTGTTTATCAATAAAAGTGTTAATACCCATACCAGTCGTTCTGAGATATGTTTTTATTTCAAGTGGATTTCTCGTCATCAGGAATTAGTTTCTTCTGATCGAGCCGTGAAGTCGAAACGTTGAACAAACAACTTGTAGGGTTCGTGTTAATGTTATTTCTTTATTTATACTGTACTCCAGTTAGTATTACATATATGAAAAATGTTAATTTATACTTTGTTATAATAGATCACGTGCTCTCAATCCGAAATATAACTTGAGTTCCGTCTTTGATAATCAGAAAACGATAAAAAGGAACTCGCAATTTACCAATAAACTTTACTCGCAGAATAAAAACTTAGAACCGAATGTTTAATGAAACCATAAGTTATCATAAACGTCTGTGTAGCTGTATTAAATGAATTGGTTTTATAGATAGATATATTAGTCATTTAGGACGTGGGGGAAAATGCTGATAAACCACAACAGGAAGATAAGTGTTTTATCTGATAATCGGGTATATTAGTTTGGTTTACATTTATCAGCCATAAGCACAAGATGTATGATACAAAGCACGAAAACTAGATTTTTTTTTCGAGGTTCGTAATTCATTCTTTCAGATTCAGCGTAAGTAGCGTGTATAAAAAGTTTTTATCAGTGTAGGGTCACTTTTAAAATGTACACCCTATATATATCATTTAAGAGGGTATTTCTCTCTCCCTCATAGTACGACTCATTGACAAGTTCTGACAATGAGGCTACAAATTCAGTGATGTCGAGAAACCCACTTGTTGAGAATTTTATATGTAAAAACGGCTCGTTTGGGTTGAGAAAATATTTTACGTTTCGACCTTCTTCGGTCATCGTCACAAAGACAAAAACATCAAAATTCTAAAAGCAGGTAAAGGTAACGCTATAGTAATAACGAACACGAGTGAATACATACAAAAAATGAATAACATCCTGTCAGACACGAACAAATTTAAACCAATACACACAAATCCAACAAAGACATACGAGACGCAACTACTACAAATGAAAAAAGCTAACACAATTTTACAAACACTTTATTCCTACCTACGTAAAACCGACTCACGCACACCACAAATATACGGCATCCCCAAACCTCTTGAACCAGATTGTCTATTACGACCAATAATGTCAACATATGAATCGTTTAATTACAATCTTGGTAAATACATTCTCCAAATATGTAACATCAGCCAGCTCATTCATGAAAGACTCTTTTAATTTCAATTCTAATCTAAATCAACTTAATCATAAAGCCTTAATGGCCAGTTTCGATGTTGTATCCCTCTTTACAAAAGTTCCAACCACTGAAGCCTGCAAAATAACCTTAGAACTCTATATCCGAGACCCTAACCCAACTATAGACATTCCCAGTAACCAGTTAGCAACCCTCATAGAATTCACCATGATAAAGACAAACTTCATATTCAACAACCAAAAATATATACAAACAAATGGCCTAAGCATGGGCAACCCAGTATCACCAGTTCTAGCCAATATTTTTATGACACAAGTTGAAACACAAGCAATTAACACAGAATTACATCCACCACTATACTGGTACAGATTTGTAGATGACATGGTTGCGGGATTCAAATCTACAGAACACAAAGATAATTTTTTCAATCACATTAACGCCATACATCTCAACATTAACTTCACATGTGAACAAGAAGAAAGCAATCAAATATCATTTCTTAACCTCAAAATTATAAGAACCGACACACAATTCAAAACAGAAATCACCCATACTGGACTTTGGGACTCAGCACATGAAACAAAACAAAAACTCAACACACTAAGAAACCAGATAAACACATCCATAAAACTATGCTCACCAGATAAAATTAACGATGAATTAGACAAAATAAAACAATACTTCATCAACATCAATAAGTTTCCTCCACAAATCGTAGAAAACATTACACGCACCCACATAGACAGAAAGCAAAATCAACCATCAAAAGTAAATATATCTCACGAATCAAAAAATCACGAAACCATATACTGCTGTATACCATATATTCCTGACATCAGCAAACAAATAACCAACATTTGGCAAAAACTAGTAACAAAATATGACATTCCAGTTAATACTAAATTTATTCAAAAACTGAGGTCTATATTATGTAAGAACTATCCTGACAAACACCACACCAACATTATTTATAAAATACAATGTGATAACTGCCACGACTTCTATATTGGAGAAACAAGTAGAAAAATGGAAACCAGATTCAAAGAACATAAAAAGTCACCTTCACTCGTTTTCGAATACTGCAAGTCAAATGGACACAACATAACCGTAGAAAACACTAAAATACTAAATAAAGAAACAAACATAAACAAACGCAAAATTAAAGAAGCCTTACTTATACAACAACTTAAACCCAAAATAAACCAATATAAAGGAACGCCATTATACCTATATTAATATTATAGATAAAATTATATATTCAAACATCTATCCCCGCCCTCTACATTGCGACACTCAGTTACACAACCCCTTCCAAACATGTGGTTAGCTTCCGGTCAGTTACCTCTTTCTTTGTGAACCTGTCGATGACCGAAGAAGGTCGAAACGTTGTTCGCTCTTCTACGTAAAGTATTTTCTCAACCCAAACGAGCCGTTTTTGCATATAATAATGAAGGAGACAAAATATCGACAGGAAATGCTATTTTTACTTATTTCTGATCCGAAATCCCAAACGGACAATTTAAAGCGAATATCGATGCCAGAGGATCATTAATAAATCTGCAGACATTCAGCGATACAGTCCATGAGTTAATTACTCGTGTATTGAACGTATAATAGACTATTTTGTAACTTTTGAGTGAAGACAAAAAATGTCTGAAAAATATTAAGTTTACGTGACATTTATCACAGATGTTTCGTCTACAAACTGAGAAAATAGATATCAGATCAAATGTCATGGAGTTCATCATTATATGTTTTCAAATCTTTGATAAAATTTGGAGAATATATTTAATACGCAAAAACAGGAGAGTCGCTGAAACTGCGTTAGTCGTGTAACTACTGCTCTAAAGAAGGACAAACAATAGCTTCATTACTGCACTTAAAAACGAACTTCCTTCCTCCAGCTCAGCGGTATGCTTGCTGGCTCAAAAACTTTAGGGTTAAGTCTATGCAGTTGACACACTAAAGCAGTGGTTCCCAAACTGGGGGTAATTTAACAATTTATCGGGGGTAATGGAAGGGTGACAGAAAAAAAGTTAGAATTCTGAAAATCAAGAAAACATTGAGGTAGCTGGTATTAGGATTAATGTTAACTTAGTCTTCGTATGTAAAGTTGTAAATTAAATCTATTTTAAGTATGTAATAAAGTTAAACCAAATAACAATAAACATCAAAAACTAATATACAGTAGTAGAAAAGAAAAAAATATGTATCTAAGTGTGTGGTAATCTAAAAGTATTTTGACAAGTATGCTTCAGAATACAAGTCACTCAGTAACCCTGATGACTCATCGACGTGTCCAGTACGCGTCACTCACTGCCTGAGGTTTTCTCTATTTCACACTGTTGGTTTCTATGTGAGCATCAGCTTAGGTAGGCAAAACCTAAGACACCTCTTTTAAATACATATTGATGGAAATTAGTTTATAGACCTAAAAACTAATATTGTAGCTCTAACAAACTGTTAGTTTTAAATACACATATTTTCAGACTTTCTTTGAAACTGAAGATGAATTATTAAATTTCTATTTTATAAATCAATAAGGTTGTTTGTTGTTCAGCACAAACAAACACAATAGGCTATTTATGTTACGGCCCAGCATGTCCAGGTGGTTAAGGCGCTAGATTCGTAATCTAAGGGTTTGCGGGTTCGATTCCCCGTCACACCGAACATGCTCGCTCTTTTAGTAGTGGGGGCATTATAATGTGACAGTCAATCCCACCATTCGTTGGTAAAAGAGTAGCCGTGAGTGATGACGGTTAGTTGCACTCTCTCTAGCCTTACACTGCTAAATTAGGAATGGTTTGCGCAGATAACCCTCATGTAGCTTTGCGCGATATTAAAAAACAAACTACCTGCGTTCTTTCCACCACTTGTAATTGAAACCCGATTTTTAACGTTATAATAACTTATGGGGGAGGGAAGACAAGCTAGTAAAAATATACTTTAGATATATCACTGATCGGAAAGCATCAGAAAGTCATAAATAATTAGCTATTTTAAAGTTCAAGGCCAATGAAATGTTTCAGTGGAATTCAGTGAAATTTCACACCACTTTAAACCTAATGAATTCTATTAATTTGTAATAGCTATATCAACAAATAATGCATAGGTTAAGCAACCTTTATTGGCTGATTTATTACTTTTTCGGCAAAATTTCTGAATTAGGTTATCAGAAAACACCGCTAATGTTATAGATTTAAAAATAACTAAAGTATTCTTAACTATTTGGGTACACATATCTTCAAAACATACTGAAGTTTTCGGTTGAAGCGCCACGTGAAGTTAACAGTAAACAGATGTTGATATTTCTATTCCTCCCGGGATTCCAGACATTTAGGGGTGGGGATGGAATGGGAGGGTGGGTGTATATGTTGTTCTTTAGTACACTAATGTCATGACCTACTTCCTACAATAAACAGCTAATGAAATTTTTTACAATTCCGAAACACTCAGAAAAGCTACGTGCACTACGTGAACATACTGTTAAACTGAATTTGTAACACAAGTCACAACAGGAAACAAAAGGTTATGAAACGACAATATAAACTATTTAATTAATCGTACAAAACATTAAATAGTGTCACGATTTTAATTATTGTCTTGAGGCTTTTTGCTAATTTCTGAACCACTTTATCTCATTAGAAGATTTTTTTATTCGGTGAAACTTGAAACGTCATTTCTCAATAAGTTGTACGAACGAAATAAAACCAGCAACCTTATTTTGGCCATTTTTTTCACACCATAACACATCCAGCACTTGGTAAAGTTAATTCATTAAATAAAAAAATAAAAAACGTGTGTTTTTTATATAGCAAAGCTCTATAGGGCTATATGCTGTACCCAATCAGGGGACTCGAACCCATAATTTTAGCGTCATAAATCTGTAGGCTTATTGCCATCTTAGCGGGGTACTAAAAATAGACGAACTTTCACTATAGCAACATCCTTAATAACTATAGCTTTAACATAGCCCACAGATAAGTTCATATAAAGCAGTAAATATAGGGAATAAATTATATAAATGTATGATTGTGGTTTCATCACTTTTTGCAGTAGAATCAATACTCCATTTTTGTTTGTTTACATTTTATGTTGCACTCGTATAAAGTATATACTTTACCTTTAGAAACTGTTAGTGTGTCTATCCATCGATATATAGCGCCATCCGTTGGGTAGAAAAAATTAAAGTACGTACATATATTTACCAATTCTATGCAAGTCTACATATATATTTATTGGAATATCTAAAACTGACATCAACAAATCAATTAAGTAACCTGAAGAATTCCTGTAGTGGTAACAACACACGTCTTGGATGCTGAGAAGATCAGATAGGTAGTAACAGAATAAAAAAAATCTGCTTTTGAATTTTTATACAGGAAATTTTAGCGACCTCTTTAGTATTATTAGTGTATATATGCACAGAACATTGTAGCTAATATTTTGAATGGTCGATTTCCGCTTAGGAATTCAATAATTTTTTAGCAATTTAATTATTTAGAAACGTTATCTATCCCTATTATTAAGTACCACTGTACTTAATGACGAATATTTATTGTCGAATGTTGAAACTTCTTGGTTGACATTACAAGGTTTATTCTTAGGCGTAAGAATGAACAGCAGACTCTTTAGTGCAGTGGTTCCCAAACTTTTTCAGCTTGTTACCCAATTTAACATGCCACATTAGGCATGTTACCCCTTTCACAAAATGTTTTCAACATTGATATATATGGCTAAATTAAACTAGAGATATATTGCACTTTATTTATTTACAATTTATTAACACTGAATTACACTTTTAGTTATTATATTTGATCATTGTGCATTTCTAATGAATATTGCCAATGATGTCAAGAACATCATTGGGATGGATGGAGTTACATACTTGAAGCTAGTTTAGGAATTCTTGGCTTTGTGGTTGAAAGTGCCAGCCTGGCATCGTTTGCAACATTCAAGCGAGTCCTCTTTTTTGTTTTCATCCCCAGCACGGTTGAGAACCCCTTCTGGCACAGATACGTTGTTGAGAATGATACCAACAACTTCAAGGCTCTCTTGGACAGAGTTGGCGAGTTAGCTAGTTGGGAAATCCAAAAGAAATATGCATTTTGGTTTTGGAATTTGACTTTCAAGGCTTCATTTGCTCGCATTGTGATCCACTCCTCCTTTGCAGGGAAATCATCATCATGAATGACCTCATCAGGTACAGAAAAGGGATGAATGATCCACTGAAGACTGGCTGTTTATAGGTCACTCTCTGGAAAGTAGTGCTGCATGCTTGTTTCAAGCCCCTTCAAATGGTCGCTCATCTCTTTGTTGATGGTCTGTAAAAGTGATCCAGTATCATAACAATTCTCCTCAACAAACTGGTCTCGGGTGGGAAACTGAGCGATCACTCCTTTCTCCAAGCATCGAATCCAGAGTCTCAGTTTTCCCAGAAATGCAGTCACAGTGTGATTGGCATCAATGACAGTCGTGTTTTGGCCCTGGAGTTGCAAACTATCACTGTTCAGCTCCGCAAATATGTCAGCCAAGTAACAAAGTCGAGCAAGCCACTCCTTATCAGTGAACTTGGTAGCAAAAGGAGATTTTTCTTGTTTCAGAAATTCCTGAAGAGCCGTTCGGAGCTCAATGACTCGACGTACAACCTTGCCTCGTGACAACCAGCGAACATCGGTGTGGTAGAGCAGAACTTGATACTGCTCTCCCATTTCCTTGCACAGCTCCCTGAATATGCGCGAATTCACATCCTGGACTTGATGAAATTGACAATTTTCAACACATCTTCAAACACTAATGTCAGATTACCAGGCAGGCTTTTGATCCAAGATAGTACCGATGAATGATGCAATGATCTACAGAAATTTCTGGATTCACAGCTTGTATGAGGCCCTGTAATCCACGATTACGAACCCATCATCGACGGCGCTCCATCGACGGAGACCTAGATTAAAAAAGAAAAACTATTATAGATTGCGTCAGTTAGTCATTCTTACTTATCTTTTGCGTTATAATTATATGGTTTTAATTTAATTTTATTTATTTTGGTACTTTAGTATTTCAGTACGACAGGCACGATACTTTTTTGTGAATTATGTATAAAATATTAGCTACTTTACAGCTACTTGTAAATAAATAAAACTATATGACTATATGCCATGTAATTCATTGTATTTATACTAATCTAGACTTTATATAAACATCTCTCCCTACCTGTTGAACGCTGTTCCAATCCAATCCATTCGTGGTAAAGAAACTGTTGATGATACTGAAGATATCTTCTCCCTTCGTGGTTGTCAGCAGATCTTGGCATAATAGGAAATCTTCTTTGATCTTGTCCTGGTGGACGTAACGAACGAACCCAAGGAGAACAGCACAACTGGCTACGTCACACGATTCATCAAATTGCAAGGAGAATTTGCTATATGAGCTTTCCTTGATCTCTGTTGTAACTTGGGACAGAATATCTGATGCCATGTCATCGACTCGTCGGCGGATTGTGTTGTTTGATAGAGATATGACACTCAGTTTCTTCGCTTGATCCTCCCCACATACCTTGCTTACCATCTCGTATGCACAAGGCATAATCTGATTCTCTGCAATGGTGCGGCATTTTTGTTGTTCGGCAACTTTATATGCAACAAAGTAAGAAGCTTCGACCGCAGCTTGAAGCTTTTGGGCTTGAATTCCAGATGAACCGAACTGGATATTCTTCAGTGCTAAAGCCCGGCGCTGAAAATAAGCCTGATTCTCATTTTGAAGATTTGGATGGCACTTCTGGAGGTGAGCTGAGAGTTTTGATGGTTTGAGGCTTTCATTTGTCAACACTTTGTGACATACTACACATTGTGGCCGATCCTCTCCACCAGAAGGTAAATTCACAAATCCATAGCGACCTACAAACATATTGCTCTGCTATTGGAGGGCTTATATATTCAATAACGAAAGTTTATTCTTGCCATGATGACGCAGTGGCTTAGTTTTATTTTCATGATAACAAAAAAATAATTATCGGAATTGAAAAATTGTCTTAACAATGTATTCGTCGACTATTTGTTTATTGTCGAATTTTCACAAAAAGCTATTCGAGAGCAATCTTAGCGAGCCGTCCCGAATTTAAAAGTGATAAAGTAGAAGAAAGGCAACTAAAATTAGTCAAGAACACACATTGTCAACTCTTGGGGCTACCCTTTTGCCAACGAAAAGTGGGATTAAGTGTAACATTATGACACTCCTACGGGTGAACACACGTGTATGTACGGTGGTGAAATTCGAACATCCTAATCACTAGGTTATTCCTTCTTTTTCAGTCTACTTAACGAGAACAAATTAATTTATTTCTTCAACTTTGTTTGGTCCAGGTGAAATTAACTTGTAAATTTACGTTGCTTATAAACTTGTATAATCTCTCAACTAAACATGCTAACTAGCTCACTGTCAGTTAAATTGCAGAAAAGCGTAGTAATGTTTGTTGTATAAATTACTAACAAAATCACAGAATGAAATAAGTTAGCCAACTGAACTTATTAACAAATCACTAACTCACTTTTGATTCACTGATTTCTATTATTTACATCGTATTCTTGTTTCCACATATTCTACGAAGTGGCTGGATTCTCGTCTTTCATTAACCTTCGTGATCATAACTTCACGCTCTCTCTGAAAACATCTAAATTAAAACATTGGAAATATAGCATACAACATTGTAAACTTACTGTTATGTGAAGTCTTTTGGAAAATACTAACACAATAAAAAGCAAATTAAACTGTCTATTTACCACATCTTTGTGGTTGTTCTATTTCTCCCAATTGTTATGGTGCAAAGATAGGATGACTTATTGTCATTGGTTGGTCTGTCGTTGAAGGGAGGATCCTCTCCTACTAGATACGTTATTGAATTCAAAGGTAGGTAAATATCATTGATAAATATGTGAAAGTGAATCTTGAGCTCTTAAGTAGATTGACTTTCCGCTGGAAACTTCATCACTAAATTTTCGCAGCTTACAGCTTTCTTGCCGTAGTGCTTCCAAAGACAATAATAGTGAATGACCTTTGGCTTGGACTGCTTAACCTTCTGAATTCTGTAAGCTACATTGTTGATTTTTTTGTAGTAAACGTGATTTTTTTTGAAATATCTAGTTACCTTTGGGTTTCGTTCTTCCTTATAAGAATTGTTCTGCCATATAATGTCATGTCGATGAAATCCAGGCTTATTAATTATTCAGAATTAATATCATGGTAGCTTTTTATTTTATCACAAGCTGATCTGGGTATTTCCTGGATAAAGTGATGAATGACATCTTTATTCTTCAGGTTCACCAGAACTGTTTCAACTGCTCTAGGTATTAGATGCAAGCTTATTCCAGATAAATCCTCGTATGAGTTTTTCACTACTAGATGGTACAATAATTGCCCTCTTTATTGTTACTGGAAATCTAGTTTATGGTGTAGTAATTGTTACGTAGTGCTCAGAGATTTCTTGGACATAAAAAACTGCAAAGTTACTTCAAGTTACTCTCATATCACATTCATGTCACTTTTTTTCACTCAGTTCCAAATAGTTTCTCCAAATCTATATTTTATAGTAAATGGTGTTTTTGTTTGGAATCCTTGGAAGATGCTGGTTTGAATTTTCAATTTGCAAATTAATTTTCCAAGAATCTTGTTTGGTCCTTTTTACTTCATTTATTTATTGTACTTTTTAGTGTTTGTTATCTGGTGAGAAGCAGTACGTTTACACACTTACAACACTAATATCTGGGGTTCGATTTCCCGCCGCGGACACAGCTGATAGGCCAAAGTGGTTTTGCTATAAAACCGCATAAACTTTAATGTTTTAATATAGATGTTTGCTTTATAGCGCATATTATTATGACAGAGAAATGTCTTAAAAGTTAAGAATCGGGAATCTAAATTCAATACTATTAAAACTAGTATTTGTTTGTTTGGAATTTCGCACAAAGCTACTCGAGGGCTATCTGTGCTAGCCGTCCCTAATTTAGCAGTGTAAGACTAGAGGGAGGGCAGCTAGTCATCACCACCCACCGCCAACTCTTGGGCTACTCTTTTACCAACGAAAAGTGGGATTAACCGTAACATTATACACCCCCACGGCTGGGAGGGTGAGCATGTTTAGCGCGACGCGGGCGCGAACCCGCGACCCTCGGATTACGAGTGCACGCCTTAACGCGCTCGGCCATAAAACTAGTAATAAGACCCATTAAAAATAGTTAAGGGATTGTTATTGTTCTTGTTTTGACAATGTCTAAAATGCGGGTGTTTCTAAACTTGAGTTTCAGAAAAATTCTCTGTATAATATAGAACATATATATAACTCAATGGCCAAGGTGTTAAGGCGTGCGACTCGTAATCTGAGGGTCGCGGGTTCGCATCCCCGTCACGCCAAACATGCTCAGCCGTGAGGCCGTTGTAAGGTAATGGTCAATCCCACTATTCGTTGGTAAAAGAGTAGCCCAAGAGTTGGGGGTGGGTGATGATGACTAACTGCCTTCCCTCTAGTCTTACGCTGCTAAATTAGGGACGGCTAGCACAGATAGCTCTCGAGTAGTTTTGTGTGAAATTCAAAAAACAAACAAACATACATGATAATTTTTATTATTTGTTTATTTATGTTGGATAAATAAGATATCATATAAAATGTATGATTATTTGTGAACTTTCAAATCTTGTCTCTTACTATGCAATCTTCTAAAACTTGAAGTATGTTGCAGACATTTTCACATATTCTGTACAAGTTATAACGTTTGTCGGAAACTTTAAACAATATGAACGAGTAAAAAGTTTTCATGTATACGTGTCAGTTTATTTTTACCATATTTTGTATGCGTTTTCTTCTCACATTTTACGGAACAATATTATTTAAGTAATAAACCATAAACGTATTCTAAGGTTATTATACACCGTCGTAAACGAACAAAGACGTTTAATAAATAACAATTGTTTACGACATACCGTAATAATTTCGTCATCTTATTAAATGTGATTGAATTGACGTACGAGACTAAATGGTAAACATAGTTTTGATTTATTTGCTATCAAGGAATTTTGTTTTATAAACGTTATTGCTGTTGTCAAGTGTATAATTTATTTTTGTCTTTCAGAATATGTTAACATAATATACCGTATAATGAATTTTTATTCTGCAACAGTTCAGCTTAGACCATTTGAAACTCACTCTTAACAAATTAAGCGAAACGGACCGTTATGTTGTTGACGTGTTTTTCAAGTTCTTGCGTTAAGATTTAATGATTAATTTAAAGTTAAATGAAACACATATGCGGCTAGGCTTAATATACACAGTGCCCACTATGTAAAGGCTATAAAACAAAACTAATTTGTGTATTGATTATTATTTTTTTAATGTACAAATACGTGCAATACTAGTGTTAGTGGTAGGTGCTCAGTTATTAGTACTATTCATGCTAACTGGTCTGTGTAAGAGAAATGTTGGTATATCGTATAGATATAATCGGCTAAAGTATAACTTGTTAATATGATTCTACATTTTGTTCAACCAGTAATTAGGGGCTATATTTTTTATATCAAAATAGTATTTAACTTTAAGTAACAGTAATATGACAAGCCTTATGCTACTTATTTAAAAGTTTAAGCATATCACATATTAGCAACCATTTCACAAAGATCAAATAACTTAAACTTACAAGTTGTTTCTTGCTTGTATATTAAATACAGACTATGCCCATGCATTTGATAAACATAGGAGAATGTGATTTTTTGCGATGTTAATGATAGTTGTATTTTAAAACTTTTGGAGCTATATGAAAGTCAAAATTTTATACTGTATTGTTGTTAACAGAAATAAATATTTTCTATTTTTTAAAACTAGTATCAAATAATGGTAGATAAAATATAAGTTACGAGTACAAGATAAATCAAAGGAGTAAAGAATTACAATTTGCTTTGTAAATATTAAGCAGTTATGAAGTGTCATATTGAGGAGAATATTTTTGCTTTAGGTTATGAAAGTCAAAGATTTAATGTCATGTTTGATCAAAGAGTAGGTTTCACATGTTTGTCTTTTGTGAGTAGAATTTTGAAGTACTATTGTTATCATCAAATATGTAAAAGGTTTGTGCAAGTTCAGTTTGTAAAGTTAAAGTGAATTATATGCATTATAATTGGTTGAAGTCGTGTATTTGTAGTGTATAGCACTAAGCCTGAGGTGTAGCTTAAGCTAATGTTTCATATATTTGCAACTTTTTATTCGTCTTTAATAAAGACTTCCCTGTATTAAGATTAATTAATTTGATTATTGGGACTGTTTTTCACAATTATTATTATTTCAATGGTCTTTGTTTGAAACTGAAGTATTGCTCTACGGAACTTTCTAAAATACTATGATAACATAAGTTTTTCACTGGTGAGTGAAAATAATTTGAAATCCATTGAAAGTAATGATAATAAATTACTTTAATTCATCATTTTAAAATGTTTACATTTGTAGATTGCTTTCAGTTGTCATGGCCAGGTGTGTTAAAGCGTTTAACTTGTAATCCAAGGGTCGTTGGTTCAAATCCTTGTCACACCAAACATGCTCGCTCTTTCAGCCGTGGGGCATTATAATGTGATGGTCAATCCCACTATTCATTGGTAAAGTTGGCAGTGGTTGGTAATGAATAGTTGCCTTTCGTCTAGTTTTACACTGCTAAATTAGGGACAGCTAGTGCAGATGGCCCTTGTGTAGTTTAGGGCGAAATTCAAAAACAAACAAACAAACTTGTCGTAGGTCATGTTACCAGTAACATTAACTAATGCAAAACAAAGTGACATTTGTACATAATAAGCACAAAAGTTAACAGCTTACTTTATTCACTTTTTTTTAATCTATAAAAGGCACAACTATCTTTTTGAATAATTCATTTTAATTAACCTTGTGTCCTTAATTGAATATTCTGGAAAAGTTTGCACCATTATAACTTTCTAGAATGTGTTCTAGTGTTATTAAGCCTTTTGACTTCAATGAGTAGTTTTATTCTGTGTTAATAAGTTATGTTAGTATTTTTATGTGTGTGTGTTTTGTATCTAATGTAATTATTTCTAACACTGAAAGAATTATGTCAAAGTTTTAAGTTGCAAACTGTACAATAATTTAAAATTAAAGTGGTATTTGCAGTATACAGGAAAATACCAGTCTCTTAAGCCTAAGATATTAAATTTAGTGTATTAGAGGAATATTAGCATCAAATTTAATCCTAAAAAAATTCTGGTATTGAAGTGAATGTCTGTTTGTTATAAAAGTGGTAGCATCCACCGTTTACTATCAACGTTTTGTTACACAAATTTATTGTGTTAGTCAGAATGTGACATTTTAATGTTTTTCAATATGACAGCCCTTAGGACTAACAAATCCTTATTTTAAATGAAATTCTTCCAAGATATGGCAGGCCCTCTCTTAATGTTATGATACCAGCCTTTAGTTTTATAATATTTATTATATATATTTTTCAATATAATATTATGTGAAATCTATAATATATTAGTATTTGGTACTAGATATTTTATAATATTTTGAATATTCACCTAAATATCTGACAGTATAACAAAAGGACTTTTTCTGTATGAATTTTTCTCTCTTTCTTTCTTCTGATAATAAAATTCTAAAATATTTTTCTAATTTTTAAAATTTTTCATTCACATAGCTACCATGGGGACAGAGAAAACTGACTTAGTAAGTACTTTATTGCTTCTTAATATGTTGAATACTTCAGTAAAGGTGTTATAAAGTGTCTAAAGAAGAAAATTAATATTTTCTAATATATTTTAATAACTCTGTAATAATTGGGATTAGAGTTATCTGTGCAGGGCTTGAATCTTTGTTTGTAAAGCATCAGCCTCAAAACACTAGAATGAGTCGAGTGTCTGTTTTGAATGTGGTACAGACGTTTAACATCTTAATTTGTTGCATTACCAACAAAGGTTGAAATAATTTGTTGTAATAGGTTCCCATAAGATACTGAACCTGTATGTGTTTTATCTTTTGTCTATATAATTATGCCAAATTGAGTTGTTAACTGTTTGTTTTTTCTTTAGACAGTTGTGTAGTTGTTAATCACAATTGTTTAATCTTAGAAAAATGTAATTCTATAATTAAACCAGTGTTTATTATGTGTATTAATCTTTTCCATTTTTAATTGTATTACTGTTGTATAATGTATTATTCTGTCTTGTTATGTGTTTAATATACTCAGTATTCTCAGTATAGTTGAATGGGTATGTTACTTAAAGTTTAGTCGATATTGCTACTTATGGTAATTCGAGAGACTTATACTAAAGTTTAGGCTTACATCAATTATTTTGTTTTCTATTTTAGTTTTGGTATTAGAATTCAACTGTTTAAATAATCAGTTTTCTAGTTAAAAATGTTGACATGAACCCAGGAATTGATTGTAAAGTATTTTTATTTGATTCTTTATACGTTGGTGAAAGTTAAACCAAGTATTAATACGTTGTTAATGATCAGGAGGAACCAACTGGAAGTGGGGGAAGGATGTCATTTTAGATAAATTATTAATTGCTGATGAAGATGTGATTCTAAGAAGTGAAGTGGAGAACATTTGTGGGCATATGGTGATTGTATAATTAGGTTTAATATTTTGGAACATGTTATCGTAAAGCCAGTTTTAAGGATGAGACAAAATATATCATTAGTAACTTGGAATAATATAATGCTCAGAGACACCAGGGTACCTGTTGGTCTATCTAGGATGCCCCATCTGTTAAACTAAACTAAAATTATATTTATAAAATATATACAAGAAGAAACTGGTAAAAAAACAACTGAAGTGCTAGCTCTATCATTCATATAGTTATCAAGCTTTCTGTTCAACTCATTTGCTTTTACTGTCTCCATAACATCTGAAGACAACCCATTCTAAAGGTGTCAACCACCCTGTTAAAACTGTCTTAGCTGAAGGTGTCTTCTACCCTTCCAACATGTACATTTGCATCTCCTAGTCCGACTGTTAAGTATGAAAATAAGCAAATCCACTCTGACTCTTCATTTTACCAGAGAAATTTCAGAGGTTTCATCTTCTCCCCATATGATAACCCCCTCTATCCCAGGCAGTATTCGTGTAGCCCTTTAATGAGGAAGTCAAAAGGTGATATGGGACAGATTTAGATTTTATTTTGTTATTATTTAAAGTAAGATGCTTTTAATTGAAGATAAACTAAAAAGAGGAAAACTGAAAACATTAAATCAGAAATAACTGCCATAATGTGAAGAAGTTTTATTTGACAGTTTAGTTAGAATACTTACAGAACTCCGGGGAATTACTGATTTGGTAAAAAAATGAATTGGGAACTCCAGAGGAGCTAACAAGAAACAACTGATTGATAGTACTCTTTGATAGAATGTTTAGGCAGAGTATTCATAATAAAACTTTGTAGAATGGTCAGCAACTGTCTGTTGTGGAGACACAAGTGTAGAGAATGATGTTTCAAAAGTATTCTGCCTATGAAGACAAAAGTTGGAGACTCAAAATATCCTCCTCTACAGTCTTGTCTCCACAACAGGCAGTTGCCATCCATTCTACAAAGTTTCATCATGGTTGATAGTTTTAAAACTATAACAGCAAGGTTCATTAAGTACTCTGAAGGTAAGCAAAGTGTTAAAAATTTAAATACTGATGTTGTTAAGTTGAAGATTAGATGGCAGCTGAGTTTTAAATGTTTGTTTTGTTTCTAGAAGAGAGAATGTTAGCATCAAATGTTAGGATCAAATAAATGTAGATTTTAATACACTGGTGATTAAACTAAATGAGAGGTTAGAAATATAAAAGTTATTTAGTTGTATTTTTCTACAAAAATATTAATTATCTAGAAAACTGAAAGGGTGTGGACTTGGTTGAGGAAAGACCTAGTCAATTGAATCATAGGGTGGATAGATTGTAAAAGGCAAAATGTTGTCATTAATGGGATCCAGTCATATAGACTCCATGTCACTGGTGGAGTGTCTTAGGAGTTGGTGTTTGGGCTTTTCCTTATTTATGGTAATGATACAGATATTTAAAAAATGTTCACAGAATTGGTCCATTTTACTAGACCCAAACAGAAAAGAAATGTTGACAATAGTTCTACATTTATTATGCATATCTACACAAAATGTGGTAAACATTCAGTAAATGTGCAAGTTTGTTGTGCACAGAAACTGCATTACCAAGGTGTTTGTACTTGAGATTTGTCTGACTCGAGCTCTGAAAAGTTTTATTCTAATGTAACATTCATGTGAAGAACCAAAATTAATTATTCTCCATAGTGTACAGTTTACATACTATATTTGTGTAATCTCCAGAATCTCCAGGTTTGTTTCAGTATCCCTGTCCACCATGTGTTATATTTGTTCTCATCTGGCACTAATTGTTGCTAAATCACTAACATAGGATAAAATAATTAATTGAAAACTTTACATAAAATACCTAATACCATTGTTAAATTGGACTCGGTACAAGGTTGTAGCATGCATAGTTTGTCCTCACACAGGATTAAACCCTTGAGTATGGTAGTTTTACTCACAACATTGGAATTGATTAACGACCTGTACAGATATTTTACAGATAATGTTTTCCTATAGTGAGTGTAAAGTAATGAATGCACTTGGGTTGTAATAACTTGGATCACACATTTAGTATAGATGGGAGCCCATTTATTAACATGATTTTAAAAAAGGATATTGACATAGTGGTAAGTTACTTGAGCAGCACTCTGTTGCTACTGATAAAAGTAATAGAATTTCGGGTGTGTTTGTGTTGGTTACAAGCCAAAATAGGTAATTGTTTATTTTGTTCAGCTTTGAAGATTTGAGGATCTTGAGTTTTATTCCCATTTCTACCAGACTCGTTCATCCTGCCTTTATTATGATGAGGCTACTGAAGATATCTGTTGCTGTCTCTAATCTTAAATTACTAACTAGAGGGAGGCAACTAGTGTCAATTTCATTTTACTCTTGAAGTACTGACTAGAGAGAAGACTGGGTGGCTAATATAACACACAGTCTACACAGATATTTACATAATGATGTGTGGTCTTCACAGATATTTACACTATGATGTGTGGTCTAGACAGATATTTACACTATAGTCTACACAGGTATTTACATTAGTCTACAGTCTACACAGGTATTTATATTGTACTCTACAGTCTACACAGATATTTACACTGTAGTCTACACTCTACACAGATATTTATACACTATAGTGTGGTTTATATTGTCTTCAGTTTTAACTTTTATTATTTGCAACTGACACGGTTATTATAAATAACACTTTCAAACTAATTGAGTAGAAAATACCATTAAGTAATGTTTTGGGAGCAAATATTGAAATAAATTCCAACAATCATAACTAGCACAATTATAACTTAAATCTAAGGTACTCTTTTTCAAACACACAACTTATTATTATTTACTGAACACAAACATGGATAGATATAAATCATTTAGCAAGAAATTATCTTTTAATGGATCATTACAATGTCAGTATTTGTGGACATTTTACACTGCAGTAACAATGAAGGCTACTCTAACATATACCACTAATTACTACAGAACCCTAACAGAGAATCTCTGTGTTTTTTTTTAATAATTGGTTTATTTTATTTTTAGAGAGTATTCAAACCTTTGGGAAAGCCTCAGATAACTCCCTTTGCAATTCTTGTACATGGGCTAAAACCAGTTCTTCAGAATACAAAGGTGAGTAGGTAATGAATAGCATAAGCTGATGGAAACTTGCTTTTTATTACAAACAATCAACTTCCTTAGTAACAGTGTGGTAATTACTAAATATCTTAACATAGAAATGATCGATATGCAAACTGCTTTGTTAGGATGAGTATTCCTAGATTCATGTGATAATCCATATGTGTTTAGTAAATCCTTGAGAAACTGTATTAATGGAACAAACATTGAGTATATGTAATGGTTGTTTCTTATATTGTTATTTTACTTTGCAGTGTCAAGTAACTTGTATTTGTAGTGACTCTGTGAATGACACTTGAGATCAAATTTATTAGAAGGAAATTGTTAGCATATTTAACTTCTTATGCTTGAAATACCAGATTATAAGACCTAAAACTTTTAAGTTTTAATAATAAAGAAATTTTGTTGATTAAATGGTTTTAAGTTGAAGTACCTTTTAATTTTTCAGGGAAGGAAGATTTTAATGCTGGGTATTTTCAACACTGTTTGTACAGTTATATTACTAGCGTGGTGTAAAACAACAAACAGTATGGGTAAGTATGAGTGAAAATATTACAAACTCTAATAGAAGATGATCAGCCATGTTTTATTTATTTATCTTTATGCTTACCATTCATAAATTATTTTTAACGTTTCCAAATTCTGTCTCAATTTAAATTTTGTGTGATAAGAAGGCATTGTGTTGTATTAATGAGGTCATAATTGTCTCTCAGATATACAATAATCTTTACAGAAGATTAGGGTATTTTCTAAATATATCAAAGTCTTGTGTGTTGTGAATTTTCTCCTTCAAAATATTAGTCTTGTTAATACAAGATTTATAATATGTCTGCAAAAATTTAAAACATAATCTGAGGTAGTGAAAGCCAAGAAGCAAAATTTAGTTAACATGTAGCTTTGAGATTGCTTGTAGTTTTTAAAGTTTGAAGAATATTCTAAACTATTATTGTTTTTCCAGGACTTACTGCATACACATATCTGACATTGTTTGATATACTCAGGTAATGATAAACATTAATTTTGTATTTTTTTCAAGTGAGATAAAAAAGTGAAACGGGACTTTTAGTTCTTAAATTAAAGCTCAGTTTGATGTTTGTACATCTTGCATTTTTAAATATTCCTCAAAACTAACATTGTCGAGTTTGTATCTCAGAACAGCTGGTGTGGGTATTAACACTTATTGATAAGAAGAGAACAATGTTTTAACCTTCCCAGATTATCTTCAGGTTAAGAAAAGAGAGTTTGAAAGTGACCGTGGCCAGACACATATCTTAGGAACGAGAGTATAAACAGGTACAGTATTGTAGGTGGCATTGCAGGTGGATGTAAAGTTTTAATTAGTTATTACTTATTAAGTAGGCCGTACTTATACAGCAACTTAAACCAATATGAAGGAACCCCTTTACACTTATACTAGTTAATAACCTAACATCCACCTGCAACACACCTTACAATCCTGTATCTGTTTATACTCTTGTCCTTAAGACATGTCTGGCAATAGTCACTTTCAAACTCTCTTTGTTAACCTGAAGATGACCTAGGAAGGTCAAAATGTTGTTCTCTCCAGTGTTAACACCCATACCAGTTGTTCTGAGATACATTTTTATTTCAAGTGGGTTTCTCATCATCAAGAGTTGTTGATTTTGTATAAATTGATATATTTTAATCTTTAGAGAGAGATAAACTAAGTAGACTCGTAACTCTATGAAGACTTGAAAGTTTATTAAATAAACAATATTTCACTAGAGATTGCATGGATTAAATATATCATTTCTTGAGTGTATTTTGAAATAAATTAACAGAGTTATTTTGATGTTTTAGCTTAGCAACTTGCTTGCTCAGTTTATGGGTAGAACACCAGAAGCCTAATGTGGTATTTACATTTGGGTGAGTCAAAACTTTCTACCAGTAGTGAATACTTGTGTAAATACCGATACATATCAATATAAGTAAAGTAGACTGACTGTGTCAGTTCAATATTTTAGCTTTCAAGATATCATAAAGCAAGTGTTTTCTTTTATAAATGAAAAACTTGTCTGTCTTTTTATGTTGCATTTGTGAAGGTTTGATTTTCAGGTTTTGTTTGTAATGATACTTTACACTGTATGAGAAGGATAAAATATAAACCTAAGTTATGTTAAATCTAATTGTGTAATCAGAGCTATATGTTTGAAACATACAACACCAGAAACTAACAAGTAGTTAGCACTCAGTATTGTGTAATCAGAATATTAAGAAAGTCAAGTTATTTGGCACAGGGGGGGGTGATAACATTCCAATAGAAAGAGGATAAAACAAGAATAATAACTGTGTATTCTGTTGCTTATTTAAGTATTTATACGATTCAATTTTCACTATTGGTAACCTAAGTTGTCTAAAGGCTGTTAAAACATGCATGTTTTATGCAATTCATTTGTTATTTTTATTGCTGACAGATACGAACGATTTGAAGTGTTAGCAGTGTTTGCATCAACTATCCTTGCTCAGTTAAGCAGTCTTTTTATCGTGAAAGAAAGGTAGAAATAATTTTTCAGTTTGATCTTTTACTAAAACTAATTGAGTGAACAGATAAAGATCTTCTGGTTTATTTTCAGGAATTAAGTTTAACCAGCTGGAGTTTAATCATTTAAATAATTAATTTTAATCACTAACTTGCTGTACTGTCCATTACCAGTTGTGTCCACGTGAATTGTCATATTTAGTTGTGTTAATGTTTTACATATTTCAACATGCAATTTAAATAACTGACCAGAACAATGGAATGAAATAATTCGATTTTTTATGTAAAATACACAGGGAATATAACCAATATTTACTGGACTTAACTGTATGAATTTGATATGTTACTCATGCATTACAGACTATATCATGGACCTAGTCATTTTGTTTTTAGATAGCTATAAACTAAACATAGATGTTAGTTGTAGTTTTTATTTTATGATACAATGCAGTTTTATTTTTATAGCCTTTTTTTTATATCACTTAGCTTCTAGCTAGTTATTAAATAAAGATATTACATGGTATTCCCAAGGGGATCGATGTTACTTTATTTTGTAGGAAACACGTTTGACATGACATAATTAGTTGTGGAGAAACAATAAGTAACTTTATGTAATTGATGTAAATCAATTTTAATAAAGAAAAAGGGAAAAAAAAACTCATGAACTTTTTTTAAATCTCCTACATGCAGTTTGGAACGTTTTCTTCAGCAAGCAGAAATTCATTTGTAAGTTCATCTGTTTTATCATAAGAAATGTTTAAAGTACAACATAGTTTATGATATCTTTTTTATGTCACATTTACTTTATTCATTCAAATTGCTTTTTCAGATAATTAACGGTATGAATCTCTTCTAGTATTTATATTATGTAAACAGCTATTTAAGTGAATGTTGGGCTTAATATTAAGTTTTTAGAATGGAATATGATAACAAGGATATGGTATTTTAATAGTGAAAGTTCTATGTTAGGAATGATATGTTTGTATATATTTCACAACCCAAGTTGTTTTCCATTTCAACAGAGATAGATTTTTGCCAGCTTTGGCTCTTGCATTTTTTTGTCACCTGGTGGTTTGTTATGGAATGAATAACAGAGCATTCAATCATGTTACTGCTGCTTCGGGGTCCAGCTGGCTTCAGGAACATGTAGCTGAAATGAGCCAAAGGTAATGTGGCAACATGTGGTGGTTTCTATCAGTAGTTTTTAACTTTTGCTTTCTACATAGTTAGTGATTCACCAGCCAATGTTGTTGTTTATATTAGTTTTTAGATGTAGTAACATCACTGGGATTCATGTACCATAACTCTGTAGTCTTCTTTGGTGTTAAATAATAATATAAACAATAATTTTATTATGAAACAATTTTTTTTCGAGTCAAACTTGCGTCAATTTGTTAACTCAGTCCTAGATCTTGTAACTGTTCAATTTTTAAAGTTTATAAAGAGGTATGTGTGGATATGTAAAGTTTATAAAGAGGTATGAGTGGATATGTAAAGTTTATAAAGAGGTATGAGTAGATATGTGATACTGCAGATTGATCTAGTCTTGGTAGATGAGTGGTATTCTAACATATTTAATTGAAGATATATATAATAAAAACCGGCTCGTTTGGGTTGAGAAAATATTTTACATAGAAGAGCGAACAACGTTTCGACCTTCTTCGGTTGTCGTCAAGTTCACAAAAAAAGGTGAACCTTTATTTCTTGACTGATTAATTGATGATAGATGTATGATGATGGATTGATAGATTCTTTTATCACAAGTAAAGACACTACTTCGTCCATCCTACTTCTTGTGATATCCAGTTTTACAGTTGAATTATTGAATATTTTTGCATTAACTATATAGTGTTTGCCATATTATTCCTGGTTTGAGCACCTTTCTTCTACCCCGAGTGAACCCCTTTATCTTGCTGGGTTGGGCAGGAGGAGCCACGTTGTTTGCATCTCACTTGTTGATGGAAGTTTAGTAAGTAACAACTTTGATTTCTTTGTGTACACTAAGCAGTGTAATATTTTAGTTTTATTGAATGTATTTGTATGTATATATAATAGTATCAAATGTGTAGTTATTATTCTGTATACAACTGTAAAATTTATCATTAAATAGGAAATCAGACACGTTTCACTGCCATTTTCTTAAAAGAAATACTACATTCATCCTCTTTAAATGTTGCTGTTCCTATAACCCTCCCCAAACCCTCTTGAGAAATTATAAATCTCTGTCAGTCTGACTTTTGCTAACTCATAGCCACCTTAGTCTTTAAAGTAACTAGCTGCCACATGAGGTATGAGCCAGTTCTAACTAACAATTTTAAAATCAAAGCTCCCAAGAATCACTTACAGTAGTTGAAAAAGATAGTTGTATTTAAAGTTATGTCACTTAAACGTTTTTTTTCATCAGTAATATTGGCAAAGTCTTAAACATGTTGTTGTCTTTCTTTAAAAATACAAATACCTCCAATCTCTGACTTTTTAATTTATTTAATATTCACGACGTAGGAAAACATTTAATTTGGCAGTGGTGTGTTTCACTATATGTTGCCGTTGAGTAAATGCAAAAATGAGTTACAGTACAGGAAATAATTGTTATTTTTATATTTTAAATCAGCTATTTTGTGATGTTTATTTCAACATTTCATCTAATAAAGAATTTTGTTTTTATTTTCAAAATTAGAAACTGGTTTAACTCCAGTTACATGATTATGCCTTCATTATAAACTGCTATCTAAATTTAAAAAATCACTTTTTAAGCAGTAAGATAATTTTCCACATTTGTATTTCAAAGAAGAAGGTATCAAATATTAATAAAGAACATCTCTTAATGTATTAGTTTTATTTTGGTGACAGGGGAAGACCACCAGTGCTAACTGTGATGTAATAACCATTTCCCATAGCTTCTGGTTCTTATTCTTTTCTAAGCACCAGGAGGGCTTAAAGTCACCCATAACAGTTTATAAAACAATAAACAAAGTCATTTTGATAGAGTAATTATACAGTTAACATGTTTAACAGTTTTTTCTGGTTTCACTAAATTATTGTACTTTGGTCCACTTTCATATTCATACTTGCTTTCCAAACAGCAACTATTCTGTAGCAGATACAATAGCTGCCATATTCATAGCTATCATGGTGTGTGTGACTATGTTTCCAATGAGTGTGTATAGTGGAAGGATTTTGTTACAGGTAAAGTGTTTGTCCTTTTTAGTTTGAGTTTATTCATCAATCATACATATCTATAAAGCACAGTTCTGTTTACCTCTTAAAAGTAATTTTTAGCTGCATACCACTTAAGAAATGATCTTGTTAAAATTGTTGCAGACTTTAACATATATCTTCTTGTCTGTGTAGTGTTTAAGCTTAAGTGTTTTATAGACCACACCCTCATACATTATTGGGCAACTCGACAAGTGCTTACGAGAAGCATCAACTTTGGATGGAGTTCTCGAATTTCGAAATGAATGTTTTTGGACATTGGCATTTGGAGATTTGGTGAGTAACCTTAATGGGTGAAAGTTTCTAGTTTTACAATTAGTGGTTTATATAAAACTTTGTAACTAACAAAAGTGTCACAAGCTCATTAGACAGACATCGTTTGATTCACGTCAAAAAATTATATGGATACCTAAATGTACAATACACTGTTTTACTTTTTGTTTTTTTGATACATGAATATATACATATTCTACTTTTGAATATGAATATCACTACGTCCCTAGTTTGAGGTCTGAGCTTTATTGATGTGCATTACTTACTGACAATTTACTATTTAGACTAACCACAGTCAGCAACCTAAATTAGGTCTATAAACGAGGGTTGGTCCTGAACTGAAGCCAGCAACCACAGAACTTTACCAACCTTACTATATACAACACATATCAATCTTATGTGTATAATGGAAACCAGGGTTTCATGTGCATGGTACTTTATTTACAGTGCATCAGAATGTTTTTATTCTTCAGGGAAATATAAAAGACAAACCAACTGTTTCATATTTTTGAGATAAACTGAACTGACAAAGCTGCATGACTTTTATACAGTCTGGGACAGTTCACGTAAGAGTCCGAAGAGATGCCAATGAACAACTCGTCTTAGCTCACATTGTAGATCGACTTTCTAATCTTGTCTCTGATCTAACTATTCAGGTAAGATCCCTAATTGTACTCTATATAGCACCTTAGTATTGGAACATTTCTATAAACAAGCAGTAAAATAATAATCTTCCTACACAGTTCTTTAGAACAAATAGTTTAAAGGTAATATTAGTATGATTACTTATCTGAAAGTTTACCCGGTTTTCACAAAACAAACTAACTATATAAAAAGGTAGTAATCCTGTGGGACAGGCTCTATTGTAGTTTATTCTTTTAATATTAAAATTTGAATTTTTTCAAATACAGCATTATTCACAAAAATCTCAGTGGCTGCTTGAATGTTCAACTAGATGTAGTTTAATTGGTGGCATTGAAGAATGTTCCAATTAATTAGGAATACAAATTCATAAATAGTGTATTGTTCACATCTGTGTGTACTGTCTGTTGATAGACAAGACTTAACAGTTTAGAACCCTGGAATAGCACTAATGTTTTAACTGTAATCCCATGCTGGTGGTTCAGGGTTAAAACATTGTTTCTATTAACTGACATAAGAATAAATAAATTAAATTGTAAGTATTTGTAAATGATCCTATGTTTCATATCTAGGTTTTCAAAGATGAGTGGGCTTGGAGCACAACAACATTGCAAGTTCTTAATGAATCAGCCCTGAAATTTCCTTCTTTAGCCCCTGCGATAACTAGTACAATATCATTAACAACGAGATCCCCTCTCGCAACAGCATATTCTAGTTTGTATGGTGGTACTTCTCAAGTTCAAAAGATACCTCCCCCTCAGAGCCTTAGTCCACCCACTTTCTCTCCCACATCACAGAACCCAACATGGACTCAACACTATAACCTCTTGCCAACTACTCTTTCTCCAGCTTCTGGAAGACAACCACCGGATCCTAAGAACTCTAGTCCATCAAAAGGAATTAACCCTTCCCCTTTACCTTGAGTTATATTAAACTTCCAATTGGTTTAAAAGGAACATTACTTATGTTTGTTATACTGGCCAGTCAATGAACTGTTTATCCTTGAAGAAACCACTAAGCCCCATAACAAGGATGTAGTAAACTGCCTTATGGCCCTAAATTCTGGGTAGGAGGTTTAATCTAACAAAGCATATTCAAAACCGACCCGAATGGAAGTATTGACTACCTACAACACACAGGAAAACAGATCTGATGACAGCTTCCCTTGCAACATCCTTATCATAAATATTGGAGAAACGTTGAGTTATCTAGGTTTATTTTTAAGTTTGTAATTATCGTTACAACTTTACCATCTGAAATTTGATCTGTCATCTCAATTAAATGTATATAAAACTTATTTCTGAAGGTTATGTTATCCAATAATCCTTAAGGAAAGTTAAACATTTCTTTTATGTGAAGTAGGTATAAAAGCCTCCAGGAAGTTAACCCCACATTACTTTCCTAAGACAGTTGTGACCATGCAGGGAGTGTTCATCCTTAATTTTGTTTTTAAAGAGTTGTTTTTCGGGCAGCGACACTAAATGTACATTAAAAGTTGTAACCCTCGTCATAGAGAAGGTATTCCTTTAATTTGAGAGATGTAAAAGATGCTTCAGGCCTGATTCCATCAGGGTTTATTATCAAGTTGTGAGAGTACTGGTGTACTAAATAAAGGTTGAGACAGTTTGGCTCAAATGTTAGAATTTATTAAATATAAAATTTCCAGAAATATGAAAAAGAATAAAATCTTTATAAACAAATTCCTTCCACTGGGTATGGCATAATCTAGAGCCCGCATTATTGTATTTGTACTTCTAAACACACAATGAAGTATAGCACAAATTCTACCCAAAGACATAATTCATGCACACATAATAACAACAAATGTTTCATTTAACAGTTATTCTAAAATACAAAGTTAACAATCTAGACTAGGTTACACCACCAACTGTATAATTAAATATTTTAACGGGACACTGATCTTGATAGCAGTCTATCGTTATATTCTTCTTGCCACTGCGCACGGAGACTTCTGAATTCATGTACAAAGTTGTATTGCTGAAACATTTTACTCTTGTAAGTACATGATAAAAACATAGGAATGTATATCTGAACACAGTGGGGGAATCATGGTGGCGAGTTGCATACCTCAGAACATGTATTTTATTGGTTGTTGTTAATATAAATTCAACTTTCAGTGCTTATTTTGTAAAGAAAGATCTAATAGTACAAACTCTTATATGTATCAAGAAAATTAACAATCTTAAATCGCAAATATTTTGGTTGTTTAGAAGGAGTAAGTCAAGGTATACCTTAAATTTCTCTCAGGGCTGATTATGGCTCCATGGTTAGTGCATCTGCGTATGAGGTTGTTTTGCACACAATAAACTAAGAAACAAGTTCACTCCTTACTTTAAAAGACATTACAAGAATAACAAGTTGTAGTGCTGAATCAGATAAAACAAACATATGGTATGTAGTAACTGCTATCTCTTTAGGCTGTTAATTTCAACACTAGGAACAGTTGTGTTAATAGCTTTTACATACATTTGCCTTAACTGTAACAGTTTGTCTTTAAAGACATGTGTTACATGACAAGCTTTGCATGCTTGGTAGTGTATATTCATGGCTACTAGAATACTACAGACAGTGACCATGAAAGCAAGAATTGAGATTTTTACTTTCAGGTTAGACAAACACATAGCATTTCTAACTCTCCAATTTCATAACTTACCTTACTAACCCCAATCAAGGTAACTAACTGTTTACAAGAATATTCATTAAATTATAGAAATGTTTGGAATGTTACTATAAATGAAATCACAAATTGTTGGTTAAAATATAAACACATAAAAGTTCTGTTTTAATAAATAACGCTTACATATCCTTTAACTCGCATCTTTTTCTTGTCCCATTTGCCTACCAGGTTAGTATAGAATTTCAAAGTTTACCTGCCAGAAAGTTATGTTCATTATACAGAACATAATTCAAAAGACCTATAAACTATTCATGTGACAGTTTAGATTCTCCTTCTGTGCAAATAATCCAACAAAGCCGTATTTGATTAAAGTTTCGTTATATTTCGCAACACAATCAGAGCCTTAAATGCTTTCTTCTTATTAACAAAAAATACAAACCTTGACTGTCTGCACGGCCCCCGGTCCACAAAGCTGTCGCAGCTTTTCAATGGTCTCATCAGGACACGAACCATCATCAACATGAAGAATTAAACATGCTGCCACTATATAAGTGTTAAAAAACAGAGCTCATTTACCAGAAGACCAACAGGATATATGCTACCAAATTACTCTGTTAATCAGTACATAATCACACTCAAGAGACTGGAACTTTTAGTATTCATAATTAAAATTTAATTACTAAATACATCAGTACAACCTCTACCAGTTAAAAAAAAAATTTTAGTTATATAAATTATTTGTAAATAATTTTTATTGTATGTAAAATTCATAATTTTATTTCCCCTACATTTAGGTCTAAAAATTACCTTAACTTTTCTGTCTAGAAGTTTAACTACTTATAATACTTTAAATGTACTTTTACAGTATTACTTAAAAACCATTGACAAGATATACTGAACAATACTATACTAATTTTCAAACCATCTTCCTGGTAAACCAGGACAATTCTAAAGTGCTTAGTGGAAAGCTTTAAAAACAAACCTGTACAAAAGATTAAATTATAAAGTGTACAGCAGAAACCAAAATACCACCCTCATATTTATTTAAATTTAACACCCACCTGCACATGATCGTCCTAATCCACCAAAGCAACTGCAAAGAAAGAAAGAACTACCATAATCCAAAATCACACCAAAATGAACCATTACTTGTTGTCAGTTATATGAGCAATTCATGGTGACAGTAGTCATCCAGTGGACTAGGCTTACCTTAAAGTATAAATTAGTTAATGGTTTTATTTTCCATTTTTATTGATAAAATCCAATTAAATGTATTATTTTAATCTACCATACTTGTTCTTACATAAGAAATAAAATAAGAATAACATAAAGGTCAGACATTACAAAATACATGTGCACGTGTTTCGAAGATAATTTTTGCTCTATTAGATATTGTAAATTTAATTAATACTTACTGTATCAAAACCCTGTGTCCTCTGCTAATCGAGTTGATTAGTTCAGCAATTAATTTCATCAAACAGTTTATTTCGGGTGATGTGCCATCAGGAAATGGATAATGGTGAAACAATATACCATACTGTTCATACTTTTCAAATAAAGTAGGAACTCTATACTTGTTTAACTCCCCACGGGTACATAGAACAAACACTTCCAAAATCTCCAAGCTTTTCAGCTGTTCTGAAGAGTAAATACAGGAGAGTTGAATAATAGTTGTTATTTAAACCCATTAGATTGAACAAGAAAAAGTAAATAACAAATGCTTCCTTCTATTAAATGATTTAATATTGTCAATAAATAAATATTAAAAACAAATTATTTTAGCCAGTGTATTATTACTGTAACTCCATCAGGACTAGTAGTTAAATAAATCCAATTCTCATGTCCAGTTCTTGTACTACTGCTCCTGATGAAACACTTAGAAGTAGAGTTTCATTGCTTTTCACAAATGCCATTACCACTTGTGTAACAAAAAGAAGTTCATAAAACAGTTTGATATTTATTTTAGAGATTCTATAGTTTAAGAAAAAAAGATTTATTTTTAGGAGAAAAGACAAAAAAACCTTTCCCTAAGAATAAAACTTAGGGAAAGATGTGAATTCAGACAGTTATTCAGAACAGATACTTTATCAGTGTTTAAACTATTATCCAACTTCACAGATAAAGTGTGTGTGTGTGTGTGTGTGTGTGTGTGTGTGTGTGTGTGTGTGTGTGTGTGTGTGTGTGTGTGTGTGTGTGTGTGTGAGAGAGAGAGAGAGAGAGAGAAGTTAAGAAACTTTTCAGCTTAACATAATAAAAAATTTCAATAAAATAAATATATTAAGTATATGAAAACTTATGAGTAACATATGGGTTTAGTTACACCAATGTGATTTTATATTTGTCAGTACTCTAAATTGCATACCTAAAAATGTTCTTTTAAAGTCAGCTGTTTACCACATAAACATGAGTGAGTGAGTGTTTGTCTTTTCCTGTGGTATTAACTGCCTTCAAGCTTTCCTTGTATCAGATGCATTAACACATAAGCACATTGGTTTGTTGTATTTATCATGTTTTCAGGCTTGATATACCATACCCAGTTTGCAATAGATCCAGTCTCAAATGTTACTTAACAGTGTAACCCCCCCTTCCCCCCCGAGAATGCATGGAAACAAAGAAATGGTTAGAGTTGACAAAAAGGAGAGAATTATATCGCTATTCTTTTGGCCAACTGTTATTCCTCAGGATTCCAAAGAGGATTCTTGAAGCTATACCTAGATCACATTTCTTGTTTCTTTACATTTGCAAATTCTAACAAGCAGAAATAGTTTTCTATCGAGATCATTGTTAAACAAATAAATAATAATAAAAAAAAGGAACAACCCTGAACAATAACCTATTTCCTCTTATTAAAACAATACAATAAGCAAATCTGGAACTCAGACGAGCCCTACCAAGATCCCTGTCCACATTCCTTCGAATGTTTTTAAATCGACAACCTGAAAAAAAAAAAAAAAATTGAAACTTGACAAAGAAACATCAATGTATCATAATACTCAAAACACATGCTTTAAAACTACCAACATTTAAATAATTATTAATGAAACACTGATTTCCAAGGTAGTCACCATTTTCCATTGCCTCTTAAACTTGGTCAATTTTGATCAGTTGAAAATGATGGGCATGAAATGTTTTATGTATGACAAAGGATTATTAGTAGCAAAGATAAAGAGAATCAAAATGTTTTCTTTGGGAGAAAGCACAAAAAAAAAATTTCAAAAGTATAAGAAACATCACCAAATGCTGTGCTAGAAATAGCATTAAAAAATTCCAAAGGAGAAACTCATAAGAATATTCCTTCCAAAAGAAAGTCATATCAAATAAGAAAGGAAAAATGTATTTTTGGTATCTTTATTCCACAGTCAAGCAAGAATTAACCAGGAGAAAAATTTCAGTCTGACCAAGACACTTCTGTGCATTTAACAAAACTGAAAGTCAATGCATTTTTATAACATGCATTACTTATGCAATGTTCATTGGTTATATCTCACACTATAAGCCTAGACATTTCATTCAAATTGAAAATTAATTGCTATAGGTCTCGCACCAAGATTTAACAGGCCTTAAACCCATACTTGTTGCACATTCTGCTAGAATTACTTTCATAATTACCCATGAAACTTTAATTTTCTTAATCTTGTGACTAACATAATTTTGGTTAGTTTTCAGCCAGAGACAATTATTAGACACTTACTACCCGATGGGTAAATCAGAAGTTTCAAACAGATGAGAGTGCTATTCACTAAAATTTATAGGATTTAATTATAAACTTCCAAATCAAGCTTTGAAACAAATTACAGTGTAAAGAGCTGTTACTTTTGAGTAAATATAGTAGATTTGATTACTTTAATGGACTGCAGAGACCAGTTGAGTGAGAAGTAACAACTTTTCAGCTTTAAGAAATTCTTCAGTTGCATTCCATTAAATTTTAAGTTTGAATAATTTCTTAGACTTCCATCCACACTTGACAGTAAAGTCTGATACATGTCCCAAGATATAATACAAAATAAAAGAACAAAATTACTTTCAATTATATGATGAAACAATAACTGAAGAGAGGGTACACTTGTTGTGTTCTCTTACAGGATCATCAGCATGAACCAGGCCAAATTTACACACATCTAAAAGATTTTGCAGTAAAAATATAGTAGTAACAAATCGTTTCTAATGAGTCAGATTACTAGGTCAATCAAAGTCATCCCTTTAAAGTCAGTAGGTTGATCACCCATCAACATACTAAATATACTCTAAATTTTGTATGTTAATTTACTTTAACAGTAATAGCATGAATATGTTTAACTAAGCCTATTCAGAATGTATAATTCTAGTAGAGTCAAAATCTTGCCACAAATAATGCATTTTACTGACCAAGGCATAGATATTTAGAGTAGATTTGTACAAAACACAAATTAAATTTATAATTCAACCCTTTAAATAAAATTATATTTCTTATTACACGTCTAAAAACTCACCTGGTAATGAGCCAATAGCAACTGTTTCTGGATGCCCAATCACAGAGAGGTCAATCCTTAAAAGTTACAAAATATACTTTATTTCAGATAATATGAAATATTAATTTTTCAGCATATTTCTTTAAAAATATACATTAATATTTACAGTTAACATCTAACTGTTCTCTTCAATGATTAGTTTTTTTGTTTTGTTATTATTCCTTTTATGGTAAATATACAGTAAACAAATAAACAGAACTTCATACACATTTCAAAATTTTCTTAAAAAAACCAAAAAAAAAACATTTCTGTAAATGAATTAAATAAAAACATTCCAAGTTAATTTTCAAAAATATGTAGAGTTTACTAATACTTTACGGTTTGCTAATAGTTAAAACTAAGCTTCCTTTTCAGTAACAAAAATTTCAAGCTACATTTTAAATATAAATGTATCTAATTTTGAAGATTAGACCAAAGAGACTTTCATTTTTTAAAGCTTTATGAGGCTTAAACAAAATTATATGCCTATCAAAGTTTTAAACCAATAATTTTTAAGCAGTTTTTTTCTTTTATATTTGTGTTACATTGTTATCAGAGCAGTTACCTAAATAAGGAATCAATACATTCTAATCATTATAGATGGTTGTTTATCATGTAATGAAACTATAGTCTTAGTTAGCTTCTGTAAATTTCTAACTTATATTTTTCCATAGAATTAACTTACACTTGAGATCAGAAGTAACAGATACACACTGTTTCCAATTTATATAAAACTAATTATTACACAAGTTCAAGGTCATAAAAACAAAACTGCGAGAAGTAACATTTTCATCACGGTTATGATACAACAACTAAGTTTAGCTCTTAACTACAAACATATTAAATAAACAAGTTCCTGCATATAAAAATAATTTTAGATGTCCTAAAACCTTTTCAGTGACACACAGCTAAAAAAAACTTACCAATTAAGTTTCAAGGAGTCATAACATTCTTCGATATCTTCGTCTTCAGAGGAGCTCATAGACATTTTTCTTTATATATAAAAAAAAAAGCACAAGAGAAACAAAAGGGTATAGTATTACTGTTAACATTTTGAATAAATAACTAGAATGAAATAACATAACATTTTATTAATATCTTTGATAATACAAGAACACTCCACTCATTGAGGACAAAGGTTACACAAGTTTTCAAGCATTAGAAAACCGATATTCTTCAATTCAACATTAGAGTATTTCAGTAGTTTTTTCATCTTTCATCATCCAGCACACATCAAAACCTGTATTACACAAAATGACTGTTAAGCAGCAACTTACATGAAAGAGAATGTTATTTTTACATACCAATAATTGTGAACCCAAAAATGAACAAATTAAGAGGACTGTGGAATAATAAAAAAGGCACTTGTATTTTATGCAATTTTCAATATAAATTATATATAGAATTTCTAATTTTTATGATATACTCCATTTTCACACTTAAACTGTAACTTTTAAAATAATACCTTATTTCACATTTTCTTTAATGTTTAAAAACTATTTTCCCGATTGTTTTACTTTTGATCATTTCAAATACAGAATCTGAACCAAAAACGTTAGCTTAGTTACATACAGAATTTAGAAAAACCTATAACAGTCCATGAAGCGCAGATAGCATAGTTGCTTTACGCCATAAAACATCAACCAGCCAACAGTCCAAGAGATACGCCCAAATAAATTTCAGATTTTAATTTAAAATTAATTGAGCAGGATAGAGTAACCTTTTCCTAACTTTATGAAAAAGCTATTATCAAAGTTTCATTTTAAGTTATACATCTTTAATCAACATAAATCATAATAGAAAAAAAATATCTCTAGCCTGCACGTCACCATCTGCCTGTTTACAAAATTGTCATTACTTTCTAACATTATTAACTAAGAAAAATGTATTAAAATCCTCTACTTCTTTCCCTGCAAGTTTAATTCGTCATATCCTTACCACGTTAAACTACTTAAAATTTATGTCAGTCTAAATAAAGAAAAAATATAACGATAAATGATTACTGAACTGAAACGTACCAAATATTTTAAATACTGTTACGTTAAACCTCCATCAAATTTTGTTGTAACTCAGGATTTAATTTAAAAAGTTTTCGATTTATAACTTGAGAAAAATTTCAAACTAATCCCTGAGGCATCGCAGAGCCATCTGGTAACTAAAATTGGCGAGAAATTATAAATCGCAATACTATTTGAGAAGTCTTATTGTTATGAGAAATAATAATCAAATATATACGTCTTTGGTGACTGATTAAATAAAAGATGAACAACTAGCCCAATTCAGAATGCATTCTTGTTTATGTATAATGAACAGTAGTAAATCTTCTAACCTAAACTAATAATATAATTTTTTTATGCAAAAAAGTGAATTATTTGAATAAAAACGCATTGTATTTTTTCCTTTTTTAGCAGACATATTTCAAATATTTCAATGTAATCCGTGCAAGACGATAAAAATTGTTTGCAGTTTACCAACACAGATCTTTTTATAACTTTATAATAAAATTTGGAGTTTATGTGTCACATAACTACTTCTAAACCACTGGTCGCAACGACTTCTAAATGGTTCCAACCGAATCGTCTCGGTCGAGGGGTATGCAAAAAGAAACAAATTTTCGCTGAACACTTAGGGAACTCTTGTATTTCTCGTAAATACTTTTACGAGGATTTCCAGAGAGCAGATCCCAAGTTTGGAATTAGTTTACAGTAGAGTACGTGAATAAGTAGGTTACTTGGTTACAGAAATTAAATTTGAATGATAGCGGTAATGATCATTAAACTAAAAAGGTGCAAAATAGTATTTTAAGCATTAAACTTGTATTACAGCCCTGTAAATATAAGGTTCGCTAGTATATAATTATTTTATATGTGCGTACGTGCGTAGTTATTTCGTCACAATTACCAAATCATTAAAACTAAGCGGCTACAAATGTTATAAGCTCAAATACAATAGGATCTGAACTGGGTGTGTTCAAAGGTTCAGCGTTCACCGACTATAAATTCGATAGCTCATGATTCGCAATTCAAGCACTGTGAGGATATTAGTACGTTTTAGGAGTGACCGTCAATTCCCACATATTATACGATAAAACAGAAGATGCCCACATCAGCTGTCCTAAGATACAAAACAAGAGATTGTTGTGGGTTTGCTGCCTTTTCTTTAATATATCATCTCAAAATTAGGGTTTACAACATTAAAACTTGGACTTCGATACCCGCATTAGTCGAGAGCATATTTTTGTAGTTTTGCATGGCAAATCCGAAACAAACAAACTAATACGTTTATTGTGTGCAAATGTCAATGTCTTTTTTAATTGCAAAACCTGATGGTTAAGGTATTTGACTCGTAAACTGCATATTGTGAATTCGAGATTTCGTCACCAAACATGCTCGCATGGGTTGTTATAAAGTTATGGTCAATTCCACACTTTCATTAAAGTACATCGTGTATACTAAGACATGAGAGATGGTACGCAGAACGATTATCAAACAAGGGGAATCGCTATTATCAGGTGGTTAGGGCACACCACTCAGCCTGAGAATTTCAAGTTCGAATCTCCATCCCACCAAACTTGCTCACCCTTTCAACCGCGAGGGCGTTATAAGTTCGGTCAATCCTTAGAGTATCCTAAGAGTTTGCAGAGGATAATGATGACTACCTGCCTTCCTTCTAGTCTTTCGCTGCTAAATTAGGGAGAGTTATCACAGATAGCCCTCACGTAGCTTTGCACGAAATTCAAAACAACAGTAAAACCTAAATATAAGTTATAAGTATTGTTCGTTTTCAAATGTTCACTTTTCTTTTTGTAAAACTGAGATGTAGACCTATTGCAATGCACATAATACACCAGCAACGACAGCAAGGTTCTGGAACTCTCTGGTAGTATATAGTAATGGAGGGAAAGATTTGTTTTTGTAAAGTAATACACCGGATGAAAAGGTTAAAAACGCAATACACTAAAATTCTGCATATTGTGATTGACGAGGAAGTCAACTTTTTAATTTTTTGTATTAGATGGCCATGTTTACAAAGATCTCAAATTTTAAAAACACTGGCAAAAGCCTAATAAAAGGAGTGAATTTAAACATTTTTTTCACTTGCAATCATTTTCAAGCACTTCATAATGAAACACGTAATCTACTTATTGTAATCACAAAGGACGCAGGTAATTGCAAGTTTGTTCGTTGATTTGAAGTTAAGAACAAAATTACATAATGAACTATCTGTGTTCTGACCACCACGTGTAGCGAAACCCATTTTCCAGCGTTGTCAGTCCGCAGACATCGCTGTCCCACTAAGGGACGGAAACCGTAATGAAGAATTTCAATGCAGTTTCCATAATACTTCAAAATAAAGTTTTCTGAACCATTCGCCTGTCTTTTAACAATCATGCAGTGATTTCAGAATTTATAAAAATAATTCATAAGGTTTAAGTAAAGATTAAATTAATTTTCGATAAGAAATTTACAAAAAAAAATGAAATTTTAAATTATTACATTAAACTAGCTTTTAAGTACCCATAAATATGTTAATTTATGTATTGATGTCGTTCCAAATGGCAAACCAATTGCATTTTACCTTAGAAAAATGGTTTGTTTTGAATTTTACACAAAGCAACACGAAGGCTATTTGCGCTAGCCGTCCCTGATTTAGTAGTATAAGGCTAGAGGGAAGGCAGTTAGTCATCTTTAGAACTACCCTTTTACCAACGAATAGTGGGATTGACCGACATATAATAATATCTCACGAGGTTCAGCCATCACAGAAGATTTAGGTTATTTCTAAATATCTCTACTAAACTAATAATCAAAAACAATTATTATAATAAAAGTAAAATAGAAAAAATATATAATTTAGAAGTAATAAAAACACGTGTATTTAATGTTCCATCCAATACTAACAATGAAAATAACTACAAAGAAAGAATAGAGTACATCTTACCCACAAAACATAAAAACACCGGCACTCAACCCTTTCTCAGATATCCACCTCAACAGACATCCACACTCATAGAAATTATATGTTCCTGTCCAGTATGGATCCTTCAGTTATTCCTTATGTTATTCATTCAGCCTGGTGACTAAGCACTTATTAACTTTATTATTGTCCCCCGCTGGTAATAAGTCTACAGAATTATAACGCTAAAATCAGGGGTTGGATTCCCCTCACTGGACTCAGCAGATAGTCCCATGTGGCTTTGCTATAAGAAAACACACAAACTTCATTATTGGAAAAATCGATTTATATAAACTTTTCCTGTTTACTATTCGTGTTATTTCGTTTAATACGTTCTATATATGAAAACTCACTTGTTAATTTACTTATTTTTAAAAATTAATGTCCAACTTGTTAATTACTAAAGTCGAGGCTTATGTAAAAGGCAAAATGTTAATACAATAAGTTACAGAAGAGTTCAATATCCTAACATACATGAAAATTCTAGTTTATATATTTTTGATTAAAGTTACCTCCCTTGGAAATTTCAAAACAATTTGAACAAATTGCATAAATATATTAACAAGTAAAATTCCATTTCCTGAAAGAATTCGTTAAATGTGAAATAGTGGTTATTTTTATGAGTAACATTAACATTAAATATTACCGAAATCAAATGTTTCTACTGTTATAACTTCAAATTAGTTAATCTTTTCTTTACCTCAGTAGGTTTGCCAATGATTGTACATGAAGTGATACCAATTTTTGTTCCTCTCTGATGACATTGCAGTGTTTCTTTAAATGTCCTTCTTAATGTACATCGGACCAATACCAATCATAAGTAACATTTTCTTGTTTGCAGCATTTAATGCCGTCAGCAAACCTGTAATTACATCGTATATTAGGTAATTTGGGAATGTTAAATAATTTAGGCATGACGTTGTTCGATTTACTCGAATGTACACCAAAGTCAGATAGAACGGGAGTGTTTATACATTATACCTTCTATATCAGTTTAAATATGTTTAAAACTTGCGTCTGTTGAGCTATGATTTTAATGGTTCAATTAAATCCTATTTCTTCACATAAAGTTATAACAGATTCTTGTTATAAAACATTTCACATTACTAACGAAATCATGGTCTAAAAAATGATGTATATCTGAAACGTACAACTGTCTTGTTTTTCCTCTATTATGGAGTTTCACGAAGTATCGACGGTTTCCAGTATTATTTTGATAATATGAAACTTTTCACAAATAAAAATAAATCTATTAAATGTTTTATCTGCAGTTTGACGACACATCTACAGTGGGAAATTATCTAAGTGATCAGTACATTATTATTTTTTAATGTATGACACTTTCGTTGTTGTGAATAGTGCCAATTACGTTATGTATTTATTGTTTATGTCTTAAACTTTGATTTGCTCAGTTTCTAAATATAATTATTTTTATATCCTCTCTTTATTTCTGTTAAACTCCACTGAGTGATCTGATAAGTATTTTTCTGTGTGTTTCCAGTAACCAGTGTTTAATTTTGAAATGCATACAGTGTTAATTTTATTTTATAGTGTTTGTTTATGTGAAAATAGGATTAGTGCTACTGATATTTAAGGAACTTGGCCGAGCGCGTTAAGGCGTGCACTCGTTATCCGAGGGTCGCGGGTTCGCGCCCGCGTCGTGCTAAACATGCTCACCCTCCCAGCCGTGGGGGTGTATAATGTGACGGTCAATCCCACTATTCGTTGGTAAAAGAGTAGCCCAAGACTTGGCGGTGGGTGGTGATGACTAGCTGCCTTCCCTCTAGTCTTACACTGCTAAATTAGGGACGGCTAGCACAGATAGCCCTCGAGTAGCTTTGTGCGAAATTCCAAAAAAAAAAACAACAAAACAAAAAATTTAAGGAACTATTTATGTCAACTTTATGTTGACAGTGAATATAAAAAAAAGGGATAGGTTTATATGAGAAAACTTTACGTTATACATTCACGAACGCATGCTGAAAAGGGTCACTCGCGTGTGAGAATGAACTATTGATACGGACATATATGTAACAACAGGTTTTTCTAGCTGCTGGACCGTATTCTACTGAAGAATTAACGTGGACTTCATCCAACACTCAAGAACTAAATCAAAGGAAGTGGTTCAGGTGTACCCGATCCTTCCAGGTCAGATAACCAAATAACAACCATATGGACTATTTGTTATTGAACGTATATGTAAAAGTGACTTTTGTATGAATAAATTTTAAATTGGTTGTTTCTATAAATGAAACATTTGAATAAGGTGAAGAAATTATATAGTTAGAAAAGAAAAAAGGTGAAACACTCACAAACTTATAATAATTTCATTCACGAATATAAAGACACTGTTTCTCATAAACGTCCTTCATTACGTTTCCAGTTGAGAGAAAACGGCTTCCGAATTTTATATTAAGCCTAACGTAGTGTCTAACTCGACGTCACGAATTTATACTATACTCAATAATCGACGGTTAAGACATCACTTCCTATGAAAATAAAAGTCATATTTTGTGTTAGATTTTGATGAGTAATCCTTTATCACTACTAATAACGCTAATCAATAATGAATAATTAATTATAATAGTACCTCTCATGTTCTTCAAACGTTTAAACTATTTTAGATTGTTATTGGTCAGTAACGAACTGAATGAATATCGAGACCAAACAAACCTCTCGGATACTAACACCACGTGAAACCTGAACCACTTACCTTCCCTGTTTTTCAACCAGCATTAATGAGCTGTGTCTTCAACAAAACTAGTCTGCTACAACGGAAATAGCGAATGACAGAATATATTAGGTCTCTGCGTCAACATTTCTTTGCAGAAATTTACACTTTGGTGAAGAACAGATATTTATAACTAACAGAAAGTCAGACCTCTCAAAGCAGTAAGTTTGTTATATATTATTCATACGAATTTAACTAAGTGCACTGTTAAGGGACGAGAGAGGCGAATTTTTACTTTTCGCTTATATTTAATTATACCAGTGCATAGAGCAAAAAATTGTGAAAGGATAATATTAAGGTACTCGTTGTGAAATAAAAATCTTATAACCCGAGGGGCCCCAAAAAAGAAAGGTCCACTTTTCGAAAGCGCTGAAGTTATAGGGGTTTTATTTGATGTGTATAATACTTGAACCTACGTGTTGTTTGTTTTTTTAACGTCAAAAAGTTACTAGTTATTATAGATGAAAAGTTATAATAGTAGAAGTAACTATCTGTTTTTTCCGCAAAAACTTGATACATCATCTGATATTATTTTGTTACATGTAAAATGGTCAATATTATTCCAAATTTTAGTAAATTTTGTGTATAAGAAACTAAACATAATTATGTCATAATACATTATTTCATACCACATAACTGCATAAACTGGTATCCATAATATTATTGAAAGCTATATTTTTAATGTAATTTATTAGATATATTATATATTTAGCTTTTTTTTGTTTTTTGTTTTGGAATTTCGCACAAAGCTACTCGATGGTTATCTGTACTAGCCGTCCATAATTTAACAGTGTAAGACTAGAGGGAAAGCAGCTTGTCATCACCACCCACCGCCAACTCTTGGGCTATTCTTTTACCAACGAATTGTGGGATTGACCGTAACGTTATAACGCCCCCACGGCTGAAAGGGCGAGCATGTTTGGCACGACGGGGATGCGAACCCGCGACTCTCAGATTACGAGTCACATGCTTGGCCATGCCATGCCTATTTTTCAGCTAGACGGTGATTTAATAATGATATAGGCGTAGTAAGTTTCAAATTTTTTCTAGCACATTTGAGAGTTGATTATAATCAGAGGACAGCGAAGCATAAAAACAAAAGAGACCCTCACTAGTACAGCGGTAAGTCTACGGATTCAAAACGCTAAAATTAGGGGTTCGATTTCCCTTGGTGGGCTCAGCAGATAACCCGATATAGTTTTACTTTTAGGAAACACACACACACACAACCTTCTTAGGCCATCACGAACAATAAAGTCGTTTCTATGTAAAATCAATCAATAAAAATTATTGGAAAACAATACATAATGTACGATATATGAGTGCACCATATAGTAATTAAGTGTATCATTAATTACAACGGTACCAGTAATAACATTTAATAATTGTCATTTGTTTTATTCATTGATGTAATCCAGCTGGTGTTGAATTATACGCTTTGATCTTTGATCATATGCATATCTGAACTTCTTATCTTGAGTATATTTTATTGTGTCATAATATCATAGTACTTGGTCTCTTTCAATACAGACGGGCTCATCACTTTTACAATTTCTTCTTCCTTTGTGTTTCCTGAATGTAATTTACTAGCGAGGAAAATATCATAGATATATAATTTGGAATATCAGTTTGTCTGATAACAATTTTAATATTATTGAGTTATGTTATTATTATCGTTCCTTCTGCACGTATAATGCTATATGGATTCAGCAGTAATAATTAATTAATTTTAAATTAAAAAAACGCATATATTAGTAAAAACACTATTTTATTAAATCCGATATTTGAATACTAAGAAAACGTTTGAAATCTTTCGTTAATTTTTATCATACTTTTATTTTTTGTAGACCACTGTGAGGTAATTTCAGTAACATGTAGCATATCACGATAAACATGTTTTAAGACTCTGTGAGGAAAAAGAAAATATACCAATAATATATATTGAAAACTGCAGAACTAATTATGACGTCATGAATGAGTCATTTCACTAATGTAGTGGTTGGCTGTCTCAAAGGGACAAAAAATGTCTGCGCAGAAGCGGGTTTTCTTGTTCCTACCGTGGATAACCTGTTCCATACGCCATGTCATATATGCCTTTAACTATTATAGTAATTTATGAAACTTTGTGTTATTGTATTTAAGTTTGCATACTCGCAGGCGATGAGTGGATTTTTATGGTGAATCTAACTTTCGTTAACGAGAAATAATAAAGGGAAGAAGCTTGTAAGTATTGTTAATGTTCTAGCTTTCTAATTTATTAGCCTGTGACAGGCTACGTAAAAAAATTCGCAATACGAAGTAAGTTTCTATCGTTATATCCTCAGGCAAGACACTCCCCGGATGCTTTCGTCCAGTCCACGGGTAGATGTTAATGAAATTTTTTTTTTTTGTTAAACTACGGTAGGTTTAGGAGCTTTGGTTGTACTTATAGCTACTACTACTAGAAACGTTTGAATTGTAATGTTCTTAAATTTATCCTCAATTTTAAGTAATATCACTATTATACAACATTGTTATTAGTTTATGATAAATTTCATAGGTTATACAGTTTGTATATGAAGTTGAAAATGCAACCGGGATAATTGTCTGATAGATTTACAGTTCTACATTTTTTAATATTAAAATTGTTTGTGTTAGTCGTGTACATTTCAGTTTCATGGTATTAACAAAAGCTGATTTTAGATTGTTAATATTAGTAAATTAAGTAAATGGGTTTCAGTTTCGTGTTGATGAATTCTTAAACTCTATATACTGACGTTTTATAAAATTTAGGCTGATCGGTGATAAAGGTAAGTTAAGCCTAATGTTCAGTTCAATGACTAGGTGAACTAATACAAGTAAATGTATGAGCATAATTGAGTGTGGTAACAGATTAATATCAGCGTGAGTTAGATGTAATATTTTTCATTGTATTTTGTAAATTGTTCGACTGTTAAGCTGAGTAAGTAACAAAAGTGGTATTGCTGTTGCTAATAAAAATGTGTAAAGTAAATTTTCTTAAGCTTTGCATGTTGTATGTATTTCTTCAACTTCATTTAGAGTCACTGAATTAATTGAAACTGGTGATTTTGTTTTTGCAATTTACATATATACCTAGTTAAGAATTGGTGTATTTACAAGTTCATCCACTGAAATTTTATTTCATTCACAACATGTGTACTTTGATACTGTACAATCAATATAATACCATAATAATAATAATAATAAAAAATATAAATTATGAAAATATCTAACCACACTAGTAACTTTATATTAACAGCATGATTTCACTAAACATTTTCCTGTTTTAAAGGTCTTGGTGACATCACTGTGTATTTTACCATTGAGTTGTGTTACTAAGCAACATTCTAATAAATCTTTCAACTGCATATGTAATGGATGCATGACTTGTTTCTCTTACAAGTGTCAACAGAATGGTTATTCTTGTACACTATTATTAAGGTTTCCATGTTTCAAGATGTAAAAAAAATTATCTTTACATTTGTTTTGATTTTGGTCACAGACAACAAATCAGAAAAGTAGAATGTGAGATAAAGTTCTTGAGACAAAAACTGTTTTAGGTGTGACTGGATGAAAAATAAAAGCTTCAAGTAATTATTTATGTACAAACATCCAATTACTTTTCAAACCTACTACAAAGAATAAACAACACATATATATTCATTGTTTTGTTAAAAAAGTCCTTTCATAAATACTTGGTATATGAAAAATAATTATACTTAACGTCTTTCATCTAAACTTTCAAGTCATCAGTAGAGTAAATGTTGCTATACCCATGGTCTTAAGGAAACAACTGCTTGGTAAAAAAATGTATCATTGCTCTGGTATGGGTACTATTAAATTCAGTCAATAATTGCAGGTTTTCAGTAAATTTAAAACATTTGTCTTAAGCAATAAGAATGTGTAACAAAAGAAAACTTTCCATAGGTTTTTGTTTCAGTGTGAATGGATTCTTAATTATAAAAGCCTAAGATTCAAAATATTTATGTAAATAGGTAATTAAAACTCAAATGATTGGTGTTTCCAAAATTAAGTATTTAAAAATGTTGATCATATAAATGTTTTAATGATCCTTACTTGCACACAAACCTGTTAGCCAGTTGTACCATAGCTGTTGACTGTACATGACTAGATTACAGCACATTTTCTTTATTCAATGTTAAAATTGGTTTCAAAATAAAGTTTCTAAATTGACTAGATGGTTTTGTACTGGAAAGATGATGTCTTTTATATTTAATTGAGACCTTGGAAGACTGGACATTGTTATGTTTTATGTGTGTGCACCGTTTGATGCTATATTTTTTGACTTTGGTAAAGCATTAATTTCTGTACCTCATAGAATATTATTACTTAAGAGAATTGTTATTACAGAAAATATCTATAATTGGATTGAAACATATCATATAAATAGATTTCAATGGAGAAAAGTCTGGTTGAAAGAAAGTTATGAGCAGGGCTCAGTTCTCAGAATAATCTTGTTTGCCACATTCATTAATGATCTAACTGAGTGTCCAATCATCATGTAAAGGTTTTGTTGATGAATTTAAAGTATATAATTCACTAAGAACTAAAGACTATATTGAACATTTAAGGTTCAAATTCAAGATATTAACAAATTGCTCAATATTGAAAAATGTAAGGTGATGAATTTGGGAATAAGTAATACCAAGTAAGATCATTTCATGGATGGGGTTAAGCTGCTGAAGATAATGAAAAATATTTAGAAATATTCTTCAGACTTGAAAGTCTAGTGCAAAATTTTAGAACTTACTGGAAAGGCTAACTGAACTCTTGGAATCATAAGATTTTCTGGATGCTGAAACATTTTTGATATTCTATAAGATTTATACCTTCTATAAGACCTTTTGAAATATGTTGTATAATCTTGGTCATAATACAAAAAAAATGATGCATTGTTATGTGTATAAAGAAGAGCTATATAACTGGTTCTTGAGGTAGAGGATAAAAGATATGAAGAGAAACTGGAGAAATTAAATCTTAACTACATTGGAGGAGTCACAAGAGATCTTCAGTATTATCAAGGGATTTGAAAATATAAATTCTGTAAAATTATTTATTATGAACCTAAGGGATCCAAGAAAGATGTACAAAAAACCTAATGAAGAAGAAATTTATGTACATAAAGAGTAGTAAAAAGAATGGAAATAAATAATAAGTTATAATGGAGATATTCTGGAGGCAACATTGGTGAATGTTTTAAAGAACAAATACAAAGATTGTCAATCTAAAGTATCTAATTATTAAAAAAAATATATAAATAGTAATAAACTTTTAAATTGTCACTTGGAGAGAGGCAGGTAACAAGCACTAATAAATGAACTGAAACTTACTAATTAATGTGAACTATGTAAAAATGATTGTGAGTGTATTAAAGATTCTTAACTTATTACTACACAAATCTATTAGCTGGTCATACTCCAGCTGTTAATTGTGCATAAGTAGATTACAGTGTGTTTTTATTTATTAAATGTTAACAGTATTTATACAAGTAATAATATAGCCATAACCAGAAAAATCCATGAGTACTGTTAAACTGTAATTTATTCAGTGAACATTCATTTTTTTGTATTTTCCATGGTGAGAAGTTGTTTTGATTTAAACGGATTAGATTTTTCTGGTTGTAAGTTTAAATAAATAAAGTCAAAATTAAATGTAATAAATCCTTTATGTTTTAAGAATACAGAAAATCTGTTAGTTAGATCTAATGTTAAACCTAAATCAAACCCAACATCAGAAATAAATGATAAGTTAAAGCCTGTGAATGACTCGAATATTAAAACAAATTCAGAATTACATTTTTTATAAAAAAAATTTGAAATGGGCAGTAGCTGTTTGTTCAGAGGACTAAGAAAAGTAGCTAGGACATTACAGAAACACTGACTCAAATAATTTCTGGAAACTGGAAAAATCTAAGAACCAGTTCACTTTAACATGCACACAAAATTTGCTAGATAGTGACTCAGGCCTGGAAGTTGAGTTTGTGGTTGTCATTGGTAAAATAATCTTGTTCCACCAACCACATTACAAGAACCACTAGCCAATCACATTTCATCAACTTGAATTCTCCAAGATACTATATAAACTCTTGCAGAAACTGATGAAAGCTGACCTGAATGATACATTGTCTACTGGAGGTTTTTTTTTTGCTACTACTATAAGACTTTTTCTCCAAGTGTCATTCTGAACTAGGTAGTTGCTGTCCATTTTACCTTTTCCTTCATGATTACTCTGCTGTGGTTGTATACTAAACATCGCCAGTTTTGTTTTGTATGTCAAAGTGATTGAAACTTCAGTATCAATGCATTTAAATTAAAAGTTCTGGTTTGATTACCCTGCATACTTCTAATTAGACCAATGTATTAAGCTAGCTATATTTATGACAAAAATGATTACTGGTTTGCTTTGATCAGAAGTTAAGGACAAGTTAACATGATAATGTACTTTAAAAACTACTATCAATAATATAGCCCACTAACAATTCATTAGACATCTATTTCCCTTTATAAAACTGTGATGCCAATCAGTGATGTCGAGAAACCCACTTGTTGAGAATTTTATATGCAAAAAACGGTCATCGTCGAAGAAGGTCGAAACGTTGTTCGCTCTTCTATTTGAAGCGTTTTCTGAGCCCAAAAGAGCCGTTTTTTGCATATAAAAAACTGTGATGCATTCATTGATGATGATAAAAGCTGCTTGGGAACTGTTGAATGCACCTTAGTATACACACTGGTTATATTATTTCCATATTGAAATTTGGCATGACACTTGTCGTTAAATGTCAGAAGAGTTAAGTAACCTTTCTTCATTCAGTAATGGGTAAGGTTGAGAATATTGACTGGTTGGATTTGAAGGATCACCTCAGCTCCAAAAGGGAGCTTTTTTGGAATGGATGATTTACGTTTAAATGGGATAGTAGCTTGCCTGTTAACATAAGCTATTAACTCAGCTCTAAAAGCAGATTTACACCAAGACTAGACACTGGTGAAAGCCAAGATAAACTAAATGTTGAAGAAATATGATGTGGAGAAACGTGTAGAGAAGGTATCCGAGGAAGTACCACATAAAAGACTTGCTGAAAAATTACAGACTTGAGGAATAAGTTGGCTTATTTGATAGAAAATGGCTGGATGGAAGAAAGTAGAGAGAGAAATGACACAAGTTGAATTCAGTGAAACTGTATTAACGTTGCAAGTGGTGTACCTCAGAGCTCAGGTTTAGGACCTCAGATTTTTTTGTTCTTGTTTACATTAGTGATACAGAAGAAGAGATTAATAAATTACTTTTTCTGGTGATATTGAAATCTTGGTTGTTCAACGTAAAGCTTTGAGTCATTTGATGAATTGGGCAAATAAATGTCTTTATTATAATGAATACAACATTGTGCATGCAGATTATTACAATTAGAATTTTAAATATAATTTTGATAAGTGTAATCTTAAGAATTTAAGAAAAAAGTCAAGATATTCACAATTTTGTTGATAGCTGGTGTACCTTGGCCAAAAGCACCTGAATTAATAAAGTTTACAGTATCTCGCTGCTGATGGCCATTCTGTACTGAACAAGATTTTTTTTTTACACCAAATATATATTATTAAAATTTGCAGTTTAAATGCTGCCAAGATAGATGGGCAGATTAAGAGAAATGTGGAGAGAGAAAAGAAATCTGCAGTTTATATGATTCTTGATATTAACTGCAGTGAGAAGCCGCTCGTGTACAGCATATCTAACAACAGTGTTGCAGAGACTGGTCCAGATGCTAATAGCCTTGTAAACCAGTTAAACTAATTGAAACTTTATTGTTGAATCCTCATATCTCAACATGTATGGCATATTGGAATAAAGAAAAAGGCACCTCACCAGCAAGTGAAACTCTAGTTTATCTTAATTATTGTAGCTTTCTGTACTCTTAAATTTCAGTGTAAACAAGTTAAATGCATGTATTATAGTGTTCATCTCAAGCAGTAAGAATATGATGAATTACCTTCTGAAATATGTACTATCTGGAGCTTCTCAGTTTAGTAGGAATATATGTACTAGATATATAGAAATATGTAATATCTAGAGCTTCATAGTTTAATATGAAAAATGCATTAATCATGGAAAAACTTAAAATCAAACTAGTATCTGTAGTTCAAACATTACTGCTAGTGTCTGTAGTGTAATTTTAAACATTACTGCTAGTGTCTGTAGTGTAATTATAAACATTACTGCTAGTGTCTGTAGTGCAATTATAAACATTACTTCTAGTGTCTGTAGCATATTTTAAAAAGTTACAAACTCAGTTTTTCATATATACAAACTGTGAGGGAACATTGTTCATTGATATTCTGATTGTAAGAGAAGTAAACAGTTTCTATACAAAATTACACTGTATTTACAGTTTTAGTATCGGGAATCAACATACAAAATGTCTTAGAACACTTCATCTTATTGCTTGTGATTTATTAATGTTATTTTGAGCTTCAAAACTAATCTGATTTGTTTGGAAACATTGTAATTGCTTAGGCTACATTAAAGGTATAACTTTGTTGTATTTTCAGGATGTATAATGTACAAAATAAAGTATGTAATTCAGTTTTACTCTTTACAAATAATGTTGTCATAACGTATTTTCTGTAATGTTTTTGTTCCACAGAAAAGAAGTTGTGCTGTAATCTTCAGTGTCTGCATCATGTTGAAGGTTTGTCCTTTTTCATTTTAATTATATTTGCAATCATTTGACATTTTGTAACACATTTTTATTGATTGGAAGTGTTTTTACCATCTTTGATAAACAAAGTTTAATATCTGTTGACACAAATGACATAAGATATCTCTCTCAAACAAAAAATGCTGGTTTGTTGTGATAACGTTTGGTTTGTGAGAACAGTTGTTTCAGTTAATTAAAAATTGTTTTCAGTTCTATATTAATATTTATATTCAAATGATATTATTAAATTCCATGTTTATTACTCTATTACAAAGTCAAAGATAAATCAGTTATGATGTTTTCTTTGTAAAACATAATTGGAGTATTCTTCTTCGACATGGGTTTGAACTTGAATTTTCAATTTTCATTTATTAACTAAAGTGATATTAAGATTGCATATTCTTTTATTGGTGTCGCGAACATTCACAAATGAATACAGGTCGGTGTATCATCATGAGAAGTTATTTCTTGGCATTGCAAATCCTTGTTTGATTTTATTATTGATAAAATTAGAATGCATGAATGAATAACCTCAAGTCAAAAGGTCATCTTCACATATTTTGAAAGGCTGGTTATATTTGTAAGTTCATTAGAATATTTTCTTGTGTGTTTTATTTCTTGAGGTTGAGGATACACAAATAATGCAGGAAAGATCTACTGTTATTATGTTCGAGCCAATAACAGATAAAGCATTATTATGACTTCATTCTTTATGTTATATAAATGATGAGAAATATGCTTTGTATGATTCGTGTTTTTTATATCTGGATTAAAGTTTTTTTACCTTTCTTTACACAAGAAGGTAATGTTATCTACCCTTTCATACACATTTACATTATACGAGATAACTAGAATTTAATTTATTTACAAATTTAAATTGAGAATCACCATTCCATTGACAACATATTCTGTTGAAATGTTGGAGTTTGAAGACTCAGAAAATGTTTGTTGTGAAAGACAAGGTAACTACATTACATCATGTTTATTTTTGCCCCAAAACTTAAAGCTAAAACTAATTATCGAAGGATTAGCCATTCTAATAATGGGCATTTTTAATTTTTTTCAGAATTTTAGTAAAATTTATTTTGTACTAAGTATTGTATGAATACAAAATTTTAACATTTGGACACGTGAATAAATGTGAAATTATTGTTTTTCTGTTTCATTGTATTTTATTTTTGTACTTGAAAAATGAGTAATCACATATATATATTTTTATTATATATATATATATATATTTTTTTTTTCAGGTTCACAAGTACGGTATGGAAATAACAAAGCTACAAAAATAATAAATTAGGTAAATTAATTCCCAAATATCTGATACTTAAGTCACTTTCAAATAGTTAGTTTAAAATGTTTTTCTATAATAACCTTATGCATGTCAGCAGAGTCAGTTTGACTGACCATATAACTACCATGAGACAATACACACTTTAAAACTTGACCCTCTTGTCATAGACATCTCTTTCTATACGTCACTAGGTTTTAGTAAGTTACATTCAAAATTCAATTAAATTACTTTCTTTTCATGGTATACCAATAAATACAGCATTGAAATATAGTTACTAATCCATATTTTGATAGCATATAAGTCTTGAGTTCTTACTTTTATAAGGTAATGTTAAAAAAAATCTAGAATTTCTCCTATTGTAATAATCGTTACAGTTGCTCTGTGGGTATCCATTCTTCTCTAATTTATTTACCATCTCTCCAAGAAGTAATGAAATGTAAATTACATATAATATTGTCATCACTCTGACAGTGGATAATTTGTATTACTTTCAATCTTATTTGGTTACAGAGCCATCAAATAGAAAATCATATCCCTTTTGCCACTTATGATGTCTGAAATTGCAATATTTCCCTCTGATGTTCAGTACTTTATTATTCATAACAAAGAGACAATCAAGGTTTTCATCGGTTAAATTGTATTCTTTAAAGAGAGTTGTCAGTTTTGCTTTCAGTTTTCAGTCAAGATTGATTCCCATGCAAAACATGTCTTTGCTTAGATGAAGTTTTAATGGCTTGCATAATTAAATGTTGGTAACGTTGTGATAGTTATGGGACATTGTCTGCTTTTTGCATGTTATTAATTCTGTGTGTTTTGTTGCATAAAAAATGATTAAATGTAACAATACCATTGGTATTAAAAAGTAGGTTTAAGTTTTATTACTGGCTGACTGAAAAAGAAAAGAAAACAGATGTAGATAAGTACCATATTTCTAGTTTTTCATGTGTATTCTTCATTTATTATCATAAAAGTAACTAAAATATGAAAATACCAGACTTATGTTAGTGAAGGTTAGATTAGGTAAAATAAAAAATATAATATTTTAGTATTTTTCAAGAGGTATGCTTACAAGTACCTCATACATAATGCAACAGCATAACATAAACTGTACATTTATCAAGCTATTTACAACTGATAGTTGTGTGAATAGCAATTAGATAGGTTTCATAGGGCAGTAAAATTTAAGTATAAATAGATATGTAGTGTTGTGAGAATACAGCTATTTAGGATAAACAAATGATTCATTCTAGTCTAAATTCATTATAGAAAGTAAAAAGGATAATATTAATTTTTTTGTTTATTTTTTGGTGGTTAGAAGGTTGGCCAAATTCATCAGCCTCGTATAAAGTCAGAATAGAGAAAATAGATAAAATATGATGATTTAGTGGAAAAACATTTGAAATTTATTTAGAAGGTTTCAGAGATTATGCAAGTAAAATTTAAGGTTTTTGAGATGAACAAAAGTATTTTTAATCTTATTGTGGAAATCACTTTGCACTCAAACTAGTATATTGAAATACTATCCATATTCATGGGCAACTCTCAATGAAAATCTGTTTTGTTTTGCTTTTTACAAAAGACTTGTAATATTTACTGAAAGCCTGCTGAATTTTGTGAGATGCAAAAAGTGTATTAAAAGTTATTAAATGGAAGCAATAAAGAGAACAAAATGGTTTCAAGGTTGGTCAGTTTGACCAATTTTTTAGCAGGAGAGTTAAAAATGTAGTAAGTGAAACATCCCCATGTATGAGATTCTCGCTGGTTTCTCCAACCAAGGAGTTTCTGTGGTGAAATGCATCTCCACTCATGATGACAGAATTATTGTGCTTGTGTTCTGATTTTGATGCTTACATCACCATGTTCACATGGCACTGTCAAGGCAGATCGTCTTTACTTTAAGGTATGGCCATATATTCTCAATCCTCTTAGATGTTTTCAGTGTCAGCAGTTTGGTTATTTGAGGGTGTCATGGTTCTGTGATGTGTGCTTGTTGCAGTGTAAACTGGACTCTCACTGTATTAGTTGTGGTGGTTCACACCTATCTTGATTTTCTTTCCTTAGATGGGTGGAGAAAGAGGTACAGAATTTGAAAACGATTAACGTTTCTTACCCCAAGGCTTGGAGGCTGTTGTCTCTAACTCCATTGCAGACACATGTTCTGCACTTCATTTCACTGCTACAGTGAGAGTTTAGAGATCTTTTAATGCCTCTGACAGAGTAGTTCTCAAGTCATGTAAAGTCTTTTGCCCTCAATGGATAAGCAAGTTTACAAGTTAATGTCTGATTCTTCTCTGTCTCCACCATTCCTTCCAGTGACTGCCTGTGTTCACCTTCTTTTGTCCTGAGATATAGATTAGTTATTTGTTCATGCCCTCAATCTTGGCTGACTTAGCCTAGGGCAGGATCTGTAAAGGTCAGTAGGTCTCCTTCTAATAAAAACATGGTCATAAACTGAAGGGCTCTCCATAAAGTTCTCTTCCACCTCACTTATAATGATCACTTTGATACAGTAGAACCATTAAGGTTTCCATTCTAATCTGGATAACATTAGGGCCTTGATTGATTCTTATTATTTTGTATGTCTTTCCTAAGAGGAATTATTTCTGAAACCTGCCAATTCAATCAATTTTTTGCAGTTTTCTTTATGCTGAAATGAGAGGTTTTGTAATAGATGAGTATATGGAGGGGTAGCACCACTGGTCAACCAGCATCTGTCCACCCTCTCTTTTCCATTTAATAAACCTTTTGAGGCAGTAGCTATCCGTGTTTTCTTGGGTATGTTTGTTTTTGTTACCTGTTTCCTGGAGAGTCCTATGATCAATTAGACCTTGATTTTTCATTGAACAGTTGTAATCTCCCTTTTTAATCCTGGGAGACTTTAATGGACACCATTCTTTCTGGGTGTTACTGACATTAATGAGAGGTGTGATTTCTGTCTTCAGTAGGGGTACTTGTACTTATTTTCATGCATGTGGTCAGTCTTTTATTGCCATTGATTTATTGATCTGTTTCATTTCACTTTTTTTTTTTCATGGGGTTTGACATTTATTTTCCTATCATTTGGGGAGATTGGCTGTAGTTGATGCTATCCGACCTGTGTGCTTCATTAGAACTTGCACCAAGCCAACTGGCCCTCTTTCATTGCTCACTTGGAATTTGATCTGTCATTGATAAATAACTGTGTGGTTGGTTGCAGTAACTAACTGTATTGTCCAGACTGCTGCTTAATCTGTTCATAAGACTTTGAAGTGTTTTTCACAATATTGTCCTTTATGGTGGAGTCTTGTCTACTTGGAAACACAGAAGGCTCAGTAACATGTTTGGGGTACCTTTTGCAGGTACCTCACTCTTTTAAGCTGCTTTGCTTTCCAATGGGCTTGTTGCTATGTTTGGCAGGTTAGATGTCAAAGTCAAAAAGAATCTTGAATTAAGTTCACAGCTAGCATCTTTTCTACCACCAGTTCCAAAATCGTATGGACCAAGATTCAGGAGGTCAGTGTGAGGTATATACTTCCTATCCCCTATCTATCTTGCTCTCCAGTGGCCAGGAAGTTGTTGATATCCAGAGAATCACTGATTCTCTTGATGAGAGTTTTTCTTGTACATCTAGCACTTCTGTTTCTTTCCTCACCTTCCTGACCATCAAATCTCGAGGAGAGTAATTGACCCTTTCCTTTCAAGCCAATTATCTCTGATTGTCTGTTTACACTGGTAGAACTTAAGCTTGCTGTTCGTTGGTCAGACCTGATGATTCTCACTTTGAAATCCTACCAATTGGAAGTACTGTCTTCTCTTTACTGAACATTCTCAAAGCATTCTTCTATTCCCATTTGTACAAATGGTTAGAAGTTAGGTGACTGTCATTACTTGTTGTGGCCCACAGGTTCACCCTATATTGTATCTGTTCACTGCTGAGTTGTATGTTCTCTTGCCCTTGATCACATGGAAATTATGCTGTACACAGGTCATACAATTTACACTGATTCACTTAGTTCTCTACTGGCTCTGGTGTTGTTTAGTGTTAGTTCTCACCCTCTTCTTCTTGACATTCAAATACCTTTTTCTTTATCTTCTGTTTCTCTCCCTTTTTCCTTGGTATCTGGTAATGTTGGAATTCACAGGTGCAAGCTCACAACACCATAGCTAAGTCCATCTGCTCTGGTGCCAAACAGCTGTGCCTATCCCATATGTGGACTACAGTCTTGTATTGGAGGCTTGGCTTCACATCAGTTGGCAGTTGATTTGGAGTGAGCAACTTAATAGCAAGCTTTTCAAAACCAAACATTCTGTTGTTCTTTAACTGTCTTGTTTCTGGAAAGATTTGAAGGAGGAAGTTGTGTTAACTATGGTACTCATTGTTTACAGTTTTTTTATTATTGCCTTCTTTCATTTGGGACTAATCCACCAAAGTGGGGCTTTTGTGACATTCAAGTCACAATAACCCACAATTTACTGTCATGTTGTAGTTAAAACCAGGAGCAATGGCACCAATTTAGACATGTCTACAAGTTTTACCCCTGAGAGTGATGGTGACATTATCCCACATACTTGGGTATTTGACATTTTAATGAGCCATTTGCCATTTTATTTATATTTAAGTCTTTTATCTGAATTTTGGACAATGTTTCATTTTAACTCAACTTATTTTTACATTTTATTTATATATATATTAAGGTTTGGCACAGATAGTCTAGTTGCTTTGTGCTAATAAATGCCAACCAACTCACCAACCAGTCTTGTAAAAGTTATAGCTATAAGGTTTATGGCTGTATTGAAAGTTTATACATACAATTTGAATTTAATTGGGGACCAGCATTAGGGTTAAAATCTTCTTTGTCTAAAACAGTCTGCTGTGTTTTGGCCCATGAATATTTTAGTTTAATTTTTTAACTCACTGATAAGACAATAATATACAAACCTATACATTGAAAGAAAATAATGTCATATAATACTAATAAGTATTTATTGAAAGAGATTTGGTCAGTGAATAAAAAAGATAAAAGTAATATTTTCCAATCTTTTATCAATTACTAATATTTTCTTATTATTTAGTTAAAACATTTAACATGTGTAACCTGCAGTGATTTGTGATGACAAATAATCCATTTGAGATACATGTAACCTGCAGTTTTATTCAAATCATTAAGTTATTATAAATTGATCTTTTGTAATTCTTTTTTATTTTCTTTTGTAAGATGCATAATTTATGATGTTGAATTTTCTGTTATTAGTTTTATCAGCGAATTAGAAGTGACATATTCAAAGTTTATGATGGCAGCCATTACAAGAACACCCCTTCAAACTGTTCATGAATCAGTTTCTGCAGATCGAGTAAGTTTCTCTTGAAAAATAGTATTTTGTGTAAGATCACACCCTTATAGATTAGTTAATTGTGGGCTTTGAAGTAAAATCTCATAAAATGGAAAGGTCTCAAGTTTAACATCGTGTTTGATATTGAAGATGCAGAAATATAATGATATATTTAAATTTCAGGAGCTGTTATATCACAAAACTGGTTTACAATTTAAAATTTTCATACAGGTTTTAATGACAAACATGAGATGTCTGATATTGTATTTGTAATGTATGAATTGTTATTGCCTAGTGTAAAATTTGTGTTCTGTGATACATCAGGGTTATTCCTCAGTTTGAATCTGAATGTAATAAGTTTAATAATGTATTTGGTGATGTATTGCTTAGTGCGAAGCTGAAAGCATGTGTTTTTGTTAATATTGTATTCCTAGGAAACATGTAGTTTTAGGTTGTGTGTATGAGTTCTTTTTAAACAGGTAATACTTTAACACAGATAGTAACTTGTTTCTTTGTAATGATACAATGTTTGTAGAGTTATAATTTTATTCTGATAGGCTGAAGAATCAACTCCTGTCTCGCGTAGTGGTGCTTCACGTGGTAGGTCCTTGGAAGAACCACATGTTGGAAGATACAGGCTTCTAAAAACAATAGGAAAGGGAAATTTTGCAAAAGTGAAGTTGGCTAAACATTTGCCAACTGGAAAAGAGGTAGGGACATCAGACTTTTGAGAGAAATAAGTGTGATTGTATGTTTTGTTAATTGCTTAGTGAAGAGATAAATCACCAAATAAAGAATTTAATAATGGATTATTTAAAAAAAATTTCAGTGAAGAGAAACTGTGAGAGAATATATTCAAATATTAAATTACTTGCTAACTGAGGAGAAAAAATTCAGTGTTTCACAAACCTTTTTCTTTTGAGGGTTTCAATTAAAATGTCAAAACTTCTTTAATATTGTTTTAAAGCTGTATTGATATAAGCTTTCAGCTTCTGTCTTTTAATCTTTTACAAAATTTTAACTACAGTTAAGTGTACAATGTCATATATTGTAAACATTTTTTAAGTTAATTTCTGTATTTATCTGTTGTAGGTAGCTATTAAGATCATTGACAAAACTCAGCTTAACCCTTCCAGCCTTCAGAAGGTGAGGAGTGTTTTTAAATTATTTTCTTGTTTCCTAACAACAGTTAGGTTGATACTGTTTAAAATGTATATTTTGTTGTATGTTGCACATGTGATTAATCTAATACATTTAATTAGATTTACTAAATAAGTGCATCAGTGTTATTTTGAAACATGTCGACTAGAAATAAAGTTAAATGTTTGTTCTCCTATTAGATAGTAACTTAACTACATACAACAAATTTGAGTAAAAAATTCTGATATGATGATAAAAATAGACTTTTATTTCAGTATTAAAGATGAAGATAAATGTGTAATTATGAATAATATTTTGTAAATTATTGTTTCACATTTAGTTGTGTTTTTGTAAAATTTGTAAAGTTATGATGAGTTTCAGAGAAATTATTGACTTGATATAAACCAGTGGATTCAGATTTCTGTAACCAAATCTGTGAAACTAAACTAAAGTATAAGCAGAAACAGGAGTGCAACATATGAACCTGTGTGTTAAGATATTGAAATCCTTGTGCTATTTAGTGTTTATTTGAGACTTTATGAAACGTAAAGATTTGAATTTTTTTTGGCTTTTTTCTGCTTATGTTATTTTCAAATCATGATAAAATATCCAAGTTTGAATGGAACAATGTGATTCACTTCAGTATTTTAGGCTTAGTTTTGTGCAGCTTTTGTCTCAGCTTACCTGATAATAATCAGATTTATTATCTCTCTTAAGGGGTGCTAAAAATCCATTGCTTTGGAAATGGATTTGAGTACATGTGGTTGGCATAACACAGAAAACTTTTTGTGTAGCTTTGTGCTTAACTATAATAAAATGCAGAAAAGTATCAAATAATTTGTTGAGTTTTTCTTAGATTAGTTTTCATTCCTATTTTTATGACAGTTATCTTTGTTGAAAAAATGTTGAAACAAAGATGTATGTGCATATTTAAATGTTCAAGTGTAACTAATAAATATAAGTAGTAATTTATAGTTAATTGCTAAGTTATCTTGATAAATTATTTTATTTGCATAATGTTAAATTCTTTTCTCCCTAGTTATTTAGGGAAGTGAAAATAATGAAGCTACTAGACCATCCAAACATAGGTATGTAGTAATTGATTTAATTGGACTGCTTGACCATCTTAATAGGGTTATAGTAATATTAACTTAATGAACTTTATGATTTTAATAATGGTGTGATAATTGGTCAGTTTTCCTCTCCTAATGTGGATGTAGTAACACTGGTTTAATTAATTATGGAAACTTGACTGCAGGTTTTCCTTGTTTATTACTACAGTTGACAAACAACAACTTATATAAACTTCAGAGTGTTAATGTCAAAGAAACTGTGCCACTGACAGCTTCTTGTAATAATACTTTGTTACTGTGAATCATATTTTTGTTTTTTACATTTTTTAATATAGATGCCTAATGTTATGCAAGTTTGAAAAATATTTAATTAAAATTTCATTTCTTCTTAGATTATCAGATGATAATAACCCTACTTTGATCATAGTTTAAGCAAAAATTTAAAATATTAATTTTATCATTAGCAAACTATTTGTGCATGTTAAATCCTAAAGTTAATGTAACAATTACACTAAAGGTTTTCTCTTATTTGTACCTTTCCATTCAGTGGCACTGTGTGTGTGACCAAGTTAGTAAAGATAGTAAGGTTCTTTGAGTGTCGACTATGAGCACAGGCACAAATGTATATCTTGTAAACAGATTAAGAAAACAGTTTTAATGAATTTCAAATGAACAGAATGTGGGGTTTTATCTTTTAGTATGTAATATTTTTTTATGCATGCTAAAAGGTATTTTGTTTTATTAAATTTTATGTGTACCAGAAGCTTATGAGCAGTTTCCCATTAAATCTTTGAACATGTTTCTTTACTTTTATTGATTAGTTGTTTTCACATATTTCCAGTGAAACTTTATCAAGTTATAGAGACTGAGAAAACTTTGTATCTAGTAATGGAGTATGCCAGTGGAGGTAAGTGTGGCCTAGTGACTGTGGTGTCAGAATATCAGTGGTTTGTGTTCTGTTGTTTAAAAATTGCTCTTCATCTTTTGGAGTAGTGGGTGCATAATTCCATTCTGGTTTGAGTAGCTAAAAGTCAGTGGTGGGTGCTGTTGTCTTTGTTTTATCAGATCAAAATGCAGAAAGGCTACTGTTGATAGTCTTGTGGAACTCTGTATAGATATTTGAAACAATAATTTAAATTTCAATTAGCCAATATGTTTAAGAATTAGTTGTTTTTGAACTTCCATAAAAAAAAAAAGTTGACCTAATTTGTACACAAGTTTGTATTCATTTATTCATACATGATCTCATAGCTTATAATTTTGATTCAGTTATTTACAGTCACGTTTGACTGTTGAGAATAAAGCTGCCTGTTAATATGGTTACAAAAACTTACAGCAAGAAGAATTATGGCTCAGAATTCAAAATAAAAGTGACACTAGTGTGAAGTGGTTGAACATGTTCAAAATTCAAAGTATTAATACCATGAAATTAGTGAATTTATCACAACAGGAAGTGGTTGTTTACATACTACTTTTTAGTATTATATTAGTTGAACTGTAACAAACTTAACTTATTTTTTCAGGAGAAGTATTTGATTATTTAGTTGCCCATGGAAGAATGAAAGAAAAAGAAGCTAGAGCTAAGTTTAGACAGGTTCGTATATCTCAAAGCCCTTGTTTAAATTAAAGCTGTTTACATCCTTAAGTGATGTTCTGTAGTATTATTATTAATTATACACTAGAATATTGAACAGGAGTTAATTTTAAGTTTTTTTATTTAGTAATTTTGTTAAAAAGAGCTCATTGTAAATAGTTACTCAACAGTTACTGTATGTAGGTAACATTTACTATTTCCCCAGCACTTTATCTAATACAGTGATTCTTAACCTGGGTTGAATCGAACCCCCATGGGTTTGGTGAGTCAGTCTCAGGGGTTCGGCGGAGGTCATGAAGCAAACACTGTGTGTGTGTCTGTTCTGTTCACCTCACTCGTATGATTCGTGACGTCATGCTCTGTTGGTCCTCATTGTCTGTGGCTGATCACATCACATCACTTGGCCTTAATATCTGTGCTGCAGGGACCTTCGTGAAATTAGCAGTCAACTTGTTACTGTAGTAATTGTCTGTCATTTGTGATTTGTTTCCTAATCATTCAATCCTTTCATACTACTATGTCGAGCACTAACAGAAAGGGGTTGGATGAATACGTACAATACGGATTCATGTGTATAACGTAACATGATGGGAGTCAGCGTCCTCAATGCACGATTTGCAATTGTAAGTTGAGCAATTCTAGTCAAGCACCGGTAAAAGTAGGAGAACACTCGCTAAAGCTGCATGGGGATGGGAAATACAAGAACACAACGCTTGCTGAATTCAAGGTAAAGAGAGCCTGGTTTGATGAAGAGGCTACTTTGCCTGTTCTCCGCTTTGTACCCATCGACAATCCAATCCTCACAGCATCATACAAAGTTGCGTACTTGATCGCAAAGTAGGGCAAACCACACACCATTGGGGAAGCACTCATAAAACTAGCTGCATTGAAGATGGCGAATATCCTGCTGGAAAAGCTGCTGAAAATAAGTTATCCCAAATTCCTCTTTCAAATGACACCATCAGCAACAGAATAGATGAGATTTGGCTCAAGTAGTTGCAGATCTGATTTCAAACTCTCCAAAATTCAGCCTTCAACTTGATGAGACCACTGATGTTTTCAGTCTAAGCTAGCTTGTTGTATTCATGCACTGTGTGAAGAATGGCAAGATAAAAGAATATTTTTTAATTTTGTAAGCCTCTTACAACAATAACTAAGAAAGCCCTTGAGATACTCATACTGTTTGTTAAAACATATCTTTATGAGCAATCCTTTTTGAGGATGGTAGGCATAAAAATGAAGAAAAGGAACAGACTTTGTTGGGAAAATGATATGAGAATGGCACTTGTCAAAGTGAAGCCGTGCATTTCTGAAGTTGTACCTGAAAGGCAACGGCAAAAGTCACATTGATTTGCAGTAAATATTCATTGGGTTATGTTTTTGTTTTTATGTGAATTTCATGTTTTGTTGGTTTTGTTCTTTGAACTCAGTGATATTGTGTGCAACTGGTGCATAGTTCATTTTGTGCACTAATAAAATATCTACTTTTTACTATCTACCAATTATGAAGCGATTAGTGAATGCAAGTATGAAACTTCTGGTGTTCAGTACCTCCAACAAGGTTAAGAACCACTGATCTAATAGCAATAGCTTGCTATTAATTCAGCTAAATATTTAATATGAGTACTGGTAAAAAAAATTTAATCATAAAAATTTCAGGAATTTGTTATAATTTTTGTGACTTTTGTACTACACGAACAAATATACTAATAATAGGTCTTGCTAGCTGAACTAAGTATTAGGATAAGTAATAAGAACTTGTTACAAAGAGTTCAGTATTCAAAAAGAAAACCAAAAGATGAAACATCCACAAAATTTGATTTTACTGAGCAGAAACAGTTTATTTACAAATAAATGCTGCAAAAGTTTTTTTTATCTTGTTGTCTTTGAGTACGTACAATATTGCCAAGTTACAGCAGTTTTGTTTACTTTCATATGGTTGTGTTTTTTTGTTGTTGTTTAGCTGTGACTAACTGATTTATACTGCATGTTCCAAGAAAACACTTGTAAAGATCCGACTTTGACGTAAACTGATTTTAGTTATCTTCAAGGCAAAAAAGAAAGATGCTTTCAGTCTTATTCCCCTGACACATGCACAGGTGTGGGCATGTGTTACACTTATTCACTTACTTCTATTAAGTGATTTCTTATGGTAAACCCTTTCACAATAGACTCTATGAAATACATGGGTTTGTCTACACATTTGCACAAATTAAATATTTCCATTATAACTTTTGATACAGTTTGTGTAGCTTCACAAAGTTTAGTAGACTTTTAGTAAAGATTACAAGTATTTTCTATAAAATTTTGTATAAAAGAAATAATGTATTTTAATGAAGTATTTTTTACTAAAGATTTGATTGTGAAAATATTTTGTTTCATTACTAGTCTGAGTGTAAAGTGATTTCATGTTATAATTAAAAAAAATTTTTTTTCGTCCCAAAAATCTCAAATACTGTTTGCATAATCTGTAAAATGTCCTAAATAAATTTCAAACTTTTTTTTGTAAGATTTTATATTCTATGCTATCTTCTATAATCTATGTGGGGTCTGCCACTTTAACTTGTAAATGTCATAACAAAATCATGAAGTAAATATAAATTTTTTTTAGCACTGGAATGACTACAAATAACATGAAAATTCAGATATTTAGTTTAAGTAGCTTATGTCTTAAAATGCAATATTATATATATATTTCTTATTTTTTATTATATTGCTCTTCCAGTCATGACTAAATGTTGTTAAATAACTTGCATTAATGCAGTGCATGTGCACTCATGTTACAAGTTCATTATTATATGACCTTTAGTCTTCCCTGTTTGATGGACAAGTATTTTGCAATACACCTTCACATTTCAATTATTATATATGTAAATAGATAATTACTATTTGGAAATAAATTCTTGAACTAATTTCTATTAAAATATAGAACAATAAATCAAGAAGTAAAGCATTGTCTCATCTCACTACAACCTATGTACTCAGTTGTTGCTAAGCCTTGTGAAATTTCGCCTGTGGAAACTATCAATTTTTTTTTAAGCTTTTAGCTGTATGTACACTTGAATAACCAAAAAATTATATGTAACTACACTGATGGCATAAAATTACAATATAATATATTAAGCTTAGTAACTAAAATTTATTTAATTTTAAGAAATATAAAACTTCAGGCAGACTGAAGATACAACCTACGTCCTTGAAATTTTGGATAGAAAGAACATGGTAGCCTTTGATGACATTTTAACACTCCTACGAATAAAATATTTACATCCACTAAAGTGATACCCTTAGTGAATGTTTTTTTAAAAAAATTTAAATATTATTTCGCAAATGTCTGAAAAGTCAAAATATTGCTCCTTAAAATATAAAGGGATAGGGTCAGTTAATGGCAATTTCATTTAAATACAAAATTATCAGCCTGATATCAATAACATTTCAAGTGGCTCTAGGTCCTATTAGGCCCCAATTTTCGTAGGAGTGTTAAGCTGTTGATTGGTTATTCACATGTGATATACTGTAGTAAGAGTACACAAGGGTAAGTTTAAAAAAATGGAAAGAGTTGAATGGGTCCACCATGTCTGATTCACTACATAAGCCATATCTCAGCAAAATAAAAGATACGAGTTTCTTATTTTATATTGTAGCTTTACAATATTAGTAATTTGAGTTTCTAATTTGTACTAAGTTATATAGACTTGTTATATTTTGACATCACAAACACCTAATTTTAATAGTTTTGCATTCAACATATCACATGACTTAATATAAATCTATATTTTCAAATCAAGAAATCAATATAAAAATCATATTAATATTTGAATTATAATCTACAGTTTCACCCTAAACTTGTTAACATAAATTCATAAAATAGTAGTTCGATAACACTTTGAATGCAAGTCAACAAACTCGATGACATGGTCTTTGGACCCTGACCCCATTGCAAAAAGGTTAAATGAATAATTTACTGAATTTGTTATTTAATTCCTTTCAATTTATTTTGATTAATTTTTCAGATTGTTTCAGCTGTACAGTACTGTCATCAGAAGAAAATAATACATAGGGATTTAAAAGTATGTATACCTAATTGAACCTTTGTAAATCAAAATTATCACTTACAAGCCACTGTTATTTGTCAGTTTATTTACAGAAATTATTTTTTATGTACTAAAATATTGAAAAAACATTGTTTTCAAACATGATGCTTATCTTATTTAAGAGGCTGTTTGTCTTAATTTTGTACATCCAAAACTTGATTGTGTGCAGTCATCTGCTCAGTTGTAATCTTCATCTTAAAGTTTGAATACTGTTACGTGAACTACCGTTGTCCTCCTTAGGATCGTTTCAACTATCAGCATCTTACAGTTTAATGTTTACTAAACATGAGAAGGCTCGGCATGACCAGGTGGGTTAAGATATTTGACTCGTAATCTAAAGGTCGTAGGTTTGAATCCCTGTTGCACCAAATGTGCTCACCCTTTCAGCCGTGGAGGCATTATAATGTTACCGTCAATCCCACTACCAAGCTAGCTACCTTCTCTCTAGTCTTACCCTGCTAAATTTGGATGGCTAGCACAGATCACACTCTTATAGCTTTGTGTGATATTCAAAAACAAATTTCATCCATATTTAAAACTGTGTTTTATGTCCCAGTTTCACAGACTGCTGTTTCAGTGATAACTGAAAATTTTTCAGTAAATAATAAAACAGCAGTCCTAGGAATAATGTAATACTGATGCATGATGGTTTGTGTTATTGTGTAATAAAAGTGTTTTGGTTTTATATCTCTTAAGTGAAATCAAGTTTTCACTCATGTTTCAGCAAATATGAAATATAATGTCATTAAGTGGTTTTTCACTGATGGTTCTTTAATAAAATCAACTAAAATCACACTGTATTTTAACTTTAAATGTAACAATCCCAATAAGTACCATTGTCCATAATGAGTGAGTTTTCCATTGTATGTTTGTTTTTGCTGTTATAATTAAGTTTGAATGGTACTTTGTGCTGATGCTTAAGTATAACAATGCTTATTTAAAATAAATCTATATAAATTATTTAAAATATTTGTACATACATCTAGACATTTATGTAAGTAATAATTATTACCCTTTATTTCAGCATGAGTTGCATTACAAATACATACATACACAGAGAAATGAAGAAAACAAAGGCCAACTGTATGTTTCACAAATGTGTTTTAATACCATATTTTCACCAGTAAAAATGCCTTCAGACATGTGACAGTAATAAATATTTGTGAACCGCAGTTGTTTATTGTTTTCTTCAGATCTGTAATTATGGGGTTTCATCAAGCATTAATGGTTTTGGGTTTTAATTATGTATATTATTAAAATAATTAGGCTGAGAACCTTCTTCTGGATGGAGAGATGAATATTAAGATAGCAGACTTTGGCTTTAGTAATGAGTTTTGTCCTGGTCAGAAGCTGGACACATTCTGTGGCAGTCCTCCCTATGCTGCTCCCGAACTGTTTCAAGGTAAACTTTTCCTTTTTTTTTCAATAGATCGATTTATTTATTCTTAAGTTTAGAATGTGAAGGAATTTATATTTACTTTTGCCATGAGGTCAGTTAAACTACATAACCATTTTGTACTCATTATAGTTTTCTTGCTGTAATAATTAATATATGATGCAAATCTTCAGAAAATTTGGCAGACTTTCAGCAAAAATTGAAGTTCTTTCACTAAAGTGTTGTCTATTAATATATTTGGTTTTTTTATTAGTTCAGGTGCAAAGTGATTATTATATCAAAAGTAAAAATACTTTTCTTCACCTCAGAAGTCTCAAATTTTATTTATGTAATCTCTAATGAAACAAATGTCATTTTCACCACCTTAATATCTACAAAGTTGGTCAATTTAACCAACATTTTACTTTACCCAACCTAAAAGTTTCTAATTTTTAAAAATTAGTTACTTTTATAATAATAAACAACAACAAAGTACTTACACATTGCCTGTTGATGATACTTAACCCTTTTTTATACTCCTGCACTAAATGTTTTTTAATTTAACTAAATAGTGCATTAAAGAACACAATAATTACATCAAAAAACAGACAATGTACCTTAATTATCATATTTTTCCTGGCTCTTTAAACATGGAATAAAAAAATGTTAAAAATTCAAATTTGCTTATCAGGGTTTTCTACAGAGAGACTGCACTGAAAGCATAATTGAGAATTCTCTGTTAAATATAATAAATTATTTGATAGATTAAACTTTGTTTTCCTTTTGGTTGTCAATAATATTATATAGAGCACCAGAGAGGATGTGACAGCTTGGTGTGGAAAGAGATGTAATATTCTATTTTATGTCTCTCACAAAACAGGAATGAAGGTTATAAAAATTATACACTGTAAAAGTAATGACAACATTTAGGGAAGAAGGGATGCCTGGAAAGATGTAATTCTTATACTAAAGGAAATTAGGATTTTTTAAAATATTACCTTGTAAAATTAATAACTATAAACATATATTAAAATCTGGATTATTGTCATATGTTTTTATGCAAAATTTATTTTGATATTACAATAAGATAGTAGTTTAATTAAAACATTGTGACTTGTGGAAAAAAAAAAGATACCTCTAGAGAAAATGTTTTTAATTATTTTGGTAATTTTTCCATAAACAACATAGCTGTACAGTGGTGATTTATTTATTTTGTTGACTGCATTTTTATTATTTTCTCCCAGTTCCTGTTGAAGTATGGTTTTCAATTATTCTGTCTGGTGTTTTTCTGTGTACATTTCAAGCAAAAAGGGATTAAATTTCTTATTTTGTGAAAATGTTGAAGAGTCCAGGCCTTCAATAGTAGTTAATGTTTCAGAAATGTTCATATAAAAAAGTGATTCATGCTGTGCTCAAATCTCTCTAAGACTAGCCCAAAAAATGGTGGTGCCTTTTATTTAGTCTTGTTAGCTCAAAATTAAGAACGATTTTTCACATGTAGTCATTTCTGTAGTTCCTTATAAAATTTCTGAGAAAAAAAAGTTGAACATTCAACATGGTGAGTAATATTGAACTTTTCAACGTAATATTTGTAAAGCACAAGTATTAATGGATTCACAAATACGCATCACTTTAGTTTCAGTAAAGTATTAAAATAAAATCTGTATGACAAGAAGTGTTACACATCTTGAATGTTCAATATTAAACTTAATAATAAATATAACATATTTTTGTACCTCAAACTGCATTTTTTAAAAAATATCTCTGAATGATTTTAAGTTGATAAAAGATTACATATTTGAGTAAGGAATCATACTCCTACAACTTTTGTCCCGGCATAGCCAGGTGGTTAAGTCACTCGTCTTGTAATCTGAAGATTGAAGGTTCAAATCCCCATCACACCAAACATGCTCGCCCTTTCAGCCATGGGGGCATTATAATGTTACAGTCAATCCCATTATTTGTTGGTAAAAGAGTAGCCTAAGAGTTGGTGGTAGATGGTGATGACTAGCTGCCTTCCCTCTAGTTTTACACTGCTAAATTAGGGATGGCTAGTGCAGATAGCACTCCTTTAGCTTTGCACAAAATTCAAAACAAACTAAATGTACAACATTTTAACTTTCTTTCTATGAGTCATAAGTGTAGGGTGTCAAAAAAAATGTATACACACTTTCAATTATTATATATACAATGTTTATAAAGACATATTTAGGTTTTTATAATCCAAGTTTTTGAGAAGACAAGTGTAGAATCTTTTAAGTTATCGCAGGTGTTCGAATTGATGACTGTTCTGATCCAAGATGGAATTGCAGACTTGAGAAATCATTTTATTTGGTATTTGGGTGCATTCTCTTTCAACTGCTACTCTTAGCTCATTGATTGTTGCAGGTTTTGTGTTATAAACCTGATCTTTGACATATCCCAATTAAAAAAAAAATAATAATAATAGTAAAAAAAATCCAGTTTTTCATCATGATGGGCCCTCACATTACAATAGTAGTAGGGAGGTGTTCCATCTTGCTGGAAATGAAACTCATCTCCAAATTGTTCTTGAATGTGTAGCACAATAGATTCTTGTAGCAAATTTAGATAAATAAGACCAGTGATTGTTTTCAAAAAAGAATGGACCAATTAAGCCAAATGCTGATAATCTACACCACACTTTAACCCCCAATAAGTTTATTTGGTGTTCAGTCATAGCATACAGGTTTTCAGGTACCCAGCAGGTTCACTTGTGGTGATTAACTAAACCATTTAACTTAAATGTGGCCTCATCGCTCCAGACAATCTTGTTTGAAAACTGTGCATCCTCTGCAGATTTTGCCAGGTACCACTCACAAAATTCGACTCTCTGTCAGGATCATCTTCATTGAGAACGTAAACTAATACCAGAATAAAACTTTTCCAATGAATGCACTTCAACATGCGATGAACACTTGACTTTGGGATTCATGTCTCATGGGCTCTTTGCCAAACAGATTTTCTTGAAGATCAGTGGAGACTTTCCAACAGCTCTGCTTCTTGTGTGGGACTGGTGGATGGCCGTGGTGTTCCAGAACACCCTTTATGGACGTCTTGAGCAGTTCTATTTGTTTCAAACTTATTTCTGATGTGAGTGATGGTAAGTCGCATTGGTGGATCTGTTTGAAACTCCTTTCTAAACCGTCTTTGCATTTCAACTACATTCTCGCACTTCCAGTAACACTTTGAGACTAAGCTTTGAGAAAAGGAAATTTGTCTTGCTTCTAACATTACTTCAAATCAGTTGCACCTGTAAAAAAGAAAGTTTGAGTGAGTTATAATAATTTAAAGTGTATACATTTTTTTGGGACACCCTGTATATTGTTAATACACATGAGCAACTTTGATACAAAATAAGTGAATGAAAAGATATGACAATTTTAAAATAAAAAATAATCTATGTCAAGAAACTTTGAAAAAATGTGTTTGCAATTTTTAGTTATTTCTGAAATAGTAGATATTTTTTTTCCATAACCATGAAATGTGGATTTATCAGTGAGATCAGGTTTTAAAGAAAGGTGATAGTAGATGGTTTACACATGTTAGTTTAAATGGTAGAAAACCAAGTATGTGATGATGGAATGTTGCTGTGGCGTAGGGAAGAAATATGATGGTCCAGAAGTAGATGTGTGGAGCCTTGGAGTGATTCTATATACGCTAGTCAGTGGATCTCTACCATTTGATGGAGCAAACCTAAAAGTAGGACATTGTTTTGTGTTGACATGAAAATATCTTTAGTCATTTTAATACAAGTTCACTCAATTTTATTTTTCATGTAATACATTACAGTTTGATTAGAAGCAACAATGTAATTTTGTGTGATGGACTTTATTGTGAACTGTTTGTACATCTTTAGATGACAAGAAATCCATTTGGAGTAAAAGTGTATCTCAGGACAGCTGGCATAGGTATTAACACCTATTGATAAGGAGAGAACAAAGTTTTGACCTTCTGTTCTTTAACCAAATGAATACAGAAGTTTCTAGAAATATAGATTCTATGCAATAAGGTTTTGAAGGTTGAAACAGAAGTTTCTAGAAATATAGATTCTATACAATAAGGTTTTGAAGGTTGAAACTGCAGATCTTTTTCTTTTCCAAACAGTTTATCATAAGAGAATTATATATATTATACTCTACTACCACTATTATGATAAACACTGGCCCACTGTTTCCCAGTGGGCCAGCCTTGAATTCAGATACTTTAAATACTAACATCCAAAGTTTGATTCTTCACAGTGGACAGAGTCCAGATAGCTTATTGTGTGAATTTGTACTAAAATAAATAATATTTAGTTGCTAATTAAATCATTTGATATTTCAGTCATATCTTTCAGATTTCGATGTCACAAGTTTTATTCAGTAAGGTTGTTAAAAAAAAATTATTTCTTATTAGAATTTCAAGTTTGTCTGTAATCAGGTTCTGTATTTTATGTATTGAGTTAGTTTTAACTTTTTATATTCATTAACATATTTTTATATTTTATTTTGTTCAATGAAACAGTCAGTTTTTCTGCCTGTAAACCACATTAAAAACTGACAGATTTATTGGTTACCTTTTACAAATAAGTTCTCTTTTCTATCTGTGGTGTTTCACGACAATAAACTTGATCACAATATTTACTGAAAAATTACTTGTAACCAGCTGAAGCTTATAGCTCTTGTTAAACCTAGTCACACTTACCTAATGTCTTGTGATGAATGAAAATTGTAGTACCTTAAAACAAAATTTAACACAAACATTTTGAGGAATGAGAATGACATCAATAGAATGTATACAGTTTGCTATTCTGTGGTTGGTTCTTGAAACTAGTTGTACCAGGTACATCAGTCATATTCAGATTTGTCTCTATAATCAACCTTGTATCCAAACCAGTTCCACTAGATACGTCAGTCATGTTCAGATTTGTCTCTATAATCAACCTTTCATCTAAAACTACCTTAGTGACTTTATGCTGGCAGAGATAGAATCTCTTCTATTTAGTTGTTCTTATCTGTTGACTAAATATTTAAAAACCAAGCTTCCTAGTAATTGATCAGTCTAGACATTACGGCATCACAATAGGATGATGAAGAAGAGATGTAGTAATAAAAGCCATTAACAGAGAATGAAAATTAAAGAAAATTAAGATTTGAGTCATTATATTTCCTAATAATAATAATTGTTTTGTAAATGTAATCCAAAACATTGGGCTGGGCAGAGAAATGTGAAACTTGATAAATGCATTGTTTATAAGTAATGACTTCTTGAAGCCACAGTGTGATGAAAGTTTGAAAATATTTTAAGTTATTTTATTCAGAATTACATTAAATACAGATTACATAATTATAAAAATGTTTTCGATTAAATTTCTTTGGAATGATTAAATTTTATTTTTTAGTTAAATTTTGAATTTGACATGTAGATGTGCACTTAACACCTTAAAAATGCTTTTGTGTTAGTTCTTATATGGTTTAATTCATATACATTATTCTTTTTATGATAGGTTATCATTCTTATATGTTTTGAAGGTTCAACCTTAGAATACACGCATTTTAAGTAGCTCCTGTTAAATTGAATTCGCGTAATTTTTTCATTTGATGTAACATCTCGGATATATGAAATCGTATGCCTAACATTTATTGTCTTGCACAAGGAAAAGATAAAAATTACTGTAAGGAAAAATGAAGTAGTCGTTTAACAACAAAAGTTATTTTACTTTGTTTATTCAAGGTTTATCATGCGGTAGGTGTGATTGTCTCATGTTTATAGTACAACAGTATAATGAAGTTAATTAAGTCTTTTACTATCTCCTTTTTTTTTTTAATCACATTTTAAAGAAAAATATTATGCTGGAAATAAAGGCTGGTTTGTAAATTTTGACTTCAGGAACTGAGGGAAAGAGTTTTACGTGGGAAGTATCGGATTCCTTTCTACATGACCACAGACTGCGAAAACTTGCTGAAGAAATTTTTGGTTCTCAATCCAACAAAAAGAGTTTTACTTGAAGTGAGTTTATTAGTTGTTTATTAGCTGCTGTTGTTATTTCTTATAAAATCAGTTTAATTATTTGAATAACTTCCAAGTGGTGTTTTTTGTTACAAAAGATTGTAAGTTTTATTCATAAACATTGATTAACATTACTTTTTGTGTGTTTAGTTCTGATTCATTCCAAATTTACTATTTATATAACACACTAAAGGTGATAAGCATTTTCAGCAAAATATACAAGTGTTGCATACACACAGTCTGACGTGTTAGAAATGGATCATGGTTTGTCTGTGAATTGATGTTGTCAGTATGACGTGTACTGCAAGGTTATTTTTCTACAAAGAATAAACATTTTGTTCACTAAACAGTTTGTGTTTAGTATTTGTATACTCTCAAAAAACAACAACCCTCAGATGCCTATTTACAGTTTTGTAGTATCTCTGTATATTGTCTGTTATTTACTTTTCTGTATCACAAACCATTGCTAAATCAGCAGTGTGAGTGTGGAACTAAATGAAAAGTTCATAACCCTGACGTCAGATACAAATACCATGTTTAACAAAACTGTAAAAGTCAAGGGTGTTTGCTCTTTGTATACTCTAACCATGCACATCAGATTAATAAATCTTTGACTGTGAGTAAACAGTTTGATTTAACTTCAGACATATTGGGGAAAAAACGATTTAATTAGCAACTGTTTAATTTTTTTTTTTATGTATTTGTAAAAATTCCTAATCTGTGAAGTATTGAAGGTTTGGTGTGCTAAGTTATTGTAGAATTTCCCTAAAACTTTAAGAATGCCACCTTAGTTGTGCAGAAACTTATATATATATTATGTGGTGAAATTGATTTTTATTGATTTATTATTAACTTGCAAATTTGATGAAAGATATAAATTGTACATTTTAACCTTAAATTGCACGTTATTTTTGTAAGATGCTTTATTTGTATACATAATTAACTGTTATGTAATCTTTATTTAGAATATTATGAAAGATAAGTGGATGAACATAGGTTATGAAGATGATGAACTTAAACCTTATTTGGAACCAGAATTTGATATGCAAGATGTCAGAAGAATAGGTAATATTTATTATTCTGTTCCAAAAAACAAACAAATGGTAAGTATGAAACATGGAAGATTTATAACTGAAGCAAAACAAACAGATAATGTTTATTAAAGTAGCGATAAAAGGACCGTAAAGTAAGCGACCAACTTAAGGTACTGGTGGGAACAGTGTACTTAACTATTTATCAGTCTTCTACAGTATGTTTGTACAAATACTGGCATGCTTATACTGTATACTCTTTATTTTCAGTAAGATTATAATACAGTATGGTAATACAAATAGTGATTAGTTTTAAGAGTATATTACAGTAGGTTTCGACAAATAAAAATTTGTGTTATAATATTAAAACTTTTTCATAAAAGTATATTACAGTTGATTTCTACAAATACTGATTAGGCCTAAAGTATTTACACTCCTTTTTTCAGTAAGAGTATAGCAAAAAAAACACAACAAAATATATTAAATATAAAAGATTAACACCAATATTCTATCGGTTTGATTCTAAACTTCAAATGTAACATACTTGTCCTTGAACTCTTATAACATTGCAATTGTAACCAAACTATACATGTACATAAAGGCCTGCAAATGAATCATTAGCTACAGCACTTGAAATCTAAGTTAGAAATGATGCAACATTTATGTAATAAATCTTTTAATTTATTTCTTCTCACCATTATTTCATCAGATATGTTAATTTGACACAGTTTTTATAGTGTTCAGTTAAGTAGAGGAAATTGACCAAGTTAGGGAGAAGTTGTTCCCTCTGTTTAAAATATTTTTCTTGATATATTATGCATGTGCTTGGGAGTGTATTATGTTGTAGTGGTTTTCCTTAAATTGCATTCCACTTGCTAAAAACAACAATACAACATTCATTTAAGACAGTAAGACATTCATAAAAACAGTTAATATATTTCAGTTGTTTTTCTTGTTACATCTTTTTAATAAATACTTGTAAAATAGCTAACTACAGTATTTTCCACTGTATATTTTTTATAGTAAGAATACTGGTAAAGTAACATGTAGCTTTGTAATTAATGTCTATTCATTTTGGGTATGGATGGAAGAGGAAATCAAACCATGTTACTAACTTTTAATTTTATCATATAATTTTACTTTGATCTATAAAATAAGCTTGATATTGTGTACTGAAAATTGGTGCTTTGTGGGTGGATATAAACTGTGAGTTATTATCCACCAATTGAGAAGCTTTATTTGGAAATAATTCTTGGTATTTGAAAAACGTTAAAACATTCACGTTTTAAAAAAGTATTCATTCGTTATCTTTTATGTGAGGGATCAGTAAAGTGCTACTGTGTTAAATAACTAGTAGCAAGATAATATTTTTAGGAAGAGAAATTCTCTCATATAGAACACCAGCATTGTCTGGTGATAACTACTTTATTCATAAGATTATTTGATGTATCCTATCATTGAGTATAAATTATAAAAATTTTGTCCACTAATATACTCTGAATTACTTTATGAAGTTACTGTTGTCTTTTACAACCAAATTAAGAGATTAAATTGGTGTTGACTGGTAGAATTATCAAGAAAAGATGAAATATTGTATAATATATACACATTGGTACAGCTATAGAAAAATCCATAGTTTTTCTTATGAATAAAAGTCTGTCAAATATTTTTGTTATCCTTTTAAGATGCAGGTGATGTAATTACCACCATTTTGTCATAACAAGAAGCATATGATTGCATGCAACTAATTAAGGGAATAAATGGAAAGTTGTTATATTATTTCCATAATATCCATAGATACGTAGGTGACAGGACATGGTGACCTGCTTAAAAATATGGATTATGTTATAAAATCTAGTTTAAATCTTCAGCATGTGTGTAAATTATTTATCTTGAAAACAAATGCATAAAATATTATTTTTTGTAGCTTGTTTAATTATTGTATGAATATAAAATAAGAAAGATATAAATCTGAGCCAAAACTGTCACTTTCATGTTTTTTAAAAAGCACTACTAAAGTAACTCACTGTTCTCACTGAGAACTTGTGTTTTTCTTTCCAGAAATTCTTCACAACCTAGGTTTTTCTAAAGATGAAATAGACGATTCACTTCGAAACCGGAAATATGATGACATAATGGCTAATTATTTATTGTTAGGGAAAAAAACAACTGAGGTGAGTGGTACTTTATTTTGAGGTGTAGTAGGAGATATGAATAGTACTGGTATGCTGTGTTGAGTAAAAAAAAAATTGTGATGCTTGTAATTTGAAATGTTTTAAAATTCATATATTTTAATATACCACATGTAGCGAGATATAATTGACATTTGTGTATACATACAAATACATATTACTTGTTCTTCATAAATGCATAAGATTTGTTCTTAGAAAGTATAACATTAAATAGAAAATTCATAAAAAGCAATTTCACTCGCCATTTCTATGCAGTCAGAGCTATCTCAAACTTGAGCTGTAGCGATCCTTGTTGTGTTCCAAATTGCAGTCTGCTAAATAATATGCACTTTAATATTCAAATATTCTTTTTAGTTACCAGAATGGAATGTTTCAAAAATGCTAAAATATTTTCAAGCTTTATAATTAAATAACAGTTGTTTTTCTTATCCATCAAAAGCAATAAATCTGTGCAAGTGTGTGGTATTTCGACTTTGGTTTACATCGAGTACATGTTCCATGATCTTGCAGTTGTGACGGGAACATGTTATGTCCAAAACTAATGCATGTAGCTTTCATAAAAATGTGAGTCATGAGAACAAAATGCTTCAAAGTTATCATAATTTATTTGGCTCTCTAAGTAAGCTATAAATATTTGTTTACAAAATTATTTTACTGCTTTAATCAGCTGCTTTGTGCATTGCAAGTCAAGCACTTTTCATCTTATATTCTGTGCTTCCTAATAGAAAATTACAGTTGTAAACTGGATACAGAGGAGAAACTGTTCATTCTGTTAGTTTTAAATGTCATCAATTACTTTTAAGCTCAAAAGGAGACAGAGGGTGCATTTTTGGAGGATGTAACAAATTCACTGATATCTCAAGAAAAAAGGCAGGTTTGAATTTTTATTGTTGCATGTTTCTAATTGGTTAGAAATGTTTAAAAACTTGCATTAAAGTTATAACAAGTTGATGGGGAAGCTTCAGAACACAGATTAACCAAGTGACAAATGAATACTGAGAATTTTTAGATGCTTGTTTTTGACATTAAAAGTGAGGTCTTGAATTTTAAGCTATATTTTCATGTAAAGTTTTTTATATACCTTAATAATAAGGCTGTTTATTTACCTTTTAACACTGTTAAGTTTGTTTGTAACATTCCTGATTATCTATTCCTCTACTTAGGTTTAAGGCTTGGCATGGCATGGCCAAGTGGTTAAGGCACCTGACTTGTGATTCGAGGGTTGCGGGTTTGAATCATTGTCACACCAAACATGCTTGTCCTTTCAGCCATAGGGGTGTTATTATGTGATGGTCAATCCCAATATTCATTAGTAAAAGAGTAGTCCAAGAGTTGATAGTGGGTGGTGATGACTAGCTGCCAAATTATGGACGGCTAGCACAGATAGCCCTCGAGTAGCTGTGCACAAATTAAAAAACAAACATACTTAGGTATAAAAGATGAGAAACTATGCTAAAAAATCAAAGTGAAAGTTTTGAAACAGGACAGCAGTATGAAGTCATCTGAAATTATAGAAATAAAAATATTATGTAAAGGTAACAGTTTTGAAATAAATGCACAAAGTAAGACAAAGAGAAAGTAAAAGAGGAAATAAAAACCCAGCTTTTAGTATACAAGTCTTTCTCGGTTTTAAACAGAAGATTAGGTTTGATGATAGTAAGCTTAAAAGTTTGTAGGTCAAATGTTTAAGCTAGAAGCTGTTTGAACTTTTCTTTCCAGAATGAAACTTGTGACTCCAGGTCAGGATCAAGTCTGTCACTTCAAGTTCTGCGTCGTCCTGGAGATAGCTCCACTAGTGACTCGCCTTCACATGGAAGGGTTCAGCGAAGCGTGTCTGCCACAACAAAATCTCGTCGAAGTAGTAATACAGAAACTGGAGGTAAACAGCAAATGTAACGTGTGTTTAATGTGATATTATGCCACAATGAGGTAAAATCATAAATGTAATTAAGATTCAATATTAGTTTGGCATTTCATTACAAAATGGTAAAACTGCAAAGATAATGCATATTTAATAGAATCTCAATGGTCTATCTCATGCACTGTCAATAAAGCCTTGTACTCAATACCATAAGTTGTTTGTCTGGACATGCAGTGTGTTGGTATTATCATCTTGGCAGCAGAGGGTTGTAGCACATGCAAACTGAGATACTCTTTTGTTCTTCCTACTAGAAATCCACCTAGGAACACTGAAGAAAGATTAATTTAAAATTATTATTAGGTTTATTGTAATATAGTATCACAAAAACTACAAGTCAGTGAACCAGACTTTCAAAAGTAGATGGCATTATATACCAAAAGAGAGATATTTGACCTTGTACAGGCTGACTATTAAATAGCAGCTTTTTTGGAACCTGCTGGTAGAAAAACATCTCTTAAATGCTTAAAATTAGTGAATATGTGAAAAACTGTCTTTGTTAAATTGTGAAAACAGTGAAATAGTTATTACGCATCAGTTTTTACATGTAATAGTAAACTATGTAATAGATTAAAATAAATTTAAACTTACAAAGAAAAATTTTTAAGATAAAAAATCAGTAAAAATAATAGAAAGTGGAAATATAAATGTTTTAATTTCAGACAATTTTTTTAACCATTTCTTATAGCAACTCGATTATTATAAGGTGGTAAATGATAGTATAGCTTGTGACAAGTATACTTCATAACTTGAACAAGTGTGAAATATTTTGTGATTTAAATAAAATTGGAAAAGTAAAGTAGGAAAATAAGTATATAACTTTATGGTAAATGTATTTATGAAATACTCATTTTTCTAGAACTGTGAACAAAGTAAAACCTTAATGATCGTTGTGGAAAATTATCCAAGTCATTAAAAGTAAACAAGCTTCATGAATTGGTAGAACTTATTAAAAACTTCAAGAAGATTTGCAGAGATGCCAACCATTACAGTTTGAGTATAATCATTATGATTTTGGTGTATACATTATGACTTGTTGTAACTCCCAAATTATTATTTATTATTTTGGCCAATACAATAAAGTGATAAATTGTTCCTCCAGGTTTTGAAAGGGGTGAAAAGAAAATTTCTAGTGAGATACAAATAAATTTTGATAATAAATAAAAGACATAGTCCAAATGGATACTTGTGATGATCATGTTTGTGCTTGAAATAATAGAAAATATTTGTATCTCTGACGTCTACCAATAGTTTGAATGCGGTGTTCTCCATACTGGGTACGTGGGGGAATCCATAGTGTCAGCCAGATAGATGGGTATTTCTCGTTTTCTAATTGGCATAGAAACACCAATGAGATCGTTCACAATCACGACCTGTCTACAATCATTACACTCAGTCATTCGAAATAGTTGGCATCTCTGGATTTGTTAGTCTGATAATCTTCTAGTGGTAGTTTCTTCAAGAACATATTATGAAAAGAAGATTTGTGATCTTTAACTTGTATTTTGATCCCTTTTTGTTTTGTATACTGCTTTAGGTCATAGCTATTGGATTTCCTTTAGTAGCACTGAATGTGACCATTTCCTTTTTTTTTCCACAGGATTTTTAAGAGGTTCACCAGCTCTTGTCATCACTTTACCAGTATTTGTTTGTGCTCACTATCACTGTTATTATTTTATGGGCTGCTAGATAGGACCACTGTTAGTCATTTTTCAAACTATATGCAATACACTTAGAGAACTTACTTTTTCATTTACTGTTTATTTGTGTGTGTTTTGCTTTCTTATGTTTCACTTTTTTTCCTACTACTCGGGAATATTAACAAAAGTGTACATTACTAGTTAATTTACTTTGCATCACAATATTTCTAAATGAGGTATGATCTTTCTCTGGTGGACAGTGGTAAGTTTATAGATTTACAGCTTTTAAAATCTGGGGTTTAATACCCTGTGGTGGAAACAACAGGTTGCCCAGTGTTCCTTTGTTCTAAAACAAACTTTCTGCTTTTCTGGTATCACTTTACTACCTGTTTAGTATATGATGACTGGCAGTCTGTTTTAACTAAATATAAACTGTGCTTGTTTTTAAATCAATGGATTTTGAAGTTTCACGTTTCATATCTTACCCATTGTTGCACGTGGTCGTCTTTTGTGTGTACATTATTTCTTCTTCCATTTCTAATGTTTCATAAGTTTAAATATTTTATAGAATTGTGAATGGTTTGCTGTGATAATACTTTAATACTTGTTTTAGATATGAAGATGGGTTAGCCTTTTTTTTATCTCTATTTTCAACAAGTAGATATTTCAGCGTGTAAGTTTTAAATGTGGTGCAGCATATTACTTACTCTAATTGGCATAGAAACTACTGTTAAGATTCTTATCTCACTAGGTAAACTGCTTTATGTAAAATTGTTTGTGCTTGTGAGGCTAAATCTTTACTGTTAATTATTTCTTTAAAATTGTTGTGTTAAAGACACCTTTTATCTGAAGTTAGCACCATTTGCTGTAGTTATGGTTTCTTCTACAGTTCTGTTGTTTAATGAGACTACAAATTTTATTTCATCAGGTGTGATCTGTTTATACAGAAACAGACATTGGGGTTTGTATCGTATAGAATCAGTCTGTATGTGTAACTTCAGAGCTCTTTATGTTTAAACTCTCCAGATGGTCATCTTTATTAAAGTGTTTTCTCAGTATAGCTAAACTCTCCTCTCTGTTGCTGAAACTTTCAAACTAAATTTGTTTAATAAATACCCTAATAAACCAAGGAAGAGATACTCAAGTTTTAGTGTCATAGGTGTGAAGGTGTGACGAGAGGTGCTCTAGTTGTAATGTTGTAGGAGGAAAGGTGCTCTCTAATTGTACTGTGGTTCTCTCCAAGTGTAATGCAATGGGATGGAGAGATGTTCTAATTGCACCCCCATAGGGGGTGGATGTTCTCTGAATGTACTGTTTTTGGAGAGTGTTCTCTCTAAGAATACTGTGACTGGGGAGAGAGGGATGTTCTGATTGCATCCCCAGAGCAGGTGGATGTTCTCTAAATGTACTGTTTTTTCTAAGACTACTGTGACTGAGGAGAGAGGGATGCTTTAATTGCTCTACCACAGGGGAGGGGGCTTTCTAAGTGTACCATAATGAGAGGGACTGTTCTCTAAGTGTACTGCTGTGATATTTGAAATTATGTGGGATGCCATCTAGCCTGATATGTGGTCCAAAATGAGAATACTGGTGATTGCAAAAGTTTCTAAGTAGCTGAAGGTATATGAAAGTCAGGTGCTGTCAGATTGATTCTTTGTTGTTGTTTATTCTTTTGCATTTGTAGCCAGAGATTTTTAGATGTGAAATCCAGTGCCTTGTGTGTATATATTTCAGTAGAAAGTCAGAACACTAGAACAGCAAGTGTTGGGCCTTCTTCCTACAAAAGACAGAATGCTATCGAAGTCACAGCAACGAGGACAGTGAATAATACAGTCACAACACAAGTGAACTCATCTGGCTCACACACTGTCAAAACAAACTCTACTGTTCTTGAAAATTCTGGAATAGGAAAATTTGGTATTTTATTGTTTTGTTTTTTTATTAGATTGCTTGTTATATAACTGTAATTTTTATTTTCAATTTGTTGTGATCAGCTACAAAGCATCCTTATTATTGTTCATATCATCCAGGTTTGTTTTTCAGACATGTAAGTTTACGTTTGAGTACAAGTTTTATATAAAATTCAACATCTCAATTTTTGGACTTCAGTTTCTGTTTGCTTGTAGGCACCCTTTTCTGTGCATGTCACAAGGTTTTGCTGAGTTACGTTCATAATTTAACTAAAGTACTTTATTTTTCATGTATATGAATAAAGTTGCCATCAAAATATAGGAAATAATTAATTACATTCTTAAATTTATACAAAAAGATAAATCCTTGATTACTTCTGGTATGTTAATTGTGATATTTGTTTTTTAGACATCCCATTTTCTCTATTCACTACCTCTACAAGAAGTAGGAAATTTAATGTAAATTATAGATGATAATGTTATTTCTCAGGCAAAGGATAATTTTCAGAGTTAATCATATTTGGTTACAGAACCATCAATTAGGAAATCAGAACTTTTTTGACCACATTATCTCTTTCTGAAATTTTCGATACTCCATTCTGACATTTAATTATTGATAACCAACAGAAAGATGAGATTTTAATTGATGAGATGAAATGGTATATTACTTTGATTTCTTGACAGAGATGTCCTATATTGTTTCCAGTTCAAACTTTATACCCATAGGACAGACATCAATGAATTTAGCTTAATCTTTAACATAGTTAGAAAGCAAGAAAAATTGTGATAGTTGTTGGACATTGGCTTCTTTTTATGTGTTATTATTCTGTTTTCTTTGGTGGTGTTAGTTAAATAAAACAATTGGTATGTACCATTAATATTAAAATGACAGTCATGTACCATGTTTCTTCTTTCCCATGTGTATTTTTTCACTGTTACAAAAGTAACCAAAATTTAAAACTTTGAAACTTTTTAAACTAGATTGGGTAAAATGAATACAAACTTTTCCCAATGTGTGTTTGGGAACAACTTGCAAATAGTCCATACATTATGTAATTCAGTAGGATAATGTGAGATACAATTTGTGTGAAGGTATTATTAGTTAGACATGGTTTGAGGGACAATAAAACTTAATTATAAACAGATGATTTTATGTTACTAGTTTAAAGATATTCAGGATAAATAAATATAGATTCATGTTATAATTTGAAGTTATTCTAGAAAATAAAAAAGGATAATTTATATATATAAATGGCAGGTACAGTGTTCATCAAAATGACCAACTTTGTATGGTGTTAAGGTAAAGAAAATAACAGATAAAATATAAAGTTTTAAATCAAGAAAAATGTTTGAAATTTATTCATGAGGTTTTTAGAGATTATGCAAATGAAATTTTCAAATTAAGAAAAGTACTTTATTTTAACATGGGTCAGATCCAAATCTTCAGGTGTGTGTGTGTGTATCCATTCATTTAATATGTATTATTCATATGGACTTGAAGTATTTGTTATACTTGCTTTTAAAGTATATCTAGGATTCTGATTTTTTTTTCTTTTTTCTGTGCTTATTTGTTAAGGTTTACATTATATTAGTGTTATCAAAACATGTTGATTTTGAAATGTCAGTAAGTGGAGCACAAGACTTGAACTTAAGGTTCAACAATCGGAAGCCACAAGTAGCATCAGAACACCTTGTATAGTCATGATGTTATGAAGCTTCTTGCAATTGTTTTGGAATGATTGTCAAGTAGGACCCTGCAAATCACAATTTTTTAAATTAAGTCATCACAAAATATTTGAATCAGATTGAATCTTGAATCAAATCAGTTGTGCTTATATTGATCGTACAGTTACGACAGAAAATGTTTGTTCTCCTGCATCCTGAGTGTTTTTTTTTATTCATAACTTAAAAAGTATCATGAGTAGGCTAACAGAAGTGTAGTATATTATAAATATTATACTAACACACATCTTCATAAATTTGTATGTAAATTAAATGAAAAATAAACTGTTTATAAAGAAATAACCAAAAATAGGAGGAGCAAAAAGTGTTTGTACATTTCAGAATGTGTGAAAAAGCTGATATTCCTGTAAATATTTTGTTTAGTTTGGCAAATAAACTACATTATGCCATTCCAGAACTAGACACTGGGTTCATAATTATTGGAATTTAGCCAGCAAAAAATGTACTTCTGGCAATTTAGTGCCATCTCCATCATTATCTGCTTGGTCATCATGGCAAACAGGAAACAAATGCCCAGTGATTTAAAAAAAAAGAATTATTATTGGAATTTAGCCAGCAAAAAATGTACTTCTGGCAATTTAGTGCCATCTCCATCATTATCTGCTTGGTCATCATGGCAAACAGGAAACAAATGCCCAGTGATTTAAAAAAAAAGAATTATTGTAAAATACAAGTCTTGTGTGTCTCTTTCTGGTACTGCTACATAACTTAATGTGCTGAAATCTACTGTTCAAAACATAATTGCCAAGTTTAAAATTACAGGATCAACTGCTAACCTCCCTCGTTCCAGATGCCCCACCAAAATTCCAAAGAGAACCAAGAGGAAGGTTCTCAGAGAAGTTAGTAGGAACCATCGTTTAACATGTAATGACATACAGAAACTGGTAAGGGAAACTGGGGTTGAAGTAAGTTCCTCTACAGTCATGAACATGTTACGCTCTTCTGGGTTCAAAGCATGTCGTCCTCGTAGAACTCCATATTTAAAGCCTGTTCATTTAAAACCACAATTGAGATATGCAAGAAAGCACATAGATAAACCCCTTTCCTATTTGAAGAGTATTCTCTGAACAGACAAGACTAAAATTGAGCTTTTTGGCCACAATGATGTTTGCTATATTTTCTATAAGGGGGAATGAAATCTTCCAAAGAACACCATCTCTACAGTTAAACACGGAGGTGGCTCAATCATGCTTTGGGGTTTCTTCTCTTCAGCTCTTCTGGTGTAGGTAGCCTTCACCGCATCACTAGAATCATGAACAAAGAAGATTACGTTGATATATTAGGCATGAATGATGCTTGGAACTTGTGGCTTGGGTGTCATTGGATCTTCCAGTATGACAATGACCCTAAGCACACATCGAAATATGTGCAATCCTGGTTGCAGAGGAACCATATAAGCATTCTAGAGTAGCTATCTCAGTCACCCATTCTTAACCCACTTGAAAATGTTTGGCATGAGTTGAAGACCAGGGTTCATAAGCGTCATCTGAAAAACTTGCAAGAGTTGGAGGCCCTCTGTAAAGAAGAATGGAAGAAAACACCCAAGGTGTTTCTGCAGTAAGATGAAATCATGATGCTGACCAGTGCCCTAATTATGACTTTTATATTGTCACGTCCACTTCCCACCATCAAGGCAGGTTATCTTAATTGCAGGGTACAGCCATATATTCCAAACCCTCTCGGATGTTTCCAATGTCAGTGGTTCAGTTAGTCAAATACATCATGTCGTGATTCCTTGATGTGTGCTAGTTGCAGCAGCAAGGACCCTGATGCCTCATTGCATTGATTGTAGTGGCTCTCATCTGGCCTACTTTCATTTATGCCCTAGGTAGGTGGAAGAAAAAGAGGTACAGTGTTTGAAAACTATTAACAACGTTTGTTGCCCTGAGGCTCAAAAGTTACTGTCTAATCCTTTCTTTCAGACTTATGCTGCTAATGTGGGAATGTAGACAGATCTCTCCATTCTTTTGAAAGAATTGTTCTCAAATCATATGACAATTCTTTTTACCTGCATGGTTAAGAAAGTTGATGAATCAATGTCAACACCCATCTTTGTCCCTACCATTCATTCCAGCAGATCTTTTAATCCACTTTCTTTGGTTCTGGTTACAAGCATTCCCTCAGATCCAACTTCTTCTCCAGCCCCAAGATGCACAGTGATCATTCATGCCCTCAGTTGTTGGAATCTTCTTCCAACAACAGAGAACCCAATTGACTAGGGGGTACAATCCACGGAATAAATAAAATAAAAATGACATAGTTGAAAACTGAAGGGTTCTCCACCAAATTTGCCTACACATAAGTAAAAATGGCCACTTTAATATTGTTGAACTGTCAAGGTTTATGTTCTAATCTGAATGACATCAAAGCACTGATTACTTCTTACCATCCTGTGTCTTTTCCTACAGGAAACATTTCTGAAACTTGCTGATACAGTCACCTTTTGGTAGTTTTTTTTGTACAGAAATGACAGGTTGTGTGATGGACAGGTGCATGGAGGGTTGGCATTGCTGGTTGATCAGCATGTACCTGCCCTGTTTTTGCCACTCAACATACCCTTGGAGGTCATAACAATCTGTGTTTCCTAGGGTCATACATCACTGTTTGTTCTCTCTACTTCTCTCTCAAAGAGACCTATGATTTATGAGACCTTGAAGATGTTGGTGAACAGTTACCATTTTGATTTTTAATCCTGAGGGTCTCTTAAATGGATATAATCCCATCTGGGGAGGTGCTGATATCAATGGGAGGGTTCAAAAAGCTTTTGCTGGGTAGGTAGCACTTCTTCATCTTACACTGTCTTAGCCATTAAGACTTGGGCAGAGCAATTGCCACTCTTCTTTTGGGCTGATTGTCTCTATGAATATAATTACCCCTTTACACTAATGGAACTCAAGCTATCAGTATATCAATCAAACCTGATGACATACACTACAAGATGCTGCGCCATCTCTCTCCTGCTTCTCTTGCTATTCTGCTGGTTGTTTTTAACCAGATCTGGCAGAAGAATGTTTTACCCAATGCATGGCACCAGGCTGTTGTCATACCTTTCTCTAAGATTTGGATGGATCCCAAGATTTCTTCATAATACTGTCTAGTTGCTTTGACGAGCTGTCTCTGTAAGACCTTAGAGAGGATGGTTGATGCTTGTTTTGTTTGGCTCATCAAAATCAAACAATCTCTTCTTGCCAACCCAGTGTGAGTTCTGACAACAGTTCTCCACCATGAATCACCTGTTTCAATTTGAAATGTCAATCAGAGAAACCTTTCTCAAGCGATATCTTGTGTCAGTATTCTTTGACCTTGAGAAGGCTTTTGATACTGTAGGGAGGCATGGCATTTTGTGAGACCTCCACTTACATGGATTGTATGGACATTTGCCCATTTTTATAAAAAATTGTTTAATGGGCAGGCAACTTCAAGTTTGTGTTTGTTCGACACTTTCCCATTTTTTCCAACAGGAACTTGGAGTCCCTCAGGGCTGTCTTGAGTGTCACACTTTTCAGTATAAAGATTAATGCTATCACTGGACAGCTTCCTCTTACTGTTGCAAACAGACTCTATTTTGATGACCTCCACATCTCGTGTCATTTGTCAAACATGAGGTTTATTGAGAGGCAGCTACAGACTGTTCTCAATTGCTTACTGAAATGGACTGCATCAAATGGTTTTAACTTCTCTCTCTCTAAAACTGTTTGCATGCATTTTTCATGCCAGTGTGGTATTCATCCTGATCCTGAACTTCATGTTGGTGAAGTTGTGCTTTCTTTGATCCATGAGGCAAAGTTCTTAGGGCTTATCCTTTACTGTAAGCTGACCTTTATACCACATGTCGAATGAGTCAAATGTACAAGAGCACTAAACATCTTCCATGTCCTCTCTTCCACCTCTTGGGTAGCAGATCGATGTTCTATACTAAAGATATATCTTGCTCTCATTCGATTGAAACTGTACTATGAGTTTCTGGACTGTGGCTCTGCTAGGACCTCAGCCTTAAAGATGCTGAACCCTATTGATTATCAGTGCCTTTGGTTATGCACGGGGGCTTTTTGCACTTCTTCAGTCCAGAGCTTGAACATAGTCTTGTGAACCTTCTCTACACCTCCACTGTTTGCAACTATCTTTACTGTATGCTTCAAAACTTCAATCCTCTCCATAGTGTCCCACCTGGAGCTGTGTTTTCCTTCCTCGGTGGGTCATACTTTTTCAGAACAGATAATCTGCCATTGTTCCTTTTGGCCTTCATATCCAGGCACTGTTGGATGAATTGGGTCTGTCCTTGGATGACATTGCTGTATCCACTGGTCAGCCCACTCACTATGGCTTATTACCATTCCCAAATGTGACCTTTCTTTGAGTTATCTGTGAAAAGTGGATACTCCTGATTGGAAGTACCATTTTCTCTTTACTGAACATTTTCTAATCATTCGTCTGTTGCCATTTGTGCAGATGGTTTGAAATCAGGTGTAAATTGTGGTGGCTTACAGGATCTCCCTATATGGTGTCTGTGTTCACTACTGAATTGTTTGTTCTCTTGTCTTAGGTCATGTTGATGTTATGCAGTACACAGATCATACTATTTACACAGACTCTCTTAGGTTACAGGTATACACACATACCACTCTTGTCAGCTTATCCATTATTGATATAACTGTGCATTTGTGATACTGTGCTTGCCAGTGCTAGGTTATTTCTTTTAGAACTGTTTTTATGTTACTGTGCTAAGTTATGTTTTTGTAAGAAAACTCAAAAGTAATAACATTTTCCTGTAATTTGTATCTCAAATAATGTCTCATGTTGATGTGTTACTGGACACGTTACATACTCTCACCAAAAATACAACATTAAATAAGTATCACATTTTTATAGTCTATAACATGATGAGTTTATTTACTGGTTTCAAGACTTAATGGTGAAAATCATTTTAAGTTTGATTGCATTGAGCATGATGATAATAGAATTCAACTGTTCTAAGTTGCCCACTTACAAGGTTTACTGTATGTTATGGAACATTTTAAATTACTGATTGCAGAATTTTCAGAGAACTGTACATGACTTTTGTGTATGTTTTGGTAGGCTCAAATATATCTGCTCCAAGTACACCAGGAACAACAGCTAGTCCTTCAAGAGGATATGGTTCAGTCAGAAAACCCTCTAACATTGGTGGATCAAATATTACCCCAGGGAAAAACCTTCCCAGTGGCATCCCTAGACGCACAACCTATGATATTAAAAGTACTACTAGTGGAAGGAGTGTTGACCTTGAATCAGCAGTAGGAAGGTATCCTCTACCCTCTTAAGGGTATTTGTGATAACTAACAGTTGGGAAGCTAAATGCTATTAAAAAAATATATAATTTTCTTCTCCCTGCCCTATTTTCTTTGAGAAAAAATATTTAACTGCACAAAATATTTATTTACCATCCTTGTTTAGTGATCAACAGAACACACAAATACATACATTTTAAACTAGAATGTTAAGCCTAAGTTTCAAATTCTTTTTTCGTAAACATCTTGAATGTCCGTGATTTTTTTTGTGACTGTATTTTATAAAGTTGCTCCAACAAGACCTTGAAAATTTTATTTCAGATAAAATTTAGTATATTACACCTCATTTTCTTTCTTCCAAATGTTAAAATGTGTTCAAACTCCATACTTTTTTTTTAATGTAACTTACAATTTAAATGGGTTTCAATTTCTTTTGTTTATTTGGATCATTTCTGGTGGTTGTTAAGTAAGTTAACAAACTTTGTGGAATAAAAGAATAAGGTAATTAGCAAATTTTTACTGTTATAATTGTGTTTATTTATTTATATGTTTAGTAATGTGTTGCATAACACTTTAAAGGAGATTTTATTGGGCTTAATGTTTAACATGCTTGACCATGGAACCAAAGTTTTCTTCCTGTTATTGCCAGTATATATATTTCAGTCTGCACTTTGTGATAGTGGGTGCCATGGTAAAACTGATGGTAAATTCCACTATTTGATTAGAGTAGCCAAAGAGTTGGAGGTGGGTAGTGCTGGCTAACTGCTTGTCCTCTAATCTGTTACTTCAAAATGAGGGAAGGCTAGTGTAGATAGGCATCAAGTATATTTGTGGAAAATGAAACAAACCAAAGGAATAATACTTTAACGTATTTTAAAATGGTAAAGGTGTTAACTTGTTTCATACCTAACACCATTAATTACAGCTCAAAACTTGTGATTCAAAAGATTTGCATGAAGCCAAGAGACAGTGTTGAACAAAACCTCTGTATAAAAGTTTTGATTCACAAGCTGAGACCTGAAAGTAATGTAGTTAATTATTCAGATAATGTTTGGTTAAGACCTTAAAGTGCACGATCATTCAAATAATTCAGGTTTGTACCTTCATTACTTTTTTTTTTTTAAATACAAAATTATGGTTTGTTCTGATTCTTAGTTTTTTAAAAAAATTGCTGTTAGTTCATGCCATAATCTTGAATTAAAAACTTGTTTTCAGCCTATTTACTGTTGGATATTTCTAGAGAAATTATTTTATAATTTTATTAAAAGTTGTAATCACATCTTCAGATATGTTGGTCAGACACAAATTGTTTTTCACTTTAGCATAAGTTAGAAAAATGATTTGACAGGTTATATTGTCACATGATCATTCATTGAAAGAGGAAAACAAGAAGTCTGTTTGAAACAAAAAATTTAATTCAGTATTGCAATATTACTATTAACTAATTATAACCACTTGATCTATTAAACAGTTGAAGGATATGTCAGTATTATAAAATAATGACACCCATACCTCTGCTTATCATCAGTGATGTGGTTTCTAATATTAAATACAAACTGTTCATCCTTTCTTGATTCTTCATACAGTATTATTTTATTTCTTGCTTTGAATTACAGTCTATATATCTTCAGATTCTTTGTGAAACACAGCTATACCTCAAAGACAGAAGAACTCTTGGTTTTACTCACACATAGAAAGCCATTGAATTGTTGGAAGCTTGCCAATCAAAGCAAGCAATCATTAATTAACTAGAAATGTCCTAACAGTTCCCAGTAGAGTGTGAAACCACTTCTAAGCAGTTGTTTGGATTATTTCTTAAAACACAAACAAATGATTAGTATTTGTCAGTTTTCATCCACAACTTTAATAGGTTATGTGATTCAAAACTGAATCAAATATTATCATAGATGTAGCTAAGTACACATCCTATATGCCAGATGTGTATCAAAGTACAGCAATGTACTAAACAGCTCATCTTTACTGGTTGAAAGATGATGACACCTAGAGCAGTATTGTTTCTGTAAATGAGTTCTGCTTATGTTGCAACTAGATAACAGTTAAATACATAGAGAACAATCATTCATTTGATGGTAATGGAAGTGTGGTATTGGCACTGTAGAGTGGTACACACAGAGCAATCATATTCTATAACATGTATGTTGTGTTGTCATTTTCTGATGGACCCTTTAGTCTAGTGGGTATTAATGCTTCCTCTCTATAATACACAGGTCAGTATGTTCATTCAAGAAAAAGGTATTAAACAAATGGAGTGCTCACCAGATTTTGAGAGTTTTGTATGTTCCTGTCAAGTAGCCTGTGTTCTTAGAAGAGGCAGAGTACCTCCTGACTATACCAAGACTATTATTTTAACATTGTTGCCGGGCTGTTCATATTGAAATGAAATATGGACTAAAGATATGAAGTCATTAATGTCCCATGTTTTATTTACTGCGGTAAGCTTGATGACCAGTCAGTTATATTATAAAGATGAAAAGTCACTGATGTGCAATGTTACATTTAATGAAGTAAGCTGGATGGCTAGTCAGTTGGACTGTAAACATATAAACCCACTGATTTCCAATGTTATATTTACTGGAGTAACCTGGATGGCCAGTCATTTGGACTATATTTACTGGAGTAAGTGGGATGGTCAGTTAATTGAATTATAAAGATGTAATGCCATCAGTGTCTGATGTTGTATTTACTGCAGTGATCTGGATGGACAGTGAGTTGAACTATAAAGATGTAAAGCCATGATTTCCAATGCAATGTTTACTGGATTAACCTGGATGGATAGTCAATTGAACTGTAAAGATTTAAAATCATCAATGTCCAATTTGCAGGAGTAAGCTTAATTGCCAATCAATTGAACTTCATGTTACTTGACAGACCATTGTATTTCTGATTTGTATAAAACTGAATTAAAGATGAAGTTGGAGGTGATTTTTCTTTATGACAAGAATGTGTCTTGTCAGAACTACAATATTAGACTTATCCACAAACTGTTTTGTGCAAAGTGTAAACCAAATGATCATTCTTTTTTTCTCTCTCAACTTTGTCAAAAGATTGAAAGATCACCAGAAGTCATGAGGAATAGAAATACTTCCTTCTTTCTTTTTCTTCTATTTTTAAATATGGGAAATGTGCATGTGTGATTCTTTGTGTCTTTGTTATGACGTAAACTTGTTAGATTAAGCAAGTAGCTTTAAAAGTTGTTTAAGGATTGTACTAAAACTAATAACCTTTTTGGGAGATTGCATGCAAACTTTCTGGTTTATACTACTAATAAGAACATTTATAACAGTACTACTACTAGGGGTGATGACTTTCCTACTCCAAGGTCAAAAGGTCACACGAAGTCTGCATCAGTTTCATATACTGGATACACTGATACATCAGTAGGAGATCCACTTCGAACCAGGTATATATATTACTAACCTTCACGTTAACCACTTCCTTGTTCTGATGCATAAGGTCCAAATATGTCTGCCTGCTTACTACTTGGTTGCTTTCCTCACAGCTTTTTGTGTCTGTGATGCATAATTAAAACTGATTGTGAAATTTTAGTGTGAGAGGATTAGATGATTAATTGGCGTATCTTTCAATATACATGAGATTTCTTGAGAGCATGTTTTATTAAATTTAAGCATGTATGTATAATTTCTTATGCTGTCATTTTTCTTGCACCAAGAAGTCTAATACAGCTGCTTTTGTGCATTTTTGCTGTTGATTAATTTTTGTTAAGATAGCCTGTTTTCAAGGTATTCTTAAATGTTTTTCTTTGTTCATTTCTCTTAATATCACATCTGTTAAAATGAGTAACTACAGGTCTGACTTTTATAAGTTAGGTATGATAAACAAATAAAAAATTTTTATAAAAGATAAACTATCACAAATTTTTTATTTTTCAAGTTCTGTTGTCATTAATATGAATGAATATTGAGATATTAAAGCTGTCACTGAGCCCTTGGATTATTTGTGTTTATAAGTATTACAGTGATTGTAACAGAAACCTCATTTTATAATTGTTTTTTCTAGGTGATCTGGATTTCACCTAAGATTAATGAGAAATATTAAATATCATTTGGGAAAGTTTAGATAAAGTATAGCATGTTTCAGATACAGTCCCAGAATTCCCAGTCAGCATATTAAGGCTGACAATAAATAAAGCTAGTGCACCACTGTTGTTCTAGGACAAGTAGTCTGTGAGATGTAATCTTTATAAATGAGGTTTGTTTATTTAGGGTGTGATATTGTTCTTTGATTACAAGCTTTCTAAGATATTTGATAGATTTAAGAACAAGTTTTTATTTAATTAACATGTTAATCTGGTGAACTTTGAGGATATCACTGGGAAATGAAATATGATATCTTTGTTGCTATTGAGTTCAGTGATCTTGTTGTTTGAAATATTATTATTGATGAACTAAGTGTATTGTTACTGTACAAAACTTTATAGTGTTTTTGTTGCAAGTAGATGTTGTTAAAATGTTATTGTCACAGAAAGTGTCGTATTTCTTTTAGAAATTTAAATTTTATTTTGTTGTAATATTCAGTTTTAACTTCTCTGATATGAACTGAGCATTCTCACTTGTACTTTACCTTAGTGGGGCAGAGACTTCATTAGGAAGTGTGTTACCAGTACCTACAGCAAGTAGACCGTTTCCTCGAGGCACTGTTAACCGCAATACTTTCCATAGTGGTCAGACACGAGAAAGACGCTACGCTTACAATGGTCCAGGGACTGTGTCCGTCCAGACCCAGGATTCCTCTTACAGTACAACTGGTGGAAGGGCATCTCTCTTCAGCAAACTTTCCTCAAAGTTCAGTAAGAGGTGAGTGTGTCTCCAAATTTATTATATGACAGGGTTCTTTGCCCAGTGGTTAGCATACTGTATTCATGTTCTTTGGCTGATGACCTATTGCCACAACAGAATAAAATCATGCCTTGCATTGTGGAGCTTGGGTTCATTATGACTGTCGTATTCCTTTATTTAGTCTTATGAGTTGATGGTGTGTTCTGTTAACAAGCTCCCTGGCCTCTGGTCTGTCACCTAGGGAACGCTGTCTGAGATAGGCCATAGATGTTGCTTAGTGCATAAGTATTTAGACAAATAAATGTTCTGTGAAAAATGTCTAGTTCATGTTAAACTCACAAATTGGCTTGTCACAGAGAAGTGACACATTATTACATTAAAAATCAATGGAAGTGAGATCAAATATATGCAGTCTATATTTAGTTAGATTATTATCAGTTAGAAATGTGTGGAAAGTTATATGAAGTATCTGTATTTTGTAGTTAGTTTTGCAACCACAAAGATTATTTTGTAAGGTGTGTGGTAATTTCAGATGACATCGTAACTTGATCTTGACAGAAACTGGAAGTTCTGGAGTTTAATGTATTAGCATATTGGCAGCCAATTACGAGTTAACTCCTAGTTGGCAGAGATGTCAACCTTGTCAAATATGAGAAGTTCTTATTAATTAATGTCAAGCATCTTAATTAATTTTTGGTATTGAGGGTTAACATTTATATTTGAGACTGACAATCTCGGATATCAGTTCTTCACTTAAGATAGTACAAGGTATCACATATAGTGGTATAGAATGTTGATGCAAAATACAGTACCTTGTTTTATTGCAAGATTGTGATAAAATTATACTAATTTTATAATTTCAACTTTTAAAATGAGAATTACTAACTTGGCACAAAAAATGTGTTGTAACAAACAACCAGTGTTTGGGATGAAATAATGTTAATCGCCTTACACAAAATCTGCAAAAAATTATAACAAAATAAATTTGTATTTAAATTTCATAAGAATTATGTATGATATTTTTTAAACAAGTTTTAACACATATATATATATATAGGCATGTCATGGAAGGCATGTTTATACATAAATGCATAGGCATGCCATGGAAGGCATGTTTATACATAAATGCATAGGCATGCCATGGAAGGCATGTTTATACGTATATACATAGGCATGCCATGGAAGGCATGTTTATACGTATATACATCAGCATGTCATGGAAGGCATGTTTATATATATATTTATATATATATAGGCATTAGAAATATAATAAGAACCTCATTTGGCCAATAAAACTAAAAGCACAAAATATCCTGTGGCAACAAATGTGTTGAAAGATGAGATGAGAATTAATGACCAACAGTAGGGATGAGAGTGCATTGGTTTATGGCTTCAGGGTTATGATAGGGAACATGTGTATAACAAACGATAGGGATGAGATGGAAATTAGAGAGAAAGATGCTGCTCTCTTAGTCTGGAGTTTGCATTCTTCATACATTGAGACTAGTAAAACCTTATCTATGTAGCACATTCTTTAAAACATGGAACATTCCTTACAGCTTATAATTGACATAATAAGTAAGAATTAATGTGAAACTATGTGCTTAAGATCTGCATATTAAAGGCAAAATGCTAATTTGATACTTAAACTTTAGCATGACACTTCTCATTCTGATTTATCATGATAAACCTTCTTAGGAAAGACTGAATAAACTTGTGAAAGTTTAATCGTCAGATTGTGAAGAAAATAATTTGAAAATGTCTATAAATCTTGTACTGAGGCTAAAATATCTTATCTCAGTTTTTGTAATATTGAAATCAATAAGCATATATGTGCATGCACAAACATACACAAGAACAGTACTGTGCAAAAGTGTTAGGACAAGAGAATATTTTGTCATTCTTTCCATTTTATGAAGCTGGTTCGTCCATGCCTTCATAGAATGTAAGTTTCAACACTATAGTAATACTTTACTGTTGACAACTGAAAGAACCAGGGTGAGAATACTTATCATTCTTTAGAATTCCCATATACTTGTACCAAGGGTATGCCATAAGGGTTCTGTTTAAATGAAGAAACTGATCAAATTTAGGGTCTGAAATAACTGTCATGGTACTCCATATATATAAAGAAGCTAGCATATGGTATTGATATAAGCTAGAACAAATCAGCACTCATAAGTAAACCTTGATGAAAACATAGAGAATTGTCAGTGGAGCAGGAGGTTCACATGAAAGATTTACATAATGTTGGGTCGGCTGTCCAACAAATTGAAAAACATTTCAAGCCTCTGGCACACACTGTCAGGTACACCCTATATCATGAAACGGAGACAGGAACGGAAGAGACAGAACACTTCAGTGATACTGATGTTAAGTATTTATGTTTTTGTTCAGTACAGAATAAAAAACTCTCATTGATCTTAAATACAAGATGTACAACCACGTACCAAATACAAGATGTACAACCACGTACCAAATACAAGATGTACAACCACGTACCAAATACAAGATGTACAACCACGTACCAAATACAAGATGCACAACCACGTACCAAATGCAAGATGCACAACCACGTACCAAATGCAAGATGCACAACCACGTACCAAATGCAAAAATTTCCCATTACTACAGTATCAAGAAGACTCAATGAGAATGCAATATTTGGTCGAATAGAAGTTAAAAAACCTTTACTTCACTCTTCAAATATTAGTGAGACTTAAATTTGCTAAAAAAAAGTTTAAAAACTGAACTTTTGATGATAGGAAAAAGGTGTTGTGGATGGATGAGTCCTAGTTTGAAGTATTTGGTTCAGAGCATAGGTTGTACATTCAACAGAAGGTTAAAGTTACTTACCTCAATGCATTTTATCTATTGTGAAGCATTGGGGAGGCAGTGTGATGGTTTGGGGGTGTTTTTCTGCTGAGATGACAGGAGATGTTTGCAAAACAGATGAATGAAATAAAAGATGAGTGCAAGTACCATCAGACACTGATCCATCATGGGTATACCCAGTGGTTTGTATATTATTAGTAAAGGATTCTACTACTAAGAAGATAATAGCCCCAAACATGCATCCAACCTATGCAGAAAGTATTTAGCTAAGAAATATGCTGTAGTCATTCAAAGGATTGAACAACACCCGTAGAGCCCTGATCTCAACCCAGATAAGGAAATCTGAAATTTGATAGATCAGAAACTAAAAAAATCAAAATTTATTTCCAAAGATACTTTGTGAGAGACATTTGGGGTAAAACCACAAAGGACACTTTATTGCAACAATGCAGTTGTTAAAACAAAAGGGAGACAACAAAATACTAACTGTTTACTGAACTTTCACAGTTTCTTTGGTATTAAATATAAAAATTAATAAAATTTTGATGTTCCACCTGTGATTTACCTTTCATTGTTCTTTAAAAACAGCCTGAAATCTAATTTTTGACTTCATCCTAACACTTTTGCACATCACTATATGAAGTGATGGTAGTAATTGTTTGTTAATAAACCTCAGGGTTTTCTTGTTATAGTGTGAGAGCAAAAGGTTTTTTTTCTTCAGTGTATCTTTTAAAATATCCAGATTCAAACTGTGTATAGTATGTAAACTAGGAAATCTTACACCTGATTTATCAAACTGTTTCAGAGCCATGAATGAAGACCAAGTAAAACCACGTTCCTTGAGGTTCACTTGGAGTATGAAGACCACTTCTTCACGTGATCCAAATGAAATAATTCAGGAAATTCGAAAAGTTTTGGAAAAAAACAATTGTGATTATGAGCAAAGAGAAAAATACCTTCTCCTGTGTGTGCATGGTGATCCGAATTCTGATTCTCTAGTTCAGTGGGAGATTGAAGTGTGCAAGTTGCCTCGGCTCTCTCTAAACGGAGTTCGATTCAAGAGGATTTCAGGAACATCCATTGGTTTTAAAAACATAGCTTCAAAAATTGCTAATGACCTAAAGCTGTGAACAAGAAATCGGAGAACGTGGATTCTGTTGGGTAAAAGATGTGTCGGGAAACAAATGCCAGAATTTCTTGTCTGACATCTTTGTCAGATGGCAGTGATGTATTCTAGTAAAGCATGAAAGTTTACTGGGATGAGGTTACTGAAAATATGGTTTAGTTTGCAACTTGAGAGAAAATATCCGTGTACCGTGCGTACATATATATATATATATATATTGCCTCTAATATTAAATCTTTTGTTTCTAGCACTTCTGGGAAAAGAAAACTTGCTTGAAAAGACATTAAGAGAATACCTTTTCACTGATGGTTGTAAACCAACTGCTTTTGTTGCTGTGAGAAAATATATTTTCTTTCTTTCATTCCATTTGATCTCAGTAAAGTAAGAAGCAACGACGTTTAAGTAAATAATTTGTTACATTATTGAATTTAGGAAATTACAATGAATTCTTGGCACACCTATGTAAAATTGAATTCCCTCCACTTTTGTACTTTGTCTGAATCTATGGAACTTGTTTAAGAAGATATATCTTCATTTTCTCATATTTATGCAACAAAAAATAAAAACAAATTAGCTGCTAGTATTTTGTTTCCTGTAATGATATTCTATGGGGGCCATTCATGGTTTTCATTGTTGATGGAAGTTGTAAATGGGTTTCATACAATAGTTATTATTTAACCATTGTTTTAGAGCTAGTTCCCAGTAAATGAAGAAAAAAGTGTTAACTTGTGTAAATAGAAGATCAAAGTTAATTTGTTGTTGTATTACTTGTCTGAAAAGTAGTTGGTTAGTGTTTTGAAACTTACTTAAAAGTAGGAAGTAACAAAATGTTAGTGTTGCATTTTTGGTTTCTTTACTTTTCCATTTTTTTATTTTTACATTAGACTTTTGCAAGAATTCCATAAAGATGTTTTCTAAAATCAATTGTAATTTTTGAGACAGTAAGCAATACTGAATTTTTTTTGTTTATTTAGGGTGAAAAATTGTTATTTGAAATGTTCACTAATCTGTATTATACTGTTCATTGAAGGTTTTAATAAGTATTTCATCTTCCATATGACTCTGAACGTACGCCATCCTGCCCGTTAAGCTTGATAACAAATATTTCATTCGCAGCTGTGCTTTCAATATTCTAAATACATTGTGTTGTACTCTTTAACCTTCCCTCAAGAGGAAAGAATTCTTTGTAAGTAACTTATTCAGTGGGACTTCAGGTTTAGGTGTAGACTAACTTTATAGATTGCTTTGACATGGGCTTACAATGTACCAATTGACAGTCACAGGGGTTGTTCTAGAGGCATTTTGTTTGTAGTAGAAGTTTATTCACCAAACTAATCTTATTCAAAACACTTAAGTAGTACGTGCCCATTTTAAAGTTCTTGAATTAGAGTTCGATCAACCTGGGCATTGAAGATTTTAATTCTTTCTTCTAAGGAAAGAATCTTTAAGCTAAGTTTTGTATTGTTTTGATTTGAAGGCAGAAATAGTTAATTTTAGTATTGGATTGCAAACACCCTCCCTCCTTGCCAGGGATATTTTTTCAAAAATTGAGCCAGATTCTTTGTATTATCTGCAGTTGTTAAATGATAAAAGAATAAAAAGTAGGTGAGTTATAGTGAAATTAGTAATTTGTATGTGATCCTTATTAGAAAAGGACTAATTTCTTCATTGGGCACTTATTTAAAAAAAAAAAATTGAAAACTATGACTGGCCTCTTCAAAGTGGTAGTAGACTGTAATATATTATGATTGAATTAGGTTGTTAGAGGATTGTAATCCATGAAACTATAAATTATCTTTTCATCATTTTTGTTTTCATTTTCAACAAGTAATAATGGTTTGTTCGAAATGAACAAGTTGTAACTCACAAGTTAAGTAGTTCGCTGTCATGTTGTGTTACTCTGTAAATTATGTTGTAGTGGTTTTAAAATGAAATATTTGAAAAATGCTAGTGTTGTTTCATTGATAATTTACATATGAAAATAGTGTTAAATACCTCTGTGCAGGTTATCAAAGAGATAGTGCTCGTGAATAGAAGCTGTCATAGTATGTGAAGGCAGGTAGTATTATTATATCAAACTGGGCTGAGAAGGGTCCTTAACAAGATTTTATTAAACGTTGGGAATTACAAAAACAAACTTTATCTTATTTATTAAAAATAATGATTAAAAATACATGTTAAAAAGACCATTCATAATACTGACAGAAATTTCAATTTTTACTCTATTAAAAATGTACTTGTTTCCAACTGAAGAGTAAACAAAACGTGAAAACTAACTCTGTATTAAAATGTGGTAGAGAAACTAAAGCAAGCAACTGCATTCTTTATCTTCCTGGTGCAGACAATATTTACACTTATTTCTAGGGTGATTAATGACTTCCTAAGCTTAAATACCTAGTTTAAGTAGAGGTACATTATAAGGTTTCAAATTGCAATTTATAATCCAATTACTCATTAAGTACGTGTTAAATTTCCACCTTCCTGATGAACAGGAGATAGGAACATTTTACCTGACTAGACAAGGGTTAACACTTCCTACATGAATAACATATATTCAAAAGGCACATGTACAACGGTGATTGATTATATTAGAGAAAGAAATAAAAACACAGCATGTGTCAAACAGTTGAAAATCAGTATACAAATTAAAACATTTTAAAAGTGATATGAACTGTTAAGCAGTTTACATGTTTAATGAAGAGAAACATCACATTCTAAATTTTAAGGCACTTATCACATGTAAACTGCTTCCACCATTTTGAAGTTCATAAATAAAGCATCTTCATTGAAATGTTTATGTATGAAAGTCCAATTTCTGTATACAAAAAATGACCATATTAACACATCCAAAATTCATTTCACTAGTAAATATAAAACATCCCCAATTTTTTTCTCAATAGCAAAAAACAATCTTACCCATTAAGAAATGAAGATGTCTGTCAACATCTTTTACCACAATTACCATTGAAATCAATGGGCATTAAATTTGAATTAAAGAAGATGTTAATATTAGTATACAGATCTTCCTTCATACTAGTTTAATTTGAGCATCAGTTTCATCCCTAAAACGTGCTTAGGATCCTTACATGAACAATAAAAAATTTAAATTTTAGTTTTATCAAAGCTAATATAAAATACATTTTTTCTTTGTGTAATTTGTGTACCTCATTCTTTCACTATCAATACTGACTGGATTTTATATTACATACAAACAAATTTCTAAATAGTATAAAATTAAGTATTAACTGAAATTCTTAAATTACTTGTTTGTTCCATGACACCAACACTGTATAAATGATGCTTGGCTTAAAGAAATAAAGGAAAACAATTTCAAAACTGCCTGTTCCAACAGAAAGTGTTAATTACAAATGTTTTGTTCCTCACTGTACAAATGTACTTAAAGCAATATTTACATGTTTCAAAATGAATTCTAAATGTGAAAGTTATTATATGACCTTTGATGCAGTAAAGCTAATAGGACAATTTAGATTAAGCCAAGAACACAGTGGCTGTTTTCCAATTATGTTTGTTTGCAAACCCTTTTTCTTACCAAATAAGATTAAGGTTTCAGAAAAATATAAACGCGTGTTGTTACATAAAAAAATTGAAAAAACAAAACGAGCATCTTGCAATTAACTGTCATAGGCTGCATTTGCTTTAAAGTTTTCAAATGATGTTTTGAGTTATCTGTGGAGATTTTCATCACATTGGTGAAGATCCGTGTTAGTAACTCAAAATGTTGTCCAAAAATTGGAATATCAATTGTAGAAAAGCTTATGTTTGAAAGTGATTACAATGTTTATATCAGACAATAAAAACTGCTTAAATAGTAGCTTTGATAGTCTTACACTGAAAACATAATGAGTATAATCCCACCTGCTAAGCAGGTAGCTTTACAGGAAAAAGGATTGAACTTTTATTTTAATATTGTCCAAAAACTTCTAAAGCAAATGCATCTAAAGTGTTCAATTGAGTAAAAGCTTCTTAAACATTTTTAAACAAGATCTAGTAATTGACTGGATTTTTAAGTGTATTATAATTGGCACAAACACACATTTGAGTGACACAACATACTGCACTAAAACACAAAATATCCACAAACAAGGATTTAAAACAATAAAAGCACAGATGCTACTAACAAATATGCATATACTGTTTCTTCAGTGAATGTTACAAAAAGAGTTCTTATCACTTGGAAGTTGCACGTGTCTACATCCAACCACCAGTGAGTTTATGAAACAACTCCTCATTAAGTGTTTGATTCTGGTCTTTAGATCTCATGGACAAAAAGATGTAACCACCAATAAACTCATGCACCACCTTGCAGTCAGCAGTCAGACAGCTGAATGCAACCGTCTCGTCTTCAAACTGAACCTCCACCTCTTTAACCTCCCAGTTCACATTCCAAACTTTCATTGTGTTGAAGTGCCAGGTTTTGATGTGGTCTCCAGTGGTCAGGTCCATACGCATCAATCTATTGTGAGCAATTCCTAACAAGTCCTTTCAAAGAATAGATTTACAAATATCAAGAACTGTTTACCCAGAAAACCAGCTGAATTATTACTTCTCAAAAACTTGTTACATTTAGAAAATTCGTTATTATATTTTTAAAATTTTAAAACTACTACTATTTCATTCACAAGTTAAATAATTTAATGATAACAATTTGTAAGTAAATTCAGAAACCTGAATGTTATATATCTCCAGCACAATGCTAATTATTTCAAGTTCTATCAAAGATAATTCGTACTCAACCCTCACTCACCTCACGTTTACATCCTCGAAATTTTACAACAAAAAATGAAATGCCAAATTCTGGCAAGGTTTGCCAAGCTTTGATAAAGTTCACTTTTGCATCAGAAAGATTCAGTTCTTTGACATTGCTATGGGCTTCCAGGATTCGGTTTACAATCTAAGAAAATAGAAACAAGGATAATGAACAGGTGAAAACTATGTTAAGAATGTCACATGTTAAATGGATAAAACTGGAAAAAAAAAACCCTAATAATTGCTTCTTTAATATTTCCAAAAGAGCACAGACTTCTTCCTATCATAAAGAAATTAAAAAATAACATTCACTGTCAAACTCATTGGAAATGGCTTCTAAATTAAACACATTTTAATATATTACTAAAGAGACATCATAAATGTAAACTGTGGTTTCAGCCAAAAAGATGTTTACAACACTGAAAAAGATCTCGCATGAGTGTAGTACAACCAACCTTGAGCTCAAATATTCCAAAACTAGGCAGTATTTTTGCTGATAAAGTATTGACAAAGTTTGATCAAGTGAAGACCCTAGGCAAACATTGCATGTGGGAAATCTTTACCTCCTTGTATCAGGGATTCTGGTTATGGAAGTTACCAGATCTTATATTTTGCAAAACTGAAAGTAGTTGTACATGACTAATAATTGAAAACAAAAAACTGACATCCTATTTAATTCCTAAAACAACCGTTTCCATATATTCTCTATATAGCTCTTTGTTTTTCAGAAATAATTTAAGTGATTCATAAACCGACAATCAAAATAAAGTTATGGAATAAAAAATATGTCAATAAATGAAATATGTACTTTTAATCCACACAACTAAAATATATTTACATGATTGTGAAATAAAGTGCTCAATAAGATACAAAAAATGTAGTGAGGGCTTGATACAGATAGCACTGCCTAATCTCTTTTGAGACATGGTAGAATGTAGGTTAGATTTGATAAACTTAATAGGAGAAACTTTACTGCCAAAGTAACTGGAATACTAAAGAATGCAAAGTGCTACATATACATTTTATATGATAAATTTCAAGGCAAAGTGTTTGTTAGTATCAGGTGGTATAACACTAAGTTCTCATATTTTTAATTCTTTGGTGGTTCACGAGCTCACAAAATCGAATTTTAACCAAGAGATCTTTGCAATTCTGCACAAACTAATTTTCTGTAACAACAGAAAGTTGATACATCATATACCAATCCAACTATTTTTAAATGCCTTAAACTGGGTTTCAGTATACACATATGCTAAACATAATGTAAGTAATATTGCAGTTCTCGAATAGTTTCAACTTTCATAGTCAGTTTCTGTATTTCGAATATTCCAAAGACATCACGTAAAGTGTCACTCAAACCTGTTGATCTTATTCCCATCACAAAGCCTCTTGCTTCCTTTACAGCACTGCCCAAATTCTTTTTACTTTGTATATTTGAATCAAGCCTGATAAATCATTAAAGCACATATTTTAGTTTTTGTCCAAAATATGATGTATTTAGAATCATCTAACTCAATTTACACTGAATTCATGAAATCTATTTACTAGAAAAATAAGTTTTTCATGCATCCAGTATCATTCCTGGCTGATTAAACAATTTACATTAAATGCACGTTTAAAATAAGTTATCTGTTTTTATTATGTCTTAGGGTTAAATTTCATTTATATCAAAATGTATCTTTAATTATATAAAGAGAGTGTATGAGAAAATAGGTTTTGTTATACAACCAACTTTTAAAGAATGCATCTGTTCTATATACTGAGCAATGGTTGTACTAGAAACATTTTAGATTGTCAGTGATGTCGGGAAAATCCACTTGTAGAGAAATATATATGCAAAAACGGCTCATTTTGGTTGAGAAAATATTTTACGTAGAAGAGCGAACAACATTTCAACCTTCTTCGGTCATCGTCATCATTTTTGCATATATATTTTAGATTTTTTTCTCCAGATCATATTGCAATCCTCTACTCTGGAAAAAACTTGATTTTCTCCTTTCAATTGGAATATGTTAGCCAAACCACAGTTCACATAAGATACAAGTTGTCCTCATGATAATGGTAAAGAGGACGCTGTAGCTGTAGGGTCCGACATAAGCATGCACATGAAATACACAATACTTAATTGAGAAAATGATCACGAAATTTACTTCAGTATTTAACATTAATATATTGTAGTGCAACAATCATAACAAATAAGTTAAATAATCTATGTTTCAATGTTATCAACACAGGACTACTGATGTCCAGTTTTGGATTTTTTTTTTTTTTTTTTTCCCCATCACTTAATCAAGTCAAGGGATCCTGGCTGGATAACTAGTATTAGTTTCAATCAATGATAAAATAGGTAAACTTTGACACTGACCTCAGCTAACCTTGAATTTAAGATAAGTAGTACATATATATAAGCCATGTAGAGAAATTTGGTTAAACATTAAAACTGAATTTAACCTACTATTAGGGGTTGAGCTTCAGTGTTTATTAACATTTTCACACACACACATAATACAAGGCTGTTACTGTTTATTGCAAAGCTACATCTCCTGTTATCTATGTTCTGTTCACCATAGGAAACTGAACTCTGGATTTTAGCATTGTAAGCAGTAGACTTATCACTGCTCCATCAAGAAACCTTAATACAAAACTTATCACTTGATCAAATCTGGTAACAAAATGAGTGGTTATGACCTTTGTGTGACCTTGATGAGTAATATTTACACACAATTCCTGGTAACTATAGAAATACTCCAGCAACTAACAAAATTTTCAAATATCACTATTAGCTATTAAAAACCGTGGCTTCTAACACATATTGACATGATTACTGACATTAGTACAAAGTTAAAACATTACTGTTAACCACTAAACATAACTATTCAAAAGTGCTAATTTTTGTTTTGTTTTTCAGTTCATTGCACTTGTATTAACTCTTTAGTGTTAAATTCCTTTCACATTTACTTAGCAGTATCTTTATTTTATTTACAAACTAAACTCCATTTTATATGGAAAAATACAGCATTAGTAAATTTGTATGATTAGTCATACATTGACATAAATAGAATAACTTGTGTCACTTTTAGTTCCTCTGCATGTGAACCTTACAATCCAAAATAAACATAGGGAAAATTCTGTGCTAAAGAAAAAGTTAATTACACAATATTAATGATGTATCCAATCAAATGCTAACTTCTTTCTTTCTCTCTCTCTCTCTTATGGCACTCTGAAGGGTGAGAGAGAGGCTAAGGTAACATTATAGGTCAGTGACAATTGGCCCAGGTGTGATCTGACACAAACTTTTATAAAATAGTGGTTCACAAACTTAATCTATGAAGGGGCAACAAACTTAACACACAGTGTACTAAAATTTATTCTATTTAATTACATAATATATCCATTTCCATTACACAAACAGATTTCAATAAAAGAATTAATATCTTTCAAAACCCACCTCACAATATATGCATGCCTATACCAGAGCATAAGTTTAATCCAATCCAAATAGGACATCACTAATTTTTACTTTCATAAAATTCAAAGTAAAAAGTAAATTATGTATGAGAAAATAAGAAATATTATAACAATCACTTTTGGCTGCAACAATGTTGAAGATTTTTTTTTAAGAGTAGATTAATGATAGACATGTAAATATTCACACAGATTTATTTCTTACTTCGCCAATATTGTAAATCTCGTTATATCAAAAAGTAATACTATTTTAAGGTTTATACTAAACTTGATTTGACAATAAAGAACAAAACACGTTTCTTTGGATATAATGCTAAAATGAATAATAACACGATAAGTGATGTCGAGAAAACCCACTTGTAGAGAAAAATATATATGTAAAAACAACTTGTTTAGGTTGAGAAAATATTTTACATAGAGGATTGAACAATGTTTCGACCTTCTTTCTGAGCCTGACAATGACTGAAGGTCAAAATGTTGTTCACTCCTCTACATAAAATACGAATAACACACCTGTCTGTCTTTCCATTTCCTAATAAACCTGGGAGCTATGTAGTCTTCAGGGTTAATATCCACTTGTGAGGGGTTAATTACTGGACTACCTGCTGGTCGTTGCATTCTCAAGAATTCTAAAATATGTTTCACTTCCTGGTCATAAGAACTGTCAGCCATAGTCTTCCCTTTTGAAGCCAATCGACAGGCAGCCATCCATTTAGCATACTGTTCCTCCTGAGGGTTAACCCAAAATATTCTTAAGCCTATATGAACTACATTTTGAACATCTTATTACTTGGATAAGGACTTTATGTAACAAACAAAAGATTTGTGGTAAATACAAAAACAAACAGAAATATTCCATATATAACGGAATTTCAGATGTGTAATTTTGTTTACAAATTTTTTAATATTTAAAAATCATTAATTCTAAACAGTCTTTGCATGGCATATAAATTTATACTGCTGTTGAATGTATCAAATAAATTAGCTGAACGTTTTTTTGAGTTTGAAATTACTTTTTGTTTTCCACAGTTATCAGAGAGGAAAATAATGTTTGCTGCTACCTGAAACTAACTGATCATAATTAGAAAGTTCTGTGAAGCAACTTCAATGAACTGATAAACGTGTTATCTCTGCTATAATTTATTCATCTCTATAATAAAGTTTGTCCCCAACACGTGCATTTTAAAGAAAATTAGAAAGATGCAATTTTCTTCAACATAAACCAAGCACTTAGCAAAATGCATCAAGAATTTCACTGACTGCTTCTTTATGGAAAATAGTTATTTGAAAACTACAAAACTATGGAGTAAAGTTTTCAAATACAACAAGCAACTTTTATTAGCTTTTTCTCTCAGACCAGTAAGGTATCAGAGTGGGAGATTTACACCTACAAAGCACATAATCCCATGAATAAATTTTAATAATCTTCATTGAGACTGACTCACTATAAAATGATTTTATGAAATGAATCTGGTAGTTAGAAAAAACAGTCAAAGAATAGAGGGTCATGTCTTGTAAGTTAGTCACTAACTTTTCACGTTTACCTGTTTTACTTGTACTCCCCCAATTTCCCTATTCTTGTTTTGAATATGAGTATAAAAATAGTTATATTATTGAAGGTTTTAAAACAAACACCAAATAGTACTTCTGGTAAAAGATACTACTGAATTTATTTAACCTGGACCTACAGAGTCACATCTCATCCAATACTCTGTCATTCCTTTATCACTTGGCACTTGTAGCTTTATTCCATACTTGTCTTGAGCAATGCTGACATCAGGTGAAACTTCAGATCCTGTGAAAACAAACTTTCATTTACAATCAAAGAATAATGCTTCAAACAGCTAGGTAGTAACTAGTACCAAGAAAATTGTCATTTCTACAAGAAACGAATTGTTTTACATCAATATCACCAAAAATTTGTTCTGTATCTAAGTTAAATCTTTCACTACTGTCCAAAAATGGGACCACAAAGTGACCAGTTTTCACAATATAAAACTTTTAACATGTTTTGTGTATCTCCACAAAATTTTTCAAGCTTTTAGTACACATAAAAGTTTCTGTAGACAAAACATCTGAATTTTTAATGAACTATTTTTACGAAAACTTCATTCATGGATATAATAAAAAGTCAGCATGTTGATTGCTCCAAGTGAAGTGAATTTCATGTTATGATTTCTTCTTATAAAAGTTTCATTTGAATAATCTAATTCCTATTAAAAATTTAAGTTTATCAATAATTTTTCTTTACCCTAACTCTACTATAACTGTAACCAATATAAAACTTTAAAGGTTTGAAAACTAGAAAATAAAGTGAGTAGTATTGTTCTGCCCTTTTTAGTATTAATATAAAAGTTCCAAAGTACTTCCCTTGATAGTTTATACTTTCATCTATTTCCTGTTCAGTTTACTGTTAGCAGCTAAAGTAGGAAATTATAACATAAAGCAATGAGTTACTACTCTTGCCATTATACTAATTATGATACACCATTGATAAAAACAAGTCCATGCAAGTGTGAGAAAATGTTTATGACACATCTGTACAAATTCCAGGCTCATCCATTAAGTTTGGTAACTATTTAGATGTTAGTTATCATCCTAGGGTATTTGGAATTTAGTAGTATAAGTGCACAAAGTGTGTAGGTTTTCATGAAAATGTGTATGGTATTAAATATTACTTCATAAATGATTAATTTGTTATTTTTCTTACACTGTAGAACAATACATAAAAAGTATATAGGAAAACAATGATGTCTAGCACTTACAGTATTACAAAATTATTTGTAATTACCCATCATACTTGGTATAACTAATTTCTTCTTTCAAGTAGATGGAAAAAGACAATTTTTATAGGTTTAAAATATGTATTTCAGAAAAACCCAAAATTTATAAGTTTCACATTTGAGCCAATTACAAAGCAACTATCAGATGTACATAGTTTTCAATATGCTTTTTCTGTTAACTATAAAAATGTAAGTAAAACAGAAGTTGCAAGAAAACTGAATTGTGAGTGAAGCTACCCTCATGGATTTGTAAAATATAAACAGCTCAGCAAATAAAAAAAACGAGAGGTCACTTTTGCATATTCTAGTTTGGAAGTATTTGAAATTTGAGTTTGTAATTTGTTAACCACTATAATTATTGTATTGTAGGTGAATACACACACACACTCAGCAATAAGAAATGCCATGTGACTAACGAAAAAAAGATATCTAGGATTTCTTTTTATTTTATTTCAAATTAAGAAATTAAAACATAACTAATATTAAATATCTGTATTATATACTGTATTAATTAATGCCAATTCTACTGACATCCAATGATTATAAAATTGTTTAAGTAATTTTGAAAATATCTCTAAAACATTGTAACATCTTTTAACCTGCCTATAGCAAAAGGGTTTTTAAATGTATATGTTACTTTATTTTACTAAAAAAAATCTTAGTTTCAAGCAATTTATTTATCTTTTATCTCAGAACAAATGATCTGCAACAATAAAATGTATAACAACATCAACATTAAAAAAAAACCTATTTCACATAACTGTAACCAAACAATTGTAGCTGCATATTTTAAAATGGCCATACCTTTGAGCTCAATGACCAATGAGGGTTCATGACGATTTTCTTCTTGGTTTTTGTACACAGCTAGCTTAGTGTCTTTGAAAGAGAAGAAGTACTGCTTGAAGCCCTTTAAAGTAAAACGTTTTGACCTAAACAAAGGAAAGTTTATTTACTGAAAAACAGGAAACATTAAGTACAAGAGTTCTGTTACATAAACGGACTGGTATTGAAATTAATCATCTTTTTTTTGTGAAAAAAATCCATTACATCAACCTGCTTTCACTAACACTGCAACTTTAAAGTATCCACATCCAAAAGCAAAAACTAGAAATACTGTAACACTTTCTCTACAATATCTATATTTTGTATCATAATACACACAGGAGTTAAAAACTAACATTTTGAAAATCACATTTTTAAAATACTTGTAAAAAACAACAGATCAAACTAATTTGATATTGCTATTTTAATAATAAAACATTCTACAGAAAAACGTATTACTGTGTAAAACAGAGGTACAGGCTATCTATACATTTTACAAATCCTGAGCAAAACAATTTTATGATAAATATTTTCAAACAGTAACTCAGAAGAAATGGGCGTAAGCAGACAAAGAAGATGGCCAAGAGATCTAAAGGCTCACTTCAAGTCAAAACTGGAACAAAGACAATTAAATGTCTGCATTAATTTTCATCGTTTTTTTTTATATATACACATATAAAAATTTGTTTATTCTATTTTTGTACATTTATACTTATAGCCAACACTTCTTAAGGATACCATCTAACAAGAGCAGCCTAAGATATTATCCAGAATGTTCAGACTGTAAACACTAGTTTTAAAAATTTTATATAAAAACATTTTATTACAGTTCATACAGTTGGTGTTTGTTTTTCACTTCATATAAAATTTAAAGTTTTTCCAATTACAAATTAATAAAACAATAAGAAGAAAATTATTACATGATTTTTTTAAAGTACTAAGAGATAAAAATGTTTTCCACAATAAGATTATTCCATGAAATAAATAAAAAACAGTTTAACTAAACTTGAAAAATAAGTAATATATCAAGTCACTCTGTTTGTTGTGAATAATTCAGTAACAGGTAAATAAGGTAATATTTTAAAGAGAAATTTAAATACGAAAATCGGCCTGGCATGGCCGAGCGCGTTAAGGCGTGCACTCGTAATCCGAGGGTCGCGGGTTCGCGCCCGCGTCGCGCTAAATATGCTCGCCCTCCCAGCCGTGGGGGTGTATAATGTGACGGTCAATCCCACTATTCGTTGGTAAAAGAGTAGCCCAAGAGTTGGCGGTGGGTGGTGATGACTAGCTACCTTCCCTCTCGTCTTACACTGCAAAATTAGGGACGGCTAGCACAGATAGCCCTCGAGTAGCTTTGTGCGAATTCCCAAAACAAACAAATAAATACGAAAATTTCAGGGAAGAAACATTATTCAAATATATTGCATGCACACACGTGTAAATAAACTCCATGATTATTATACTTTGTTGTGTAAATTAATTAAGTAATTAAAACAGTCTGATATACTGTATAGATTTCTATTTATTAATGGATAAAATCTACTCTTATTCTTTCACTTTGCACTTGTCCAACATTCCTGAGGAATTATCAAGATAATTCATTTGCAGTAAATCAAATAATATGTTGGGTTTCTTTATTGCAAGAAAATATGCTCTAAATAGGACTACTTTCAAATAATTTAACACAAATCATACTTACTCTATCATTATACTGCTTTTAAAATCAGGATAAATATGTATCTCACATGAAACAAGTTTTTAACTTTTTAAACTCATAAAATGTATTTTTAGCCAGCAAATATATCAATGGACACCAAAGACCACAAATTAACAGATCATCTTACAATGTGCTATATCTGCATCTTTAAGTACAATCACCTGCTTTGTATGATAGAGCTTTTTTCCTTAAGACATAAACGTAACTAAGCTTACAGTGTCGGGTTGCAAAGCACTTACTTCATAAATTTGAGATAATCTGAAATCTCTGGGATGCTGGTTAGGTTACCATTAGTTTCACTAATTGCCGAGCCCTCTAACGATACCTGAAGGTTATTCAAGGCAGCATCAACATCATCTTCACCTTTCAGGAGTTCAGGTTGGGGAATTTTAACTTCCATATTAACTTGTAACTAGAAAGGAAAAGCAATACACACACACACACACATAATTAAATACAATTTTCAATTAAATATAACACATTTATACATTTTGCAATGTGCTTCTACATTTCTATATGATAGGTTTTATATAAGGACAAAATCACAGCATTATTCATGTAAGTATATATAAATAAATACACTAACATGATAATAAATTTCTCATATGCAACATTTCTACCTAGAAATGTCACACGATAATCCCTATCTTGCACTGCCCTTAAAGTAGAACCAATATTAATAGAATTGGTCATCACATCTTTTATCTTTCAGGTCGTTATGTTATCACATGACAAGTATAGATGCTATAAAACTTATTGACATGTAGATTATAATTCAAATTTTACACAAATACATTTCTTAATTTAAAAGTAAACATTAAAATAATACATTTAAACATATATTTTAGTGATTCGCACAATATTTTAAATACAGCACTATTTGAAATTAGATATTTATGTCAAAATGCTAAAGTCTATAATTTTGTACAAATCAAAAAGCCAAATTGCTAATGATTACAAGCTAAAATATAAAGTAAGAACTTCATATACATTTTTTATTTTGCTGAGATATGGCTTATATACTGAATCAAACAATGATCCCATTCACCTCTTCCCATTTTTGAAATGGTCCCTTAAATGCATTTACTTCAAAATATAACATGTGAGTAACCAATCAAGTGCTTAAAATGTCCCAAGAGTTGTTTTCTCAGCCATTTTGATCTTGGAAAAGGCTACCATGTTCTATCTATCCAAAATTTCAAAGAGGTAAGGTAGGGTGTGTCTTTAATCTGCTCAAAATGTTTTACTTCTTAAAATTAAATAAATTTAAGTATAATTTGATGGTATCAATGAAGTTATTTATAATTTTTCGGTTCTTCAACTTTAGATATTAAAAAAATTTTTTTGTTTGTTATCCTAAGCGTGTGAAACTGTAAAAGGCTTAGCAACCTATGTCCAGTATGAACTGAGTAAACAGGTTGTAGTGAGAAGAAGTAATTGTTTGCTTTACTTCTCGATTTATTGTTCTATATTTTAATAGAAATACGTTTAATAATTTATTTCTAAATTATATTATATATAATATATATATAATAATTGAAACGTTATTGTATTACAAAATACTAGTTCACTAAAACACAGCCAAGACAGGGAAGACTGAAGGTCAGTTTTATATTACTGGATACAAAAGAAGAGTACATGTACATTATGTCAATGTAAGTTAGGTATAACTGGAAGGTCAATGTAATAAAAAATAATATACAGGGTGTCCCAGAAGTCGCGCACCATATAAATTTTTATGTTAATTCATATGAATAACAATTTTATTGATAATAATCATAACAGATGCTCAAACTGTTCACCCTCTGCTTTGATACATTCATCAATTCTCTTTATAAAACTGTCTTTTACTTTGTTGAGGGTTGCAGTGCTAATCCTTTGACATTATTATATGTACGTATGGTGCGCGACTTCTGGGACACCCTGTATATATGTGTGCATGTGTGTTAAAAGACTTATGCTATTTAAACTAAACATTTGTATTTTCATGTTATAATATGTAGCGATTCTACCATGAAAACAGTATAATTTATATTTATTTCATTACTTTTTTTTTTATGATAGTTACAAGGTTGGTCAAAGTGACAGACCTCACAGAGTATAGAAAATAACAAAATATAAAATTTTACTGAAAACAAATGTTTGCAATGTATTTAGGAGGTTTTGGAGATAGAACAAATAATATTTGAGATAGTCGGAAGAAGCAATAGTTTTTTTTAATAATAGCATGAAATCACTTTGCACTGAAACTTGTAATGAAACAGGCTTTATTTTCAAAAACAACTCTTTAGGAAAAATATCTCATTAACAATTCTGATTTTTTTTTTATATATATACCAAATATTGTAATCTTTACTAAAAGTCTAATAGATTTTGTGAAGATATGCATATTGTATCAAAAGTTATTATGCACATACTTCACATGCACAAGTGTGTAGACAAACTTGTATACATTATACATTATTGAGAAAAGGTTAAACAATGTTTCAAGTCTATTATAAAATATTTCAGTCTGTACTGTTTGGTTTGTTAGATTGTACAGTACTAATACACTGTTAACACAGCAGCAGTATTTGTCACCCACAAAACAGTGAAGTCCCACTGAACCATAGTATTTCAGAACAATAAACAAACAAAATAGACAACATATATATTTAAATTATACTGGCTATTAACTGTAGTTTAACAAGCCACTTGTTGATATTGATAAGATTAAGAAATATTATTCTACAGTACATGTACTAAACTACACAGTTTATGTTAGTAACAAGTTAACTAACTGAAGGTGATATTTGAATAACAAATGTATTCTGCTCTTGTGACAAAAACACACCTTTCAGAAAGATCTAAAATCTGCATACCTGTAATGCTGCAAATAACATCATTTCTTCATCAGTGCAATCTATTTCTTCTGTTAAAATGGACCATTTGGCTTGCTCATATATCTGGTTGATTCTCACAGCATCATACTAGAAACCAAAAATAGATAACAAAAAGAACACTGATTTAAAAACAAACACTATAATATGCCTGAACCACATAAAATCGATATATAACAACAAAAAGTACTTTTGGTTCTTTAAAGAGACATTTTGTAGTCATAGTCTTAATGTTGGTTGACTGGTTTGTAATGTCAAGTTTCTGTGCAAGAGTACAGTCCGTCTTTATGTTGGTTTACTAGTTCATAATGTAAAGTTTCTGTAAAAGTGCATTGTAAGTTTTTACTGATAACACAGTAAAACAAACACAGACCCACCTAACTGAGAACATGGTAAACCTAATATAGACATCAGTAAAACTATTCAAAAGGGTTATTTGACTCACATCTTAACCCTTTCAGCACAGTTGGCAACCACAGTCAACTTGAAGGTTCAGCGTGGCAGGCGACCTTCTTTTATTCCTGTTATTCTTTTTGGATTTAACATATTGGGTACAATCACTGAATATTTCAGGGACTTTGAGTTATTGCCAAGATATCATGCTTTTAGTACTGATACCATAATTAGTTGAAGTATCAAACATATATATTCAGCACCATGCCAAACATTAAAAATTGTTATTCAGTGCCGAAAGGGTTAATGCAGGAGACACTGGACAAATGAATACTACACCCTAGCTTCTCTAGCAAAGAGACAGGATTTAATCCCAACCCTTAACCTCTTACAGAACAGTCTGTTTCAGGACTTACCTAAAGATAAAAGTAACAGCTGTCAAAATGCAGAATACAAACTAACTGGTAATAAGCATAAAGTAAGTAATGAATAGTTTAATTACATTTTGGTGATTAAGACATAAAATTAACCACAGCAACTTACATTAAGTCATCACATTCTTACTGTAAGTATTTAGTTTTCTTTATTTTTTTTTAACAGTCCAAAAAAACCTTAAAGAAAGTTTCATTGATGGTCTAGCTTTAAAGATATGAAGACCAGTATTTATCTCAGTTTATTGTGATGTTTAGTAACTTTTATTTTAGATAAATATTGTACTATAAACTCTTCCATTATTACTCTATAAGATAGAGATGTACAAGTAAACTTCCTAATTTAATATTTTAAATAATTTGAATAAAAAACTTACTTTGGGATTAAGATCGTAAAAGTGAAACAGTTTATACTTTAACAACAGCAGATCAAACTCTCTGACATTCTGTTCCATCAACGAGAGAGAGGAGTCCAACCAACTGAGAAAAAAAAAATATTTTTGGCTAAAATATTTTAACTTGAAGAAAAACTAAACAAGTTTTTTTTGGCAACTACTGTACTTTGTATTAAATCAGTGGTACCAACAAATACAGGTAGGGTTTTGTCAAGTACATCTGTGGTACCATTCTCCACTGGGCAGAAACAATATGACAAATAAATTACAAAGCTATGCTGATTAAACTTACCTTAAAATACTGTGTATATCATTCTTCACTCAAACAAACATACATATAAATTAAAAGAGTTGGAAAAAGTTAAAAAAACATAGTATTTATTGTTAAATCTCCAGAAATAAACTATTGTTCACATCATTAAATATTTACACAAGTTTCATATAATCATCTTTCAATTAAAAGTAGAGTCAAGTTCTTTTACCTTACATTTAACCGTCCTTTTTCAATAAGAGACTTTGGATAAAGAAGGCCTTGTCTGGCTTTCTCTGTTGGAGTTTTAGGACTTTGAGCAAGAGGAAAGTCCTGACTCAAAAAACTTTCATCACCCAAAGAACTATGGGTACCAATATATGACCCATTGAATGTTCCATTACTGGAGGAATATCCAGAGTTGTTCCATACAGGCTGCAAAGAAAGTACCATCAACTTTACATTAATTCTATACTGTTGTTTTGGTAACATTTATTAATCTAATTAATACTGCAGCAGAATAATATCAAATATACAGTGATAAAGTACTATTTATTTTATGTGAAAAACTGAGTTACATACTGATTGACTGTACAGTTAATTAGTAGTTAAATGAAAAATACATTTGCTTAAATAATTTTAAACTTTTGACTTTATTAACAGACTTTCTTTAAAACAAAACAGTATAATTATTAGTTTGAGTCTGTCGTTAAAATGACATCTAGTGATTAAAGGTAACTATATTTTATTTTCATTGTAAAAAAAAAGACATTATTAAGTCATACTATATTAAAATATTTAAAATAAAAAGAACAACATTTATCAAAAATATTCCAGAAATTTTATAAGATGTTGAGAAACAATATGCAAAGCATAAACAGAAAATAGGAAACAAAGTAATAGCATCACGTCTTAGTAATAAAGTTTTGTATACAAATACACAAACTTGTGGATATATTTCTGGGTATATTAAATAAAGACTATAAATTGAAACTCTACATTATAAAAACAGAAGTTAAAACAATGCTTACTGTTTAATTTTGAAGTAAGGTCTTTAAATTCTCTATTTAACAGTTTAAAATACTTTTGAGGTAAAAACACAATTATTTTATTATCCAATAAACTAACTGGATAACATTCATTTTCTAATTTTCTTTACTCACCAAAACATGAACTTCAATGAAGAAAGGACAAAGATGAGGTTTAATTTTATCTTTGGTTCACTATTCCTGCTGCAAAAGAACTAGTTTTGTCAAAGTTAAAACTCATCAGTAATGCTTAAAAGAATGAAACAAAGAAAGAACCCATGAAGACTGAAAGTTAGCAAAACAAGTCTGTTCAGAGGCAGTAGTGAATAACAGAACAGATTATGCTTCTGCTTTATCTTTTTTTCAGTGAAAAGAAAAGATTGAGAAAGAAATAATTATTGTTATAAAATTGTTGTTACCTTAAACTACAGATGAGGGCAAAATTGATAAAATGTGGAATCTTCTGTTGAACATGAACTATACATGTACACTTACACCACTTCCGGGCATTCCCAAAACTTGATGATCTAGTTCTGCTTTACCAGACGTGCTCGAACTTTCCAGTGAAGACCCTTGTTCTTTGTTCCTTTGCTTTGGACTGCACTCAATGTATTGATAGTTTCTTTTCAAGTGTTCTGGACCAAGTGGACGAAGAAAAGACAATTCTTCTGGGCATCTTATGCCTAAAAATATACACAAGTTCTTGAAATATACATTTATCAAAACATGAAAGAACAATCATATCACTAGTCTTGTTTCAGTTACATCATAGATCTACATATATTTTTTTAAATTACATCTTAAAATCAGTCCACAGTTGAGAAAAAGAGAAAATACTTATATAATAACGTTTAAAACTGATAATAAAAATATTAAATTATTCTATCACTAAAAGTGGTTAAAAAGTATATTTTCTGGCAAGACATGATTAGAGAAGTTTTATTCTTTTACAAAAACTAGAAACATTGTTTCTGACAATTGAGATAAAGTTGTGTTTTTAGTTACTAGTTAAGAAGGGGAACAACATCTGTAGTACTTAAAAAAGAAATAACTGAAGATTTAATTAAAAGTGAAACAAATCAAAATATTTTCACAATTTAAGAATCATTACTATAACATCAATACACTATGTTAATTTTAATCTAACTTATTAATGACTTTCACATTTAAACTCTACATCTTTGTTAACTGCCTTAATTATGATTAAGCAAACCTACTTTCAGAATACAAACCTTTCTTCTGTTGAGAAGTACACATGGCTACCTTCCAAATGGTTATCAGTTTTCTTGAATGATGATTTACTTACATGTTGTCTAATATTGTGAGACAGTACCACTGTACATCTTGTAACAAGACACATCTGGTCTAACACACAGTATATTCTGAGATGCTAGAAATCTAAGAGAACCAAAACTACTCTCACCTGAAAGTGTGAAGCTTCTAAAAGCAAATGACATTTTAGACTACACCAGTTCTTGCTCTTAATAAATTAAAAATAAAAAAACTTTTTTTTCAATAATTACTAAAGAACCATGATTTTACTACATTCCTGTGTTTATAATATTGTATTTTTAATAACAATGACCTGTTTCTTCTCAACAATATACTGAACTATTATACAGGGTGTCCCAGAAGTCGCGCACCATACGTACATATAATAATGTCAAAGGATTAGCACTGCAACCCTCAACAAAGTAAAAGACAGTTTTATAAAGAGAATTGATGAATGTATCAAAGCAGAGGGTGAACAGTTTGAGCATCTGTTATGATTATTATCAATAAAATTGTTATTCATATGAATTAACATAAAAATTTATATGGTGCGCAACTTCTGGGACACCCTGTATATATTAAACACGTGTGTGTAAATATATTAAATATTGTAGTAGAAGACTCAGATTTATTTATACTTTCATCAATTGTACTAAAAAACAAGTTAGGTTTCTAAGCAACTTGTTTTAATTGCATGTTCAAAAGCAAGACTTTAAAACAGTTTACAACCCATAAGATTCCTTCTGATCTTAAGTGAGACAGGCATAACTTGTAACATTATTAATATAGCCAACAACCTCAGATTTGAATTTATAATTTATTATTCATATAATTAAAACAACTTTAATTCAACTTACCTAGCTCTCTGCATAACTTCACAACAGCAGAGAAAGTCTTCACCGAAAAATCAACTTTGCAGTCCAGAAATCGTAGGTCAGGCAACTGTATCCTTAACACTTTGTGCATTGGAGAAAAATGTAAGAGAGCATCTGCCTGCACTCCACACTGGTCCAGGGTGGACTTTGTTCGCAGTAACCACTTGTTCTTTGCTGGCCACCAGAGCGCATGATCTGACCAGTCCAAAGTAACATCTAAATCATAAAAAAATATATGATAACAAAAAACCATGTACTTACAAAACTAACAGTCCTCAAATGAGCTTGATGTCATTACCTCTAGAATTACTTAACTTTCACTGTTTTAACAAAATTAGAGAAACTCGTACTCTGTACTATAGCAATTTAAAGCCAGTCTTTCTTTAAGATATAGATGATATTTAAAACAAATTATTCATATCACAGTACTACTTGTATTAATAATTATTTATTATAGTGTAAATTAGAAAAAACAATCATCTCATTCCTATACGATAAGCAATATTGAAATGGTATTAGCAGTAACGTAGACTGTCACTTAAGAATAACATGAAGGGCCACATAACGTCTTATTACTATGTTTTATCCATGGAAAAGCTCCCGTGCATTACTGATGCTTTAGTTATTAGTTCATTGAACTCACCAAGATCTTCCACTAAGTTTAACATTATTCCACCTATATGAAGGTCTCCTTTAACTCGAAGGATTCGTTCCACTTGCAGATCAGTAATATGGACATGTAGGTTCCATGATCCATCCCCCACAAGTTGTCCGTCAGATATCATATTTCAAAGTCAAAGTAACTGAACAAAAAACAATCAAGCCACTGAAAACGCAATCCAAATTTAAAATAATACCTGAACAGAATACATAAATAATTTTCACAGAAGAAGAAATATTGGCACGGAGCTAAAAATACAGTGAAGTTATTTCAGAATTTCCTTTAAAAACTATCTGTGCATAGCCTTTGATGGTCATCACTAATTTATTAATTTTTAAGTGACAACATAAAGGGAAAGCAGCCAGTAAGCAGCATTCACTGCCAACTCTTGTCTCACCATACAGAAAAAAATTTGATAATCACTCTTAATCTGATAGTAGAAAGGGGGAACATTTTTGTCCCAACTCGCGAATCGAAAACTCAAAAAGATTCTCAAACTGAGCATGCGCACTTACCATTATACTAACATACACTATTCTAACCACACCCGCCCATAATTTATTAAAGATACCACACATTTTTAAAAGTTAATAAAATGAGATATATAATTAATGCACCTGATAACTTGATATTTGAAAACCACTTTAGCCTAACCATTACTACAATAAAAGTAAAGAAAAAATTACACATCGTGGTTACCTTTACAACCACCGATAGCCTATCCTTCTGTACTAACTTTAGTTTATGTTGGTTACTAATTGTATTAACCAGGAAATTGACAGCTAATGTCTTACTCACGCATGTGTAGATATTCTGACGAAAACTAGGAGTGGTACCAAGTCTTAAAACCTGATAAATATTTGTATTAAATGTTAAACATATTTTATTTTTGTGAATGAAGGAAATTAGAATTTATTTTGTATCTGCAACTGGACGTAAATCACTTTATTAAGAACTTAATAATACAGATACGGACAATTTTAAAAACATGACCATATTAATGAAAATTCACTGATTTCACGGGTGATCCGGCTCAATTACCATATAAGGGAAACGCTAATAAACTGATGATGAACTCGTCCTAGATTGCCATTGGTTTTATTTTTAACGTAATACCATATCAAGAAGTTTTTTTCTCGAGGAAATGACAGATTAATGTATGAATAATTCTATTATAAAATTGGACTTAATATTATAGAACATTTAATCACGACATTCTTTATTGATTTTGTTAACAAGAAGAAATAGTTTTTTTTTCTATTAATGCGTAATGTAAATTTGTTATAAAAACTGTGGCAATATAAAATTGAAATTGTTCATTAACTATTTAAATGTAAATAATTTATTACAACCACCTCCTCCTCAGCTGTATGTCTGCGGACTTACAACGCTAAAAACCGGGTTTCGATACCCGTGGTGGGCAGAGCACAGATAGCCTATTGTGTAGCTTTGTACTTAATTCAAAACAACGTAAAAGATAATCATAATCTATGATAAAAAATTCAAAAAATCAAACGCTATAGCCTTAGGTTTTTTGTTGTTTTTTTTAAATTTCGCACAAAGCTATTCGAAGTCTATCTGTGCTAGCCGTCCCTAATTTAGTAGTGTAAGACTAGAGGGAAGGCACATGTTCATCACCACCCACCGCCAACTATTGGGCTGCTCTTTTACCAACGACTAGTGGAATTGACTAACATTGAAGTGTTTTCTGAGCCCAAAAGAGCCGTTTTTTGCATATAAAATTCAAATGCTTTAACACGCTTGGTCATGCCGGGCCGTAGCGTAAGGTACTTTTATAAAATTATTCAATTTTTAATATTGAGATAACTGCGCATTTTAATCCAAGGGTAATGTCTACGTCAAAAATAATATAATTTACAGACTAAGAATTTAATAAAATAAATATATCTTTTGCTAAACCCGAAACTGACTTCATCTTTCATCAAAAAAACAAAAAACAACAGGGACCAAATGTTAATTATAGTTTGAAAAATAAACACAAAACTTTAATAGTTTTTAAAGTTGGTTTGCAAAATATTGAAAATTGTTAACAATGTTCATCTTACGTATTTTTACAAAAATACTAATTTTTCAAATATCGAGATAAGTGCGTAGTTCAATGCAGTGTTTAATGGCTAATTTCAGATTGCCGACAAAACAACAAAAAATTAAACACCTATAATTTAATGTAAATAACATATCTTTAGCTAAACCATAAATCGCGTGCGTGTTTCTTTAATGAAATAGAACAAGCATATGATGATAGCAGTTTGAACATCAGTAATTAAACCCCTTTTATATATAATATATATATATGTATACTTTGTGTGCTGACTGGAAAATAGCTGAGCAGTAAACAACAGCGCCATCTAAGCGTAATCTTCAGTTGTGTTTCATATCTGGCACAAAACGTTCCAGTAAATTTACTTCGTATTTTGTGATCGTATCTTCTTCATTTTTCTGAAAAACTTAGTATCCTCGTTTTTTAAAATATAAATAAAATTTTCTCGTGAAATAAGAGGATGCCTCCAAAATGTCAAGAAACTAAAGTCTAATGATGTGTTCCAACTCTGATTGCCTGTTAGGGTCCACGTGATTAAACATTAATGCCAGGATGAATAAAATAAAAAAGAATTGCTCATCGTTAGGCGTAAAGCTATACAATATATGTGCTCTGCCCATAGCGGATATCGAAACCATATTTTTAGTATTATTAGCCTGCAGATTTACCTCTGTGTCACTAGGTGGCGGGAAGGAAAAGTGGACGATTACATTAGCCTAGCGTATAATGTAATATTAATTACGAACAACTGGTGATTGGTTGATTTGTACATAAGGTAACCATCCTAGAGGAAGTGGTGCCAACATCTTCTGTGGGGGGCAGCTGAGTGCTTCTTCAGTAATGACACCATTGGCTTTCTGGCTCCAAATTGACTTAAAGATTACTCATCTTAACAACAGTCCATGATTAATGTTATATTAATATCAGAAAATATTTTAAATAGAAGAGCGAACAACGTTTCGACCTTCTTCGGTCATCTTCAGGTTCACAAAGAAATAGGTAACTGACCGGAAGCTGACCACATGTTTGGAAGGGGTTGTGTAACTGAGTGTCGCAATGTAGAGGGCGGGGTTAGATGTTTGAATGTATAATTTTATCTATAATATTAATATAGATATAAAGGCGTTCCTTTATATTGGTTTATTTTGGATTTAAGTTGTTGTATAAGTAAGTCTTCTTTAATGTGGCGTTTGTTTATGTTTGTTTCTTTATTTAGTATTTTAGTGTTTTCTATGGTTATGTTGTGTCCATTTGACTTGCAGTGTTCGAAAACGTGTGAAGGTGACTTTTTATGTTCTTTGAATCTGGTTTCCATTTTTCTACTTGTTTCTCCAATATAGAAGTCGTGGCAGTTATTACATTGTATTTTATAAATAATGTTGGTGTGGTGTTTGTCAGTGTAGTTCTTACACGGTATAGACCTTAGTTTTGTGCCTGGTTTTTGAATAAATTTAGTATTAACTGGAATGTTGTATTTTGTTACTAGTTTTTGCCAAATGTTGGTTATTTGTTTGCAGATGTCAGGAATATACGGCATACAGCAGTATATGGTTTCGTGAGATATATTTACTTTTGTTGGTTGATTTTGCTTTCTGTCTAGGTGTGTGCGTATAATGTTTTCTACGGTTTGTGGAGGAAACTTATTGATGTTGATGAAGTATTGTTTTATTTTGTCTAATTCATCGTTAATTTTATCTGGTGAGCATAGTTTTATGGCTGTGTTTATGTGGTTTCTTAGTATGTTGAGTTTTTGTTTTGTTTCATGTGCTGAGTCCCAAGGAATGTATAGTCCAGTATGGGTGATTTTTCGGTGGATTTCTGTTTTGAACTATGTGTCGGTTCTCATAATTTTGAGGTCAAGAAATGATATTTGATTGCTTTCTTCCTGTTCACATGTGAAGTTAATGTTGGGATGTATAGAGTTAATGTGATTGAAAAAATTAAGTATGTGTTCTGTAGATTTGACTCCCGCAACCGTGTCGTCTACATATCTGTACCAGTATAGTGGTGGATGTGATGCTGTATTAATTGCAAAATCAACCAACAAAAGTAAATACATCTCACGAATCAAAAAATCACGAAACCATATACTGCTGTATGCCGTATATTCCTGACATCCGCAAACAAATAACCAACATTTGGCAAAAACTAGTAACAAAATACAACATTCCAGTTAATACTAAATTTATTCAAAAACCAGGCACAAAACTAAGGTCAAAACCGTGTAAGAACTACACTGACAAACACCACACCAACATTATTTATAAAATACAATGTAATAACTGCCACGACTTCTATATTGGAGAAACAAGTAGAAAAATGGAAACCAGATTCAAAGAACATAAAAAGTCACCTTCACACGTTTTCGAACACTGCAAGTCAAATGGACACAACATAACCATAGAAAACACTAAAATACTAAATAAAGAAACAAACATAAACAAACGCCACATTAAAGAAGACTTACTTATACAACAACTTAAACCCAAAATAAACCAATATAAAGGAACGCCATTATACCTATATTAATATTATAGATAAAATTATACATTCAAACATCTAACCCCGCCCTCTACATTGCGACACTCAGTTACACAACCCCTTCCAAACATGTGGTCAGCTTCCGGTCAGTTACCTATTTCTTTGTGAACCTGAAGATGACCGAAGAAGGTCGAAACGTTGTTCGCTCTTCTATTTGAAATATTTTCTGAACCCAAACGAGCCGTTTTTGCATATAAAATTCTCAACAAGTGGATTTCTCGACATCACTGATAGGCACATCATATTAGACCTTTTCCTTACATTCAGTTTAAGATTAGTTTTAATCCAGTATTTTTGAAATTAATCAAATTCTTTTTTTCTATTTTTTTGGCTATCAAGGAAAATTAGTAGCTCACACTTGACATTGTTCCTCCCCACAGAGAACTCGGTCCGTTGAGGCCAGTGCTTCCTGTTGCAATTCTCTGAGTAGACCCTACTGCCCCAAAGGCAAAGATAACAGGGAAACTTGGTAAAGCCTCCTTGGCGACCCATCAGGAATGAAACTGTAATCTAAATCTTCAACCTATACCTTTTCTTCTGATTTGCTGCTCTATTCCGAGAATGGCTGCTTTCTCTCTGGAGGAGTGGGTACAGGGACCTCAGGACAGTGTGGAACTTTGGCGATGGATGATGGAAGGTCCGGATACATGATAGCAGATACATTCTTTATAGTTTATACGACGTCTATGTTTAAAGGGGACACGTTTCTCAAAATCTAATCCAAATTAATATTGTTTTCGAATTTGCGAAATAAAAGTTATTTAGCAAATAATGGATAGTTAATTTATATTTTGTTAAAGTTATGGACTTATATTTTACTTTTAAAATTATCGTTTTTAATTATTTTTATTAATTTTTTTCACTTATGAGGGTGTTAGGTGTTTGCATGTGTCAGCAAGCACAAACAGATAAGATTTCCCCAGGTGATTAACGTGTGTACCTCGAAGTATTACAACTAATTATGAAAAACAATGTGCAAGTTAAAGCACACACACAACTTAATTACGTTAAAAATTAGATATTTTGCACCAATGTATTGAAGAAAAAATACTATAAAAATAAATGTACTTACACCAATATACATTTTAATTAACACTTTACTTTTGAAGAGTTATCTTGTTAATTGGACGATGAAATATTGTGGTATATATTCAGGGGCGTAGATTTTTTACACCCGATGGAGGATGCTTTTTGCAACCATTTACATGGACTGTTCAATTTGCAAATTGGTAATCTGATTACGTGAACCTGAAAGCTGTAAACACGCAGTAATCTTGTTGCCAGGATACTTGCATATATACTTAGGCCTACTGACTGATACTCAGATCGAAAAGCTTAGAAACACGCCTTTATTAAATATGTACATTTCGGCTACTGAAAAAGCCTACATCTAGGCCTAATTCGATTGGTAAGAACACGAGAATCACAAGAACAAAGACACAGTTTGTAGACCTGTGATGCAATAAAACAATTCAACAGACCAAACTGTAGGGAGGGATGATTGCATGCACCCCCACCTAAAATGAAGGGGGAATGTATCTCCCCTTCCCTCCCCATGATCTACGCACCCGTACATTTTAATTAATGGCTATACATTACACAGACGATGAATCTTGCTGCTATATATAAGTATGTTGAAAGAGTACAGGAGTGCATGTTTGAGTATAGTAACAAGGAAGGCCTGGCATGGCCAGGTGGTTAAGGCACTCGACTGATGTGTAATCCCGGGGTTGCGTTTTCGAACCCCCTTCGCACGAAACATGCTAGTTCTTTCAGCTGAGGGGCGTTATAAAAACTGACGGTGAGTTCCACTATTCGTTGGTAAAAGAGTAGCCCAAGGGTAGGCGGTGGGTGATGATGATTAACTGCCTTAACAACAACAACAACATTTTTTTTCATCCCAAGCCCCTTAGTGGCGCAGCGTTATGTGTGCGGCCTCTCATTACTAAAAACGATGTTCCTATATCCATAGTGAGCAAACTACAGCTGTACCGTTTTGTAGCTTTGAGATTAATTCTCGTCAGTCGAACTATTTTTAAAATATGCAGTTTTAAAAAGGCTATTTCGAAAACGATTTTCAAAGAGAAATATCAAAAAAGTATGAAACAAAAATGTTGAGATAAGTGTGTATTTTAATGCATAAATAATTTGTAATTTCAGATGGCGTAAAAAACTTCGAAAAAACAAACAAAATGTAAACACTCTTAGGAGCATTCAAACTTATTGTTCTTTTTTACCAAACCAGTCAAATGTTAAAAGTTGTGTGTTTATTTAACTGTCATCTTTATTTTGTTGATGTTTATTCTATTCTTTAAGAAAAGATGTACTCGATTCATTGTTTGGGGAAAGATATATTGTTTCTATTAAGCTCCAGGTGTATGTTTCGGAAGCCTCTTAAATTCAACACACTATACTATTTTTACACCATAAACTACAAAGACAAACAGAACGATGGAAATTAATTGTTTTTGAGTGTGGATCTTCCTGATTCGATTTTTTTTTAAATTTCGTGCAAAACTACACGAGAATTATCTGTGCTAGCTGTCTCTAATTTAGCAGTGTAAGCCTGGAGGGAAGGCAGTTAGTCATCACCACCCACCGCCAACTCTTGGGCTACTCTTTTACCAACGAATAGTGGGATTGACTATAACATTATAATGTTCACCCGGGTGGAAGGGTGAGCGTGTTTGGTGTGACAGGGATTTAAACCCTCGGCTCCTAGATTACGAGTCGAATGCCTTAAATAACTGGCCATGCCGGGCCTCATTAAAATTTATAATACTACAAAAACAGGAGTAATATTACCATGCACTTTGCTTTGTTAAAATCATAAACTAGATAAAAAACACTACAATCTACGTTGGTATTTTTCCGGCACGGGACACATATTTTTCGGGCCTGGCATGGCCGAGCGCGTTAAGGCGTGCACTCGTAATCCGAGGGTCGCGGGTTCGCGCCCGCGTCGCGCTAAACATGCTCGCCCTCCCAGCCGTGGGGGTGTATAATGTGACGGTCAATCCCACTATTCGTTGGTAAAAGAGTAGCCCAAGAGTTGGCGGTGGGTGGTGATGACTAGCTGCCTTCCCTCTAGTCTTACACTGCTAAATTAGGGACGGCTAGCACAGATATCCCTCGAGTAGCTTTGTGCGAAATTCCAAATTCCAAAACAAAGGTATTTTTCTGACCCTATCTTACCTGAATATAATGTGTTGTAGGTTAAAGAAATTCGAAACTGGATTAATCTAAGCAATATAATGAAGCAGTGGTGATTTCTGAACAAGTAAAGTGCATGAAAAATGTTTGGTCGTAACTATTCCAGTATTTCCTCAATGTAACGTTCACATTACTAATGTGTATTTAGTTTCCAGGGAGCGAAGTGGTTGTAGAGCATGTTAAAAGCGGAAAATTTTGTTCTGTTTTGAAACTGTCGGCTAACTGTGATTCGTTTCTGAGTCCAGAGCTTCGATTCGATATTTTAGTAATGCTATACAGGATATACTCATTGATTCGTTGTCCAAACGAGTAAAAAGCTATTGCTGAAAAAATATAGGCCATTCATTCTTTCTTGACCACACCTCAAAAAGGACCGGCATGGCCAGGTGGTTAAGACGCTCGACTCGTAATCTGAGGGTTGCGGGTTCGAATCCCCGTCGTACCAAACGTGCTCGCCCTTTCAGCCGTGGGGACGTTATAAATTACAGTCAATCCTACTATTCATTGGTAAAAGAGTAGCTCAAGAGTTGGCGGTTGGTGTTGATGACTAGCTGCTTTCCCTCTAATCTTATACTGCTAAATTAGGGACAGCTAGCACAAATATCCCTCGTCTAGCTTTACACGAAATTAAGAAAAAATGTTTCGAAAACTGGCCCGTTGAGTTTATTTTATGTAATAAACAAGAATCTATGAAAATGAGTGAATAATCAATTCATATTTCGGGAGGAGAGGGTGACAAGAGGATTTTGACCAGTTTGTCTCTGGGCCAGAGAACAAACAAAGTAAGTAAATTAAATACAAGGATCTGAAGCATTGAAGTGTCGTGAATGAGGATATGATGGAAACTGCAATATGTGTACTGAATACGTAGGAAGGATCCGGTTGCTTAATGTTAACAGTGTGTTGTTCACAGCTTAACCCTTACACAAAAAGATTCTGTTAAAGGAACGCCAGAAGAGAAAAAAAATTATATAGTTTATTTGAAAGACTGTACACTTTGAGGAGGGAGAAGTTCATAGTATCGCATGTGAGTTACATTATCTCCCCTTACTTCTATTTTAAAGCTTGTGAACAACAATACTTTGAAACGGTTTTACCAATTCGATGATTGTTCCGGTCTGAACAACTCTTAGATAACAGTACTGAAATATAATAATGGCGTCAAACAATATTTATTCTCAATAAAAAATGCTGATGAAACTTCGGTTTTACAAAATTTAATGAAACTTTTACTTTTTTCAATAAAAATAGTATAAGTGCCATGCTATATTTGTCACAGTTCAAAGACACTGACCTTTATAAAACAGTTACGTTATTTTATAAAGTTACTGACGCTCAAACTGATTTTCGTTATTAATTGAGAAAAACAAAAACATCCAAGATTCCGCCAGAAAAGTCAAGTGATCAAATTAAGTTTTAAGAAAAGGAGTAGGAAATGTCAAATATCATCTTGATGTGTAGGTGAGACCTGCTGACTCAGTTTTTAATATAATCACATTGATGTGTAGGTGATAGACCTGCTGACTCAGTTTTTAATATAATTATCTTGATGTGTAGGTGATAGACCTACTGACTCAGTTTTTAATGTAATCATCTTGATGTGTAGGTGATAGACCTGCTGACTCAGTTTATAATATCATCTTCTTGATGTGTAAGTGATTGACCTGCTGACTCAGTTTTAATATAATCATCTTGATGTGTAGGTGATAGACCTATTGACTCGGTTTTTAATATCATTATCTTGATGTGTAGGTGATAGACCTACTGACTCAGTTTTTAATATCATCTTAACACGCTTGTCCATGCCGGGCCAGAAAAACTAGTGAGCCATGAAAATGAACCAAAATCAGAAAACTGGTCGGTTTGTAGAACGAACGACATGTAATGTTAGTGGAAAATTTATTCATATAACATATAATTATGTACCACTTCGTACATGGTAACGCGAACAAAATTACATACTTAATTTAATATATATGGTGTACGTAAATAAATGCTATTTTTATGAAAGTTTAGGAGGGAGGTTCCCATAACAAGGACTATCTTTTTCTCCCTCGCTACTTTTCACACTTAACCCTCTAACACTAGTTGTTTGTTTCCGAGCAGAATTCAGTAAATGGGACACCATTATAATAATATAACTCAGAAGTAGGTATATATCGAGGGGCATCCATCCGTGGAATCCCAGGTAAGACCGTCTATATGTCTACTTCGTCAGTCATTGTTATTAGAAATGTATTAATATTTCTTATAAGTTTTGTAGTCAATGTGGTGATATTATTATAGACTATATTTTCAATGTTTTAGTTTAGTTGCACGCTAGAGGAAACTAATAAAACAGTGATGGCACTGGATTCAAGAAGTTTATAAAAAATCAACAATATCAAATGTCTTCCAATGGCAGAGTAGATGATATCTATTGGTTACGCCCTCACTATTTTATATGAGGGTAACCAGTCACGATCCAGAGTTTCCTGTTGAGTAAAAAGCGTCGGACTGACACAATCATACTTCGTATTTAAGGTAACTCAGTAGATCACACGATACACTGAAAGACAACAACTGTTGACGAGTTACAGACCAGGAGCAGAAAGAATCTTACACGAGTACACACACTGAATATTTTACTTTGAGATAAAGGATGTTTTGTGCAAGTCGATAGAAGCTATTAGGTTCGAGTCCTATGCCATTCCAGTCATTATATGTTTAGACAAAAGTTTATACTTTAGATAAATCATGCAGCATTGAAGTGTCCGGTGAAGTTTCACAATTCGGAAGGTTTCCTCCATAAACTTAGAAGTACTTCAACATGTTGAATGGAACCATGGAAATGCTGATGCATTATTCCATAAACAATGAGTTAATGAATAATGCAAATTCTATGAAAAAGAGAATATAATAGTATAGATTACCAACCTAATTTATAACAGAGTAAGTCAAAGATGTGAGATCCATAAATGATAAAAAACTAATCTTAATTGCAATGTAAAAAAAGAAAATCCATGTGTCAAACAGATGCTCTATACAGCCCAGATACAAAATCCATGTGTCAAACAGATACTCTATACAATCCAGATACAAAAACCCATGTGTCAAACAGATGCTCTATACAGCCCAGATATACAATTTTTTTGGACACAATAGGATTCGTCATGTGTACAAGATGAAGCTAATAATCATATAATAATTTAGAAATTTCATGTTATAAGTATAAAACATGAAACGATATAAATATATTAAATCTTCTAGATTATAAATTTCGGTGTGTGTTAGTCACTTATTTATCTGAAACTCAATCATTTAATGATCAGCATGTTTGTTTATCAGTCAGAAAATTCTGCAAGTTCGTAAGTAAGTTTGGTGTAAATTAATGAATTTCTATTGAAACGTTTGTGGAGCTAGGCCTAGAAGTGAGAATAACATGCAGGAAAGGTTACTGAAGAAGTGAATTAATTTATTGTTTCTTGAAGTGGACTTGGTACTGATTTTATCAAATGATTAAAAACTCAATGGTAGAACGTCACAATATTGTTACTATGGTATTTCTTCAGCACATATTCTGTTATTAAGGTTTGTGTAGCTCAAAATACTATTATGTCAAGCTAATACGCCCAGTTTATGAATCCCTTGATCAAAATAGTTTAACAAATGGCTAACCCTACTACGTCTTAAAACTCTAAGTGACACATGCATAATGAATGGTAATACACACAAATAGATGATTTTAAATTTTTTTTTTTTATGATCAATATTTATATAAAACATGATAAAATCCCAGTACTTTCCATAAGTGGACATGTTTTCTTTTATGTGACTTATCAAACACTTTTTAGGCATTTCTTTACTGTCATAAATAAATTACATTTTTGGTATAGTACTATTTTCACAGAAGTTTAATTTTATTATACATTATTACAAACAAAATATAAGGGAATACCAGATCTATATTTCTCCCATTATCGACAGTACTAAAGATTGTTGCACTAAGATTTAATATAGCTGTATTCTAAACAGATAGAGACTTTTTAAAATACAAAAAAAAACCTCGAATACCAGTAGTATTATTATTGTGACTTAAATTTCAACTGACTGAACCAAGAGGTAATAACACAATCTAACAAAGCAGAATAAAATAATTGTACTGTAGCCTTAACTAGTTTTTCTTCTCAGCTACAGAACAAGACAAACACAAAAGAACTTCAGTTTATCATGTTTATCACAACAAAAACTTCACATGTCAATTTTTAACATTTATATTTACAGCTGTGATATTTTAATAATGAAAAACAAATCTTTTTTATTTGTTTTTTCCAAACACCAAAAAGTTTTATTTCCCATGTTGGAAAATAATATTATCTACAAGGCCAGGTAGAACACCAGTTATAAAAGTTTCTTTCTACCAAAGTTATATCTGTATAAACTAGTAACAGCTTCATCTCCAGGGTACGTTGTTTGGGATTGTAATGTCTACAAATATAACCTCATTTCAGTTATATACTTGTTATGACAATTTGTTACCAACTCTTGAGTACGTTATAAAAAAACTAACATTTCAGTGTAAGGAAAATTAACCATTTAAATTAAGACACAGTGGTAGCTAGGTGAACAAATTATTAAATTATATTTATTATGAGTTTGACAGACAAACATTAATCATTTTCTTTCTTCTACTGTTTTTCTTTTAGAAGCCCATTAAAAACTACGACAGTATATTCTTGGTATACCCCAAAGTTGAAGATTTCACGATTTCGATTACTTGATACCATACCTTTCACACAAACCAATTTATGCTGAAAAGTTGCAGTGTAATGTTAAGTTTCATTGCACTTTTATATGGGAACTGTTGTGGTTTTAATAAAATATTTTATCATAAAATCATTTTTATACTGAGATACACACCAGTAATAAAAACAATGTTACAAAGGGAACATAATACTTCAATGAACAGAATGAAATGAAAACTTTAGAAAATATTGGTACATGTTTGTGAGGATATAAACAACCTTTGTGGTTCCATTAATCATACCTCAGATCAATAGAACTTTTACCAAAGTGCATATATCTGATTTGTAATGAAAGTTGATTTGAAATATGTCACAAAGCTCTGAACTAACATTACTCAGAAAATTTAAAGTAATATGAAAAAAGTGATAACACAAGTGAGGTTCTACAAGTCACAAGGGACTCCAACAGAATGACATTGAAACAATGCAGATCTCTTGTAGTGGGACAGTGCACTAGTACTTTAACCTGAGTTACCAGAAAGGTATTATATTTGTAGTAAATGAATGCTGAGCTAAATTTTGTAATATATAATACACTCTTAACCCGAGAACAAATTTTACAAAATATTTTCTTCCACACAGATTTCATGGGTTTAAGGTGACTACACCAGTCAATGACTTGCAATGAGAAGTGTTTTAATTTAGTGAAAATTGGTCCACTCAAATATCTCAAATTATCCATAAAAAATGAAACATGATGATGTAGCACAGGGCAAGTGGCTAGGTCAAGATAAAATATTGTTAGTATGTTATTAACTCTCATTAGCTAAAGCAAAAACCTTTAAAGTGCCCCCCCCTCATTAACAGAAAAAGTATCATTTTGTATGTCAAAATAAGGCATTAACAGATGCCAGTCTTTTTCTGTATAAATCCATGAATGAAAAATGCAGTAATTAGAGAGAGCTCTTGTATAACAGCCCTTAACTGAAGCCATATTAAACTTTATACATTTTTGAATTTTTATATTTACAGGTGGAAATGTTGCAAATACTTTACACTCACATATGTGCCATCATTTTACAAATGATGGTGGATTTGCAAAGCAGTTGAATTTCGCAGACTTAGGCCTCTGTACTCTTCGCAGACCAAGTTAATGTAATAAATTACATAGTCTTTAGAATATGACTATTAACCACCAGTATCTATAACGGAGACTCAGTCTCAAGACTGTACGTCAGGATTCTTATCTGTTTCTATGTGTATCTTGCCCAGTGCTGTTGTTGCTATAGCAATGTCTGGAATGTTACTACGCAGGTAGCTTGTCACGTCTCCTCCTGAAGCCTGAAAATGAAAAGCAAACAAAATTTAAAAGAACAAAAATAAACAATGATAGTTACTCAAATAAAAATTTACAAATTGCTTGAATTTTGGCTACAAAAACTGCTGTATTTTGTTTATTACAAACTGATATTTTTGCAAATAATTCAAACTGTTTGATGAGATTCTATTAAATCATGTGTAGACAATAATAAAATAAAATTATGAAAATTATATTCACATATAACTTGATATGTGGTCTGATAACAATCCAGATTTAATCTCAAACATAACCTGAAAATTTTAAGGTTAAGAATGCAACACTAACAAATACCTTTATGAAAATACTTTTCAACAGTGTTTAACATTTTTCATAAAAATATCAAAGGTTACATGTGTATTTATAACCTAATTTTGCTTGTGAAATAATGTTTTTTCAACTGATAAACACAAGAAATGAAAGAGGGTCTTTAAACTGCTGTTACTGCTTGATCTCACCTGATAACCCCATTGGACTTCGTGAGAACCATAATCACCAACAAATGAACTGAAATTCCCATCGGTTCGTCCAGGTTCCTGGTGCACTGAACACGTTGCAAGTCGGTGATCTCCATCATTTAGCTCCTCAACAAACAAATACATTGGTCTGTGAAGTACCTCAACCACTGAATCTGGTAGTCCAAATTCACGAACAACTTGAAGTTGGATCAGTTTTGTGGCCTCATAACGAACCTGTTTATAGGAAAATGCTTGTCTAGCAGTTTGAGAATGTCGTAGTTCTTGTTCTCTTTTCCTCATTAATCTTAAGGTAGCATCACTCGGAACTGAAAATTAAAACAAGTACCAATATTATATTCAAAGGAAGTTTGTCAACTTAATAATCTATCAGATTACATATTTCTAGTACAAACCAGAAACAATTCTATGAACTTCAATTTACTGAGCAGTTTGAAACAATAGTATAAATAGATATCATGTCCATAAGGATTTGAAATTGAGGAACCAACATTTGAAAAGATAAAAGTTTATTGATGGTTCAAATGAGTAATAAATGTACATCGTTTCAACAAGATTACTAGGCATCTGATGATGACATAAATTTGTACATTTACAATTAAGTTTATTTCATTACCCGTTTAAGTTATCTCCAAACTTTTATATCTATAAGAATTTTGTCAAAATCGATAATTTATTAGATCATGAGCCTCTGGTATCAAATTTAAAGCAATTATATGAACTTAAGATACTGAGTGGTCTTAAAATAGGAAAATTAAAAAGCAATGTGTCAATAACTACATGACATGCTACTTACGGCAAGCCTACTTGTTTCTGTGACATGTCAAAGGTGAATGAGTAAGTTTTACTATTGTGCAAAATATAGCACACATTTGACAAGTTCCCTGGAAAACTAAGGTTGTATTATAAGGTATTATATTACCCTCACCCCTGAAGGTTATTGCTTGTTTGTTTTGGAATTTCGCACAAAGCTAGCTGTCCCTAATTTTGCAGTGTAAGACTAGAGGGAAGGCAGCTAGTCATCACCACCCACTGCCAACTTTTGGGCTACTCTTTTACCAATGAATAGTGGGATTGACCGTAACATTATACGTTCCCACTGCTGGAAGGGTGAGCATGTTTAGCATGACGCGGGCGCAAACCTGCGGCCCTCAGGATCACGAGTCACACGCCTTACGTGCTAGGCCATACCAGGCCAGGAGGTTATTGCAACTGGGTCCATTGTGTGTATGTCTGCTAGTATTTCTTCATATGCATCTCAAAAACTAATAGAACAAAATACACAAACATTTTATACAAAATGGGGAGTCAGTATGAGACAGTCTTCCCCAAAGTTGGTCAAGATACAAAACCATATCTTGTTCACTTCGAAGTTTTTTTTATAATAGGAAATTCTCAGAGTTTAGGGTTAATAAATCTGTAAAGTGTAATCAGATTTGTAGTAACTTCACAAGCACGTCAAGGTTAAAGATCATTATCACGCAACACAAAACAATCTGAATCATTGATAATTCTGGATCAGAGAAGGATTTTCTGAGTTTTCAAAAGAGAAATTTATGTTATCCATAACAGACACATGCAACTTCAGAAAGGAGCAATGAGGCACAGGTATGCAATCACTGTGACAATTCTCGTTAGCTCCAGTACGTTCCATCTCGAGGACTTCAGATTTAAGGTTTGTTGTGTTACTTTTATGCAAACAAATTTGTTGAAATCTCAAATACTGATTCTGGTTTTATTTCAACATGCTCAAGAAAATACAGCTATGTTTATAAATTTTGGGTGTTTTTGTTTTGCATAATAAAGCACTTGTAACCATGAAGAAGAGAAGTGAACAAAACACCCCAAGTTGACCTTGTAATCTGAACATCATTTAGTTTTATTGATTTTCATATAATCACATCTTTGATTGTCATGACATGATACATTTACCTATATCTTACCCTTGAGAAGTCATACACTAGTGTAGTATTTTCCAAAGTGCTGAGATGCAGCTTTCCTGGGTACCACAAAGCTTTTTCTGGGGTGCCACCAAAAAGCGGACCAAAAATAAAGATGCTGAATTAATTTTAATTCTAAGTAAACAAGAAGCCAATAAAAATTATGTTGTATTAATTAAATGATACATTAAATTGAAAGGAGTTTTACTGTTTTTAGTGCATCACTGATTTTAAATCACCACTCTAATGTTATGAGGTTTGGGGTGCTTCAAACTTTTTTATTTGAATCAAAAGAGCTGCACACTAAAAGTTTGGGAGCCACCATACTAGTGACTTGTTCTGTTCAGTTGTACAAGCCAATACCAGTTTTCAGTGGAGATTTGTGTTGAGAATGAAATAAAAGCTTTGAATGATGATATGTTGCTTGAAGAGCAATAACAAAACTCACATTTTAAATAGGATTACCACTAATTCACAGATTGTTCAGTTAGTGATCCTTGTATCGGGAGAACGTTTAACGAGCCTAAATATATGGTTTTAAACAAAACATACAAGAAACATATAAAACTATACCTATGTTACTGGAATCACACTGTTTTAATAGAAGCATGTTTATCTATAGATTCTACTTTTATAAAAGTTGTTAGAAATCTTTATATTCCAAAACTATCTCCCTGCACTCAGGATAAATAAATCATTTCAGGTGTAAGTAGATGTGTTGGTCATGTTACTAACTAACACACAAGAACATATTCACGTCTCATGATCTAAAGAATACGACAATACTAAGCAGATTTGTGCTTCTGAGCTCTCAAGATGTAATGTCTGATAACAGCACATTGCAGTAGAATTATAAAATACTTGTACAAAAGGTGATAATCCTGATTTCAGGTCCATCTTTTTTCTGTTACAGTTAATAAAATGTAAATCTGAATTCACAGTTTTACAATCTTCAGGATTTTAACATGTAAGAATGAATTATGAGAAGTGTGGGAAATAATGTAAAATTTAAGTTTTTTATTGCAAATGTTAGGCCTATTGGTAACTCTTCACCAGCTTTCAGGAAAAGAGGTTTCTGGTCAACACTTGCTACAATTACAATCTTGATTTTTTATAAACTTGAAAACTTATCATTTTATACTTTACTTAAATAACAATGTTACATTATGAGACAAAAAGAAATGTTTTCACGAGTTATACAAGGTAGGCTTAGCCAAAGCATTTCACTGTAGTTACGTTTCATTTCACTCACAAGCCCACTGCTTTAGGCTTTGTTTACCTAAGACCTAAGTATCTGTTTGAATAGGTGAAAAATAATAATAAAAAAATAAAGAAATACACATCAGTGAATACAAAATAGTTCAAAACTTAATTACATATATTAAATGAAATAAAATTATCAACAGTTATCAAAGATACAATTCACAAACTTATAAAATAAAAACGTTATATAGACATTTTACCACAAGGTAGGGAGACGTAACAAGCAGCATTTAAATTTACAATAGAGGCAACCATTTTTAAGGGCTCAAAAACATAAGTCAAAATAAAATATCATTTGATGTTAAAAGCTGCAAATTCATACAAATATCACATATAAAAATAAGATATATTACCTGCACAAGCTATGTAACATATGAAAGTTACACCATTTCACCAATTATATTTCTTATACAGCTGTGTCAAAATGATGTCCTCAAGCATGGTATAGTTAAATACTATAAATAACATGTTAGAACAAGCAGTTATCTTCTGACTATTAGTTTGAATAAATGGTTATACATCTAAATAGTTGAAAAGCTACAGACAAAATAATAACAGTGTGCTTAGTGTAAGTTCTGATTTCAACAAAAGATGGGATTTATGTGACAACAGTTTTCTTATAACCAGGAAGATATATGCTAACAGTGGCACAAATCATGGGTCAATGTCTTACAAATTACTATCTAAGAAAGGTTAAAATCTAAGTTTTAAGCCCTAGCATCAGTGAAGTGCTGCCATCTAGTACGAAAAACTTAACAAATTTAACATCTCAAATAATCGAACATACCTGGAACATTTCCATCCAAAAACTCAATACCCTCTGCTGAGTCTGTTGTATGAAATGCAGAACTTCTGTTTTGATACACAGAAAGTCTGTCTCCTGTCGGCTGACACTCGGCATTATGTGAGGAGGTCCATGGCTCCAGCTCTCGAACTGAGTGCTCATCAAGCCAAGCCTATTAGAACATCCAAGTTAAGTAGTAACTACAAGCAATTGTGAATTTTTGTCATGTTATTTTTACCAACACTTTTAGATCTGATACTCAGAGTGCACAATATAAAAAAACATGTATCCCATATCAATAAATGTCCTCAGAAATCCCTAAAATAACCAAAACTGTACAAAATAAGCAAAAATTGTAACATCCCTTATAAAAACTTTTAACTGTAACATATGACAAGTTTTTATCTCTTTTTACTACAACCTCTTCAGGTCTCCAGCAAGAAAAGTGAAAATTCTAAAGCAAGAATAAATATTTTTTATGGAGGGTTACACTTCAAAGTTTCCATAATGTTTGCCTAAAACATTTTTAAAACTATACTCTCTACTGATCAATTGAAGAAATCACTATCACATGAAATATGCATTTCAAACTACAAAGCACTACTTTACTATACTGATTTTCAAAATATCTTAACTGTTTCCTGAGTGACAAAACAACTTTCAAGTTTGCCATTTCACAGTACAATTTTTATAGTTAGAAAATATTTTAATGTATTCAAATCTTACTCATGTAAATACTTAACCCAATAAGAGTCAATGTCTTACTTTTAGGATCCATCTTTAAATTATTATAAATTATAAACTTGTGTGAATTGTCTTTCCAGATTGCATTAACTTTTTTTTCTTCACAGAGATGTATGGAAATCAATATTTATTTATAATTTCACTGATCACTCTACTCTTAGATTTTTTTGATATCTGTTTGTCCGTTTTTGAATTTCACGCAAAGGGTTATCTGCACTAGCCATTCCTAATTTAACAGTATAAGACTAGAAGAAATGCAGCTTTTCATCAGCACCCACCACCAACTCTTTGACCAACAAAGAGCTGGACTGATGGTCACATTATATGCCCTCACAGCTGAAAGGGCAAGCATGTTTGGTATAACAGGGATTCAAACCTGCAGCTCTCAGATTACAAGTCGAGTGCCTTACCCTTCTGGCCGTGCCAGATCTGTTGATATTTGACTTGACATTACTGTTTGATGCTTGGTCACCTGCTTGCTGCCTTAAAGAATTGTTTCAAAAGTAATTTTTGTTTGTTAAAACGACAGTTTTTTTCAAATTTACAAAATACATTATTGTTTCTGGCCTTAATGGATTAAATTAAATGCTCAAATATGTAATTTTAAATTTCAAAGAGTCTGTCTTTCATCTTCATAATTTGATCTCTAACAATAAAAACTTCTAAAACTTTATTTTTGATTCTAGCATTATTCAACATTAACATCTGTGAAAGGTCAAGAAATATGGGTAAAGCAGCTTAATTTGATCACATTGTATAACTCTCCAAACAAGTAGTTCTGTTTTTTACTTACAGGCCCACTAACTAACTGTTAAAATAACAGTGAAAAAAATATGAAAATGAAGGTTGAAATACAAAACCTCCAGGTTGTTCTTCATCAGTATTAAGTCACATTTCACACTATTACCACAGAAAATAGTCAAAAGACTATATACCTATCTGTAGATGTAGATGTTTATATTTCATGCATTGTAGTGTAATTCATTATACTGCACAGTCATTTCATAATAAACTGTGCTAATCTATCATTATTCTTTCTCAACTGTTCCAAGAATCCCTTTTTAATATAAAGATACTGTAAATGGTTACAACAGGCTGTTTTTCCATGTCAACACACCTAAGACACATCTTTTATTTCCTTCATTGAGTAGATGTGGTGACACAACAAATGATTAAAAAATAACTTTAGGTACTTCAAACAACCCACATGTAAATCCATGCATTAAATTCGAATACAATCCCATACACATCTATCAAGTTACAAACAAGTACTCTATGAATACATCCAACACACAGATGTTTATGTTCTTACACAGAACTTTTACAAACTAAAAGTCTAGGATGTTAATGTAATGATTTTTAAGGTTGGGTTACAGGTTTCAAAGTTTTCATAGAGGGCCTGTGAACATCAAGTATGCAGTTATTATGACTTTAGACTTTATACACTGAGTAAGTTTACCCGAGCTTCTTCCACATAGGGAAAAAAGAGTCTTGGAAGGCTTGCTGGACCTCCTTTCCTTCCATGAACCCAAGATGCTATTTTATGATACACTCCACTACCTTGCACATGGTCATCATCCAGCATGCATGATGGAGGAGAAGGAAATAAGCCTCGTTTCACAGCATTCACCAGCAAATCACTCTCTGGGGGCAAGATGTGATGAACTCTTACAAAACAAATCAAATCAGAGATGATATCTCTTAGCTCAGCAAAGCAGAAGTCTCTTCTTCTGGGCCCTTTCCGGCCAACCATGTATACTGGTTGTGGAGTTGCTACTACTGGTTCTAAAAAATAAAAAATAAATTTGTTTTGTGTATCAACATTTTTGTTAAAAGATATTAATTATAATGAGATATGTTTTATTCAAAACAGTTTGGTACAAAAGTAAGAGGCGTGATCACTTCAAAATCTTATTATTTATATCCTACAGTTTCAAACACTTTACTTGTAAGATACCATGACAGATGCTTTGTGTGAAAAAAATGTACTACAGTTTACTGAAATTTTATTGAGTTGATGTATCCAAAACTGGATTTATGATATTATTGTGTTTTAATAAGATCTTTAGATAAAAGACAATAAACAAATCAAAAAGAATCAAAATGATTCATAACAGAACTTATCCCTAACCAGAGTCAAAATATTTTTTGGGAGGTAGAGAAAGGAACAAGAAAGTATAGTAACTATTTCTTACATACACCTCTCAAAATTACAAAATCTTTCATATGTACATATACAACTTATATGATAGTAAACTATTTCAGTTGGGAGCCATGAGCTATGAAATAGATACAGGATTTTGGTCTGGCCACATCATCTTACAACAATGGTCATGTGTATATAAATAATCTCTTTCTAATTCACAAATCATATGACCTGCCTTCACTGTCTGTTTAAGGTTGAATACCTTGTACTAATCTTCTGATTTGGTGGAAGGCTACTACCACTATTACTGAAGCCTTTGTCAACATCAAACCTAATTTTAAGTGTCACAACAACATCTGTGGGTTTGATAGAAGGATTTGCTTCCACAAAAGCTGTCAAAATATCCATTATGGTTGTGCACATGGTGGATACAAAATTTTGTACCTGCAGGTAATTTCAGGAATAATGGTGACTGTTGATGACATGTTAAAAAGTAACAGTTTGAGTGATGTGTGTGTTTTCTTATAGTAAAGCCACATTAGCCTATCTGCCTGAGTGATGTGTGTGTTTTCTTATAGCAAAGCCACATTACCCTATCTGCCTGAGTGATGTTTGTGTTTTCTTATAGCAAAGCCACATTAGCCTATCTGCCTTGTCCACCAGGGAGAATCGAACCCATGATTTTAGCATTGTAAATCTGTAGATGTACCACTGTACTAGTGGGGGACAATTCAATGATGGTGAGCAAAGCTTGAAGCTACATGCTGAAGACCTACTGATCTGAAAAACAGATGCAACAAGAACAGAAGAAGGCTTACGTAGTGGACCTATCAGTTATGCAACAAGAAGTACTGTCATTAATTATGAAGGTTTCAACTGATGATGTGAGAAATTACAACTCAGCCAATTTTGTCTGGTTTAAGATTCTAATAGTCGTCTCTCACTGTATGCTACATTCTTCATACGATTTATCTAAATCAGGCAAGTCCTGGCTTTTGTATGTGTGATCCCAGTCAACAAAGTCCCTCTGATTGTGGAAGAGATCCTGTTTTATTAAATATAATTTTAGATTTTTTAGTGGTACTAAAAGGTAAGACAGTAATTTCATGGGAGTATGCACCTAGTAAGAAACAAATTAACTGATCATTCTGAGTTCTAGTTTTTGAGTTAAATTATACAAGAAAAAAAAAATCTCAAACTAAATAATTATTAATGTAATTTGAAAATAACATCTACAGGAAATATTAAGTCAGAAAAAAACTAGTTTGTTCATAAGTATATTATTTTAGTTGCAGAAAACATATTTCAACAGAAGTTATGATGTTATGCCACTAATTTATAATGTAGAAAACTCAATCACAAGATGAACAAATATAAAAATATTAATACACTAAAAAAAAGAAAACTATTTCAAAATGTTGATCTGAGGTTTCATGTTTAGTTTATTAATTTTGCATGTTTTTATTTAGGAGGAATTTGTTTTACACAAATTTATAAAATTAGCTCACATCAAAATTTAGGAGAATTATAAATTATCATTTACAAGGAAGGTATCAAAGTGAAATCAATACATTCTATTAATCAAAACAAATGTTATAACTCTGCAAGTTCAAGTTAAAATAGTACATCAAATTAACTACATTATACTATATTTAATTAGCTAAATTAGTTAACTTTTATTTCTGATCTATGTAGGTAAGTTACTTTAATCAGAAATTGATATAATTATTTTACTATATAACTGATTTGTATATACACACACACACACACACAATTACATCTTTTTGACAATGTAATTATTAATAACCTTTGCCTATATATGGTACAAACATAATATAATTCTTAACTTACACGGTATAAACATAATGTCATTTGTTAACTTACATGGTACAAACAATGTCATTGTTAATTTACATGGTACAAACATAATGTCATTGTTAACTTACATGGCATAAACATAATGTTATTGCTAACTTACATGGCATAAACATAATGTTATTGCTAACTTACATGGTATAAACATAATGTTATTGCTAACTTACATGGTATAAACATAATGTTATTGCTAACTTACATGGTATAAACATAATGTTATTGCTAACTTACATGGTATAAACATAATGTTATTATTAACTTACATGGTATAAACATAATGTTATTGCTAACTTACATGGTATAAACAATATTATTGCTAACTTACATGGTATAAACATAATGTTATTGCTAACATTCATGGTATAAACATAATGTTATTGCTAACATTCATGGTATAAACATAATGTTATTGCTAACATTCATGGTATAAACATAATGTTATTGCTAACTTACATGGTATAAACATAATGTTATTATTAATTTATATGGTACAAACTATCCTCTTCAAATCTATTATCTGTGATTAATATATGCATAAGGAATTTATAACTTAAATGTCTTTTGGAATATTTGAGAAAGTATAATCTTTAATGACAAAAACAAAGTTAAACTTGTCTTCACTGTTTAATAGAAGTAAAATATATAGAAACTAAAAACAAAGAGTAAAAAACTTTAATGCAAAAACATCACACTGTAACCTACAAAAACACACACTGGATGCTTCTCTGGTAATGTTTTTTAATACTTACATTAGTAATCCATAATGTAAGAGTAAATACCTCTTTCTCCACCTTGCTTACACAACTGAGCTTCGCCCCATCGAAATACTGCTTGTAAAACCTCCAGCTCACTCGCCTGGAATATACACAGAGAGAAAATTACAGTATGAATACTGTGTGTGAAGTGATTTTATCCAAAATACTAAAATAGTTCAAAAAAGTTAGTTACTCAGTCTAACAAAATTGAAGACATTCACTCAATAAGACAAAAGATGCAAGCAACTAGAGTCAGCTTATCATGCAAAGAAGAATCTAGCTATAATATGATAGCTGTTTGTCTGTTGAAAAAAAAATATCTGTCACTGAACCAGGCCACCCAAACCTCAAAAATGTTTATATTATTCCTTCTTCTTCACAAAACATCCAATAATAAAATTAACAGAATTTAACAAAGACTCAGTTGAATCACATTACTTCTGACTTGAGGCAAAATATAGAACAAACAAAATATCAATAACTGCTTTGTCAAATTAAACTTATAATAGAAACACTGGCACATCTAGTAGTGAAATACAATACTACCTGTAAATTATATACTCATATTTCTATATGAATTGATGTTTCATTTTGCACACATTCACCAACAGTTAAGTTAATGGAGATTAACTGCATGAAGCAACTCATTTTTAAGAAGTCAATGCTGAGCTGACAGTTCACAGGGACAGGTAGGGCTTCTAAGTTTACTTCAACAACAGCACTGACCAGTCCAGCACCTCAATGTGAGAAATATATTTGGACTGAACAGTGACCAGAAAGCCACTTACACCATTTGTTGACCAATAAATATTTCCTTGCTAGATTCAACTGTGCAATTAACTAATTACAATGAAATACTGAAAAATAATAAAACAAAGTTTGTATCATTCTATAACAGTTGTTATAAGTAACAAACCCATAGATACATCTTTTTGAATTTTAATCAGTATGCAGTATTTCCAATTTCTTCATTAAAAGTAGTTTAAAACAAACTAATAAAAGATATTTATATACTGGATCTAAATGTCAAGAGATTCTTTACAGACATCGTCATATGAAGTTTTACAGTTTATCGTGTTAGACCACCATGCAAACAAGGACATATTTTTAAGCAATGTTCTGTTTAAAGCTAGGAATCAGAATATTTTTTTAAAGAAAATGACTCCAGGGCTGATTGCTAATAAGTAGCCAATTTTGATAGTGACACATTAGATAACTTATCTAGGCTCATAAAACTTAGATCCAACAGATCAAACAATATTCAACACAGATTAATACAACTGAAAAGTAAGCTGTACAAGTAAACCACATTATTAACAATAAAAAAAAACACCTGTAGAAAATCTGATGAAATAGCTTCTTTAAGGTGATGTTTCTCTAGATGAACAAACATTCCAGATGCTACCAATGTTGAAAACTCTTCTCTCAAATAATTCATGGCTTGACGGTGAACCCACTGTGACCCATGTGGCTGTTCACTCCACTGTAGAATATGGCTAAGATTCTCCTGGCTTAAGTTTTCTATAAGTAGATCTTCACATCCTGTTAGGATAAAAAACATTAACCATACCTTAAGTTATTCTTAAGCTAATTTATGTTCATCCATGCTACCCAATCATCTGTGAAGACAACATCTTTTTACATTTTGATTTTATGTTGTACTTTTAAATTACTACAGACAATCCAAAATGAAATAAGAACAGTCAAAACAGTACACAGGTCACAATGATTTGCACCATTTTGTGGACACATACACAGTTCTTGAGACAGCTTCATACATCAGTACCTTATATTTCTTTTGTTTCCATTTTACAGACTGCTGGTCTGTGTTGATTAGGAAAATCTTATAGACCTAACACTAAACTGAAATAATATGTGACCAGCATGTTTAAACATTTCTTGCTCAAATATATTAATGCATGAAGTTTAAAAATACTTTGATTGAAAATGTTTGTGAATGTTGCACTTCAAATGCCTGTGAGATTGCTATAAAGAGTTGCACGTACTTGGGTATCTGTGCTATTTCCCGATGTAGACAGCAACATGGCAGCTGCCATAGTGTTAAGTTTTGCATAGAAGAGGTCTACATAAATCAGTTTTCATATAATGTAAGTTATTTCAATAAAAAGAACAATTGTTCAAAATATAATCCTGTTATTCTAAACATTTTGGGACCAGCTGCTATTAAATAATACAAAATGTCTATTTAATACACAAATACATCATTGTATCAAATCACACAGCCTGAAAAACAGATGATTTCCTGAAAAATAAAGTCTCCATTTAAATGTATATCTTTCCCAGTGGTGAGTGTACAACACCCAATGGTCACCTACTGTCAATGGATTAAATTATGTTATAACAATGCATGACAACTATTACACATCTTATGTGCATATAATTAGCACACTTACAGCTACCTGTCTCATTTACAAAGCATTAAAAATGTAACTGTAAAAGCATTATTCACCTAAAGACCTAGTACAATGGTGTACTTGTGTTAATTATTTACTGTTTCAAGAAATAAACAGACAAAGATGTGTATATCCAAGATAAGTTGGATATGGGAATTCAAGAACTGTAACTAGAGCTACGTGATTAACTCCATTAACTAATAGCCTATGAGAATTTACTCCTTTAATTAGTGTCACATAAAATAATCAACCAATCAAAATTACCATTCCTGACTATAACTGTTTTTGATTATTTTAACTACGAAGTAACTGAATTACTATTTTGGTTTTTCATTAATGTTTCCAATTAATTTAAAATTATTTACTTTGATCTATTGGTGTCACAACTCACAAAAGAATTCCCCCCAGTGGCTCAGCAGTATGTCTGCAGACTTACAGTGCTAAAATCCAGGTTTCAAAACCTGTGGTAGGCATAGCACAGATAGCCCATTGTGTAGCTTTGTGCCTAATTCAAAACAACACAAAAAGAACCAACCAACTGAAATTAGTATTATTAATTATTAATCATTTTTGATTATTCCAACTATCAAAATTCCACTGAGAATAATAAATTGGTCAGGCTAATAATTATTAAATTAGCAAACTACACTAATCACCCAGTTCTAGCTGTAACATCCCATTCCTAGGTCAAAGGCAATTATACAATTTAATTAACCATTGATCAGTGAAAATGTTGTAGTTAGCAGAACTGGCTACTGTTTAAGGTTTAATAAAATATAAACTCACCTGATACTACTCACTAATGATTTAAAGGTACCAAAAAATATTCTGTAAATTCGTATTTAGACCCAAGGCTAAGAAATGACATTCAACAGACAACTGTTATTTTGTAGTAAATAAAATCAACTGATTTGTTAATACTAGAGTTGATCACGAAGTTTCACTAACTGGAATTATCTACATAGCATTTTTATCTATAAAAGTTTTTTACCATATACGAGGGAATCCATTTCTAATAGCTGTGCAACTTCATACAGTTCCACCAACTGGTTAACGAGTGACTGTTGATAACTACGTGCCAAGGAAGAACTGCTTCCTTCAGAAGATGTTGTATTATTATGTTTTTCTGTTTCAGTAAGCAAGGAAAGCAAATCAAAGGTATCACAATATAGGGCAAAAAGTAGCACTTTTGCATATCGTCTGGGTACGACACCATCGTCTAAAACTATCTGCATAACTGCTGGTTCCTTCACTTCAGTGGACCTCTTCTGGTATCGTTGTATTACGTTTCGAAAAAAGGGTGACCTCGCTGCTAAAACTACCTTATGGCATGGTATTTCATTCTCTAACTCATGTACCTGAACACCAGGTGATAAACCTACTTTAGCAGTTAAACTACATGATGCTATGATACTGTTTTCTCTTTTAAAAGAGGTTCCAGAAGAATGACGGAACACAAGACAAGCATCAGTAAATAGTCTACTGGACATTAAGTATTTCATATCTTCTTTGAGAGGATTAGGGATTCCAAACTGCTCACTTAGTTGTATTAATGTGTCAACATAGCCTTCATATTTTTCATTAACAGACAGCTCTCCCGTATAAAGATACCTAAGTAATTCATTAAACATACCAAAGCTAACACCAGGAATATCAATTTCAATGGCTACCTGACTTCCACACGATAGTGGATCGTGCAACATTTCTTGAAAGAAAGGGCATCTCACACACAGTATTGCTCTGTGAGCTGGAAAACATCTCCCTTTGTATATTAATTCAATATCAGAGGAGAACTTACTTTCGTAAATGATGCCCAGGTCTTGCTGACAGCTTCTTGTGGCTGGACGGGCTAAATCTGCTTGCAGTGCAAGTTCCCTCAGTGCAATGTGTGCTTCATAGTGTTCTACAAGCAAAGCAATATCCTTTAGGCTCCATTCTTCTAAAAATTCACGAAAAACCTGACTGTGGTCAAATGACTTGCTTGTTCTACATTTCCTAATAAACCTCTTTCTTAAAGTAGACAACACGAGTGGTGCTGCCTTACGTTTCTTTTCCTTTCCTATTCCAAGTTGAACACCCAAATTTTGAGTCAGGTCTGAAGAGAGATTACTAGATCCCAAAATAGCAGCACTTGATTCACCAGATGTTTGGATGGATGACATGGAATCAGAAGAATGATATCCAGTTGATGACACTCCACCCATTTCAACTCTTAAGAAAAGTAAACCACACTCTACTTTTCACAAGATTCAAAATCTTCTGACATATAAAGCCTTGCAAGTCCTTGTATCATTAATTCAAATGATATCACAAACACAGATGGTAATTAGTGTAAATATAATGTGGTATGGCCATATAATAATGTTAACAGTAATAACAACACTGAAGGCATTTGCTTAACTCTTACACTGTATACCACGCACTTTGTAAGCACATCCATGGCAATATGCTATCCATATAAGGAAAACTGAAGTTTAGTCTCAACTCCCAAGTTATACATATACTACTGTCATTCAGAATAAATTACTATAGTTGCATTATTGTATCTTGGTTTTCAGTTCACAGTTTGGCTTCTACTAGTAGTACTACCAATATTTCTAACTTCTATTAAATCTGATTCTCAATTTTAACAGTTCACCATACTTGAAATTCCAAAACCTTAAGCATTCGTCTCAAAACACAGAAAGACGAATAAGAAATTTCAGCTCATTACTCAGCGTATTATAGTTTGATATATATTATGTTCATGACGTACAATTATTGGCTATTTACCAATAATATTAATAGTAATTCTATCAGTATCAATAACAAGTGTAAACTCTAATGAAAATTTCGCTCGTATGACTTAAGTTTAGGCACTTTCCTAAAAATCTCATTCTACGCCCAAGCAACTATATCTCGTTTTTTATAAGTTAAACTTGGAGGAATGGTATCATAAATTTTCAAATGATACATATTGAAGTACATTATACATATTACTAAATAAATATAGCTAGATTTTTTTACAGACTAGATACCCTTGTAATTTAGCAACATGAATACGAAACTAATAGAGTGAGGGCGCTACAGAAAGTTGTTCTCGTCGTTTTTGTAATATGATTAGGCTTTTGCGATATAAACTGCTCTCGGCCAGTTCATAACAAAAAGTCACTAAAAGTTTGGAAGTTATTGCCGTAGGTATTTCTTCGCTCATGTTTCTTTATAAAACAGCAGTAAGTTTGTATGCTTCTAACGCTAAAATCCGGTGTTCGATTCCTGACAGTGGACAAGCAAAGAGTTCAATGTAGCTTTGCTTTAAAAGAAACAAATAAGTAATAAACCTTTAACACACACATAAATTACTTTTCACAAATTTTGATTCTGATAAAATTTTCTTAATTTTGTTGAACCGGCGATCTGCAGGCAAACTTAAGTTGAACTTCCTAACCATGCCAGACCTCCATTGGGAGCTATTAAGTAAACAACAAAGAAAGCGTATAAAGTATTGTTTAGGTAAGAACTTTAATAACTTATTTTAAATCTCAATATAACATAAATATATTTTTCTCAAGTGCTAACTTGGGTTAGGTGTGAGGAGTGACTAGAAGTTAGCATGACCAGAGTAAGAAACCAAAGACTTGTGTTTCGCTTCTCATTGGTGTATAAATGCGCCGGGCACTTTGGATATATACATCTCATTATTTTTACTTACCTTTATTAAGACTGAGAACCTTGTTAACATTATTACAATCAGAGCCGTCGCTAGGCACTGTTACGCTGAGTCCCGTGCTCTAGCTGTTTGTTAGCTTGTTTAAGCAGAAAGCTACACAATGGGCTGTATGTGCTCTTTTCACTACAAGTACCTAAACTCAGACTCTAGCGTTATAAGTTCGCAGGCATACACCTGTAATTGGGTGATAATTCCTCAAATCACCAATTGATGTCTTGAGAAATCAAAATAGAAAACTATGTTCTATATCATACTGAAACGTCGACAAATCTTGGGTTACTCTTTTACCAACGAATAGTCGGATTGACCATACCATTATAACCTCTAGACTTACCGCTAAGCCGCTGGAGGGCAGTGGATGCGAAAGATATGCACAGGGTGGTCCGAAAGTCCCTACCCATCCATATATATATCTTTGCATCCAGTGTATCTTTGGGCTGTTCCTCATTCTCGCTGCATAATATTATGTGACGCCATGTTCTATGAGACATTTTTAAGTGTAAATGGGCTTACATCGGCCATATTTCTCTAAAAAAAATGAAACAAATTTATAATACATGCGTAATTGAATATAACATAATGATATATGGATGGATAGGGACTTACGGGCCACCCTGTATAATAAATAACCAAGTAATTTAAACAATATTTGTGTAGATCACCGATAGACAATATTTTGGGTTTTTTAGAATGTTTAACTGATATTTTTCGTTGATAGGTTTATAAAAACAAATTACTTATTACTTATTTTTAACACAGTTACTTGTAACTTATGGCTATATATATTTACATAGATATGTATTAACGCAAGAAAAGAGCCTTCTCGAACAGTAACTTCCTTCATATTATCTTGTAAGCACAATATTTACATAATCTATACGAGAAATTTTGATGGTCAAACACGTTTTTGTTTTGCTTTAAAATATTTTTGTTTCATTTCCTTAAGGAGATAAGGCTTTTAGATTTTCTCATTTTCTTAAACTTCTTTTTAACTGTAAGAAAATTGACTGAAAAAGATAAGTCTTAGTCAGAGGTTTTACAATCTTTAAAAACACAACATTTGGAATTTCGCACAAAGCTACTCGAGGGCTATCTGTGCTAGCCGTCCCTAATTTTGCAGTGTAAGACTAGAGGGAAGGCAGCTAGTCATCACCACCCACCGCCAACTCTTGGGCTACTCTTTTACCAACGAATAGTAGGATTGATCGTACATGGTAACGCCCCACGGCTGGAAGGGCGAGCATGTTTAGCGCGACCCTTGGATTACGAGTCGCACGCCTTACGCGCTTGGCCATGCCAGGCCTTATTTTAATTTTATGTTATGTTATGTAACACGTCATGGTTTTCAATTGACCAAGTTGATAATACATTGCGTATCATCTACTTGATAGAATAATAGAGGATGTATGCTTTCTTTTGAAGACTATTTGATTATTAGCGAATCAATTGGCCTAAGATAAACTATATTACAAAGTTAATGCTTGAATAAATTTTCTGCACGTTTTTATTTTAATGATCATTGCCATTATAATGTAACTTTGATTTATTTAAACAAGTTACGAATAATAATTAGTAGGCCTACTTATTAACGTGCTCTAATGTAAATCAGTGCCAAATTTGGGGTCTGTTTTTAGTTAATCCTTCTTGGTGTTTGTTATGTATATGTGTAAATATTTTGTAAACGACAACATGTCGTGTTGTGTTTAAATTTTCATTTCTATTATTCATTTTTCCATATTGATATTATTGTTTCGAAGTTTAAACTAATATTTTGTTATTTATTTAGGGTAACATTTTAGAATTTTCTAGAATTAGGTAGATCAAATATATGACTATAAATGGAAATGTTTGGCCTAGCGTCTAGACGTAGAGTCTCGTGCAAGAACATACATGCGCAGATTACTCTGTCGAATTTCCGATGAATGTTCGAGAAAAAGAGTCCTAATAATATATATAAACAGACGGAGATAAGAAGAGACAGAGAGTCAGTCATTAGTTTTATTTCAGAAGAAGAGAGTTAGTTATTTGAGAAAGATTAAGTGTTTGCTGTGAATATTCAACTTGGTTTTGTGATTGAAGTTAGATCTACGGAAGCTGTGATTTTATTCCGTCAATCTCTACGATACATCTGAATTACTGCTTGTGCTGAGAGACAGCGAATTTATTGAACTCTGAACTGTTTCGGAATTTCTTCGTGGGACCAAATTCACACCCTAGACTGGAATTTGAGACTTTAATTTTAGATCATTACATTAGATACAGGCCAGTACCGTTTTGTATTGTGATTTATTCTGAAGTTTGAAATTAATATTATTTTGTTTTGTAATTAATTTCGAATGTTGTAACTTAATATCTGTCACTGTTATTATACAATTTATGCCATATCTGTTATATTTGTTAATAGTTTAGTGTAATAAATTATACAAGCTGTTATCTGTGTTTTTCTGTTGCGTTTAATCTACGAAGAACTTAAAACATAAAAAATACGTAACAGTGTTTTTACAAAATACTCGCATTTCCTAGGTGATTTGGTGAAAAGTTTTACTTTTGCACAACATGAATATCGAGACAATTCATTTGGTACTATTTAGACGTTTAACATTAGTGGCGGTTTAAGAGTAATGTGACACACGCACAAACAATTTTATAAAGAAAATTCAAGGTTTATGTTGAATTTTTTTTAATAAATGCATGTTTATAACAAAAAATTTCTACTGCAGCTGGAGGTTTGTCTTAAGGAATTTTTGGTTGTGTTTTTATTTGTATTCGAGGGCACAGCAGCGGGTGCGCTATCTTGAACACGATGTTTTTAGTGTTATGACCTTTAACCCTTGTTTTTCAATTTCGCACAAAGTTGCTGGAGGGCTATCTCAGTCAGTGATGTCGAGAAACCCACTTGTTGAGAATTTTATATGCAAAAAACGGCTCTTTTGGGCTCAGAAAACACTTCAAATAGAAGAGCGAACAACGTTTCGACCTTCTTCGGTCATCGTCAGGTTCACAAAGAAAGAGGTAACTAACAGTTTTTTGCATATAAAATGGAGGGCTATCTGTGCTAGCCGTTCCTAATTTACCAGTGTAAGACTAGAGAGAAGGCAGCTAGTCATCACCACTCACCTTCAACTCTTTTACCAACGAATAATGGTATTGAACGTAACGTTATAGTGATCCCACGATTGAAATGGCGAGCATATCTGGTGGGACGAGCATCGAATTCACAACTCTCATATTGCGAGTCGAGTGTTTCAACCTCCTTAAGGTTTATATTGAAGATTTTTATGTTACATTTGCAGGTTATATTCAAGATTTATTGGTTATAATTGTAGGTTAATAATGAAAATTTTAGTTGTAATTGCAAGTTTATATTTAAGATTTATTCGGTTATAATTATAGGTATATATGAAGACTTGGTTATAACAGCGGATTTACATTTAAGAATTTTTTGTTGTAATTCTACGTTTATATTTAAGATTTTTTTGTTATAACTGTAGGTCTGTATTGAATATTTTAGCTGTAATTGCAAGATTATATTGCTTCGTATGAGTTTGGGAAATAAAAATTCCTAGAGTTATTGCTTTATGGCACAATAGAAATACTCATGTTCAACATAAAGTCTAGTGCTATCATAAATGCTGACATTGATTCGTACAACAAAAAATTATTTGGTGATAAAACACAGTTTGTGTGGTCTTCTCATGAAGCAATACAAGCTCCACACCGAGGAAAATATATTTCATCCGTGTTATTACGGGAAACTAGTAGAATATGTAAAAACTGGACGACATATCTGGAATTTTGATATTTCAAGCCATGTTATAAAATTATGGACAATCAAATTCATACTGTAAAAACTCTACGAAACTTTCTAAACATTTTTAACATTCGCACTTTCAGAGACTTAAAATTTTATGTAACTGAATGGATAGTGGTACACGGAGGTGATAGTCAGAAAAAACTGTCTCGGGTACATCAGTGACAGACAAAATTTATCTTTTCCATATTATGTTATCAAAAAAAGTCTTGAGAAGTTCCTTTCCAATTTCCTGCAGTCACTGATCACTTCAAAGGTGATTGATACAAAAAGTTTGAGAACAATGGAAAAAGTTCATACAGTAAAATCTAACCATGAAACTGCATAGGTCGGAAATATGTACAAGCTGGAAATATCAACGTTTTGCATCATCCTATAAAAGGCAAAACCTGGATAAAGCGGACGGAAAACTATTTTTCACCTACTTCATCTGTCAACAAATAGGATTAGAACCTGAGTAAAGCAGACAAAATGTTTTTGATCAAACATAAATTCGTTCGACTTGTAATTTGAGGGTTCGAATACCCTGTCGCACCAAACATGCTTGCTCCTTCAGGCAAGGGGATGTTATAATGTAATGGTCATTCCTTCTATTCTTTGGTAAAAGAGTAACCCAAGAGTTAGCGGTGATGACAAGCTGCATTTTCTCTCGTCTTAGACTGCTAAATTAGCGAGGGCTAGTGCAGATAGATCTCTGTTAACTTTTGTGCAAAGCTACACAACAAAACAGACTTATTTATTTTCGTTAAATGTTAATAAATTCTCGAATATTTTATCAGTAAGTTTTGGTCAAATATATTCTGTTCTTTTTTCTGCCGTCAAATTCGATTCATGATTTGTAAAAACGTAAGTTTTGTAAGTGCAAAATTCTACAATAAGTAATTCTAACGAAAAAATAAATTCCTATCTTACCTAATTTTAAAATTCAGGGAAAATTTACCAAAGGTAATAGGCAAAAGTGAAAATCTGCACTGTTTCAAAAGTTTAAGGAAGAATCAGTTTCCTGTGGAATGGAAAGTGAATAATAAAGCATGGATGACAAGTGTTATACTAGATAAATTTTTGAACAAATTAAACAAAAGAATGGAATATTCTACTTTTCCTGTACAATGCAACTTGTCTCCCGAAAGTTCAACTTTCAGATGTACGTTTAGCCTTCCTACATCCATGTACAACATCAGTTCTACAGCCACTAGATAATGGAATTATACAGTGTATAAAATTGAAATAAAGAAAAGTGATTGCTTCAACATATTATTGCAAACATGGACGATTATAAGAGAGCATCTGAAATGACCATAAAAATTGACGCGATAGATACAGTCGCAATTTTAAGTAATTCAATCAAATGTGTGAAAAAGTGAGAAGTCGTTTGTTGTGACGATTCTAGTGAAATCCAAACTCTTGATTGATACAGATGATTCTGTGAATGTGGAAAGTTTTGTGAACGTTGATATGAATGTTTTAACAGAAACTAATTAAAAATCTATAATAAAATCACAAGATGGTAAGAGTGACATTCTGAAGATGAACAAAATGTAAAAGATAGTGAGGAAATAGAAATTCCTACTTCAACGCCAATGTTAAGTTATATTAACACTATCAAATTGTATGTAAAAATGAAGTTAGAATGTGAACTTCATTAAAGTCCATAGAATTTGGTGTTCTCTTTTACCCACATGAGAAAGCTCATTAATAAAACGAAACAGTTGATGTTGGACTCTTTCTTCAAATAAATTTGATAAAGATTTTGTGTACTAGTGTATATTTTGAATATTTATTTTTGTTTTTATTCTAATATAGTGTAAACAGTGTAATGAATTTACTCAGAAACAAACAAGTATAACGTTCCACTCAAAAATTATATGTAATTAAGGAAATGCATGTTCACTATGTCTAAGCCAGAAAACCTTAAGACGGAAATTCTATTCTGTCCTTTGCATTTCCACCTTAGAGATTTTCCTGTAATATGTTTAAATCTTTCCAGTAACTTTGTGGCCATGACTTGTATATATATTACTACACACAGTAAATTAATCAGTTTAATAAAGTAGACACATCTGAAATTTTACCTAAAAATGCGAGATACTACATTCTACGAGTTTCTAATGTTTCTCACTCTTAGCAAAACACGTTGAAGCAGCAAAAGATATAGCAGATAACATCACTTTCACAAAAAATAACATTTCAAAGTCACAAGTGGTTTTAATTTATTTATTTTCACAGTAACAGACTTTAGTCAAGATTAAACAGACACATTTGAGACATAATTACATAAAAAATGTTTCAAGACACCAATTTTTCACCACCACCACGGACAACAACGCTAGTTTATCAAAATTGCCTTGAAATATATATATCAAATTTAATTTCAATAGTTATAACTGTGTTACCAAGTGAATGAGTCAACTTGTGAACTAATATATCTCTGGTAACAAAACACACAACTTGTGATAACTGCTACACCTACCCAGTAAATACAAAACAAATTCAGTGTTAAAGTTCTTAAAAACTATGAAACACAATGTTACAAGTTTCACAAATGTTGAAAATCCTGGAGAAATCTATCATGTTTAAAGTAGCCTAATCAGTTTTCTTATAACTATTTACTTAAAAATTATGTTTGCTTAACCAATAATAGAAAAAATTACTACAAAATTAATATTAAAAAATATCAAACATTTTTATTACTGAGAATGAACTGAAATCATTTTGATATATTTATTTTACAATTTAGTAAAAAAACCCAGTAAATATCCTTTCTTCTATTACATTTGAACATTTTTGTTTGTTTACCACCTACTAATATTACAAGACATTAAAATGGATTAATTACACATTTAGGACGAAAAAATACTGCTGGCAATCATACAAGTTATAAATCTATTTTGACTGCAATTGAAGATTTCTTTGTTGGGTACTCTCATGGTGAATCATGTATTTGTAACAGTTAATATTCCTTTATAAGGTTCTCATCCATAAATACCATGCAATTTATTTTGTTATCACTTAAAGGAGCGTAAATATCTTATGTAAGTACAGTGTTTGTAAAGTACTATCCCAATACCTGAAGAATGTGTAATGACGACAGCTGTATTCCTCAACAGCTGTAATGATTGAAATGCATTTTCTTCATACGAATAATTTTGTATTTTTTACAAAAAAAAATTATCTTTAAGATTTCCTCTGTTCTTGGACTTGATTGACTTAAATCAAGGACAATTAAAAAAAAACAACAAGAATAGACCAGACCAAATCTTTGTTTTTTTGCTTAATAATATACATCTGTACACTGTTAATAAAGCCCTGTGGCAACATAAACACTGATTATGCATCTTAGAATCATAAATATTCATTTTATCTTTAATATCACTATTTATTGTTCTTCAAAATAACTACGCACAATAAAGGCGTATACAAAACATTAAAAATCAGCTAAAAATCACATCAAATTGGTGTTGTCCATACAAGCTGAATGTGTTTTTTTAGGGTAAGGGGGCATACACTTAACATTTACGGCAATCTTAAGATTGTCACTCTACAGTAATCTTACTAAAGCTGTAGAGCTTTACTCTAGCAGAGTAAATCTAATTATAAATGTGATAGTAATTTTACTCAAATACTTTCATTTTTGCACCTTCTTAGCATCCATGATTCTCCACCTGAAAATTGCAACTGTAGTAAAGTTATATGAAAAAAATTTGTTTAAAATGTGTCCATATCAGTTGACTTCATTAGCCTGAGGCTTCTTTGGCTCTTTACAAGTTATTGAAAAACATTTTGGCATAGAATGATGATCAAAGCTTAATACCAACATTTAATACAAGAAGCACCTTTTAAATTTATGTATAATTCAAATAATTATAGAGCTTGTGAAAAATCAAACAAATGAAATAGCAAGGTAGAAGCAAATTGTTAATAAAACATTGTGCAAAAAACTATGTCAATGATCAAGATAAAAAGACAATTTAGAAAAACATTAGAAATTAATAAACTATAAGAACATACACCACTTTAAAGTATGTTAAAATAGCACAAGCACCACTTAAGCCTACTTGTACAATCTAACGAGGTGCAATGTTCTCATGGTTTCTCAAAATCATCCAGTACGTTTTGAAGAGTAAAAGGCACATCCTGTAATTTGAACATTTTCTAAGGATGATCAATGATAGGTCACAGACTAGAGGTCACTCTCTCCATAGAGGGCAGTGGAGAAAGACATGTAATCAAGAGCTCCGGGTTCTGCTCCTGACGCCCTGTAGGGCACCATCCTTTGAATACAATACTCAGCTTGGTCTGGAGGAAGTTCTCTGCGAAGTTCATCTGCTGTTATGTATGGCTATAGCAGGTAAATAAATATAAATACTTCATGTTTACACAGTATGACAAGAAAGCATTTACATTCATGTATCTCAGAATGGCTAGTGTGGGTATTAACACTTTTATTGATAAGTCGAGAACATTTTGACCTTGCGAGGTCATCTTTAGATTAACATACCAGTCATTCTGAGATATGTTTTTATTTCAAGTGGGTTTCTCATCAACAAACCTTTACACTCACTACTCTCTAGAATACCAAGTATTCAATTTCATGTTTCATTAATCAGCTTTCAATAAACTGATGTATTCCATTACATTATTCTAAGTAAGAACAAATCTGACTTAGAAATAAACTCAATAACCATGGATATAATTTTTATTCTATAGTTCAAAAAAAGTTCAAAATATTCTTGGTTATAAAAGCAAGGACACTAGTATATTGTCCAATAAATAACACCCATATTTTGTATAATTAAACAGGGCAATTAATTTCATTATACAAATTACACTTAACAAAATATACTTAGTGCAAGAAAACAAGAGGAACTGTTAATAACTTGATTCTTTTGTAAAAACAAAACACTAAGTTCTGTAAAAACACAACTTCCTTGGGTGTCGACATGAACACAGCAAATAGTATTTAGTTTTAAAGTGTTCTCAACTTCATACCTTGTCTCCAGACAAGATTCTAAAGGAATCAATTATCTGCTCAGCCGTATCCGTATCAGTCTTCTCTCTGGTCATGAAGTCAAGGAAGGCATCAAACAGAACATAACCTGTGTTGTTTGGATCCACACTGTTGAGAATCCTCTTGAATTCAGCATCTCCCTAATATGTTACAAAACTAATGAAACCCAAAACTAACTCACACAAGTTCATGTTAGTTTACACTATTTTAAATTCATAGAACATGAAAATATGAGTGACTTAATTATAAGAGCTGGATTCTAATGAGTAAACTGTCAGTTAATTTGTTCATGATTTAATGAAAATATTTTGAAGTATTTAAAAAGTACATCATTATATGTACATATGTAGATACGCACGCGCGCTCGTGTTTGACTATAACAAACTATATATACACACACACACAGCATTTACCTCTATAACTGTATATATTTAACTGTATTACTGTATATAATCCCTACTTTAATATAATATTCAAACCTTTCAAATCATGACTTTAAACGTTTTGTACTGCCATATGATGTAGCATTTAAGACAAGTTTCTACATACATGGTACAGAATTTCAGATAAACTATTGCATATATAACACTCTCTCCGAGATAAACTACTGCATATATAACACTCTCTCCGAGATAAACTATTGCATATATAACACTCTCTGAGATAAACTATTGCATATATAACACTCTCTGAGATAAACTATTGCATATATAACACTCTCTGAGATAAACTATTGCATATATAACACTCTCTGAGATAAACTATTGCATATATAACACTCTCTGAGATATTGCATATGTGATTTAGCATTTTAATCGAATTAGTGCAAAATCATTCATCTCTCTTATTGAATAGGTAGAGGTAAAGAATGTATCTGTTCTTACACAACTTAGATTTAAACCCTTAATGGTTACATTAAGAGTAATGTCAGAAACATTCAGCCTGATGATATACCTGTTTATCATTCCTTATGTTAAACCCTAGACTGACAAGACAAGATTTGAATTCCTCTGGTTGGAGATGTCCTGACTTGTTTTTATCAAAATGATTAAAGGAACTCCTACACTCAGTCAGCTGTTCCTGTGTAATTCCCTTCGAGTCACGCATCAAAATCTACAAAAAACAAACACTTGTCAGCGTTGTTAAAATTTAATATTTAAAGAAATGAGTCTTAATTACATTGTTTCAATTTATAAAAACCTCAACACAAGAATGTTTTAACTGAATGATAATGTAGAATTAAACAGGTTGTTTGTAACAGCTGTACAATCTTTCACAAGTTCCATAAGGTATCTTTGTTATCTGACAAAACCAATGTATCTCTCTTTAGTGCAAACAATGACTGATTCACTTTTCTCAATGAATTCAAAAATAATATACTAAATTTTGAAACAATTTCCAAAATATATTTCTTTGAAAGATATTTAAATATAAATATCTCTTTTTAACCATTTCATATTTGAAAGGTAAACCAAATGATTTTAAAGTTATGATGTTTAATAAAACCGTATCACTGATTTGGTCACTTAAGAACTTCCAGTTCTATAAATAAACTATTCTGTCATAAATAATGAAGTTTACAAAAACTTCTAGAAATAATCTAGTAGTACTGGAATTTAAAGAAAATATTAACACATGTAACAACAGTCACATAAAAACAGCACAAAAACGTTAGGAACTGAATATATATAAAAAATATTAATTATCATATGTTGTCAGCCTACAAACCCTGATTATTCTATGATATGCTAAGTATAAAAATTTAAGTAAAATTCACTGATATAACTCTTTCATTACCTACTTCAAGGTCTTAGCTCATTAAGTGATACTTATTTATAACATATGAAATTCCAAACGTTTTTAGAACTGTAGGTTAACCAATCAAATTAGTTATCTAACAGACAGAGTATTCTCTACATAATTAAATCTTAAAAAAAAATAACTTCTTTTCCTACACGTCACAATTTTGTAAATGAGGCTCGAGTTTTATTCTGTGATGGATGTCAACACTTGCCTGATTCTCCACTTCATTGATGTTTCGGTGAATAGAAGTTAAAAGTTGCTCCCAACCAACACGTAATGTCTAGATTTGGATGTAAAAATTATAAATGTTTCTTACTGTTGTATAGTAACACAACTATTTCACTGCAGCTACCAATAAATTTACTAATGTCATGGTGATATTTATCTTGTATTCTACAACATGTTTGAAATCCAACTCGGTACCGAATAAAATATTTTCAAATTCATGAAACAATTTCACATCTTTGGTACTAGAATACAATGGATTTTGAATTCATCATACTTGTCTTCAGACCCTAACATTAGGCCTATTACACTTTAATACTTCATTATTTAGTGTCTTAGAGTTTTCCAAGAGTTAAAAAAGGCTATTGTAGTATTTCGAGCACACTGTATTCACACCATATCCATTGCTGATACCATTTGCTACTTAATACAGATCTCATTAGACTAGCTAACACATAGTAGTGGTTTGAATAATATCTACACAAGTCATTACAATTACAATTGTTATGGTGAGAACACGTTTTTCTAAGCTGGTGAAATGTGATTACAATTAATTACACTTGTCATAAAATACTGTAGAGTTAAAAACAACAAGAATATTGTACTTTATAACAAGAAACATGAAAAGGTTAATAAAGTCTTATGATAAGTGTAATTACAATTATATTTGCAAGCTTGGAAATATGCATTTAAACTATAACAAATATTGATATTTATTAGGATATGACTGATCTAACTAAAATTACTAGGTGTAGTAACACATACTGAACAATGTAAGAAACTGAGAAAGGTGTAGTAACACACACTGAACAATGTAACAAGCTGAGAAATGTGTAGTAACACAGACTGAACAATGTAAGAAACTGAGTAAGGTGTAGTAACACAGACTGAACAATGTAAGAAACTGAGTAAGGTGTAGTAACACATACTAAACAATGTAAGAAACTGAGTAAGGTGTAGTAACACATACTAAACAATGTAAGAAACTGAGTAAGGTGTAGTAACACACACTGAACAATGTAACAAGCTGAGAAAGGTTTAGTAACAGACTGAACAATGTAAGAAACTGAGAAAGGTTTAGTAACACACACTGAACAATGTAACAAGCTGAGAAAGGTGTAGTAACACAAACTGAACAATGTAAGAAACTGAGAAAGGTTTAGTGACACACACTGAACAATGAAAGAAGCTGATATAGGTGTAGTAATGCAGACAGAACAAAGTAACAAGATTTAAAACAAGGTATCACATGAGTACTTTTATAAACAAACACTTTATACTGTTGTGTGTTATTACTGCTCCACAGTGTAGAGAAAAATTGTGTCAGTACCTACATTTAAATGAAAATGTTTAAAATTACAATTACCTCCATTGAAAACTGAGTGTAGCTGTTTTCAAAAATCATGGCTTCTTGAACTTCCTGTGGAAAGCAGGTATTCTTAGTACAAACAAAATTCTCGAAAGATAATTATTCCTAAAATACATTTTTGGATCAAAAATTAAAACAACACATCCGATTGTGTAGACACACCTTAACATACATGTTATTCCTAGTATGTCTGACTATAATGTACAAAACAAATACTGCTCCATAATTTGTGGATCTATATAAAATTACTGTTAACATCTGTCCATTTCATGAACAAAACAAAAGAAAGAAAAAACAACTATTTGTTCTTTAAGCATTTTATCTGGTAATCATTTTACAGTTCATTCCCATCTATACAGTAACCGTAACACAACTCGACTGACGTGGTAATGATTCTATAGTTCGTTACCATATATACAGTAATCGTAACACAACTCGACTGACGTGGTAATGATTCTATAGTTCGTTACCATATATACAGTAATCGTAACACAACTCTACTGACGTGGTAATGATTCTATAGTTCGTTACCATATATACAGTAATCGTAACACAACTCTACTGACGTGGTAATGATTCTATAGTTCGTTACCATATATACAGTAATCGTAACACAACTATACTGACGTGGTAATGATTCTATAGTTTATTACCATGCATAGAGCAACCGTAATACAACTCTACTGACATAGTAATGATTCTATAGCTCATTACCGTGCATACAGTAACCGTAACACAACTCTACTGAGATGGTAATGATTCTATAGCTCATTACCGTGCATACAGTAACCATAACACAACTCGACTGACATGGTAATGATTCTATAGTTCATTACCATACATACAGTAGCTGTAACACAACTCGACTGACATAGTAAGATTTCTGTAGTTCTTTATATATACAGTAACTGTAACACAACATGAATTACACAGTAATGATTTGGATTGTTCTGTCCATTATATGTATACTTTCTGATCTCACTTTACATAACCCACCTGGTGGCATTTCTCCAGTTCATCCATATGTGGCTGATACTGTATAGCTTCATGCTCGAGTTCTCTGAGTTTTCCAAGCTGATCCTCCAGTGTACCTTGCATTCCCATTCCCAGAGCAGCCACACTATCCATCTGACTTTCAATCCATGGTCCCACCACATTCGCTCTTTCTGCAAACTTGCATCGTAGCCTTTCGTTAGCTTTGGAAAAGTTAAACAAAACTCATTCTTGTGTGTTCTGACTGCTCAGAACACATGGTTTGAATATGAATATGTTTGTTTGGAATATGACTTCTCACAATTACATTCTATAGTTTAAGTTTTATTATTACCAGGTTTGTACAACTTTTTTTCAATCAAAAAACCTAATGTTCATTGTCTTTACATTCCTCAGTTAAAAAAACAAATACTTTTAGCTCCTGTATTTCAGCCATGACTAAAGACACAAACAAATCACAACTAACACCTGCATTTCATCCAGGACTAAAGACACAAACAAATCACAACTAACATCTGCATTTCATCCAGGACTAAAGACACAAACAAATCACAACTAACATCTGCATTTCATCCAGGACTAAAGACACAAACAAATCACAACTAACATCTGCATTTCAGCCACGACTAAAGACACAAACAATTCACAACTGACACCTGCATTTCAGCCACGACTAAAGACACAAACAAATCATACATTTAGCTCCTGTATTTCAGCCATGACTAAAGACACAAACAAATCGCAACTAACACCTGCATTTCAGCCATGACTAACGACACAAACAAATCGCAACTAACACCTGCATTTCAGCCATGACTAACGACACAAACAAATCGCAACTAACACCTGCATTTCAGCCATGACTAACGACACAAACAAATCACAACTAACTCCTGTATCTCATCCATGACTAAAGACACAAACAAATCACAACTAACTCCTGTATCTCATCCATGACTAAAGACACAAACAAATCATACTTTTAGCTCCTGTATTTCATCCATGACTAAAGACATAAACAAATCACAACTAACACCTGCATTTCATCCATGACTAAAGACATAAACAAATCACAACTAACTCCTGTATCTCAGCCATGACCAAAGACACAGACAAACAAACAAATAACTACATTTTGTATCTTAGCCATAACTAAAAATATGGGTATGCACATGTTTAGTGCACGTGAACTTACTCAAGCTGCTTTACATACCTTGATCGTATTTGGATTATCTTTAACAAATAAGAGATCATGGAATACTTTATTTGCTGAAAAGCAGTTTGAATTTGGTAGGTTTTATTTTTATAATGTATCTGTGATAAAATCTTGTATAAAATTTTATTGAATAATTAGGTTATCTCTTACACCGAAATTACTTAAACTGTAAAATGTCATTTTGAGAAAGACCTATTTCTGTGTGGACACTTTTCACAAATAACTTGCATTTATTTGCTGTTTCTTCAATGGTTCTATACATTCAGAACACAGACATGATTAACAGCTCATTCCTAACTTCCTCACCCTCCAGATTTCCTGTCATCACTGGACTAAGTGCACATTTACAGTTTTACCTCAGCATAAAAAATTTCATGATCTCCAGAGAGAATTTAAGAAATACTCAAGGTTAACCTGTTCACGTACACAAACCCTTACAGGTTATTTCTTGAAATACTACTATAACTGTCTCTGCTTTTTTAAATATATTTAATATTAATCACTTCTACAATGATTTGTAGATATTTAACACTATTATCTCTTACAGAGTCAATTAAAAATATTTTAATTTGTCAACAGTTTAGTTTGTTTTGAATTTCACTCAACTCTACAAGAGGGCTGACAGTACAAGGTGTTCATTATTTAGCAGTGAGACTAGATGGAAGGCAGCGACTCATCACCACCCACCACCAACTCTGAGGCTATTCGTTTGACAATAAATAGTAGGATTGACAACACATTATAATGCCTCCATGGCCGAGAAGGCAAGCATGTTAGGGGTGACAGGTATTCAAACCCACAAACATTGTGAGTCAAGTCACCTAATTACCAGGACTAATAGTTTGGTAAAACGTTTAAATGACTACTATCAAGTATTAAGAATCACTCTGCCTATACTGTAGATTATACTGAAATATTTTCATATTAATTTTGTCTTCCTTTCATAACGTTTATTGCCATACAAATGTCTTAAAAAATTTCTTATTAAATACTTCAAATTGAACAGGAATCAGTCTGTCAGTTAGGTTAATCCACTTATTACTTTACTAATAGAGCTAAATATTTGGTAAAATGGATACACTGCTGGCGTAACAACTCTGTTTCAAGGACTTGATCACGCTGTGGCACCAATTCTCTCACTTCAGACCATTTCTGTATCAAGTCCTGGAGTAAATATAAAAAACAAATAAAAGTTTTGACACAAAATCATTAAACTACATTCTAAGTTTGTTAATTTAAACTTAAAAACTTAAGAAAACCAGCTTGACTTGAAATTTAAATTGATACACTCAAAAGATTTAATTTAGTTCATGAGATGTTTGGTTAATTTCCAAAACATAATATTATAAGCATAGCTTGTGCTATAAAAATCTGTTGGGGGGGTTTATCAAACACTTTAGCTCTGTTTTAACTTGCATCTCTATTAACTTGAATTATCTGGAATAAAGGGAAGTTAAGAAGTCCCAAGAGGAGAGCTGGTTAGTTAGTTGACACACAACATATAGAATATTAAAAATTATATTCTGTTTAAAGAGGACGTACAGTTCAAGAGGAGAGCTGGTTAGCTAGTTGACACACAACATATAGAATATTAATAATTATATTCTGTTTAAAGAGGACGTACAGTTCAAGAGGAGAGCTGGTTAGCTAGTTGACACACAACATATAGAATATTAATAATTATATTCTGTTTAAAGAGGACGTACAGTTTCTCAAAAAAAACAGTTGGTTAGCTGGTCATCGCAAGACAGATAGAACATCAAAAAATTATATTCTGTTTAAAGAGGGCATACAATTCCTTGAGAGAAGAGATGGATAGCTTGTTCCCACATAACATATTAAAAAGGTTTATTTTCTCATAGGTAAAATGACCCTAAGATTCCACAATAGGTGCTACTTTCGAACAAAAATTGAAGCAAATCCTTTAACCACACAATTTCTTTAACTATAATGTTTATTTAAAATAAAGAGACTTTAAACAATAATCTTACAGCAGCAGTTAATGTAGTGTATGGATTATCAACACCACCAGGAACTTGGTTCTTGTTAGCTGTGTTCTCTACTTCTTTCGTCAGTCCGACTAAGGACTGAAATTCTTTATCTGCATCTCCAAGAGTCTGCTTGAACTGCCTATGGGCATCTAGCAAGCCCTAATTGTAAAATAAGATATCAGATTACTTAATAGTTAATAATAAAAAATAAGAAACTTGAGACATTTTGAGAAGAGAAAGAGGAAATATTGCCTTACTGAGAATTATTCTTAAAAAATAATTAATCTTTAGAATTTGTTGTGATGCCCTATAGTATACAAGCTGTGATAGAAAACTACAAGCAAGTTTTTCAAGCATTCTTTTAAATATTCAAAGGCAGTTAATGAATGTCAAAGCCTCACATCCTAACTCAATATTTTCATATACTTGCTTGTTTCATACAAATAAAATGGAGGAGGTAGGTGTGTTGATATTCAATGTTCATTGGCACAAAGCTACAAGGCTATTTGTGCCAGACAGGTGTGGTACAGTATAGGTATAGGGCAATTAAGGTAAAAATAAAATATGTAAAATTAGGAACTGCCAGGAAGACTAAAGCAAGAACTACACCCTTTCTGACAGTCACCTGAAGTTGACCTTTCCAGTTCTGGGTTCAGTTCAAAATAAAAATAAAACTAAAATGTGTAAAATTAAGTATAAAAGGCCACTGGTTCTTAAAAATGTAAAACCATGAGTGAGATGGGCAGTATCACCTACAAAATGGGCCAAAGTCAAAGGCAAACCCACCTTACAAATATCTTTAAAATGGTGTCGTCATTCTAGGTTGTAATGAAGGCATGATAATAAGATGTGGATGATTGCAATCTGAGTACCACATAGACCAAACATTGGTGCAGCAGTTCCAGATAAAAGGAAGTGGTGGGTTAAAAAACTGACCAATGCATAGCCTTATCAAAACAACCTCCTCTCTTCAATCCTTACAAAAGCAAGACAGCCAAAGACCAAAAGGTTTGATTTGAAAAAGCTTGTTATTGTGTTGCTCATTCCAGGTTGCCTGCCATCTGGTGCACAGTCTGGATTTGATAACTGAACCATAGTCCATGTATGGAATGGGTATTGAGATGATAGATATTCAGAACAGACAGACTTTGCTGCTCTGCTGGCCAGCTCATTCCCACAAATACCAACATGACCTGGTATCCAAAAGAATTGGACAGAGACAGATGAGAGAGAAAGATGGGCCAGTTTGTTTTCGATGGTGATTATCATGGAATGATTCCAGGACCAATAGACAGCCGAATCCGTACATATTGTAAAATTTGTATATTGTATTATTTCAATATGTTTTAGGGCAAGAGAGATGGCATACAATCTGGCAGTGAAAACAAACTGTAGAGGGGAGTCTGTGTGCCACAATCAAACTGTAACAAACCATGGCTGAGTCCACTGAGTCACCCAATCTGTATATATATTGGAATGGATGGATCATATGAAAGATGTTTAGCAAAGAAAGAGCTTTATTTTCAATCATGTGTATCTGCTTTCCTCAGATGACTAAAAGATAGGTTACAATTGGGGACTGTAATTTGCCATAGTGGAATAGGCTGATTTGAAAAAAATTGCAATGTTATTCAAGGATAAATCTAATTCTTCTAATTGTGCCTGAATACGGAGACTAAAAGTAGCAATGGCAGATTTTCCGTTATTAAAAAATGTGTGACTCATTGTGGTTAGAAAACACAACTCCAGATAGGATCGAAGTTTGGAAACATACATTAGAGACAGTTGTAAATGGCAAATATATAGAGGGGGTTCATGAGATTCCACATACAGACTTTGCACGAGGGCACGATAAATTTTGAGCATGGAGTATTGATCTGCTCCCCAAGAAGTAGAAGACAAAACACAGAGAATGTTCAATGCTTATAGACATTTGATACAAAGTTGCTTGATGTGTGACATAAAATTTAATTTACAAACAAATATAAGACCTAAGAACTTTGTTTCAGGAATAACAGTAAGTGCATCATCATCAAGATGGAGTTCTGGATCTGGTTGGATTTCCCATTTGCAGCAGAAATGTATACAAACTGTTTTAAAGAGGGAAAAATTAAAACTATTTGCTGTGGTCCACTTCAGTATCTGATTGATTGGATTTTGAAGCTGCTGTTCAATAAACCTCATGTTTGATGACTGACATGAAATGTGAAAGTCATCAACAAAAAGACCTGTTTACAACTGTAGGGGTAAGCTGTTCACTGATGGTATTAATCTTTATAATGAAAAGTGTAACACTTAGAATACAGTCCCGAGGAACTCCAAGTTCCTGTGGGAAAAAATGAGATGGTACTGAGCCCACATGGACTTGGAATCAGCACTTCATTGAGAACTGCTGAATGAAAAGGGGTAACTTTCCATACAATCCATACAAGTGAAGGTCTCGTAAGATGCCGTATCTCCATGTTGTATTGTATACTTTTTCTAAATAAAAAAAGCAGTAACAAGATGTTGTTGTCTTAAAAAGGCTTCTCTGATGTTTTAAGGCAAATTAAGTGGTCTATCATAGAGCATTGTCTTCTGAACCCACGCTGAGTAGATGAGAGGAGGTTGTTTGATTGATAAAACCAAATGAGGCAGACATTGATTATCCTCTCTAAGATCTTACTGAGACAACTTGTCAAAGCAATGGGACGATAATTCAAAAGGAATCGTTGGATCCTTCCCAGGTTTCAGAATAAGGAGTATGATAGCTTGTTGCCAAGCATCTGGATAGATATTTTCCTGCCATATCACATTAAAGACAGCTAGGATAATAGTAACAGTTCTGGGAGATGCAATGTAACATCTCATAATGTATATTATCAGGTCCAAATGATACATTGCCAGACTGATGAATAGCAAGCTTGAGTTCTATCAGGGTAAGAGGGCAATTGTAGTCATAGGAATGGTCAGTTGAAAAGGAAAGAGGCAGATCTTCTGCCTGTGTTTTAATGACTAAAAAGGAAGGGGGTAACTTTGAAGAGCTAGATACATGAGAAGTCCCTAAGAGTATTGGCAATGCTCTGTGCATCTGCAACTTCATGGCCCTCAGATATTAAGATAGAGAGGGTGGCAGAAGTATATCTTCCACTCAACCTCCAGATCTTATCCCACATAACTTTTGTGTTGGTGGTTGAAGAAATGCTGGAGGTGTATTTAATCCAAGATTCCTTCTGGCTTTGACGTATAACTTGCAGAGCATGTGCACAGACTTGCTGAAATGCAATGCAGTTTGAGAGTGTTGGGTATCTTTGAATTTATCCCAAGCACACTTCTGAGTTTTCCGTGTTACAGAACAAGCAGAATTCCATTAAGGGCAGGGGTGCTGTGGGGAACATGTCGATGTTTGAAAAATGCTTCGAGTAGCAGCATTTTGGTTACTGCTGCTACACAATTATCTGTGAATGATTTACATAAGATTGCAGGATAAAGTTCCAAGAGATTAGTGAAAGAAGGCCAGTTGGTTTGGACCACCTTACACCGAAGTACATGGGTTGGGTGGTACTGATCACAGCCAATCTCTCATAAGAGGATGGGAAAATGATCACTACCTTGTGGATTAATGTCAACCTCCCAGATAAGGTGAGTGAGTAGTGAAGGGGAACAGACAGAAAGATCTATAGCTGTAAATGACTGACTAGGTGCATGAAAAATATGTGTAAGAGCCAGTATTAAATAGAGCCAGGTTGTGGCTCAAGAGCATATGCTCTATAATACCCCCTGTCATATCAATACAGGAGCCACCCCAGAGAGGATTATACCCATTGAAATCTCCCAAGATTGAAAAGGGGGTAGGCAGTTGCTCAATGAGGGTATCGAAGTCTGATTGATTATGATGCATTTCAGGTGTAAGGTACAGAGAGCAAATAGCACAACCCAAGGAGACACAGATAGCTACTGACTCCAAGGGTGTGGTCAATGATAGGGACCGGGTGGCCACATGCTGATCAACCAGCAAAGCAACTCCCCCATGTCCCTGTCCTACACATAGGGTGTCGTTCTGGTATGATGAATAATGGTGGATAGTAACTGTATTTGAAGGCCGTAGAAATGCTTCCTGCAAAGAAAGACATATGGAATGGTAAAAGTCAATCAGATCTTTGATGTCAGTCATATCTAATTGGAAGCCTTGACAGTTCCATTGGATTAGCATGGCCACGTGTAATTATTTCAGAGGAGAAGATGGTAGAGAGTCCTTCTGCTTACAACTGTGTTTTTTTTTTTCTTTATGGATGTGGGTCTCTCGCTCTCTACGGATCCTGCTACAGCTTGAATGGTTGGGTCTAAATTTATCAGTATACGTACTAATGATTGAGGATGCAGACGAGTTGTTTGCTTAATTTTTTGGGTATCAAGAGAGGGAGACCCTATGGAAACATCTTGAAGAAGGTAAAGTTCTGTAATAACTGGAAGGTGTGGTCAGGACAGAGATGGAAGGAGACACTGATTTGTGAACTGTTAATTTTGGGAAGTGTGTCATTAAGATTTGCTGGTGAAGATTGTGTAGGGGATAGGGATAAGGTCTGTTTGGACTCCTACTGTAGAACAGGTTACAGTAGCACAAGTTCTGGTTGGAATAGGTAATAATAATAATTTTTGAGCCTCTGTGTAAGTGAGATTGTTAACTGTCTTAAGACATTGTACTTCTTTTTCTTTTATCAATTTAGGGCAAGAGGCAAAATAAGAAGAATGTGTACCATTACAGTTTATATAATGTGGTTTAAGTTGACAGTATGGTCTTTACCACCACAATGAGCACAGGTCAAGGAATCACAGCAAGATTGTTTTGAATGACCAAATCGTTGACAATGGAAACATCATACAGGATATGGAATATAAGGTCATATCTCACAATTCAGATAACTTGCTTTTATTGTGGTAGAAGGACGTGGTTCAGTGAATGTTAGTATTAGAACATTTGTTGGTTCAGGATTCCATCTTTTCTAGTGAAGATTCGGCATACTGCTGTAATACCTTGGCTGGCGAGACCTGCGAGGATCTCCGATTATGAGCCAGTCTTTAAATCTCTTTCAACTATGATTCCTCTGGAAGTATTCAAAGTGGAATGAGGAGTAACTTCAATGGATATGTTCCCCAAGGCCTTTGGTGTCAGGAGGAGTTTAGAATGCTGTAATGAAGATGTTTCCATTAAGATGTCACCCGAATGTAGCTTTTTTACCAATTTAGGGGAGCCAGCAAGCCCTTCTGAATAAAAAATGGGGACATCTGTCCAAGAGGTTTGCAACTTAAGGAATGCAAAATTAGAAATTGCAAGACAGATTCAAATGGTGAGTTAGGCTGTACAGATTCATCAATGTGTGGTCGTTTTACAGTAGTCAGGTTTTTCTTGATGGTTTCAAGTTGTGTTATTTTTTTTGTTTTAGGACTATCCATAATAAATAGAAAATTTTTCAATGCCCACTGACCCCACCCACCATGGAACCCTACAAGGGGATGCACTACAGTGCCTTAAGGGCACTGCAGCAATGCCAGGGTTTTGTGAGCACTATACCCAAACACATGTGTCAGACACAATATCCACGACACCTGTTGTAGATGTTCTATGCTGGTACTTAGTTGACTCTGGCCGAAATGGACTAGCCGATTGATCTTGGGAGGCCACCCCAAGATTGCCCGTTTACAGGAATTCAAGGCCAAAGTGGTGTGTTGCAGTTGGATCCCTCAGCCACCAGGATTCTCTTCTCCCCTTCATGGGTTACTACACACAGCAAACATGCAGGTGAATGTTTAGATCCCAGAGGAGGTAAACTGTAAGAACAGAACCTTCTCTGGAGGTCCCCTCACCACGTACAGGAATCCACATCGAGGAGTAACATTGAAGAGAACAGTTCTTCAAGGAACTAGGTACTATTCTTCTGACTGAAATTTAATGATTATGCCACTAAATGGCACCAAACACTTTCACTGGCTGAGACCTAAAGATCATACCACCAGATGGCACTAAAAACCATTCCACTGGCTGAAACCTAATGATTATATTATATTATTAAATAGCATTAAAGACCTACTTCACCAAGGCTTAACGATTATACACTTAGGTAGCACTAAAAACTATTCCATTGGATAATACATAATTACACCACTAGATGGCACTATAAACTATTTTGTTCAACTGTATCATTACAATAGAATGCTTGTAACCACCGGGTATATGTAAAGCATCTAAAGGTTAACATGTAGAGATTTACAGTTTAATGCAAAATATTGTATTATAAACAATAACAAACAGAATATGTAACAAATGAATATTAACACAAAGATTCACATGATCCAAGGTTAAAACTTTGTATTTGGTTAATATTTGTGAAAACGTTGTTTGCTAAAAAAATGTATTTTCATTAATCTTGTCATAAACAGTAACATGCAGTCAAGGACTCTGTAAATACGCCTTTCACAGTGTATACAAATGTTACACCACCAGATGGCACTAAAACTAGTTTTAATTAGTAAACTACAGTTAATTTTTATACTTAAGTAAAATTCACCCAATAAACGATGAAATAAATTGATATTAAATGTTTAATCACTTACACTTAAGAGCATTAATTTATTTAATAAATGTTTTATATGTCTAATCAGAGTGATTTATATAAAAAGTCAGAAAATAGTAAATACAAGGGCAGGAAGCTGTTTAAAATTTAACATTTAATCATTTCAAGTGTTATATTAAAGAGAAACTGCATACAAGTAACACGTTAATTGTTCAGAGACATAGCCCTAAAAAGTTAATAAAGCAATATTAGAGAAAATGCTTGAAGTATCATCCTAACCCTGTTCATTATTTATAACATTATTATGTTAATCAGATATTCTGATATACTGTTTTGTTTTTATTTCTTCATTAAATTAAATACTTGTTTTTCTGCAAATCAAAAATGAAATTAAATGAAAAAAATACAAAGTTTAAATATTTTAGAACAATTTCTACCTGAAAAACAATCTTAAATTAACAGTGTAAACTTTTACCTGGATCTCATCCATCGTGTGAACAATGAACATGTCAACCAAATCTTCTCTTGCACCATCTAACCAATTGTTGAAGGGCTATAGAGGGGGAAAAAGACAAGAATTAAAACAGTAAAATAATTGAATAATTATGATTAAAAGTTTGCTTTACCTTAAGTTTTTAGAAACTCTTTACAAAATTCAACAGGTACAAGTTTCATCCAATGCAATAAAGTTGAATGTAAGTCACCATTTAGTTTAGGACATGGCATGGCTAAAAAAATGTATATCACATGTGGTTTGTTTTGCTTTGAATTTCATACAATGCTGCACGAGGGCTATCTGTTCTAGTTGTCCCTAACTTAACAGTGATAAACTAGGGGGAAAGAAATCAGTCAGTGTTGCCAATCATAACTCTTGGGCTATTCTTTCACCAATAAAATGTGGGATTGACTATCATATTACAATACCCCTATGACTGAAAGGGTGAGTATGTTTGGTGATAGGGAATTGTTACCCACTACCCACAAATTGCCAGCTGAGTGACCAAACCATCAGACCAAGCTAAGCCTTACCCTATTTAAAGTAAATAGTCAAAGGAGCTAATTTAGGATAGATATCCATACATTAGCTAATGCTAGTGTTTACACAGAGCTGTACAAAAATAAATGTCTTACCTGAGTCGTGTATCTGTTCCAACATACTTTAGAAAGTACTTCCAAAGCTATGCTTCACATGTAATTTATTTGTGACAAGTAATTTTATTAATATAAGCAATAGAACTCTTGTCTTAAATAATCTATAATTACAAAACAAAGATGTTTTGACCAATTTTCTCCTGATCTTCAGGCAGTACTGACCAAAAGGAAGACCAAACAAATGTGGTCAAAACATCTGTTTTACAGTAATACATAATTATGCTTTAAGAAGTGTATTACACCAATTAATTTAGTGTCAGAAAATATACAAGTAAACAAATTGTAATTAAGTTTGAATATCACCAATTTATGTGACTGAGAGTTGAGAAATGCCACACAGAACATGTACACAACTTTTCTTCAGTGGAGTTAATATAAAATGCTGTATAAAAGAAGTAATTACCCATTATACTTTCTACACATGGAAGACTTCATTATCAAATAAATGTCACTAGAGTTATAAAAATACAACATTTGTATCTTTACCTGAAAACAAATTTTAACTTCAAACCTTGCTTAACAGATTCAAAATGTAAATGTTCGTAATTATCTCACTAGGAAATGGGATGATAAAAAACAAAACAAACAACCAATCCAAACTAATACATGTAATTCATGCAGAAAATGAAGGGTATTTCTATGACTATGAGTTAGCTAGAATATTACCCTACAGTTTTTAAATCACACGGTAATATTGTAAATCAGCATCATGGGATATACGAATCAAAGGAAAGATAATCATTCTTAGTTAACAGAAATTATACTAACAGCTGCTCTCTTAGCAAATTCAAGGTGTAGTTGATCTATTTTCTCCAGAACCGTTTCTGCTTCCTATAGTCAAAACAAAGACAGATGTAAGGATCAGATCTGAACAAAGGTCATAACCTAAACATCAACCATATGTAGTAGGTCTAAATATGAAAACAAAGATACACAGACTAAAATATACACAAATGTCATAATCTGTACACCAATAACTTGTTAGCTGTTTAGAAAACCTAAATGTGACAGAAAAGCAAGCAAACATTAGGACTAAAACACACAATGTAATAATATTAACACGGTCATTCTTTAAATAAATTTAAAATGTATGACAAACAAACAGACATAAGAACTAAAACACACAGAATATAACAAACTCTGGATTATTATTTTTACAAATTTATAAAGTAAATATGACAACAAAACAGACAAAGACTAGAATACCATAAAACATTAACACATGCATTAATCAATCCAGAAAATTTAAATATTGAAAACAAGACAGTCATATTAGGGGATTACTTTTAAAGTTCATGAAAAAATACAACTGCAAAAACATTAAAACTAGATAAGGAAACAGTTATTTTAATAATTAATATTTAAAAAGTGATGTAGCTTTTCATCTTTAGAATTATTAATTATAACATGTTAACAATGTTTCAACTTAGTGATTTGGGAACTAATGACCATTTGATTATACAGCCTTTACAATACAGCAAATGAACAACAGTTCTTTGAAATATACAAGACTACAAAACAATCCACCAAAACTTTAATTCAAGCCTTACAGAAATCTGATAAAGATATTTACCTCAAGGTCAAAATGTCGTTTTTGGGTCAAGGTTCCTAGGCGATTCCACTGATCACATATTTGTTGACATCGATTATTAATGGTAGGTAAATCATGGTATTCCAAAGCACTGAAATAACAAAAAGGATATGAAAACTAAACTAGGCATACCTACAAAAAATTATTTAATTTTAATGTTCATATACAAGATGTTTCTGTAACATTTCCTAATCTATTAAGTTTAATGTAGGACACCAGGTAGCAGTATGTCTGTATTTGACAAAGACTAATTCTCTTATTAAAAGCTCAATCAATTTGACCCAAAATTCTCTTTAGAGTTTCCATTGTGTAACTTTTAGTATGTTTTGTCTGTCTTCATGAAATATATGAGTCATTAAAAATTCAGCTAAGCTCATTGATGTATTTAATGTGGGAAGTAGGTGTGGAATAAAAGCAAAATAAACAATTCTTTGCACAGAAAATAACAAAAATGTATCTCAGGACAGCTGGTGTGGGTATTAACATTTTTACTGATAAAGTTGACCTTGTAAGTTTCTCGTTATAACACAGTGATTTGTCTAGTTTATGGCTAAGTAGCCAAATAAGATGAGGAGCTATGAAAGATATGATTTGAGTGAGTAATAGCTAGATTACAATTACTCATATACAGTAAATTTTTGTACTTGTCAGAAGGGTGGTAAAGAAAAGAAGGGATACTTAAATGGAAAAAGGCAACTTACTGAGAGAGGAATGTTTAAACATTATGATAATAAAATAATTAAATTACATTTTGAATATAACTGAAAAGTCAAGAGATGTCCACTCTGCTGTACTGTTAGAAAAAGGGATAAATTTAAGATACCAGGTAGTAATATAACCAGACAATTGTGTCTTGTGCTATATAATAAAATCCAGATTAAACAGCAACATGTTCAGAAAACATTGCTTCAAGTAATTAGCAGTTAATCTAATGTTACACAGCTGAACACACAGTAGGCCTTGATATGAATTATACAAAGAAAGCCATTAGTTTGAGAGAAATTCAACTGTTTATCTAATCATTCTAACAATATTATTAGATGATAAAAGAAGAATTAAATTCCAAGTCTAATAGAACTTCGTTCAGAAAGTTCATCACCTGAGAAACGTTTTACAACTACACCACATAAAACTTGCATTAAATTATAATAATTAATAAACATGCCAAAAATCATACAAGTTCTAAACAATACAATATTTTGTATTGTTGAGTGTGATTACATTTATTGTGAGAGATTACTTTTCAGGTTTCTTCCTACAAAGAGTTGAGTATATTATACATGAAAGACTGGATATGCACATCAAAAACTTACAAGACAACTGCAGTTGATATAAATTTATTATGGAACAGCATGTATCAGACCTACATTTTGATATTGTTTGATAGTTTATAAGTTGTGTGGTTCAACTCAAAATTATTTGTTTTTAGGAAGAATATGTTATAGATCTTTCTGACACAAAATAGTCACATGTTTGAATCATACGGATGAATTGACATTATGGATTTATAATTTCAAAGATAGGAATATCTTTTGTACTTAATGGCACTAGAAAACAAAAAAATATGGATCAATTTAGAAATCTGGACCACTGTAAAAAAACAAAAAACCTGCAACAAGTCATACCCCAGCTGTGTTAAGAAAAGTGCAACATTCTGTAACAGCTGAGAACCCATGAATACAAATGTCATTCTTAAAAGTCATTCCCATGTCCAGAGCAACATTATGTGATGCAATCAAGAAGAAGGTCAGCTTAGAAAAGTGACAATGTATGTAAAGATTGTTTCAATGATGCATCTTCAACTGCTGTATACCTCAAGCAGCTGAAGGGTATAACTAATGGTTACCATTATTCTAAAGTACAATGCCAGTCAAGTCACCAGATACAAAACTATGGACTTCTGTGATCAAACTGTTGTACATAATTTTGAAAAAAAAAACAAACACCATCTTCATGAACAAGATGAATTACTGTAGTATGAAAGGAGGTGTGAGTTTGCTTTGGACATGATAACTTCAGGATGGAGCATTTTGCAAAGTAAAATACACTGCTTGGTTATTGTCAATGTACCCAATCAAGAAATAGGGCATGCCTGAACATGGCAACATGAGCTGTAATAAGAAGATCTGTCTTCAAAGGTACTCAACCTCTGTGTGCACATTAGAATAGCACTGATGTGTGAAATAACAGCTAATTATGAATGGATGTGATAGTTTTAATACATTAATAGTTCTAGCATGTATATCCTGATCTTGTTGTGTATTGAAATGTAATCAAATAAATATTTTCAGTGCAACCATGTTAGGTGCATAACAACATTTCTAATAGCTCCTATTCATCATACCATTAATTTAGGTAGCACTCTAAAAGTATTTACTTCACTGCAAATTGACATGCATTTAGTTCATCAATTATTTGTCACACAATTTCATTTAGAAATATACTTATAGTTTTCAAAACACATAACATCACATCATGTTACAGTACAAGCACACACACAAAATAGTTTCTTTTCACTCTTTTAGACAGTGTTTAATTCATAGATAACAAAACATGATTTTTGAGCTTGGAAATAAAGACTCACTTCAGCTCCTGAGCGATGGCTGCTATTTGTTCCACTCTATCTTGGTGAGCAGCAAGATCACTTTCAAAGGCTTCATGTTTCTTCTTCAAAGCCTACAGTAACAGAATTCACACCCAGTACAATTATGTGTTTAGAGCTATAATCAACAGATAACCAATTATTATTATTTACAGGTAGCTGGTATGGGTATTAAAACCTTAATTAAAAGAAGGTATGAAACAACACTTCAACTTCTTTCATGTCACCTTCAGTTTAAGGCACATGTCTTAGGAATGAGTGCAAACAGGTATGAGATTGTTACTCGGAAGATGTCTTTGTACTTTACAATAATAATAGAATTAGAATAAATATAAGAAGGTTGAAACACTGTTTTTAACTTTACAATAATAATAGCATTAGGATAAATATAAGAAGGTTGAAACACTGCTTTGTAATTTACAATAATAATAACATTAAGATAAATATAAGCAAGAATGATGTGACAGAATTCACTCAAATCATTATATTATAGAAATAAAGTGAAGAATTAGATTTTAACTTCACGTACATTTTCAACGTTTCTATAACTTGTGTTTGTAAAAATTTCATAGATTGTTTGTGTAAGTAAAGTCTTTAAAATATTGGGTGTGTTTTTTGTTTATTTATTTCTAATGTTTACAGTTTTTTGTTCACTTTCAAAATAAATCACTCCAAGTTAAATTACATAGTTTACTTTTATAACTTGTACTCTTTCTTTACTTTAAGTTTGACTTCCCAGAGCAACAAAGGAACAGATTGAACTCATAATTTACTATTGTAAAAAGTACCAACTATTCATGGAAACAAGTTTTCATAGCAATTAGTAAAACCCAGTGTTCTGTCACAGAAGTAACACTTCAATAACAATAGACAGTCAACAGTAAAACCCAGTGTTCTGTCACAGAAGTAACACTTCAATAACAATAGACAGTCAACAGTAAACCTAGTGTTCTGTCACAGAAGTAACACTTCAATAACAGTACATTTACATCAGTAAAAGATACCTTCTTCTCACAAGACCTTACTTTCTACCTAGTATATTTACTATCAAAAACCTATTACTTTATTTGAATCAAGTTAGTTTCCAAACTTCACTTACTTTAACTTCGTTCAGTCGACAGTTTCGAAAATCTTGACTTTCTAGCCTTTCCTCCTTTCCTTGTGTCCACTCTTCATGGTTGTCAGCCTTGTGTTGAAATTTTTGGGCAAGATGATCCAGTCGTTGCAGTCTGAAGTATAAATAATGCAAGTCGCACTGTTATATGTTAACAAAACCAAATATCTAACTCATTCAGCATATCACACTGTTTTACTGACTTAAAATAAATTTTTTGGTGATTATAATTTGAATCTGTCAGAACTTGTATTAAAAACAAAACTACAATGCCACCTTAAGATTAAATCAATCTTAATTGTTTATGGTATAGCTTGAATTGTCAAAACATGACCTACACCAAAGCACTACTAGGTTTAGCTCTCTAGATCATATGACACAACACACGTTTCACATCCACATATACTATAGATATGAATTACAACATTTTGTTTTGTTTTTTCTTTAATATAATATTTGAAAATCCTTAGAATATTTTTGGTACTATTTGTTTCTACTTAAATATTTTAAAGAACTAAAAAATTAACATTCAGTTTCATATCTAACTAAAGAAAACTAATTCCATGAAATCCTATTATTACTTTTCACATTAGCCCTACTCATGTAAGTGACTTACAACGTGATTTCTCATGAAACACCCTGCTGCTGTTTTTTGTGATTAGATGCCCAAAATTAGTTTCCGACAAGCTCATGGACACTCCTATTTTATAATAATGCAGCAGCCCTATTTAATAATAAAGCAGCTGCACACGTACTGAAGAAATACTTTTTGAAAATATAAAAATTTGGAGACAGCTTATACACTTATAATAGTTTTTTTCATTACCCATTCAAGCTGTCTCTGAACTGTTCTTTTCAGCTGTTTTGTAGGAATGAAAATACACCAAAATTTCTTTAAAAATATTTACGAGTAATTTTATGTAGAAAAAGATAAAAACATATATAATTAATCACATGTAATTAAATAATTTCTTTCCATCACATTTTATGTAACTGATAACTTTATGTACATGATTAATTACAGTTACCTCAGCATCTCAGACAAAAGCCATTCCTCAAACCCTTTCTCAGCTGTTTCCAGCGTTTTCCATGCACTGGCGATGTCCTAAGTAAAGGTATGTATCTTAGAAAATTTGTCAATTGGATTCTATTTCTGTTTTATCTAAACACAACAAAGAAAAATAAAACATAAAAATATCTAATATTTTAGAATCTCAAGCTAACCAGCAAACCAATTTATGATTAAACTTCACTGTTAGTTTTAAGGCTTTTAAGTTAACTTTTCCTCCAAATCACTTTCTTTGAAACATAGTATTGAACTGTTTAAAGACAGAAATTAACCTCTCCACAAATTATCTACAATATGCCACTAGTCTACATCTAACTCATTCTAAATGTTATTAAGCCTTTAGCAATATAGTAATGCACGAATTTCTTGGCTAAGTACTCCCAGACAGTGCAACTTCAATGTGATCAATCTATTTCCTCTTGTGAAAACAGGTTCCTTGAACAACGTTACATCAAAAATACCATTTGATACAGAAAACTTATTTAGGGAAAATTTAGCAAAAGGATCCATCTTTACTGGTGTTTATGTACCATTTTCACTCCCTACTAAGACAGCTCTGAAACCAGAGGTGCCACTAGCAACTGACATGGCTCCTGTGTGCATCTGACAGTAAAACTTCACACTTGTTTTAAAAAATAACACAAAACTATGACTCCTATTATACTGGAACACCAAAAAGTTTAATTCTATGGGCCCAAGTTGCTGATATTTTAAGCACCTCACAATGCCTCTACCTGAAACAGCTTAAAAACAAGTTTCATATCACTAATTACAGTATTCATGGTAAAGTGAAAATAAATTTTCAAACCTACTGTAAACATTCAATATAGCTTTCAAATGAATTTTCACTAACCAATCTGCACTGAAATTTTTATTATTCTTCTCAAATATAGGGGAATATTTTGTTACACTACACACTGAGTTCCAACACATCCAAGAGAAACACTGATTTCAAATCTAAAACATGATCTCATTCAAAGTGAATACAAGTACAAAAAAACAAGTTATTGGATTTTAGATTACTAACACCAATGCTATGTTAATGATATAAGTATAAATTACTAACACTAGTATGCTCCGTATTGATCACAAGTATAGGCCACTAATGCCAGTATCCTTCACGCCCACGCTACAAGTATAGGCCACTATACCAGTATCCTTCACGTCCGCATTACAAGTATAGGCCACTACACCAGTATCCTTCACGTCCGCATTACAAGTATAGGCCACTACACCAGTATCCTTCACGTCCGCATTACAAGTATAGGCCACTACACCAGTATCCTTCACGTCCGCATTACAAGTATAGGCCACTATACCAGTATCACGTCCCTTTCACTACCCGTCCTCACGTCCGCATTACAAGTATAGGCCACTACACCAGTATCCTTCACGTCCGCATTACAAGTATAGGCCACTATACCAGTATCCTTCACACCCACGTTACAAGTATAGGCCTCTATACCAGTATCCTTCATATCCATGTTACAATTTTGGGTTACTATACCAGTATTCTTCACGTCCATGTTACAAGTTTAGGTTACAAATACCAGAATCATTCATGTCTATGTTGCAAATATTACAGGGTAATTTTGGTCTTTACTTGAGAGAATGAGGTAAGTGAGCCAATAAACACAAAGACAAAAAGATTTCTACTTACAGACACCATCTTGCCCTCACTTGGAAGATATGCTGGTCGGTTACTTAGTCTCAGTTTAGTTTGAAGTGTGTTGAAGTTTGTTTCTAGTTTGGCTTTCTGTTCCACTCTAGGAGGCTTGACTACCCTCCTGTACTTTCGAAACTCTTCAAGATTCTCTTGAACACCACTTAATGTGTTGTCTGTTGTTCTGTTTTCAAGCCAAGGAGTCGTTTTTTTAATCCATTCTAGTAACTGAGAAAAACAAAATAAAAACTTTTCTGAGCAAGATGCTTACAATTATACCTTTCTTCTACAATTAAAGTGTTCCCAATGTTCAACTAATAGCTAAAGAATCCTAAAATAATCTACAAATGACTCATCACCAAAATAAAATTTTTAGAAGAAATGTTGAAATTAATGAAAGACTGAAATGTAAGAATTCTGATATTGTTGTAATAATATGATATATATTGCCATGAACTATAAAATTTAAGTAGAGGGTACAATTTTTCATGTCAATCATTTTAATTTCCTAGTTCTTAAATATTGAACTGATTTAATGTTTGACATCAGAATAATTGCAAGGATCAATATAAAGCAATGTATTATAACCACAAGAAATGTTTTACAAGGTAAATATTTATCAAAATGTACTCTTCTGTGATATTAAACTGACCAAAGTGATGTACCCTATGACTTAAGGGATATGGCTACATATTATTTTTATAAACATTTATTATGATACAAACTTCTTACTCTAAAATGTATGAGGATTTATTATTCATGGTTTAAAATAACTTCAAAATTTTGTTATCTTTAATCAAATTATCCACATATAGTTCACCGTGAAATAGCTACGAGTTGCCAGTTTTGGGGTTTAAAACCCTCTCCAAGTTTTGGATCTTTAATGTAAGAATGTATATTTCACAGTGAAATACTGATGTTAATATTTTCATCCACTGAAAATATATTTCTGACACATACTTATTTCTACTCACAAAATAGCTCTCTTCAATTTTACTGTCCTCTATATTCAAAAATTTTCATTTGCAACTAGTTTTTATGTTCCCACCTACTTCCATGTGGTATAGCTGCATTGTAACATGCAAGTAATTAATTATCTGACAACCCTCCAGCAATAGGAGTGTAATTTTATGCAGTAAAACTCAATCTTCAGTTTGAGATTAGGTATGTAAAAACAAACCAAATTTAGAAAGGATGGGTGGGAATTGTGACTATACATAGCATTTATCAGAAATATATTTTCAGTGAAGAAAAATATTAAGTTATGATATCTCCACTCAAGAACTAGCTACAACCCAACACTGACTGATGCAAAAGTTACCCATAAAAGCTCCTTCAGAAATAACCTGAAGAGCATCCAAGGAATGTGCCATCTCAATGTAGATGACTGCACAACAGCTGAACCAGGTATACTCTTTGCTCTTGATGTGTTGCAAAATGGGCAGAAAAAGATCATGTTCAAAGAGATAAAAGTGCCTTTGATGTAAAGTGCGTATGGCACATAAGACTATAAAAAACAGCAGTACTGAGACTGGAACAATCAGCCTACAGTAGAAGGTGTGTCCTTTACTATTCATATCCATACCAAGAATTCAAGTCATCATGTTGCATATGCAGCCTGGCCAACACGCCTCAGGAACTAACATCTTAACAGTAGGAAGGTAGAAATACACCATGGAAGTACAACTCCAGTCCAAAACTAACAGCATTGAGGATTTAATGTCCAGTCCTCAACAGGAGGAAGGTTCCAATTCACTGACATGTGGGAACTTGTGTTGACTGGTCTGGCTTCAACCAGTATCAGTAGCCCCAGAACCAGCATCCAAGTGGTGGTAGGAAGGAGAATTCCCAATCAAAGAGGTAAACTGCATACTGGAATGTGATAAAAAAAAATCCAGTCCACACCAAACGACATCTGGAATTGTATGTCAGATTTGCAGTCAAATGTGTCACAAGGAAGTGTAAGGAGGTCCCAGTAAGAGGAAAATATATAAGAAAAAGAAACATATTAAACTTGCAGATGAACATTCATGTTATAATATAGTCACTTAACCACAAAAAAAAATGAAAATTTATTTCCTAATTTTGTTATGATGATTACAAGATTTGTTAAGTGACAGATCACACATAATTAGAGTATAGAAAATAACAAAATGGAGTTTTACTGTGTATTTAGGAGGTTTTAGAGATTACGCAAATAATATCCAAGATTTGGGGAAAAAAGAATAATTTTTTAATCATAACATGAAATCACTTTACATTCAGGCTAATAATGAAACACTGCTTCCACAAACAAATCTTCCATTATTTCATTGAAAAATATAATTTTTTGTGTGAAAATACTTGTAGTCTTTACTAAAAGTCTACCAAATTTTGTGAACAAGACTGTTTTGGTTTTCCTGAGAGGAGGTTGGTTGATTGATGTTTAAGAGACCCAATGGCCACACGTACAAAGCCATTTACAGGTAGACAAGGGTCGAAACTTTCTCAGCCAATAACATCAAACCCGAAGCCATCATGATATGCTGTTGTTCATCAGTAGTGGTTATTTGAAACTGAATTCACGTTAACCTCATCACCAATTGTTATTCCTACAGTTTAAGTCAGGTCAGAGAGCATGTCATTCCATTCTTACAGTGACATTCAAAATTTTATTCAACAACTATTTTAAATATATATTAATAAGTTTGGTACCATATTTATAGATTATAATTCAAATGTTATACTGGTTAACTGAAATGTTATACATAGGTTCAATTTAAAACTAAAAATATTGAAACAAATTTCCAAAATAGTAATTTTTGTGTGTCACATGGTACATTAAATGCAGCTTTGGTTTCAAGTAGATGTGTGCTATCCAAATACAAAATCTATAGTTTCTTACAAAATAGAATTGCAAGTTACTGATACAGATAAGCTTGAATACAAGATGAGAACTTCCTCTCTTTTCTACTTTGAGACATTATTACATTTAGCAAATCAAACAAGGTGACCCTGTCCCTCATCTTTTATTTTTGTAAATGCTTGTTTAAATATGAATACTTGGCTCTTTTAATATGTTTACAACAATCAAGTCAGATGACAAAACACAATGGCAAGCAAAAGTTTTTGAAGACAGAAAATGAAGGAAAAATCACAAAACCAAAAGGCAACTGAATCTAAAATTAAACAAGTAGCAAGCAAGACATCTGATCATTGTCATGTCAAACTGAGAAGTGAAGATTGGGTTCTACTGCAGAGAAGGAGTCGCCTGCAATAAGAGGGCATGTTGCTACAGGTGGAGAATTACCGTATGTTTACTTGAATAATACTATATAACTACACTAAGTGAAAACAGACAGAAACATAAAAGCTAGTGATAAACAAAAATTTCTACCAACAGAGAGTAGTACAAAATGGGGGAAGTTATTTACAAGAGGTAACATACCATATTGGGAACAAGTTTTGTTGTTTTAAATATTTCCAAAATGTGTTCACACTAACTTATTCAGCACTTACATCACTGACTAATCTCTCGTACTCGTCCATTAACCTCTCGTTTTCTTGGTTAACTTTCAACACTTTACAGATACGGTTCGATGCGGTCTCTGCCTGAAATATAATGAGGTGTATAAGCTTCTATAAAAGTAGAATAAGTACGACAACCTTGTTAACACAAATGACATGTGGAATATTTCACCTCAAACACAATTAGTCGTAAAGCCACATTGACAACCGTGGTGTTTCTCGTTTGTTGTTTTCATACATTTTATCAAACAAAACTTAAATGTCTACAATTATGAATAGTTTAACTTACTTGCTGAGCTCCAGAGAAGGTATGATAATACGAAGAAACATAAGTCATGACTGTTCTTTCATCTGGCATAGCAGTGGTGTTTAGATCTGAGACAGAAAAATAAAAATTAAAAAATTCAACTATTAGTAATCAAATTGAATGAGATAATTAGGGAAATAAGTGATGAATAGACTTATCAATATGGATGAAAATTTCATCATTAATTGTAAATATATCACAAACATTAAAAAAAGTTTAATATATTGAAAGACAGAGACACTTGATTATTTTCATATTAGAATGAGATTTGTTTTTTTAAAAAGCAAAACAGGTAACAGCAGATATATTTTCCATCTTTAGATTATACTTATTAACATTAATTTGGGTTAATCATTCCACAGCTTGAAAATTCAGCATTTCTGTTGGGTCAAAACTTTGAATTAATGTTTTTCATTATGAAAGTCACATACTGTTTCCAATTATCATAAAGTTTAACATCTCTGCTTTTCCAATAATATTTCTAGCATTTCCACCCTTAATAAAATGTTAATGATTTAAACATTATTGTAAAAATGTTTATTAGGCTTAATTTTGAAAAACCTTCATGATAAATCGAGAAAAAAAAGCAAAACCCAGAACTTAGCTATTTTGTAGACGTGCATGATATCCATTACTGTAGCTTCACAATAACATTACAAAAACATCTAGCAGTGAAGTGATAACACAATTTAGCATGTTACCAATAATGTACATGAAATACATTTGTTAATTAGGTCAATAATAAACAAGTTTTTGTCTCAACAAACATTTCTTGCATATTTTAAGTTGTGAAGCTAAATACAGTAATGACAATTTATTTTCAACCATTCAGGTTTCGTACATGTACTGTTTTATTACACAATAACAATTTGAGCTAAAAAAAACTATTAATGTTACTCTAAATAAACTAAACTGTTATTTCATTGTTTCATGCACTATCAGACAGAGATGACTACTTGTTGCTTCTTATGTTAAAGTAACGAATGATAAAAACAAAAACATCAAGGTGGAAACACTCATCACTAAATCTTTCCAAACAGACACATTATTTGCTCTCATTTCTAATGGAGGCATTTTAGCACTTGTTAGTGTCTCTTCTTCACCATGCATTGTTTTTGTTACCTGTTGTAGCATGGCAGTTTGACTTTCATCAGCTGTGGGTGTTGGCACCCACTAACTCTGAAGAAAAAATAAAATCTGTTTTAGTCTCTATTTTCATACTGCTAGAATATGAAACAGTCAAAATAGCTACTTACCAAGATCACTTACATTCATTTACAGAAATTACTCAAAACTTCCACAAAAGATAATTGTGTTTGTGATTTAAATAGGAATGATAATACCAACTGAAAGTTGTATGGAACAAACAGAAAGAATGTTTAATATACACTTGTATTAACTTCATCACAAATAATACACAGAAAGGCTTGAAAGATACAATAGAACAAGAGGCTTTATTTTAGATATTATGTTAAAAGTCTCGATAATATATATCTACAGAAACAGTAGCCTACGAAAACTGTCAACAGGATGTAAAAATCTGTATTTAATTGACAAATTTACATTCAGTTCAGTTATTTTTAGTAAGTGAGAAGACAACAACAATGAAAAAATTTCATTTACATCCTGAAGAACAGTTGTTTGAAATCTGTGCCTCTTACGATCAGTTAATTTTACTTAATATGATGATGAAATAAAAACTTCATGTTATGTTACATAAAATTACTGCAAATGGTGCTGTCTTAGAAGCAAGTACAAGTAAAAGGTGTGATAGCTAATAGTCAGAAGAATGCAAACAGAAAACCAAAATGGAAATAGAAGACAATATTTCAATAAAATTAAAAATGTTGTAGAATACTGGTGACAGAAGAGAGAGACTGCATTTTGAATCACTAGAAAATGTTCAAAGTTAAAAAGTCTCACATAAGATTTGCACAGCCAATCAAGCACACTAAACATCAAGTCTTCAAAGACTATTATTAAATAACACTGCAAACATTATAATAAATCTACACAAACCTTCTGCATCTAACATTTTTGGAATGTTCAGGTGTTTTTCTGCAACATCAAAAGCAAGGTTCAGATTTTCAACAGGGTTATCCTGTTAATGAGATGGGTTAAACGAAACATTTGAGAAATAAACAAATTACTGTAATCACACAAAGTAAACAGAATAAAACTAAAAATATCTTAACAGCATTTGTAATATTAGTTTCAAAAGCATGTGCAACATACATTAACTTGCAAACATCTAGATGTATTGATTATATAAATTATATGGACTATTTCACTGCATTGCAAAAAATAAAAAGGATAAAAAAAGTCTAAAACTTCAGAGTAACTTTCTAAAAATACAGTTTCTATTAATAAAATATATTTCTATGCAACATTTGTAAAAATTTGTAAGTTTTGAAAATTCAAAAAGGTTTCACTGTGGAAATAATGTGTTTGTAGATTTAAACTACCAATTTTTATTTATTTCTACATTTTTTTAAAAATTTCTGTATCATCAGCTTTTTGCTATATAAAACTAATATTTTTGTTTGGATGTGTTTGTGTTTACTATTATTAGCATAAAATATATACAACATTTTTCTCCATTCCAAAATCTACACATAGCTGGCTTTTTTAAACAATTAAAAGAAATTGTTAATTATAGGTTTTTATAAGAAATGTAATATGATTTGAAATGTTTTATTTACACACACACACACACGTTTAAGCATTTATTTTTGTTTTTTTTCCAAGCAGTTAGAATAATAAACATTAATGTTTGTTTATTTTCAATTTTGCACAAAGCTACGGGAGGGCTATCAGAGCGGGCAACCCTTAATTTAGCAGTGTGAGACTAGAGAGAAAGCAGCTAGGCATCACCACCCACTGCCAATTCTTGGGCTACTCTTTACCAATGAATAGTAGGAGTATAATGTGCTCATGATTCAAAGTGTGAGCATGTTTGGTGCAACAAGGATTCAAACCCACAACCCTCAGATTAGGAGTTGAGAACCTTAACCACCTGGCCAAGGCTTAATGTAAACAAGACCCATCACTGCTGTCTGATAAGTGAAACAAAAGGATTTAGCAAAGCCTAAGTTATTTTATTGCATAAAAACCTTTTTTTGCCCATTATCAGCAATATTATACTTGTTTGAAATTAATAAAGCAAACTTTCACATGTTTAAAATATAAGAAATCAAAACTAAGTGTAACACAAGTTGTTCACACACATACTTCCTTCTATCAAGATCTCACAAAGTTAAACTTTTATCATGTTTTTTCTGAATATGAATCTCTGATTATATTAAAGCCATATTTCTTGTATAGTTGGAAAAAACAGAAAAAGACAATTCACTGTGTTTTGACCACTGCCCTGAGGCTTCTAATAGCTGAGATATGGATCAACATCACACAGTTACAACAGAGTTAAAAACAGTGACTGGCTAAATTAAATAAAACTACATTTGTAGTTTTCAAGAAGCCAAATTAGCACAGTTTTATTTAAAATGATTCTGAGTTACTGAATTATCTCTACAAGTGGAATATTATACTTAGAAAAAAATTCAAAAACATGTTTTTGCTCAGAAGTTGAAATCAACCTACGATGAAAATTTGGGATTTTTGAAATTCTTATACAAAAACTTAAACCTTTTTATTTAATAAATTGTTTTTTCATCTTTGTTCATGTGACTTCTTTGTTCTTTACTTACATACTTTCACATGTCTGTATAAACTAACTGTACCATATAACTGTAAAAACATCCTTGAAATGTTATTCAGTTAACACTGTTACATTTGTTACCACGTGCCCCACTGATGGATCACAACCAATTTTTAGTTATGTACCTTGTGACACACAGTGGGTCATAGACAATTATGTTTCAAAGTCTCATGTGGCACAAGTTTCAGATACTTTCACTGCTCCATTGTACCTCTTGAATGACACTGGAGTAGAAACTACTAACACCACTGTTGGCAGCAAACATGTTAAAATTGTAATAAAAGTTTTCTTTGTCATCTATTCAAGCCATCTTAAAATATCATCATCTCACACTCATTCTTCACCATAAAATATTCTAATAATATTTTATGTTAACCCTAGATTAAATAATCATATGATACTCAGTGATTTAGATGTAAGAGTGGATTTAAGGTGATAAGAATACTTGTACTGAACTGTGCATCTATTCTTCCAAAACATTTATTTCATGATAACCCTTACAATCCAACACAAACTTCAATAAGTTTTTTAACCTGTATCAAAATATACAACTATTTTACAAATGGAATAAAAAAGAAACTTACTTTACATAGTTTGCTGTAGTCTAATAAATCTGGTCTATGTCGATGAATCAGTGCACAAAAAGCTAGCCCATCCTTCCAGCTATCAGAAACAATGTTGAAGGTTAAATCTAATATTTAGTAGTTTCTCTATTAATAGCAGCTTCACCCTTAATGTTTTCACAAAACAACCAATTAATGTGCAAGCATCGGAAAAACACACACAAAACATCTTATGATCTATTTCACACTCACAGAGAACAGTTCATTACATAAAAAGTCAAGCTAGAGGTTAGAATATTGTCAAATACGTCAGTTCTTTTAAGCTACTGAAAATTAACAGAAAATAATGCAAATGTTATTTGTTAAAACAGTTCAGACTTAGGATTGGAATCAATCTGATTGTTACGCTTTTTATCTACCTGTACAAGGGTTGATGGTTGATTTAAACCTGTACAAGGGCTTATTATCTTTAGTTAGCTTGTTACCCACCCACTTTGGATCTTGGTTATCTACTCATTTATAAGCTTGTTATTCATATGTTTTTGTTATCCATCTATTTTTCACTCATTTTTTACTTGTTTAACTTGTTATCCACCTTTGAAGCTTATTTGAGAAGAATGATGTTAGTCTTTGAATGATGAAAACTGACATTTAATATTAAAATAAACCATTTACACAAACTTTAAAATATGTAGATAACGGTCATTAAAGCTTCCTTGATAAGTTTAGACAATAAATTACAGTTGCTTGTGTTATAAAACTAAAGTAAAGGAAACATTAACCCTAACAATCCTATATACTTATATAACTAAAATTGTTGTAAATCTTTATTCTCAAACCAATGCTTCAGTTAGTTAGCAGTTTCGGTCTCATAATGGGTAACTTGCCAAGAGGAACAACAAAAACTCATTGAACTCACATTACCACTCTCACTGTTTGGAAAGATCAATAAGTCCCAATTCTAATGCCCCCTGGGTGTAAGTGTACAAGTTTTAATCAAAATATACAACAATCTAGATGCATTATATCTGAAATGTATCACTTTTTTAAATTCTTGAATCTATGGTGCAACTGTATCAAACTGTATCATGAAGTGCAGTGACCTTCTAACATAAGAATATCCACGGTGCAACTGTATCAAACTATATCATAAAGTGCCAGTGACCTTTTAACATAAGAATATCCATGGTGCAACTGTATCAAACTGTATCATTAAGTGCCAGTGACCTTCTAACATTAGAATATCCACGGTGCAACTGTATCAAACTATATCATAAAGTGCTAGTGACCTTCTAACATAAGAATATCCACGGTGCAACTGTATCAAACTATATCATAAAGTGCCAGTGACCTTCTAACATAAGAATATCCATGGTGCAACTGTATCAAACTATATCATAAAGTGCCAGTGACCTTCTAACATAAGAATATCCACGGTGCAACTGTATCAAACTGTATCATGAAGTGCCAGTGACCTAAGATAAGAATATCCACAGTGCAACTATATCATGAAGTGCCAGTGACTTTCTAACATAAGAATATCCACCTTACAATCTGTAAAGAGAACCTGCATCTCAGTACGTAACTAGAATACTAAGATTTTTAATAATTCTTCTTTCAATCAATATGGCAGGTTGAAATTTTCATGCTGTTAAATACACATATGAACTTGAAAAATTCTAAAAGTTTTAGAACATTTTAGACTTTCTAGATGTTTACTTTGAAAGGGCTTTTTCATCAGTTTATATTTGATGTGTATACACTCACACAGTAAACACAATAAATGCTTCAACCATTACAGTACAAGCTAGAATAATACATTTCAAAACAGTCTAGAACAACATACATTAGGAAACTAATACCCAAAATACAAGTTACAATATTACATGCTAGAAGAATAAGGGTCATTCCATGCCAGCTGACCTATGGCTTCCCAGTTCATGTCATAGATTTCTTTGAAAAAATTGAAGCAAAAACTTCATTTTGATGTATTCAGCCATGCAGTACAGTTTTAAGATGGCTGAATACATCAAAATGAAGTTTTTGCTTGAATTTTTTCAAAGAAATCTATGACATGAACTGCAAAGCCTTAGGTGAGTTGGCATGGAATGACCCATAACTAAAAACACCTTTATTGCAAAAACAAAAAGGTTAAGTGTGTGACTTAAAGGAATGAAATAAAAATTGATAGCGAAACTAGTAATTACACTTATACAAATTTCACAACAAATATTTATTCATTAGTTAGCTAGGCCACATTTTACTTAACCCATCAACATACCTCAAGCTGAACAAAACAAAATGTGGCCTAACTAATGAATGAATCAATATTTACTGTAAAGTTGGCTACCAATTTTTATTTCATTCCTGTAAGTCATGTCCAGTCTTGTTTTGGCAGAACCTCTTTTTCTAGGAACAGTTTATTTTTATTAGATATCATGACTCAGTGAATACACAACAACAAACAACAGCAGGTAAGAACCTGATACTTGTTACTAACCAACATTAGGTGTAGGATAGCAACTTTATTCAAAACAGACCTATATATTACAAAATTAAACAGACTGTCAAATATATGGTGGTAGATTTTCTATAAAACAATGTTAATAACTTTAGCAGAATACTAAACACTAGAAATATAGTTACTACAATAAAAGTTAGAATACATTCTAGAAGAGTAGAAGGTAGAAAAATACAGTCTATAAAAATACAAGCTTTATCAATACTTACTAGAACAATAGAAATTAGAATTTTTGTTACAATGCTGTTTGGCATTTTACATTCACTAAAGATACATGATCTGACACTGAAATAACTGACCAATAATACTTCTAACATTATTGTTTTGACTGAAGGTATGACAGTTATCTTGCAACATGGCAACAAAAAATAATAAATCATTTGAAAAATAAAAGATATATCACATAAATTCACCAAAAACAATAATTACAACAACTTATCTCTATCCTCAGTAGCAAATTTATGAGCTAAAACAGAGAATGCATCCTAATTCAGGAAACTTCATAACTAAACAAATAACATGTTAGGCTAACATGGTACATAACATTTAACTTTTACTCTTTATATTTCCCTTTAACCAGATTTTTTTAAATGCAAAACTCAATTTTTTAAAAGCACCAAAGTCATCTAATGAAAAAGAACACTTCATAACTTCAGGAATCTCAGTGTTTCTACCACACTATTTTTTCATACCTCAAGTGAAAATTCTGAACATTTACATTTCTATAGGGAGCTGTTTTTCTCTGGCACCATAACAGTAAACCCTCTTTTGCTGTCATTTCTAGCAAATGAAGAAAAAGAAATGAAATATCACTACATGATTTTTACAATAATTTATGTAATCACACCAGTTATTAAACAAATTATGTTGTGTTATTGTAATTCCATATAACAAAATGTTAATTTCCAGTTCAGTAGTAAAAGAGAAATGTATGTATCAAAGGAATATAATATTATTGTTTTGAATCATGCTCTTCTCTTCTCCATGTTATACATGTTTCAGATATATATATATATATATAAAGGATTATAAGAAACTGCCAACAACTAAAAATAACTCAAGGTTGGGGTCTTTTTTAGAGATTTGTTACTATATTTTGAGAAGAACAGATTTTACAATTCATTAAAACACAACCATGTGACACATTCATTATATAACAATGAAACATTTAAATCACAGATTAAAAAATCCTTTAAAACTGTTAACTACAGATATGCATTATATTAATTACTCATGTATATAAAACACTATGTTAAATCTACTACAGTTATCAAGTGTGATCATTGCATTGTTATTTATGTTATATTTATGTTAAATGTTACTAAAACATTAACCACTAACTGGTTATGTAATAACCAAAGACACTGAATATTATTTCTATATATTTTAATGCTACTGTTATATTTCATATTTTACAGTCTTGACTCTAGAACATATGGATCTGGTTATTACTTTGTCAATACCAATATACATGTTTATATTTCACATTTTGACCTGAAGATTCCTTGACCTTTCACACAAATATGTCAAGCTTACCTTCAACTGATATATCTTGAATAGCGAAACGAAGAATAATAGTCCAGATAAGACCTAGTGTCATTTTAATATTTCCATCCACAATTTCTGGAAAATAAAAAATTACAAAATAAAAGTTTTTTGTCCCTTTATTTATTAATAGTTTTGTCAGTTAAAATGTAAACCTGAGTGTAGGAAAATTTTAACAAGTACAATTTACTCTGAGGGATTTACTTTTCTCTTCAGACAATTACTCTAAACAATTTTCAGTTTATTGTTTTAGAGCAAAGTCCAACTGAGCTATCTGTTGTGTCCACCACAGGAAACTGAACCCCAGATTTTATTACTCGTTCTGTAAACTTATCACTGTCCCACCAGAGGACAGCAGTTTTTAGAACACTTTTTTGTGCTTGCTAAATACATTGTTGCTAAATGTACTTTAATTTTATTTTTTCATGTTCACAAAATGTAACTGTATGGAGACTACAACTTAAAACAATTGTTGTACAAACCAAACTGATAAATCACCTCTTACCAATTCCAACTATGCTGACCAATTTATCTGGTCACTTCTTAACAGGGCTTCTTTGTTGAGCAGCCTCACTTGTTGCCACTTCTTAACAGGGCTTCTTTGTTGACCAGCTTCACTTTTTGTCACTTCTTAACAGGGCTTCTTTGTTGACCAGCCTCACTTGCTGTCACTTCTTAACAGGGCTTCTTTGTTGACCAGCCTCACTTGCTGTCACTTCTTAACAGGGCTTCTTTGTTGACCAGCCTCACTTGCTGTCACTTCTTAACAGGGCTTCTTTGTTGACCAGCCTCACTTGCTGTCACTTCTTAACAGGGCTTCTTTGTTGACCAGCCTCACTTGTTGTCACTTCTTAACGGAGCTTCTTTGTCGATCAGCCTGGTATATTGTCACTTCTTAACAGTGCTTTTTTATTGACCAGTCTAACTTTTGGTCTCTTAACAGTGCTTCTATGAAGAACAGTCTGACCTATCACTTCCTAGCAATGCTTTTTGCATTGAGCAACTCCACCTTGTATTGAAAGCTGATTACAGACACTATATCACACCTATTGCATTCCAACATTCGGAGTAACAGTATTTAGATTTCCAAAAAAGTGAAACAGAAAAGTTTATTTTGCTCGTGGATTTGGTATTTTATGGTACAAAGCAGTTTGGCTATTTGCATCAAATGTCCAGTGAAAACTTAAAGTAAATTAAGTAAAATTCATAAAAGGAAACTAAGGTAAAACAAAACAAAGTTAAAAAATAAATATATAGCATAGAACCAATGTTTACACTTAGTCTACAGCATCAAGAGAAAAACTACAGTAATTAAAGTTGTAAAGAACTTTCTGTAGTGTGACTGTAATAACCACAACTTGCTAGGAAGACTAAGAGGTAAGTACAAAAACCACCATCAGTCACCTGAAGTTGACCTTTCCAGTCCTGGTTGAGTTACTCAATGTTAGGTCAATTTCTAACTTCAAGCTGAACTAGATGAACTGTGATTTTTAAAAGGGAGCCACATTAAAAAAGGTGTAAAGTATATATTAAAAAACTTAAATGACATTAAAAAGATTAATGCAGTGTTGACAAGCTTGTTCCTGTGAATACCAATGTGGCCTGGTACCAAGAAAAACTGGATAGAAGTAGATGTTAAAGAGAAATGGACCAGTCAGTATTGAATATTGGCAAGAACAGAGTGTGAACCAACATGAAGCGATTCCAGGGCTAGTAGAGAACTCTGCGAGTTAGTATAAATCATACAGTTTGAGTACTGTTCAGCTTCTATGTGATCCATGGCAAGAAAAATGGCATATAGTTCAAAATGAACACAGAAGCTGTAGAGGGGATTCTGCATGCAACAACCGAACCACAACAAACCATGGCAGAGCCCAGACAGTCATCTGATTTTGAACCATCTGTATAAATAGGAATGGAAGGATGGTTCAAACATGTTCAGCAAATAACAGACAGTATTTCCAATCAGGAGTGTCTACTTTTTTTAGATGACTTAAAGACAGGTCACAACTGGGGGCTGTAGGAAGCCATGGTGGGATGGGCTGAACAATGGATATAGCAATGTTATCCAAGGACAGACCCAATTCATCTAACTGCGCCTGGATACGAAGGCCGCAAGAAGCAATGGCAGACTATCTGGTCTGAAAAAGCATGGCTCATAGAGGAAGGAAAATACAATTCCAGGTAGGATTCTTTGGTAAGGAATGAAGTTTCGAAGCATACAGTAAAGACAGTTGCAAATGGTGTGGGTGCAAATAAGGTTCATGAGACTATGTATAAGCTCTGAACTGGGAAAGTGAAGAAAGCCCCAGTGCAGAGCTGGAGTCCTTGATAATGAATAGGGTCTAGCATCTTTAAGGCTGATAGTCTGGCAGAGCCATAGACCAGTGATCCATAGTCGAGTTTTTATCCAAAAAGAGCACGATACATCTTCAGCATGGAACGTCAATCCTATCCCCAAATGGTGACAGACAGGAAACGGAAGATGTTCACTGCTCTTGTTTATTTGACCTGTAGCTGCTTGATGTGTGGTAAAAAGTTAACTTATGGTCAAAGATAAGCCTCAAGAACTTAGTCTCAGAGACCACAGGCAGCACAACTTCACCAATACAGAGTTCAGGATCAGGGTGAATACCCCGTTGGGGTCAAAAGTGCGTGTAAACAGTTTTAGAGAGAGAGAAGATAAAGCCATTTCCTGTGGTCCATTTCAGTTAACAATTGAAGGAATTCTGTAGCTGCCATTCAATATAACTCATGTTCGATAACTGACATGAGATGTTAAAGTCATCGACATAGAGCCCATTTGCAACAGTGAGAGGGAGTTGTTCAGTGATGGCATTAATTTTTTATACTGAAAAGTGTGAGACTCAGAACACAGCCGTGAGGGACTCCAAGTTCCTGTATAAAAGAACAGGAATGTGTCAAACTCACATGAACCAGGAATCTCCTGTCCGTTAAATTTTTTTTAATAAAAATGGGCAAATGGCCACATAACCCATGTACATTTAATTGACATTTCAAGTTGAATCAGGTAGTCCATGGTGGAGAACTGTCATGGAACCCACACTCATCCTCTGTAAGGTCTTACAGAAACAGCTCGTGAAAACAATTGGACAGTATTTTGAAGGAATCTTGGAATCTTTCCCAGGCTTGGAGAAAGACAGGACAACAGCCTGGCACCACGCATAAGGAAAAACATTCTTCTGCCAGATCCAGTTAAAAACAACCAGAATGATAGCAAGTGAAGCAGGAAAGAGATGGTGCAGAAATCTCACAGTGCATATTATCAGGTCCAACTGATGTACTGTCAGACTGATGAAAGGCCAGTGCAAATTCCACCAGTGTAAAGGGACAATTATAAATCACAGAGACAATCTGTTCAAAAGGCAAGATGTGATTTTTTGCCTGAGTCTTGATGGCTAAGAAGGTGGAAGAAGAGGCAGAAGTGCTAGATATCTAGCAAAAGCTTTCACTCGGAGTATCGGCAATGTTCTGGGAGTCACTTCGTAGCCATGAGAGAGCAAGATCAAGAGGAGAGCAGAGTGATATTGCTCACTGACCTTTCAAATCTTGTCCCAAATGACTTTGGAACTGGTGGTAGAGGATATGCTGGTTGTGAACTTAATCCAAGATTCTTTGTAGCTTTGACGTCTTAACCATCGAGCATGTGCACAGGCCCAATGGAAAGTTATGCAGTTCCAAAGTATGGAATATCTACGGAAAGTACCCAGGCTCATTTTTGAGCCTTCCGTGCCATGTGGCAGGCAGGATTCCACCATGGATAAAGATAGAGTAAAAAATGTGTTGAGGTTTTATAAATACAGCCATCTACTGATGACTTACAGACAATGGCAGGATTGAGTTAAGCGAGTGCAGTGAAAGAGGGCAAAGTTTGCATGATTCAGATTTCACTGGAGTATGTGGGTCAGGTGGCATCAACCACAGCCAGTCTCTCTCAAAAGTATAGGAAAATGATCACTGCCTTGTGGATTACTCTCAACCCTCCATGAAAAATGGGAAAATAATGAAGGGGAGCAAATTGAGATCAATAGCAGTAAAGGACTGACTAGGTGCATGAAAATAAGTAGAAGAACCAGTAAAAAAGATTGTGATCAGAGAGCATACATTTGACAGAGAGAGACCCCTTCTTTCAATACCAGCACTTTCCCAGAGAGGATGATGCCCATTAAAGTTCCCCAGGATGAAAAAGGGAGATGGCAACTGTTCAATGAGAGCATCAAGGTCTGATTGATCATATGTTTCTCCAGAGGACAGGTAGAGAGAACAAACAGTGATGGCTACGGCATCCAAAAGTGTGTAGAGTGGGCACATGCTGATCAACCAACAGTGCCACCCCTCCATGCACTTGTCCAACACACAGCCTATCATTTCTGTATAAAGAAAACTGCCAAAAGGAGACTATATCGGCAGATTTCAGGAATGTTTCCTGTGAGGAGAAACAAACAGGATGGAAGGAAGCAATTAGTGATTTGATGTCATCCAGATTATAACTTAAATCTCGAAAGTTCCATTATATCAAGGTGGTTATTTTTATTTATGTGTAGGCAAATTGGATTGAGAACCCTTCCATTTACAACCACATCTTTTTTCCTTACTTTCCTTATTCGAAGGAGGTCTATCAACCTCCATGGATCCTGCCCTGGGTCAATTGGGCAGGTCTTTGCTGTTGGTTGGGAATTTCAGAGTCTGAGGATATGAAAGAATTATTGTTTTGTATCTTGGGGTGAGAGAGGAAGATGGATCTGAGGAAATGCCTGTACCTGGAACCAAAAAATGTGGATCTGGGGTTTGGTGGAATGCATATAACAGATAGAAATAGGTGCTGTAGGTCAAAATACTTTATTTGTTTGGAGAACGATTCTTTTGGAGGCACAGAGATCTGTCTGCACTCCCACTGTAGTCGTGGAAAGAAGTACAGCAGCATATGTCTGACATGAGGTAGTGGACAGCAATTATTGAGCCTCAGGACAGGTAATGTTAAGAATCATTTTTAAACACTGCACCTATTTTTCTTCCAACCATTTAGGGCAAGAACAAAAATAGGATGGGTTAGAGCCATTACAATTGATCCAATGAGGGTCCATTTCACACTCTTAGGCATCATGGTCCTTGCCACTGCAACGAGCACACATAAAGGAACCATGACATAACATATTTGAGTGACCGAACCGTTGACACTGGAAACAAACATCCAAGAGGGTTTGAAACGTATGGCCATATTCTGCAATTAAGGTAACCTGCCTTGATGGTGGCAGGCTGACGTGGTGATATAAACGTCAGGATGAGGACATTGGTTGGCACCGTAATTCCATTTTTGCGAGTGTAGATACGCCTCACTGCAGAAACCACTTGGGTGGAGAAACCAGAAAGAGTCTCCGACTCTGGGATGTTCTTCAAATCCTTCTCAACAATAACTCTGTGATGAATTCAAACCTCTATAGATATATCCCCATTTGCCTTTGAATGCGACAGGAGTTCACTATGTTGAGATGTGGACATTTCCACCAATATGCATAATCTATAAAACCTCCTAAATACATTTAAAACACTTGTTTTCAGTAAGACTTTATATTTTATGTTATTTTATATACTCTATGTGGGGTCTGTCATTTGACCAACATTATTACAAACATTAAAAAAATTAGGAAATATAAATTATGCTTTTTTCATGATGGAATGATCACATAACATGAAAACACAAATGTTTCATCTATGTAGCTTAAGTCTCATAATGCTATAGATTTATGTGTGTGTGTGTGTGTGTGTATATATATATATTTGTTGTTACATTAACCTTCCAGTCATGCCTACCTAATATTACCTAACTTATGTTGAAGTTGTGCACACATTACATATCCAGTAAAATAAAACTGGTTGTTAGTCTTCCCTGTCTTGGTTGTGTTTTAGTGGAATAATATTTTGGAATATGTAGTTACATTTCAATTGTTATACATTATATGTATACAGAAGAAAAACCCAACAGAATGGAAAAACAGGAAAGTAATCAAGAGAGCCACCTTGTAACAAGCAGTAGTTCAGATAAATCATCCATAGTAAAAAAAAATGTGAAGAAACATATGGAGGAAAAGCAGAAGGATCAGTTAGAACATCAATGACGAAGACACCACTTCCACCAATAAAGTTTGAAAAAGGGTGCACAAACAGAATGAGACAAGAAAGTGCTATATGAGAAGAGAGTCCCAAATGTCCTGCAAGGTATCCAAAAAATCCAACATATGAAATCAGAGTGATGACACGGCTGGATATAAAGTACCATGAAAGCAGAAGAAAAGAGGAAGGGAAAAGATAAAATTTCTCAGCAAAAAACAACCACAACTGAGCCAGCCAATACAGCAAAAGCATAAGGACCTAATAATGAACCAACAACAAAGAAAGAAACTGAACTATTCCTCACTAAATGCATCCACTGCCAGTACCAGTTAATCCAGAACAGAATAACTAAATAACAGAAGTATATATGCAAAAACAGCTCGTTTGGGTTGAGAAAATATTTTACATAGAAGAGCAAACAACGTTTCGACCTTCTTCAGTCATCATCAGGTTCATGAAGCTTGGCACTGTTTTTAGTAGAAAAGGCATCAATATGAGGAGTGCCCAAATGAGAGCAAAGCCATAGAAAAAAACCCAAGGATTGAAGAACCACTCTAGAAAAGGGATCCCATAGAACTTTCACCAACCACGTAGAAACTACAGTATAAAATACATTTAAGAAACACTCAGGGAATAAAGGTTTCAAAGGAAGACCGAGTCCCAAAAAGACAGAAAACATCTTTCAAAGAAGAGAATATGAAGATATAGTTGTTGAAACCCAAATCCTTCATATCTTAAATTCCTCCAAATATCAGTGAAAAACCTCAAAGTAAACACAGAATCTGGTAAATTATAAACATTGAATTCTTAACTGAATAAATATTTCCAGATAACTTTAACATTTCATGACCTTAAATATAAATCATGGGACATACCTTCTGCTCCAATAGACACAAGCTTTACTCCTTTGCTAGCTATAAAATCAAGAGCTTTATTGACATTGGCAATCTTGTGAAACCTCATCCTCCCTTTGTCCGGACGAGGCAACATTTCTCCAGATATTACCTCTAAAAGTAACATAAGTTTCAACCCATTGCGAAAATCTTCTTCTATGTTTTCAATCTGTGTTCCAGCTTTTCTGAGGTGAGAGTTACACCATGCTGTAAACGTCTATAAGCAGGAAAAAAAAATGTTAATAGTCTTGGAACTTATTACTTTCTTCCAAAGTGTGAAAAAAACACAATGAAGGAAGTCATTTGCATTTTATTTTTCTGAAATAGTTTGGTTCATAAAGGTTACAACATGAACAAAATAAAACAAACCTTTATGTGAATTTTAATACACATTTGTATAGATTACATATTGTCTTAAGTGTGCTATAAATAAGACAACAACAGTAGGTACTGTCACTAATTGGTTTATGTTTCATAATGTGGTTGACACATAATTATGATTCTTAATAAATATTTTAAACAACATAATTGCCAATAAAAAACACCACAAATATGCTGGCTTTATACACAATTTATTTATTAATAAATACTATAAAGGAATTCATACTGAAACAATGAATAATTCACAGCATTCATTCAAAAACTGCATTCATTCATTAATCAACATAAAAACGTAAAAAAAATCAAGTTAAAAATACATAATGTGAAAAATTGTGACTTCATATCCTGGAAAGTACAGAGTTGTGTTCTTTGCCAGACAATAACCGAGACAATTAGAATATTTTAAAGTATGGTTTGACAATTATTATCTCAACCAAAATTACCATCAAACAAGAAGGATCATGCATTTCTACTTACATAATAAAAGTAAATAATGTTTGTTTTGGGTTCAAAACCTTCACATCCTTTGTCATGGTGAGTTTCAAGTAACTGTAATGATGTTTCTATATTTACCTATTAAGTTTAAAAGTTATTTTTTGGAAGATCAGTTCTACCATTTCATAAGTAGAAATATTATTCTTAAATACCCATGATGCCAGTCCATTAGACCCATTTGTGATGTATTCACAACATCATACCTGTGCTCTGAGAATGGAGTTCTCCATAATGGCAAATGGAGACGAAACAGGAAAATCATGACCCTTATTGCAAATCTAGATGCACAAAGAATAAAAAATTTTCAAAATTGTGGGTTGCACATCACATAATAAAAATGTTTTTCTCCACCGCCATATAAACAAGAGTTCCATTGCAGTATATCTATACAACCTCACTATAGCCATCGTATGCTAAAATCATTCCTCAGAAATCAAAGTACTATAGATATTCAAGAGCTTCATCCTGTCCAATCCATCATTACACAAGACAGTCAAATGTAGAATATCAAACATAATGATTGTGACAAGATTTATCTACTAGTAGTGTTTAAAATCAGGATTTTCTATATTTCATGTGTTTCATTGATTTTGTATATTAATTTGTATGTTAACCACAACCTTAAAACCCAGTTATTCTCTCACCTTCATCTGTCTACCCATATATGTACAAACTATATCTAAATGTACTTCCACAGAGTCCAAGAAAGTGTTCCATTTCAAACAGAAATAAAACCAAAACTAAGGGTAATAAACATTTTTATTTCTTGCTTTTCAAGTTCATTATGTGATGCAGTATTGTGGCCTACACAGTGCCTAATTCTTCTCACGATTCATGGCATGCTCACATATTACTAACATCACAACAGTACAAATTGCAAATTTAAATATCATTAATGTCACATTTTACTGTCTACTGCAATTATTCCAAAGCTTTTTGCAGCACACATAAATAAGTCCATATGGCAGGCCCCATAACATTTCTCTGACTAAGACAGGCACAAAATACTGTTTAACTGTGTATCAAGGTGAACATAAATCGAACTTGAAAATCAAATTTTCACTAAATTATTATTAAATTTATATAACTAAATCAAAATTACTTCATAATTCCAAAAAATTCTGCCCCAAACACTGGTCCACTGACTGACTGACAGACAATAGATTTACTGTATAGTGGTTTCAGTGGTGAAAACATATGACCTCCCCAGGTGGCCTCTGGCCCATTTTTGAAGAAATCATCATTACAGTAAAAAATACAAACTATCATAAATAATTTAGTTACATACGTATTGAAGTTCAAGTTAAATACATACTCTTCACACATGTAACAATCCTTTGTTATTAAGACAAAATTCAACTCACATACATACAAAACATACTCTGCAATGATAGAACACATTCTATTCTGTATTTTAAAACAAAATATGATAAAATAGTGCATCTCATTCTGTCTCTTGATACAAAACAACTAAAGCAAGAACTGTATCATCTCTTGATATGAAACAAGCTATACAAAGTGTTGCATCTCATTTTGTTTGTTGATATACCAAAGAACTTACATTAATATTTCAAATTGTTCAAAGAAATTCTGAACTATGGAGAAGTTAAAGAAATACCCAATATTAGAAACAAGTGATAATTTATGTCAATAAATAAAACTCAGGAATTATACTTTGTTAATATTCCTTTAGTGAGTGTTAGATTAATCTTTAGCATGAATAATCAAGTATTGTCTATAGTATTTGTATGGAATATACAGAAGTAATCTGCAGAAAAAACATTAAAAATTTGTGATTTTAAATTAATCAAGAATCTGAAACATGTTCCTCTTTCAACAATTTAACTATCACAGAATGTAAAAATATCAAAATGTCTTCTTTCACATCTTTTTTCTTCCACCCTTCGAAATAACATTTTAAGTGAGTTTTAACCAATGTTTTAATTGCTCATGGTTCATTACTTCTCCAAGTACTTGAAGTTGACAGCTGACAGAAACCAAAGCACTTTTCTGATTAGCACTTCAGTTGAGAACACAAAAATTTCTACACTTGTAGAAACACAGCACTTTCCAGATATTTAGTACCCAATACACATAATTAAATGGTTCATTTCATTAATGTTTCTTCACAGTATGTTTTTTGAGCCCATCAATTAAAAGAAATATCTATACAAACTTTCTTTGTTCCAAGAGCTGTATGTACATGCATCTGTAAATGTTTGTATATAGGCCAATCTGATTTCAAAAATCTTAAATTTAAATCTAGCACGCATATCAACTAACATGCAAAATCAACAAGAGTTTTTGAATCATTTCTTTGACCTTTTAGCCCTTTGTTTTTCTATGTCAGATCAGAAAAGCAGTGACGAATACTGCATACTGTCTGTAAGTTATCTTGTACTATTACTTTTATATCAAACGTAATTTTTCTAATAACTGACCTTCTGAAACCTCTCCCATAAAATCTCTTATTCTTCTTTGCAAACCTTTGTAAAAAAGAACCAAATGAATTTGGTTTTAAAAATTTTCCTCTTAATGTTAGAAAAAACACCTGTAATTTCAGATTCATCTTATAAATAAATGTGTTTTGTGTTACTCCATGACCAAACAAAAAAGGTCCCTTTTGTTTTAATTGTTCTGATGGTACTGGAAGATAACTTTCTGCTCTCAAGAAGCTACTGAGACCAAAGTTTCCATTTGAAACTTCATGTGACATTTCCCAATTAAAAAGAGAATTTGTTAATTACTTTTCACTTTTAACACTGGAAAGTATTTCATAAACCTTCCTAAAACATCTTTAATAACAATCTATCTACTTCTCTAAACATTTCTCGCATTTAAGTAACTTGATATGTGCTAGCAAACCCAGTACATCAGAATCAACAAATCATCGTGTAGCACCTTTGGACAGCAGTTTCAATCTTTTTACCAATTTAGGTTGGTCAACAAGGATAAGTACGTTTTGAAGCCCAGATGTGATGGTATTGTTTGTTTCAGTTGGTCATAAAACTTTAACCTTGCTGGGTGTAAATAAGGCGTGAACAGTTCCTGTAACAGGAACAGTCCTCCTTTGAATGTTTATAAAGGCTAGTCATTTCTCTTTCACAAGTCATATTTCTCACTTTAGTGAATAACCTTATTAAATTATTAAAAATTAATTTTATAAGGTAAAATATTTAATCAAAATTATTTACAACTAATTTTTGTGGTATAAATAAAAACTTGTAAACAAGGAGTCATGCAAGAACAATCCTAAAAATCATCCTGGCAGTCAGTATAGTAAACTAAATATACATTTCTTCTTATAATGATCATAAGTGGATTTTTTATGCTTTTATAGAAAAGTGGTTTATAAGAATTTTATGTCAATTACAATGGGAAGAATTGTCTCGTAAGTTTTAGAAATAAAGGGAGAAAAAGATAGACCCCTTCCAATATTGACACTATTTATATAATTCTTTGATAATGCAGTTTTCTTCCAAAATTGTTTAGGGATACTTTATAAACTTCTGTAGTAATTCTTTGAAGAATCCGTCCAGCCATTGCTACAAAAACGACGTCTTGTTTGTTTGTTTTGGAATTTCGCACAAGGCTAATCGAGGGCTATCTGTGCTAGCCGTCCCTAATTTAGCAGGGTAAGACTAGAGGGAAGGCAGCGAGTCATCACCACCCACCGCCAACTCTTGGGCTACTCTTTTACCAACGAATAGTGGGATTGACCGTCACATTATACACCCCCACGGCTGGGAGGGCGAACATGTTTAGCGCGACCCTCGGATTACGAGTCACACGCCTTACGCGCGCGCTCGGCCATGCCAGGCCAGAAACGACGTCCTTGAAGAATAACCAGTAAAATACGTTAAAGAAATTTCATGAAAACTCAGTTTTTTTTATTAACACTTAGTTTATTTTTCGTATCTTGTCAAACGTGTGTAAAATGTTAAATGTTGCAGGTTAAAAAAAAACGACTTAAATATTTAAAATGTTCTTGATGATGAAAGACAGTAAACATGGCTTTACAATGCAAATCGAGTTTAAAACTATTACACAAAAGATACATTTCAAGATGCTTGTTGAAAAACTATGATAATTCATTCAAATATTCCTTTTCTTTATAAACATATCTGCATGTTCAGTGCTGCAAGTTTCTCGATAAGTCTGTGCAGTTTCATATATTTGGATCAAATTTCTGCATGTTTATTCCAGTACGAGTTTTTATATAAAAAAAATATATTGCACATTTGACGTGAAAAAAAAAAATTTCGTGCAATTTTAAAGAAAATGAAGTCATATTTTATGAAACAATTGGAAGAATTACTACTTATTACGCCATAATTCTGTAAAATAAAATTTGTTTAGAGCAGTGTGAACCCCACCCTTCAGCCTATTTTTTTTTTCTAGACATGCTTTAACCTTGCTGGGTGTAAATAAGGCGTGAACAGTTCCCGTAACACGAACAGTCCTCCTTTGAATGTTTATAAAGGCTAGTCATTTCTCTTTCACAAGGCATACAATAGCGTCCCACTTTATCTACAGTGCACTTCCTTAACGGAGTAAACACTCTGCGCTAAAAAAAAAAGAAAAAAGAAGTAAATTAGCCCTACTACTTCACTACAAAACATAGGTTAGGCTTAGCTTGTATCAGTCAATGCTCTTGTTTGGTTAGTAAAGTGCTGTTAATTTATTGCTTTGATATTAAATTTATGGTGCCAATACGCATGCGCTGAGTACCGATTGATAATGTTTTACTGACTTTTCAGTGTTTACAAATCCGGCGAATAGTCTGTTAGTTAAACGTAGAATTCTTAGTAGCGAAAGTAATAACTTTAAAGGGGAGATGTTTGTTAATATTTCATTTCAAGTTAAAACTTGTCCGGAATATCATGTACAAATTAAACAGAAATATGCCCAGAATGTGGTATATACATTAAATTAACGAAAAGATGCTCAGAAATAAATAAAATATAAAACAGCAAGCCAAAAACACTGCGATTACTAGAGAACATCTTTCATCAAACGAATCTACCACTAGATATTTGTATCACCATTTAAGGCTTCACACGTACCAGAACTCTACGTGGCTTCAGGAAAACAAAATTAAAACACGTGTTTGTTGTTACTATCACAACGATGTAACACATACCACAGTGTAACTTGTTAATAATTGCGAAATATTATTAAGATGAATCATTTTTTACATCTGATAAAAAACAGCAATAAATGAAACCTATAATTGTAGTCTCTCTTTTTACACCATGTAAAACATACATCGACAGCTTTGAAGAATATATTTTCAATTTTTACAACAACGTAAAAATATGAAAAAATACCACATCTATAAACCTAAATTTAAACTACTGCTAAGTAAAATGTAGTAATGTCGCTTATAAAGAACATGCTGAGTGTTGGACAGAGCAACACGTAAACCTTTTTAACTTCTGACATCAGTAACGTTACTATGTCACTTAAAAATGATAACACGAGGAATGTTGGGGAAAACTATAAGTAAACCTTTAAAACCTTTAACTATTGACATCAATAAGTTTATCGTGTCATTCAGATAACACGAGGAATGTTGGGGAGAACTATAGGTAAACCTTTAACTGCTGACATCAGAACAGTTACCGTACCAGTCAGATAACACGAGGAATGTTGGGGAGAACTATAGGTAAACCTTTACTGACATCAGAACAGTTACCGTGTCAGTCAGATAACACGTGGATGTAAAGGATGGATTCTGAAGCATTTTGTCAAGGATCCCTTCCAAGAGGGTGATATCACCCCCCAACTATCAGTTAACCAACAATAAAAATTACGATTACAATATTACTACTAATGATCGTAAAGATACAGTTTAAGTTATTCCATAACATTATTACACTGAATCGTATAATATTCAGAACACTAAAAATAAAAGGCTGTGGGTAGCCTTGTGGTTAGCGTACCCACGCTATGAATACAAGGATTCATGTTTCGCTTCCTATTGCCCGAAAAGTTCTGTATTTTGATAACATTTTAGTTTTACTGTCTTTAGTTAAACAGAAACTGATTTGGCAATGAAAATCAGCACAAATTAGCTTAATATTGCTAGCAAAATACTTCTTTATTTCATCTGCAATAATTAACCAGTTTGTCTTACACTATCAGCGTATGACAGCTCCTGTATGTGTGTCACTGGTCTTCTGAACCTGACAACGACGTGTTTGTGTGTAACAGCTTTCGACTGGGCACACTTTCCCAAATAAGGTTAGTTTATGGGAAGATGTTTCATCCACTTACAGAAAAGTGACGTATGAGCACTGGCCTAGCCACTACTGCTTCGAACGAACGTGATATATGCCACTAGAAACGGGGATAATTGTAAATTTATGACAGTAACCCCCACCCCCAAAAAATGTGGTTTGAATATCCGTCTTTCTTCTGTTAACTGTCAACAGCGGCGTCGGAAAGGCTACAAAAGTTAAGGAAAGTGGACAGCCAAAGTAAAAATCGTGAAAAATTGCTAAGCACGTAAAACACGATAACTTTTACCCCAGTAAACGTCTCAACTAATTGAGTCACAAAATTGACAAGATCTTAAGTTTTCCTTTTATTTATATATATCAGCTTTATCATCTTTTGTTTGGGATAAATAATCTTTAAAAAAAAATCAAAATCTTTATCCTATATGTCAATTGTTAGCTCCCGGTTGGGGCTTTTATTCAGATTGTGGAAAAAAATAAATTTCTTGTCAATAAATAAAATGCACGAGGTCACGACTTCCAAGTATACATTATTAAAAGTTTCCTCTTGGTGTTAAAAATAGTATTCTTCCTCTTACTTTTTCTTGAGATCTCTATAAATGAGACACTAAAAATACCAAACAGTTAAAAATGTAATACTCCGCCAGTTTCATAAACCTTTATAAAACAGAGAAGACGCCAGATGTACTACCACAGGGTCCCCGAAAATGTTATTTCAAAAGTAAACAAAATCAAATTGAAAAGTAACAAGAATTCCTACTTCTTGCTTGTCAAGGTCTAATGTCATGCTCTGTTGTAAGATAAAAGTGCATAATTCTTTCATGATTCTTGGCATGCACTCACTTTAATGACGTCACAACAGTATAAATTGCGACGTTACCAATTCCTTATGTGACGTCATTTTAGTGTCTTGTGGATGAGTGAAAGACAGCACACTACTGTACAAAGGTCAAAACTGGTGACCCCTTCAAACGGCCTTCGGTTTCACTTCTAGAGAAATAGGTTTATTGCAGTGCAACCAGCTAGCATACTGGTTGACTTCTACGTCTTTAAGGAAGGTCCACTGGACTATAAAATGTTACCGACACAACCTTTTTTAAATAAATAAACTAACATCTCGATTTTGTTCAAGTTACTTTGTTTAAAAATACTTTTTATGGATTCACCTAGAACTCTCTCTGTGTGTGCGCGACATTCTAAACATACCACTGGTCTTACCAGATTACAAATAAATCAATGTTGTCCTGGTATCCGATATCGCAACATTACGATCGCATACTTCCACGAGCTATCAAATATACATGTTTCTATGTGTTCTTGTTCGACTGCTTGAAGAGACCAGAAACATCCCATAGCGATAGCCAAGTCGTCAGAGCTTCGGTAAAAACTGAGAAACGTTTAAATTATTCAGTGATGTCGAGAAAACCCACTTGTAAAGAATGCAAAAACGGCTCGTTTGGGTTGAGAAAATACTTTACGTACCTGACGATGACCGAAGAAAGTCGAAACGTTGTTCGCTCTTCTACGTAAAATATTTTCTCAACCCAAACGAGCCGTTTTTGCATATGTTTAAATTATCCCATGTGATCACGCTGGTCTGCAAAAACAGTAGTCTTCTCTGCTTGTTAAGTAAGATACGATCAAGGTCGCTAAGACACGCACTAAACATGGTAGTTGTGTTGCAACTGACAGGAGATAAAACTTAGCGGTTGAAAACAGTAGGTATACTCGAACCAATGGCCTGCTACCTGAAACAGTGGCAGCAGTAGGCAGCCAGGTGTAGCATAAACTGCGCATGATCAGGAATCGCCAGTAGAAATGCCTCTAAATACACTTCTACTTCAAGTGGGTTTCTCGTCATCACCAATCACCAGTAGGTTTGGTAAAGTTGTAACCTGTAACTTCCCGTTCAAAGAGTGATGTTTTGACTTCAATACTGGGGCCTCCATTCAAATGTGATTTTAAACTATATGAAAAATTTTCCGTTTTGTTGTTTTTTTCAAACAATTAATTGGTTAACTTTTTTGGATATTTACACCTTTTTTCGCCCCCATGACTTAAAAACTGTGCTCAAACCAATTTGCATCTGTAATGAAATGTATTCAAAAGAAATATTACCCAGTTTATGATTAGTATTGTGGATCGGTCCTATGGCGGAACTCGGAATTTCGGAACAAACGAGTCGGTTTCCAGTTCTAAAATTATTTCCCGCACTATAAGCGTGCAGTTAATTTAATATAATTCCTCAAATGACAGATTTAGTAGCCTTACCACAAATATTAACTGATCACATTTTGTTCGTATTAGATATTCCACTTTCAATAATGATAAAACTTTAAGTCGAAAAGGTACTTTTAGAAAAATTCATGTTTAATTTACATACACATTCACTCATTGTTTTGTGTTACGATTCGAATGTTTAAACATTGCTACTATTTAGTGTTAGCGCGATTAGATAATTTTATCCAAAATCTTAAAAATTAATAATGTTCATCTTCATCATCATACAGCATGAACCAAAATATTAAAAATTAATTGTTTGTCATCATCATGCAGCATGAAACAAAATGTTAAAATTTAATAGTTTAATTTATGATCATCATATAATATGATCCAAAATATTAACAATTAATAGTTTAATTTATTGTCATACATTATCCCAAATATTAACAATTACCGCCATAATATACTTTAATTTTAATCATGCTTTGGGTCAGTGTTAATTGTTCTAAGTGTTGACGTTTCAACTAAGTTACGTCTTTCAAGTTGTAGTATGGATTAGAAATGGAAGCTACACGTCTCTAAAAATAAATTAACTTGATATATTTAAAGTAATCTGCTCTCCCGAACTCCATTACTCAATAAACTCACGCAGGTTTTAATCCACTTCCCTAAACTTCTGTCTTATGAATTACTCATACAAAATGACTAAATACGCTGCAAACACACTTTTAGCGGATGCGTTGATTTACATACTGAACGTAATCAATGTTCACACACAACAGGAACTTAGGACAAATATAACTTTAGACAGGAAGTTAGAAGCACAGAAACAGAAACCCGCGAAGGAATACAAGCAATCCCCGAGTTCTGTATGTCTAACCTTTTGGATTACCAGGTTAGAAAAACATTTGTTTCACAGTGTTGTGTAAAGCCGACAAATCTCGGGTTACTCTAATTCAACAGTTAGATTTTTACCAACACTCTTCTTGGGCACTCAATGTGTGGAACGCGATTTTATAGCAACGAAGCGCCAGATATCATGCAACACGGTATCTTCAACCCACACCAGGTTGAGTTCGACAAGTTTATCTCCGACCCACACCACGTATCATTCGCCACAATATCTCTGACCAACACCCGAATACACACAATATCGGCACACATTACTTCAAACCCATAAAAAGTACAGACAATTTGGTACACACTATTCCAAACCCACAATTCGATACACTGTATGAATTTATGAAATTACGTTTATTTCAATATTGATGCTTATTTAAGCTAAATATATTTAATAATGTACATAACTTACTGTTAAATGTGTATTACAAAATTCCCGCCTATTCATTAAATTTGTAAATTTTCACGTGTAAAAATCAACGTGTGTGTACCAGTTATTGCCAGTATTGTTGCCTCAACTGAAATTTCTAGAGAATCTCCTTTCAAGCTTAAAAAACTTAACTAACGCAACGGGAAGACACAGTATATATTGATGATTTGCTACAGTTGGTATACCATACACTTCGGAAGCCAAAACTGTGATTAACACTTACTAATCTGAAAATTTCACATATCTGACCAGGAAAATTTATAGAATTCGAACATTTCAAATAATTTAACTTCAATACATACAATTCGATACATGCCACTTGAAATCCAAAAGTGAGTTACACAATATCCATTTCATATTGTTATAAAAATATTCTAAGTGTGATTTAATTTCCCGTTTTCAAATAAAATCATCTCTCAATTGAGCAACAACACAAAAATTACCTCTATGCACATATACATACATTTTGTAAGCTATGACAACACATTTCCTGTAACTGTTTTACATTATTAAAATCATGGTCCTTAACGTGTCAACATACTTAACACATGCTTTAGTCAGAATTAAAAGTATAATTCTTTCCGGTAACATTTTGATATACCAGTCATTCAACACGTTCTTAAGAAACAGATCACAATCTTTAGATGAAAATGCTGAAGAGCTGTTCTTCTTCCTCACATGATCAAGATATCGGATTCCTATTTTGTTTTCTGAATTTTGCGCAAGTATATACAAGGACTATTTGCGCTAGCCATCCGTAACATAGCAGTGTAAAACCAGAAGAAAGGGCAGCTAATCATCACTACCCGCTGCCACAGCTTGGCCTATTCTCTTACCAACAAATATTGGGATTGACTGTACATTATAACGCGCCATAACGGCTGAAAAGGAAAACATGTTAGAAGTGATGAGATTTAGAGCCCGCGACCCTCACCCTACAAGTCGAGCGCATTATGTACCTGTCCATGCTTGTCGGAAAATTTTTTTTTTGTAATGGTAAAGTGAATATCAGTTGGCCTGAAAGTGCCAGTGACAATCACAAAACTATTTAAATTTTAACAGCCTTAACGGATGCATACCTTTTTCAATTTGGTGATATTCACCCTACAAACATGAATTCCATTTGCCTTTCTTATATTTCATCAGTGACGACAAAAAAGAATTGAGTTCTATCATTAAGGTTTCGTCGCAACTTTTAGTTTGCTTTGAATTTCACGAAAAGCTACACGAAGGCTATCTGCGCTAGCCGTCCCGAATTAAGCAGTGTAAGACAAGAGGGTTGATTGATTGATTGATTTTGTGTTTTATGGCACAAAGCAGCTAGGTTATCTGCCCCAAACATTCGGTAAAAAGGTAAAAATAAAGTAAATATAGTAAAATGCATAAAAGGAAATGAAAGTAACACAAAAAAGTATAAAACCAATGTTGACATCTAGTCTACAACGTTAAGAGAGAAAGCAGAGTAACAGAAATCGTAAAGTATTTACTCTAGAAAAATGGTAATGATCATAACCCGCCAGGAAGACTAACAGATAAGTTCAAGAACCACCATCAGTCACCTGAAGTTGGTCTTTCCAGTCCTGGTTCTGGGTTGTGTCATAGCAGCCATTATCAAAATGTGAAAGAATAGAAATTTTAAAAGACACATAGCAAAATCGTAACAATGAGTAGCCAAATATCCAGTAAAAAGTCAAGTAAATGGAGTAAAATTTGTAAAAGTAAACGAAGGTAAAAACAAAACAGCAATTAAAACAGAAAGTGACGTAAAACCAATGATGACATCCAGTCTACAAAGTTGTAAAGGACTACCTGTAGCAGAATGGTAATGATCATAACCCGCCAGGAAAAATAACAGGTAATTATAAAAACCACTGTCAGTCACCTGAAGCTGGTCTTTCCAGTCCTGGTTCCAGGTTGTGTCATTATGGCCAGTACTAAAAAGGTAAAGCAGTAAAAGTGTGAAATGATATGCAGTAAGTGTAATAACAACTCGCCAGGACGACTAACGAGTCGTTCAAACAGTAGCGTTAGTCACCTGAAGTTGGCCTTTCTAGTCCTGGTGTCGAGTTATTTAATGTTCTGGCCATTGTCCAATGTCAAATTGAACGAGAGAGAATAAAACTGTAAAAAAGGAACCACAATTAAAAATGTGTAATGAATAAATGCAACACTTAAATGAGATTAAAAAGATTAATGGCCATTAAAAATTAAAAACGTTATCAAGGTGGACAAGAGTCACCATCACCAATAACTCTGTCCAATGTTACAGATAGACCCTGGGAAAAAATATGTTTAAAATATTGCCACCATTGAAAATTGTAACGATGGCAAGAAAGTAAAACGTGACTGATAGTGATTTGAGTGTTACACAAACTACACATTGGTGCATCAGTTCCAGATAAAAGAAAACGATGAGTTAAAAAACTGTGACTAATGTGAGGCCTAGTGAGAACAACTTCCTCCTTCCGAACTTTACGGAAGTTAGATGGCCAAAGTCCAATATAGGGTTTGATATAAAAAAGCTTGTTGTCGCGTTGCTGACTCCAAGTGGACTGCCAGCTGGCACGGAGCGCCTTGAAGACAACACCATTGCCCATGTCCGGAATAAACACAGGGGTGATAGTGCTGGAGCAGACAGATTTAGCTGCCGTGTCTGCAAGCTCGTTCCCGCGAATACCAACATGGCCTGGTATCCAGAAAAACTGGATTGAACTAACTGTTAATGAGAAACGGGCCAGTCGGTTTTGAATATCAGCGAGAACAGGATGCGAGCTAACGTGTAGCGATTCCGAGGCAAGTGTAGAGCTAAGCGAATCAGTATAAATAGTGCAGTCGGAGTACTGTTCAGCTGCAGTATGACCCAGGGCAAGAAATATGGCATACTGTTCAGCAGTGAACACAAAAGCTGTAGAGGGGATTCTGCGTGCAACTACAGAACTACAGCAAACCATAGCAGAGCCCACTGAATTACCTGATTTGGAACCATCTGAATAAATGGGAACTGAATGATTGTTCGAAAGATGTTTATTAAATAAAAGACGGTACTTCCAATCTGGAGTTTCTGCCTTTTTTAGATGACTGAAAGAAAGGTCACATTTGGGGGCTGTAATAAGCCATGGTAGGATGGGCTGACCTGTAGGAATCTGCAATGTTATCCAAGGACAGACCCAATTCATCCAATTGCACCCGGATGCGAAGGCCAAACGAAGCAATGACAGATCGTCTGTTCTGAAAAAGTACTGCCCACTGAGGAAGGAAAACACATTCCCAGGTGGGATGCTTTGGTAAGGAACGAAGTTTCGAAGTATATTGTAAAGATAGTTGCAAACAACGAAGGTACAGAGAAGGTTCATAAGATTCAACGTATAAGCTTTGAACTGGAGAGGTATGGAAAGCCCCAGTGCAGAGTCGAAGTCCTTGGTGATGAATGGGGTCCAGCATCTTTAAGGCCGAGGATCTGGCAGAGCCATAGACCATTGATCCATAGTCGAGTTTTGATCAAATAAGAGCACGATATACCTTTAACACTGAACATCGATCTGCTCCCCAACTGGTAGAAGAGAGGACACGGAGGATGTTCAGTGCTCTTGTGCATTTGACCTGTAGCTGCTTTAAGTGTCGTATAAAGGTCAGCTTACGATAAAATATAATCCCCAAAAACTTGTTCTCCGGGACCACTGGCAGCAAACCTTCACCAATATGAAGTTCAGGATCAGGGTGAATAACCCGTTGACAGCAAAAGTGCATGCATACGGTTTTAGAGAGAGAAATTAAAGCCGTTTGCCAAAGTCCACTTCAGATTGATGGCAGTTTGTAGTTGCCACTCAATATATCTCATGTTTGACGACTGACATAAGATGTAAAAGTCGTCGACACACAGTCCATTTGCAACAGTGAGAGGAAGTTGTTCAGTGATGGCATTAATCTTTATACTGAAAAGTGTGACACTCAAAACACAGCCGTGAGGGACTCCAAGTTCCTGTACAAAAGAACGGGAAAGTGTCAAACCCACACGAACTTGGAATCTCCTGTCCATTAAAAATGTTTAATAAACATGGGTAAATGGCCACGTAACCCACATGTATGGAGATCTCGCAAAACGCCATACCTCCATGTTCTGTCGTAAGCCTTCTGAATATCAAAGAATATTGATACAAGATGTTTCACGACGAATTAGGTGGTCTGTGGTGGATTGCTGTCGTCGGAACCCACACTGGGTGGGCGAGAGGAGGTTGTTTGACACGAGTAACCAACAAGACGAGCATTAACCATCCTTTCTAAGGTCTTGCAGAGACAGTTCGTCAAAGCAATTGGACGGTAGTTTGAAGAAATCTTGGGATCTTTCCCTGGCTTAGAGAAAGGTAAAATGACAGCCTGGCACCAGGCATCAGGAAAAGCATTCTCCTGCCAGATCCGGTTGAAGATAATCAGAAGGACATCAAGAGAAGCAGGAGATAGATGGTGCAGCATGTCATAATGAACATCATCAGGTCCAACAGATGTACTGGCAGACCGATGAAGGGCCATTTTCAGTTCCACCAGTGGAAAGGGGCAATTATAGTCAAAGAAACAGTCAGTTTGAAAGGAATGAGGTGACTGCTCTGCCCGAGTCTTGATGGCCAAGAAGGTGGAGGAACATGCAGAAGTACTAGATACCTGGCAAAAGGTTTCACCTGGAGTATCAGCAATGCTCCGGACATCAGCCACCTCCTGACCATCAGAGAGTAAGAACGAGAGGGGGACAGAACTGTAGTGCCCATTATCCTTTCGAATCCTGTCCCATATGATCTTGAAACTAGTGGTAGAACATGTGCTAGTTGTGAACTTAATCCAAGATTACTTCTGGCTTTGACGTCTTACCCACCTAGCATATGCACGAGCCCATTGGAAAGCGACACAGTTTGAAAGTGTGGGATATCTACGAAAAGTACCCCAGGCCCATTTTTGAACCTTCCGTGCTGTGGCAAGCAGTATTCCACCACAGACGAGGATATAGTAAAAAATGTGTCGAGGTTTTAGGAAAACACTGAGCAGCTGCTTGTATAATACAGCCAGTTACCACTGCTACACAGTCGTCTATTGATGGCTGATATACGATGGCAGGATCAAGTCCTGCGAGAAAAGTGAAACTGGACCAGTCTGCCTGATCCAGCTTCCACTGGAACACGCGGGTCAGGTGACATTGACCACTGCCAGTCTCTCTGAAAAGTACAGGAAAATGGTCACTGCCTAGTGGATTACTGTCAACCCTCCATGAAAAATGGGAGAATAATGAAGGGGAGCAAACTGAGAGATCAATAGCGGTAAAGGACTGACTAGGTGCATGAAAATAAGTGGAAGAACCAGTACTGAAAAGAGAAAGATTCTAATTAGAGAGCATGCGCTCTACAGATCGACCCCTCACATCAGTAACAGCACTTCCTCAGAGGGGATGATGTCCCTTAAAATCCCCCAGGATTAGAAATGGAGATGGCAACTGTTTAACGAGAGCATCAAGGTCTGATTGATCATATGTTTCTCCAGGTGACAGGTAGAGAGAACAAACAGTGATGGTATCATCCAAGGAAACACGGATGGCTACGGCCTCCAAGGGTGTGTTGAGTGACAAAGACAGGGTGGGCACATGCTGATCAACCAATAGTGCTACCCCTCCATGTAATCTAATCGACCATCACACAGCCTGTCATTTCTTTTCAGAGAAAACTGCCGAATGGAGACTGTATCAGCAGGTTTAAAAAATGTTTCTTGCAAGGAAAGAGAAACAGGATGGTAGGAAGCAATCAGTGTTTTGGTATCATCCAGATTAGAACGTAAACCTCGACAGTTCCATTGTATCAAGGTAGCCATTTTTAATTATGGGTAGGCGAAGTGGCTGCAGAATCCTTCTATTTACGACCACGTATTTTTTCCTCACTGTCCTTAGTCGTAGGACGTCTATTAACCTCCATGGATCCTGTCCTGGGTCGAGTGGGCAGGTCTTTGTTGTTGGAAGGGGATTCCAATGACTGAGGACGCGAAAGAATGATTGTTTTGCCTCTTGTGGTGGGAGAAAAAGATGTATCAGAAGAAATGCCTGTATTTGAAACTGAAGTACGTAGATCTTGAGGTTTGTTGGAAGGTATGGGAAAAACGGAGATGGGTGTGAAAGTCGATTCATCAACCTTTTAACCACGGAGGTCAAAAGGCTTTTCATTTGTTTTCAAAACGATTGGAGGCACAGAGAGATCTGTCAGCATTCCCACTGTAGTTGTGAAATGAAGTGCAGCAGCATATGTCCGAGATGGAGTGGTGGACAGAAATTTCTATGCGTCAGGATAACTAATGTTATGTATCGTTTTCAAACACTGCACCTCTTTTTCCTCCAACCATTTGAGCAAGAACGAAAGTAAGAGGGGTGAAAACCATTGCAGTTGACGCAATGTGGGTCCATGTCACATTCATAGGCATCGTGGTCCTCGCCCCAACAACGAGCACATGCAGGGTACCACGACATGATGTCTTTGAATGGCCTAATCTCTGACATTGGAAACATCGAAGAGGGCTTGGAATGTATGGCCGAACCCTGCAAATGAGATAACCTGCCTTGATGGTGGTAGGTGCACGTGATGAAGTAAATGTCAAAACGAGGGTATTTTTTGGCAGTGTAACTCCATCTTTGCGAGTGAAGATGCACCTCACTGCAGAAACTCCTTGAGTGGAGAGACCAGTGAGAATGTCTGACTCGGGGACGTTCTTCAAATCCCTCTCAACAATAACTCCTCGTGATGAGTTCAAAGTAACATGAGGTGTAACCTCAATTACCTTTGAATTCAAGGAGTTCACTGTGTTGGGATGTGGATGTTTCAACAAATATGTCTCCAGTGAAGCTTCTTCATTGACTTTAGAGCCAGCAAGTCCCTCTAGTCCCTTCTGAATAAAAAAGGGGGACAATTGCCCTAAAGTTTTTTCCGAATTAGAATGTAATATAAGAAAATGAGGTACGTGTGTTACAGATGTTGAAGATTGCTGTTCAGAGTCTTCAAGACGAGGTCGCTTACCCATTGTCTGTTTCACAATTTTATTTAAATTGTTTGGAGGATCCATAGGAAAAAAAGAAAAATTTCGGTACGCATCGACCCCACCCACCATGGAGCCCTACAAGAGAACGCACTACAAAGTCATGCAAAGACAATGCAACAACGCCAGGGTTTCGTGAGCACTATACCCAAACACCAGCATCAAGCACAATGTCCACAACACCCGTTGAAAACTTCCAACACTGGTACTTGGTGACTCTAGCCCAAGTGGACCAGCCGATGGACCCAAGGGGAAGCACCCAAAGGCCGCCCGTCTTCAGGGATTCGAGGCCAAAGTGGTGTGTTAGGGTTGGACCCCTCAACCACCAGGATCCTTTCCTCCCCTTCACGGGTCGCCACGCACGGCAAACACGTGGGTGGATGTTCAGATCCCAGAGAAGGTAACCAGACCTGGGAGGTCCCCTCCCCACGTACAGGAATCCACACCAAGGGGAAGACTAGAGGGAAGGCAGCTTGTCATCACCACTTATCGCGAGCTCGTGGACAACTCTTTTTACCAACGAATAGAGGGATTGACAGTAATATTATAATGCCCCCACGCGACCCTCGGATCAAGAATCGAGTGCCTTTAACCACTTGACTATGCCGGGCCGTAATTTTTAGTTTATTCAATTTCTAAGGTTTTGTGGCGACTTTTATCATATTCAATATCTAACCATAAGATTTCCTCGTAATGTTCATTATATTCATTTCTAACAAAATAAGGTCTAGTCGCAACTTTTACTATACTCAATTTCTAACCATGGTCCAGTTTCATGGCAACTCTTAATTTTGTCGAGTTTCAAACATCTATTAATAAGCCACTCAAATATTTAAATATTTTTAATACTTCATAGCACAAAACAGTTAAAATTTTTCCAATGACGAATTTCTGCCAAACGACCTCCGGCGAAATGAGTTGAAGGTCGTATTTTTTTCTTAAAGCAAGTTCGTATTTTCGAAGCCTATAAACATTTCGTTAAATGTGTAATCACATAGTTATGCAGTGTGTATACACCTAACTTGTTGCACCTTTGACGAAGTTTACAAGTTAAAACAAACTGCAATACAAGAGGCGAGTCAACAGTAAATGGTGAAGTAACGCACAAGTCTCGTGATGTCACTGATGTACCAGGGAATAGTATTTAGATACTACCCGGAAATCGAAAGATATTTTACTAGTAACAATTACTACAACGACGCTACTTATTGTTTACTGCATGAAAGTCACAAGAAGGTCGAAAAGGTCAAGTGTATGTCCCCGTTACCACAAATGATGACCATGTATGGAAGATTGCTATGGTACTTGAAAAAAAGTGGGAGGACTCTTTATACCTTCAATATCAAGGCACGTGACAGGAAATCATGCGCTATTAATCCAGCTATATTACTATCATGTGCGTGCACACAAGATAACATTATCACACAAATGTTCAAAGTACAATGAGGAAGCGTATGTGTAACGATTTCAAATGTGAACACCAAATTCTTTAAAATCTGATGCACATTGATTTTTGTTTACAAGTTCAATTAAATACACGTGTCTATAAATTCCTAAGTACTCTGGACTATTAGGCCTAACTTGCGATGTTGGACTATAATGTCGTGTACTTGAGAATGTAACTGGTCACACGCATCAATAGCCAATTCTTATATAGTCATACGATGGTATTTGTCAGCCACTTTTAACATAAACGAGTCGCGAACCACAAATAACAGGCTCTGAAAAGTAAGATACTTTGAAACTGTATAAGGGTAAGCGGGCTTGGCGTTTTATGGAGCAAAGAAAATAGGCTTTCAGTACAAATTGTGTAAGAAAAACTACGAAGTGAGAAACAGTAGGCTTACACAAATGATAAAACTGTATAAAATACAAATATATTCGTGTGTACAAAGAGTTTAATTTAAATAGGACCACAAGATTCGTTTCATACATTAACAAGATAGTAAGAAGATTTTATCACAAAAACTATTTTTAATTTCGAAACCGTACGACATTAAGAAAGTTACGTTGAACTTCAATTCTCATAAATTCGGTCGTATGAGTGACACGGAAGTTTCGTAAAAACATTGCTATGACGAGTTTAAAACGGTCGCCGGAAATGACCTCACTAATAAACAGGGTTTGGCAGTATTTACTTAAGAGAATAGATCAAGGATCCCAAATCGAGGGACGCACACAATGCTGGGGCAGGAGTAAATATTAGGAAGGTTTTGTGTTAAAGTTTGAGACTACCCGCCCTAGTTTATCAACTATCTGTGTTGTACAGTTTCTGTAATTGTTATTAATACATACAAACATTATTACAATTACACGTGTGCATATTTTTTACACACTTCCTGACATTGTTGTATACATCATGTGGAAACAATTCAATGGCTTTCAGTAGCTACAAAGTCACACAGTAAACTCGGGTTGAACACTCTTTTAGCCACAGTTTTAGATTACGTCACCGGATACAGAACCTAAAACAAGCACGTGCATCACACGATAGATTTTACACCCCCTACAAGTTTAGTTTGAAGGATACGAACACCAGATGGCTTCATCTGAATATATTTAAGTCTTCTATTTCATTTTTATCTGTAATACTAATAATTAGTTTGCAACAGGTATAAACGCTGTAAACTTTTAAACTGTAGAAATGTATAATCCTTACAGCCACCCACTATACCCCATCTTAATGTGTGTGAGCATTATAAAAACATTTTAAACGGGTCATGATTGATAGACCTACATTTCTTCTTGCTAGAAATAATATTTTAAACATTTTGGTTTGTATTGAATATAATTATCACACAAAGGTAGGTATAAAGGATGCTAAATTACTCAGATGAGTCACTGCGTGTGTGAATTATATACTTTAAATTGTTAAATAAGCCTTATTAACAATTGATAGCAGGTAAGCCTTTTAGTACAGGTTTTGTCTAGCACTAGCTGAAGTGTCACAGTCACATACGGGTAATTTAAATTGTACCGAGGTTAATAAAACATTTATGTACGTCATATACGTATATTTATATACTGAATTTATATCCAATTATTTAAACCAAACAGCAATAAGATCATTATGACAAAGTACTGGGGCCTGGCATGGCCTAGCGCGTTAATGCGTGCGCTTCGTAATCTGAGGGTCGCGGGTTCGCGCAAAAACATGCTCGCCCTCCCAGCCGTGGGGGTGTATAATGTGACGGTCAATCCCACTTTTCGTTGGTAAAAGAGTAGCCCAAGAGTTGGCGGTGATGACTAGCTGCCTTCCCTCTAGTCTTACACTGCTAAATTAGGGACGGCTAGCACAGATAGCCCTCGAGTAGCTTTGTGCGAAATTCCAAAACAAAAAGACAAAGTACTGTTTAATTATAAGTGGATCTTCATAACAAATACTATTCAGTAGAGTAATTATCAGTTTCTAAAAACAGTGATTTCAGTATAGTTATGATTTTATCTCTGCTGAATAAAGTTCTCTCTTGAATGTTCCTAATCCCAACAAATTTTGTGAAATAAAATCCCATAAGGATTAATAAACTATAACCTAATTTGGTTACCAAAATGTGTAAAATACTTGCATCAACATAAACACGACTATCCAACAATCCGAGCCTACTTTCACTGGCAAATATTGTCATAAATTATATTAGTGTTGTCTAGTTGTCCCAGCCTACTTTCACTGGAGAATTTTATCATATATTACTATGTTATCTTGTAGTCCAAGTGTATTTTCACTGGAGAATTTTGTCATACATTACTATGTTATCTTGTAGTCCCAGCGTATCTTCACTGGAGAATTTTGTCATACATTACTATGTTATCTTGTAGTCCCAGCGTATCTTCACTGGAGAATTTTTTCATACATTATTATGTTAATGTTATCTTGTAGTCCCAGCCTACTTTCATTGGAGAATTTTTAAAGCAAATTATTACACCAATATATTGTCTAGTAGTCTAAATCTATTTTCACTGAATATGTTTGGTATAACCTGTAATGTTATTGTTGTTCAGTTGTCTAAACCTATTTTGAAATAGAAGATTATTTAACCAATATGAAAAGTGAAATTCTAGACTGACCCCAAACAGAGAAGTGATGTTGACTGTAGTTTCAAACCTACTGTGTGTGCAAGGCTGTTGTAAACATGATGTCATTTGTGTTTCAGTTTTTATTCAAGATATGTACATGATTCGATGAAATTGGTCTGATTCTGGCTCTAAGAAATCAAAGGTGAATGTGGTGACGTGAATAACGAAACAAACCTTGTGCACTGAACATTTTAAAACTGTCCTTGCATAACTTCTGCAACCTACAAAGTGCATATTGACAGTTTTTTCAGTATCCCTGTACAATGTATTTGGTATTTACTCCACAAAGAAACGAGCAGTGTAAGGTAGTAGATAATTATAATATCACAAATAACACCATATTGAATGGCTCTCTGTAAAATGTCATGGGATAACCACTGACTTAAACCTGTACAGATTAAATATACTTCAGGAGAAAAATATATTGAATAATGATGTGACAATTAACACAAGTCCATATATGTAGCAGTACACCTTAAATAGCAGGAATGTTGTAGGTAATGATAGCTGTCATTTAATATCATTAGTTCAAATTATCCAAGTTCTTAAATTAAAAGTTACTGTACATTCTTGCTTATTTGCACTGATTTTGGACAAATAACCTTAAGGTAAAGCATTATTCTATATTTTACCAAAAGATTTCTGAATGATATACATAAAGAAGCTCTTACAAGTTGTTTTATAGTTTAATAGTACAAAAGCTTTTTTTGAGGTTTAACATGTTGGCTCCTACAACACCCACTGGTGAGTCGTGCTCTACTTATTGGCTGAGATACAGCAATGACATATACACTCTTCCTAAAAACATAACAGTAAAATGGCTAGTGGCATCCTGGAAAGTATCAGTTAAACAGACTTGAAAGTCAATGTGTTGATAGATACCTATAACAACGAAGTGCGTCAAGTTAGTTTTTCTTCTTCTTCTAACACAATTACTGTTTTTGTGAAATGGTGTACAAGTGAAGATCATATCTGGTTAGAATTTGGTGACAAACCAAGTTGTAATCACTTTAATAAAAACTTATTTAAACATACCGACTTCATTAAAAACAAACAATGATACCATCTGGTAAAACATTTTACTGGTACATGTGGTGAGCATGACATACCATATGACAGGGAAATCTACAATTTATCTTTTAATTACAACAGCACTTTCCTTTAAGTTATTTCTCAAAAGTTTCATGTGATTTCTCTTTAGAACTGTAGCATTTAAAATACAAAGACCATGTTTTATCTACAGATTTTTTTTGCCAGGTTGGCACTGGTTACTTGGTGTGGGACATGAGAGTACCTGATGTACAACATTTTTACAAACAAGGTATGATTAATTATTTTCTTTCTACATGCAAGTTTCAAATGGTACAATTTTTAGGGTACCTAGCTTTATGACAAAGGTTATCATGTAGAAATAAAACCCTAGGGAAAAGTCTAAGGGTAAAGGGTTGAATTTATGGAGGAATCTTTCACGCTACTCTATAAAATGAAAACCCTGGATATTGTTTTATGTAACCATTTTTACCGAGAAAATGTGATTGATGATTAATGTGTAGTGTATATAAACACAGACATACACGTACATTTAACAAAGGTTTTAACCAAGTGTACTGGAAATACAATTTTGGTATTTTCTTGTGAAAAACTGAAATGACCAAAAATATTTATTATACTAATTTCAGACCAGTTCTTAAAGATTACAAAGAGTGCATTGTTACTTAATCTAGTGATATAAGAAAAACACTTTAAAACACATGTTGTCTCCACCTCATTCAGTTTTTACCATCCTTAATTTAACTTAACATTACTGCCCTGCTAAAGTAAACACAAATGGCTGTGCAAAATTCTATCAGATGTCAAAGCATATTAAAGAACCATGTAAAAAATACTACAGGGTGGTCGCTAGAAAAGCGGAAAATTTGAGGGTCAGGTGAGATCATGAATAAAATGCGTGCTTACTCATTTCTATTTTGATTTCTTTACATCATGAATAAAATGCATGATTTTAATAATTTTGAGCATCTATGAGTGTAATATAACATATGCCTTTAAAAAACTTTGTAAAAGTTATTCTTTGTAAAAATAAATAGCTGTTTGACAAATTTTCCGCTTTTCTAGCGACCACCCTGTAGATTATATAGAGACATCAGTACTGATTCAAGCACAGTGTTTTGAAGGTTAATATTATATTTACTGTTACGTATTGTGAATGATGAGAAAAGAACCATCTAGAGAAGAATATTCAGAAACAATTTCCAAGAAGGCTATACATAAGTCTTAATGATTCTCAATTTGCTATTACATTCTGTAAAACATGTTGTGAAGAAATTGAAAGTGTGTCTCAATACTCAAATCTTGCCAAGATCAAGTCGACCTAAGATGTCTGCACTCAAATACACAGAAACAGAGAAATGACTGTCAAAAAAGAAACCACTTCTGACAAAAACATACCTTGGATAAAGATAGATGATGCTCTTAAATATTTCAATAACCCTACAACAATGTGGCACAAAGCTCGATGGTCAGATAAAACCAAAAGAGAATATTTTAGGTTAAATGACAAATGATGTGTATGGTGAAAAGTCAACACTATTCATGAGCTAATTCCAACTGTCAAGCATGGTGGTAAGTCCATAATGCTGTGGAAACGTTTTTTGGCAGCTGGCACTAGAGAACTTGAGGGATAGTGAACAGTGCAAAATATAAACAGATGTTAGAGATAAATAAACTTGAAGAAGTTTGTTGGAAAAGTAAAACTTGGTGTAAGGTTTACATTTCAACAGGACAATGATCCCAAACACAGATCAAAGGCAACCAAAAAAAATGGTTTTAGAGAAACAAAATTAAAGTCCTTGGCCAGCCAAGCTAAAATCCAGATCTAAATCCATTTGAAAATCTATGGGGATACTTGATAACTGTTGTGCAAACATTCTTGTAACTTACAAGAACTAGAAGATATCTTCAAACAATAGTAAAAAATATCTCCGGCATGTAAAGCTTGCGAATGGTCATCTAAAATGACTCTTACTTGTCACTGCTACCAAAGAAGCTTCAACCAAATATTAACTGCATAACCATCTTTGGGAAAAAAACTTTTGTAACACATGTTTAAGATTTTCTTTTTTTAATCAATAAAGTGAGTAATAATGAGCCTTTTATACTTTATAATCTTAAAAATTGGTCCAAGATTAACATCATAAATACTTTTGGCCATATGAGTCATGTCTTTCTAAAAAACAAACTGCTTAGCATCACAGGGAGAAGTTGAGAGTTGTGCAAGTCACTGCATGTACAGATTTCTGACTAATGTACAGTGTATATAAATACACACACACACAAATATACATCTGTTGAATGCAATAAACATACTATTTCATATTAAAATTGTTAATTACTATAGCAGAAACTAATAAATTATTTTATATATCACACAAAATAACAACCTAGTTTCCTTATCTTCAGAAATAGTAAACACATATATACAAGCTTAACTGATATTTAGAAGCAGCACAAAATACACATTGCTGGTACCTTGATTAAAAACACGTGCTAACTATTAACCATAGTTCAATACAAGCAAACCAGTACCAGGTGTTCTTCCAGAACCACAGAGGTATAGGTACATGTGCCTAACATTGTTCCACCCACCATTGTTCAACAGTTATTTCTATACAGTGATTTTGGTAAGCAGATATTATCTGCTCCAATATACTTGTTGTTGACCTATTTAACTTTACATAGTAAATATTAATATTAATTCATCAGTGAAACAGGTACTGTAGAAATATTAATAAACACTGAGAACTAAGTTTATCCTATGCTTAGGATTCTCTACAAAGCTTCACCAGATTAGGGTATATAGATATTCAAAAATAGAAAAATCAACCACAACATATGATAGATATTAAATAAACACTTCTTCTTCAACCCTTTTCTTATGTTAAAAACATTAACTGAAACAGCATACTTCAGTTATATTTGTTCATCTTCTTTTACATATATTTACTATTATTAATCAGTATCACTTGAAAAAAAAAGATAAAAACAAACCACAATAGTTTTTTAATCTTGTTTTTGGCTTTTTCTCAATAAACGTGACAGAAACATGTTCAGTTGTTTTATACAAGTTGTGATTGGTTCATGTTCAAAATTAGATACATACTTTATAAATAACAAAATAATGTTAGGCCTAATTTTGTAAATGTAATATAATTCGCTGTGGTTTAATTCAGGAAAGTAATTTATATACACTTTTTGTAAATAAAGAATCTGATGTCCTTGACATGTTACTACCCTACTGTATATATCAGGTCATTTAAAACCATTTCTCATTCCTAGGCCTAAGAAATTCCTCACTTACTTTTCTTTGTTGTTTTTCCCATGCTGGATCCAGAAGTCCTTCCCTTTCCCATTCCTCTTCTGGCTCCATGTAGCCATCACGATATGATTCAGTCATTCTGTTAACAAGTTGAAAAAATATCATGAATAAGAGTCCAATGAAACCATATAATTATTCATTTTTCTTAACTGTTATACTTTTGTTATTCTTCAGAAGACAACCCATATAATCATTTTTAGTATACAAGATATACAGTAGAGAAGTATACAAAATAACGCATAAAAATCATGCTCAATCTCCCATACTTTTATGTCATCATGCCAATGTACATAAAAAAGATGAGTAATTTCTTAAAAAGCTTATACAAGGTTTTCCTTGTTGGAGTTTTTTAAAAGCTTATAAATGATTAGTTGTATGTAAACCACTTAAAGTATATTAGCAAGTTAAAAACAAATTGAGAAAAAATACATAAAACAATTAATTTTAAGTAAAACTGAAATGATTCACAATGGGAGAGGTTATTAATATTTATACTACTGACGTGAATGCTAAGACTAGTGTACACTATAGACACACAGCGTTATTATAATACACAGTACAGATCACACTGTACAGTGTGTAATATAATGTTGTGTCAATAACTAATAATCATTTAAAATCTGATACTTCAGTTTAGTAGATAAACCGAGCTAACCACTTTTTACTCTTCCTCAGTTTTAGTTACAACATAGATTCAAAAACTTACAAAACTTTTAACACAAATATGGTGGTAGGTTTAGTATACTAACATTATTTTAAAGTTCCTTTTCACAACGATGCTACAAGAAACTTCATACACAAACGATACTTCCTTGTCACATCAGAACTGAGAAAGAAGTAATGAGCCAAACCATATGTGTGATTTCAACTCTGAAGCTCACGATACTATCTTCGCTTCTATGTTTCCACAAAACTTTTCTTCCTGTGAATGTAATATTATAATTCTAATATTTGTAACCTTACTGCTGCTTCTGTACTATTTTCTTTTCCAGTATATACGTTAATCCTCAGAACATCAGAACGGTTTTAATCACTGATTTCTACTGATATTTTTCATATAATAAGTCTAGAGAAAATCGTTACAAATTATCCTAACACTAACGAAACAAACACCTAACTAAACGAGTGACGACCTTACCCAAGTTCCATGTAAATACTCAGTCTTTGCGAACGTCTACAGCGATCCAATCGGTTACAAGAAGTACTAAATAAAATAAAATAATTTAATCCTGTGTACACAGTGTTGATGAAAGAACTATAATTTTTGTTTATTAAGATAGTGATAGAAATAGTTTTCTTTACATCTTACACTCTAGTACTGGAAAATAATTAATCAATTTCGTAGTATAAAAACATTAATTATGAAACACTGATATTAGTAAGGTCTTTTTTTTCCTTATAATTTGCCTTTAACGTATTTTCCCAAAGTGCGACCATAGGCCAAGTGGCAAGATTGAGAATTTATAACTTTAAAACTCGGGTTTCGATACCCACGTTCGGCATAGTATAAATAACCCATTTTTCTTTTGCTCTAAACACAAACAGACTCATATAAGGTAATTTTGCAGAATTCCAAAGTTCGGAACAGGTAGAACAAAGGAACCTGACCATTGCAAAGAAAGAGAGAGAGAGGTTTCAATATTTACTAGTAGCAATTTATTTGTACTTAAATAAAACACATTAGATTTGGTATGAAGATTAACAAAAGTTAACGGTGAGTTTAGTTCTCAAAATAAAAATCAGACGAATACCTAATCGGACCAACTCTAGTATTCGTGGAGTAAAAATGGAAATAAATGGTAAATTTGGAGAAAATAATTGTACATATGTAAACAAAAAGACGTGTGAAAAGAAATATCTTTGATATGGAAAAGTATTAAAAATAAACTTCCTTTGGAAAAGTGGAAGATTGTAATAATAATAATAAAAAAATAAGCACACATTATCAACAAGGTCAACTTTAGGATGATGAGAACAAAGACGAGTATGAAGAACACCCTTTAAGAAAAAAGATGAAATTAAAACTAAAATACAACATTATTCTTGTTTTGTTGTTTGAATTTCGCGCAAAGCTACTCAGGAGCTATCTGCGCTAGCCATCCCTAATTTAACAGTGTAAGACTAGAGGGAAAGCAGTTAGTCATCACCACCCACTGCCAATTCTTGAGCTACTCTTTTACCAACGAATAGTGGGATTGACCGTAACATTATAACGCCCCATGGCTGAAAGGGAAGCATGTTTGGTGCGACTGGGATTCGAACCCGCGGCCTCGGATTACGAGTCGAACGACTTAACACGCTTGGCGATGCCGGGTTCATTATTCTTGAAAATGCAAAATAAACCTTAGTTTCAATACAACTATAAATTAAAGAACAAGAATTACAAACAACGCGAATAAAGGGTTTAAGAAAACAAGACATCCCGATAGTATTTCCCACATTATTCAAATTTCATTTAATAATGATACATCATACGCAATTGATGATCCTCATACGAGGATACGTATAACATAACATAAGAAACAGATAACTATAAACCAAAAATAACACTCTGTAACAATAAACTAATGATTGTATAATCAATATTTGTCATAATTAAAAACACAAAATATGAATATATGTATACATGTAAAATGAAAAAACCTTCATCAGGACTTGAACGTTACAGTTATAAATACAACACCAAATACATCACACCCTTTTTTGAAAGTAAAAGACGTGAAGTCGAAAATGTAAATTCTGAATCAAAAGTACAAACAAAAACAATACATTTTAACATTAAATAATCTCAACAAAATAGCTTCACTTTGTAAAAAATACTTGTCACGGTTATTTATACAATATATATAAAAAAGGAAGAGAAAACAGCATACAAGAATCATTAAAGAAATACCTATATGCATAAAAAGCATATTATTACACTGACACTAAACTATCCTTAAATGAAATGCGATGAAACAAATAACTGATTTACTTAATACTGTATGTCATCTGTGAATTTTTATAAACATGAATAAAAAGGAGTGGAATAGAAGAAAAGAAAAAGGGATGGTCTGCAGAGTTACATATTGAATATCAAATATTAAAAAAGACAAAAGTACAAAATGCCCCCACTCAGCCAAAGCCACCGTAAGTCTTTGCTTCCCCTTTACCTTAATCACACCAACTTACCTTTGAGTACTGTGGTGGTTTTCCAATAAATAATTATGGTGATCCATAAGGTATCTCAGGCTTTGGTTAGGCCTCTCTTGGCATCAGCCAGCTAAACTCATTTATGAATTATCTACTCCTTGAACTCTCCACCACAGCTTATCTTCCTTACAAGTATAGAGGGCCAAAGCCTCAGTCCATAAGACAGCTATCTCTTGGTAGTTCAGTTTGTACAAAGAAATGTATTCTAATGTGTAATAACCTTTGTCAGTTTAGCTGAGAGTACCATCTTCAGCAGTTCATAAAGCACTGACATTTGTAGAAGTACACTACTTTGTATTCACTGGATGGCTGGTGGTTGAACCAGCAGTAAATGTTAATGCTTCCTTGTTGACAATAAAGTCCTTTAATGGTGGTGGTAGTGATGCAGACTGAACTGGTTGACTGATCTGAGCTACCTCGACGGTAACCATCAAGGAATCCTGATTGTATCTTATGTAGTAGAGAATGCTTCATGGATGACAAATATTGTCCAGAGACACACCCTACTCTAGCCTTTTCAGAACGTAATTACGGGTAATTCTGCATATGCTGATCACATCGATAAACTGAAACTATACATCATGATGAAGGTATTGAAAACTGTATTTATTCCATAAATCAGAAGAAGTTTAGTAAGCATTGTGTCATGTGATCTCAGAAAACTAGACAGAAGACGCTCGTAGTACATATCTGGCTATTCACAACATGTCAAACCGAGACGAGGAAATGACAGTGAAGGAGCAGTCAGTCTGCTTTGAAGATTAATCATGATTTCTAATCATTGTGACTTGAGTTAAATTATCATTCAGAATAGTCATTTGATTTTAAAATCTGTGTTTAAAAATAAGTCCGAGTCTTTGCTTTCTGTGTCATGAAATGCTGCCTCATGATATGGTGTATGTGTGGTATGTCATGTGATAGCGACCTAATTATCTTATATGTTGAGATGGTTATTTATTTGAAAAATCAATAGATGAAAATACATTATTATTTTTACTTTTCGAGCTACAAAGTAAAATTTAGTGATGAGACATTGATTAAATGTCTTTCAATAATTGTCCAGTCTATCTAGCTGAGTTGTGCTGGAAATTTTCGAGAAGTAGTGTACATGATATTCACTGCATACACAGTTAGTACGGTTGAAACTGTAAATGAAAATTCCAGGGGAAGGTTTGGTTTTTGAATTTCGCGCAAAGCTGCTCGAGGGCCATCTGCGCTATTCGTCTCTAATTTAGCAGTATAAGACTAGAGGGAAGACAGCTAGTCATCACTACCCACCGCCAACTCTTGAGCAAGTCTTTTACCAAGAAATAGTGGGATTTATCGTAACATTATAACGCTCCCACGGCTGAAATGGCTAGCATGTTTGGTGTGACCGAGATTCGAACCCGCGACTCTGACTGAGTAAGCTCTTTATCCTAATGTGGCTCGACTATAGGCTGCGTCAGTAAGTTTGAAGCTTATAGTGTGGTTGGTATATACCAATCTCCTTGAAATACAGTTTTTAAGTTGTACTTTAACAAACCATGAGAAACTAGAAGTAATGTATAATTCGCGTGAAATAGGTACATCATTTTGTTTGATTTATTATTGCATTTGTCTAAAGTAGCAGTTTTTATGATAACCTCTATATAACAGAACTACAGTGACAAACATGGCAGTTCAGGCAGAATGCTGGTAATGACGAAAAATGTAACTTCGCTGTCGTATTTTAGAAACCTACTCAAACAGTTCAGTGTATGTGCACGTATTTCGTAGCTTATATCATAAAGCATGATCCGGATGGATTTTTATAGCATAACAGGCCATTTAAATTTATGTTATCCTTAAGTACTTTTATTTTTGTGACATAATTTTATTTGGAGTAATTCTAACTTTTAATATAGCGCATGGCCGTTTTTACGTTTACTTTTGTGTGCACAGAAAAAAGAACTGAAGATGAGGTGATTGCCATAGGTAACAGTGACGTAATGTGCTGGAAGAACCCGTTTGTTTATGTCTGTCGTCTGGCAAGTATGACAGGAATTTATATTTTGTTAATATATAAACCAGTTTTGGAATTATGTAAAATGTTGTGATATATACGAAATAAACGCTATTCAGGATAATAAATCTAATGGAACTCTTGTGTGTGGAGTGGATATACACATTTACAAATCGTGAAAAAGTAAAATACCACAATAAACCAGGGAACGTACCTGAAAGGCCTGTAACTTGTATTTTTTAACGCAAAACTACATAATGGATTATTGACCAAGGGGAATATAACACCGGATTTTAGCGTTGTAAGTTTGTAAAGTTATCAATGACTTATTGATGGTCAAATCCATGGCAGCAGTAGAACCTGCAGTATTATATATAAATATAATATATTTAGGCTTCAGTAGTGTGTTATGTGGCAAAAACCCTACAGGGCAAATTGTTTGTTCGGTTTTGGATTACAGTGGTACCTCGGCTCTCAAACTTAATCTGTTCTAGAAGGCTGTTCAAAAACCGAATCAATTTTTCTCATAAGAAATGCTGTAAATTAAATTAATCTGTTCCAGACCTCCAAAAATTACGCATGACGAAGTATTTTAAGTAAAAATATTGCTTATTTCTACCTGTATAATAATACTTGCATGCATAAAGTCAACCACAAAAACTATTAACACAATAAAAAAAAACAAATGAAAATTTAACTGCACTTTACCTATGCTGAGGAGAGCTGATGGCATAATTGAAAGGTGGTGAAGAACTTGGAGAGGAGGACGGTTATTACTGTTTGGAAGGGGAGTCACCTTCCATAAAAACGTCAGGTAACTCTCCTTTTGGGGTTTTTTCTCTTTTCTGTCTCTTTGTACCGCTACAACCTGGTTGAGATTTACTAGACCTGTTTCTCACTAAAAACATGTCTAATGAGGTTTGTTTCTGTCTGGCACCCTCCCATGTCTCAGCACACTATGTATGCCACTTCTATTCCTAAATTTTTCAAACCACCCCCTAATAGCCTTAAAGGAATCACTTATATCAGCACTCGTTCCAGGGGTCTTTTACAGGAAGTAAGCATACAACTGCTTTGCTTTCTCACAAATGATGGTCCCAGAAATGCTATCACCAGCTAACTGTTTTTTGTTTACCTAAATCAACAACAGTTTTTCTTCCTCTTTCATTGTGTGCGATCTTTGTTTCGTAATCACTGTCACTCCTTTTGCAATACCAGCTCCTTTGATGACCTCTTTATTTTTCAGTATGGTGCAGACTATAGACTTCGCCATACCAAACTTTGTAACAAGGTCAGACACGCAAAAACCACTCTCATACTTCGCAATGAGACCTTTTTTTTTACCTCTATTGTGGCTCTAACAACTTTTCTTTTTAGTTTGCCGTTTTCATTATCTTCTTTGACCCCATGGTGGCTTATTTAATCAGAATATTTAGAAAAACAACAACAAAGAAAACGAGAACGTTCACAGCAGATTTTAGCGGGGGTGTGGACTGAGCGACAGGTGCGGGTAAAATAATTTGGGCAAGCTTGGCGTGGGCCGAAAATGGTTGAAGGGTCGTTCGGGTTATTTCGGGCCACAACAGCTTGGTTCGGGAACCGAGTTTATGTTCAACAACCGAGACATATTTTTCTCAAACAATATGTTCGAGAAGGGAGTCGTTCGAGAAACCACTGTATTTTGAATTTCGCGCAAAGCTACACGAGGACTATCTACGATAGCCGTCCCTAATTTAGCAATGCAAGACTAGGGGGAAGGCAGCTAGTCATCACTACCCACCGCCAACTGTTGGGCTACTCTTTTACCAACGAATATTGGGAATTACCGTAGCGTTATAACGCCCCACAACTGAAAAGGTGAGCATGTCTGGTGTGACGGGGATTCGAACCCGCGACCTTACGATTATGAGTCGAGTGCCTCATCTATCTGGCTATGCCGGGCCTTGAAGGTAATAATTTTCTCTTCCACAGCCTGGCTACGGCCCTGAGAGCAAAAGTGAACTGTTTGTAGTTATTATTAATTTGTCATTCGAGTTAAAGATGGATGATTTAAAGCGATAAAACTGTAGGGGTGAGGAAAGCACGTGTAGGTACATAAGTATTGGTTAAACCAAGCAAACTAGATTAGTAGTGTCTAGCTCAAATGCCCAAAAGAATCATACAGTTATTATTTTATATGCAAAAACGGCTCGTTTGGGTTGAGAAAATATTTTAAATAGAAGATCGAACAACGTTTCGACCTTCTTCGGTCATCGTCAGGTTCACAAAGAAAGAGGTAACTGACCGGAAGCTGACCACATGTTTGGAAGGGGTTGTGTAACTAAGTGTCGCAATGTAGAGGTCGGGGTTAGATGTTTGAATATAAAATATTGTCTATAATATTAATATAGGTATAATGGCGTTCCTTTATATTGGTTTATTTTGGGTTTAAGTTGTTGTATAAGTAAGGCTTCCTTAATTTTGCGTTTGTTTATGTTTGTTTCTTTATTTAGTATTTTCTATGGTTATGTTGTGTCCATTTGACTTGCAGTATTCGAAAACGTGTGAAGATGACTTTTTATGTTCTTTGAATCTGGTTTCCATTTTTCTACTTGTTTCTCCAATATAGAAGTCGTGGCAGTTTTCGCATTGTATTTTATAAATAATGTTGGTGTGGTGTTTGTCAGTGTAGTTCTTACATAGTATAGACCTTAGTTTTGTGCCTGGTAACAAAATATAACATTCCAGTTAACACTAAATTTATTCAAAAACCAGGCACAGAACTAAGGTCTATACTATGTAAGAACTACACTGACAAACACCACACCAACATTATTTATAAAATACAATGTGATTACTGCCACGACTTCTATATTGGAGAAACAAGTAGAAAAATGGAAACCAGATTCAAAGAACATAAAAAGTCACCTTCACTCGTTTTCGAATACTGCAAGTCAAATGGACACAACATAACCGTAGAAAACACTAAAATACTAAATAAAGAAACAAACATAAACAAACGAAAAATTAAAGAAGCCTTACTTATACAACTTAAACCCAAAATAAACCAATATAAAGGAACGCCATTATACCTATATTAATATTATAGATAAAATTATATATTCAAACATCTAACCCCGCCCTCTACATTGCGACACTCAGTTACACAACCCCTTCCAAACATGTGGTCAGCTTCCGGTCAGTTACTTCTTTCTTTGTGAACCTGACGATGACCGAAGAAGGTCGAAACGTTGTTCGCTCTTCTATTTAAAATATTTTCTCAACCCAAACGAGCCGTTTTTGCATATAAAATTCTCAACAAGTGGGTTTCTCGACATCACTGATTGTTATTTCATACAGTTATTATTTGTTGCTACCTTTTAATCATTAATTAAATAAGTTTAATAGAAATTATTTTAATTGAAGTGCGTTAAGCTTAGGCCTGGCATGGCCGAGCGCGTTAAGGCGTGCACTCGTAATCCGAGGGTCGCGGGTTCGCGCCCGCGTCGTGCTAAACATGCTCACCCTCCCAGCCGTGAGGGTGTATAATGTGACGGTCAATCCCACTATTCGTTGGTAAAAGAGTAGCCCAATAGTTGGCGGTGGGTGGTGATGACTAGCTGCCTTCCCTCTAGTCTTACACTGCAAAATTAGGGACGGCTAGCACAGATAGCCCTCGAGTAGCTTTGTGCGAAATTCCAAAACAAACAAACAAACAAGCGTTAAGCTTCACATGATATTAGCTTATGCAGTTAGCATAGATAATAATAGTTGATACGGTTGTACCGATTACATAGTTTAAATTTACCGCTTCTACAACACCTGAAGGCAACACGTTCCAAGGCCAACAACTTTGTTGGGAAAGTAAAATTGTCTTAGTTGAAGATGGGTCCTGCTCTGCCAAAATTTTTACTTGTGTCCTCTCGTCCTACAATACTCTGTGTTAAACATGAAAAAAAAGTACCAATACTATAAATTCTCCTTACAATCTTAACCACCTCAATCAGATGCTTCCAAACACTTTTTTTTTGAAGGAAAAACAATGTGAGAGTTTTCAATTATTCCTCATGTGATAATCCCTCTTTCTCAGACACTACTAACCCTTTCCAACAATGTTCTATCTTTCCTTAGGTAAAGAATACAATATTCTAAATTTGGCCAAACCAGTGACCTGTGCACTGAAATTATAACTTCTTTAGATTTGTATTCTATATTTCTGTTGACACAACCTAAAGTCCTATTTGCTCTACCACAAGCAACAGCATGCTGCTTGGTTGGCTTCATTTGTAACATTGTTAAGGTTATTTCCATCTAAATTATGTTCATAACTCAAATTATGATAACCCACAGGCATTAGTTTGGATTTATTGCAGTTAAAATTCCATCTGGTGTTCATTTGCCTGACTTACTAAATGATCTAAATCTTTTTGTAAATCAGTAGCATCCTCTTCACAGCTAACAAACCAAAGACCTTAATATCATAAGCAAATTTAAGTATTTTATTAACTGTTCCTTCATCTGTGTCACTGATGTCAATCAAAAGAAGCAAAGGTCCTAAGACTATACCCTGAGGTACCACACCTTTAACAATAATCCAGTTTCACTGAACTCCATTTGTGACAACCTTATGCTTTCTTTCATCCAGCCAAACTTCTATCTGCTTTGATGACTTATCTCCCAAACCTGTAGATACTTTTCTTTTAAAGCCTTTTATATTCACCTTGTCAAATACTTTCTGAAAATCCAGATACACTAAATCTATATTCCTCTCTTCATCTAAACAAGCAGTAACTTTTTCAAAGAATGTCGGAAGATTTGTAAGGCATGATTTTACCTTATTTAAATCATTTTAACTATCCAATAAAATTCTAAACTTCATTAAATAACTCTGCAAAGCATCTTCTATCAGATTTTCCAAAATATTTTCCACAATTGATGCAACGCTAATGAGTCTACAGTTATTTGGACAGTTTTTATCCCCTGCTTTGAAAAGAGGAGATACATTAGCTAACTTCTAATCCTCTGGAACCTGCCAACTGTTCAAAAACTCATAAAGAATAGTAAGAAGTGACTATCTTTAACCTTCTTCAAAACAAATGGGGAAATATGATCTGGTCCAAGAGCCTTATTGTTTTTCCAAATGTTTTTCTAAAGTGACTCACAATTAATATAGTCATTTTGTTTGATCTCAATTATCAACTGTTCAAGATATTGAATGGTAATTAAATCTTCACTTGTAAGAATAAAAGAAAAAGCAAAATTTAATAACCCAACCATTTGATGATCATTAGATACTAGCCTCATTTGAACATTATGTTCACCCTAAATGCATTTAAAGAAATTCCTACTGTTAATTTTTACATTTACTGACAACTTTTCCACACATTCTTTTTGTGTCTTAATTTTTTGTTTCATCAACTTCCTTGATATTTTGTAATCTTCTAAGTCTGTTGTTGTACCAGTCTGTTTAAATTTTATAAATGTATTATGTTTTTCTTTGATTTTATCTCTTAAAGTCTTTGTTAGCCAACTTGGTTTTTTATTTGTAACTATCCTTTTCTTTCTATAAGAATATGTTTACCTCAAATAATTGAAAATTCATCAACGTTAAAATATAATTTTTTTTCACAAAAAGGAATTGGTAATTTTAATTAGTATAAAGAAATTTGTAGGAAAAGCTTTACAGAACACTATTTATCCATATATGATACATTTTTGTGTGCAATATTTCAGGATCAAAAGAGTAAATTAATCCGAAGTTATTGAACATGGAAGTGTAAACTGCATAAAATAAATAGTTTGAAAATTTCTTTAAAATAAGCTGAAAATGGGAAAATGAGTCTCATGTGAAAATAATGAGTTTGTTGAATGTAACGAACAGAACAATTATTCACTAACATCCACCAATCATTGAGCTCTACATTCATAAAAAGAATATTTATTATAACATTCAGAGTTTAAACATCATTAAATTATAGTTTCTTGGGATTTGGCTAATGTTCACATGTTGTAATTATAAAATAAAGATTGATATAAGAGACTCGGAATGCATCTCCATTACTGTTTGAGATTTTACTTTTGTATTTCATCATTTCATTGTTTAAAAATTTTTCTTTCAGATGATGCAGTGAACATGGTGCTGATCCAACATTGTTACTGTGATATTAGTTCACTCAGATTGTCAACTAGAAATACAATCAAATTTTTGCTTCTGGACAGCTGTTGGAAAACATCAGTTGAAGACTCACCACAGAGGGCTACTTTGGAAGTGGTTGCTGAACAAGTGAAGAAATTATTAATGAAGTTGAACTTCAAGACAACAAATACTAATGTAAGTGTAAATCAATAATTAAATTTATTAATACGTAAGACTTTATGAATATTCAAGGACATTGAAATACAAATATATGTAAGAAGTAATTTCATACCACTAAAAATAATTTTAAATAATCTTTCATAAGTTTCTCATGTTATTATTTATGTAATTCTATTTAATCTTTAAATAAACAATTTCACATAACATTGCCTAAATTTATACAACAGTGTAAAGTGTATAAATATACTACCAAAGAAACATTCATTATACTATCATTTTTGACAGAATATTTTACCACTCAGATACATTTTAGTTGTTTTGCTAATGATTACCTAATGAATTTCTGAGCAGTTAATTTATAAAATACCCAGTATCTTTGCTAGCTACTGAAAAAGTTTAAGACTTGGGCTCCAAGAAGCATTATTTAAAATAATTATTTGTTTTTTCTCTTCTGGGAGGCATACTGCTACTGGAAATAGTAAGGTTGTCCGTAAACACAGCTTGATGTGGGGAGTGAAAACATTCATTTTAGTAAACAATCAACATGAGACTGACATGAATACACTGCCTTCTGGATGCTTCAGATCTGTTAAAGAAAGACAGATAACACAAAATAACATTGAGTATTTTTCCATAATAGGTTTCTTTAGAGACTGATAAAAGATATGAGAATCCAAGACATACAGTTAACTCTGATTTGGTCATCACTGTTAACAAGATAAAGTGATTAGATAATTTTATAACAAAGAGGAAAAACTGTAAACATGTTTATTTGGTTATAAACAGACAGATTTATTTGTTTTATCTCATGATGTAGAGAACATGAATGTCATTCTGTACTATTAGTAACAACACTGTTAACTTTACGTCGTTACTAAAGTACACAAGGAACATATAACCGGTAGTACTATATACCAGATTGTTTTATATACCAGTTGAGATGATTGTTTACCATATTTCTTTTCAGAAGTTCTAGATCTGGCTAATAAATAATACGTTTCTAAACATTTGAACACAGTGATAAATTAATCGAAATACATTACACTGTACTTGTTTCTCTGACTAATCAGTCTAATTGTATAGTTTGATTGAAATAAAGTGTAATATCTAATGTATTTATCCAAGTCTCTGTTTGTCTCCCTTTATTTATCAATCAAATTTTAAGATAAAATGCTCAGCTAAACGTTTTTCTTGTATTCGATCTCCATACTTTCTACTAGATATCTTTAGTTGTGAGCGATACCTGACATGACCTAGTGATAAAGGTGCTTGTTTCATAATCTAAAAATTACTGGATCGAAACCCATCTTTAAACATGTTTACCATTTCTACTTTGAAGGCGTTAAAATGTTACGGCCAATCCCACTTTAGTCTGTCGCTTCATGAATTAGGGACGACTAAAGGAGACATCTGTGGAAGAAAATCAGTAAACAAACCACCTGTTAATAACCCATGATGTATTCATGGTAGAAAATTGGACCTAATAACAAAATAATAAAAAAAAAACAGAAACCCTATTTTCAGTTTAATACTTAAAATTGAATCGTGTAATAATACAAGTTGGTTTTGATGCTGTTGGTTGAAAAAATACAGGGTTGACCTTTGGTTATCTTTGTTGGTGTCTCCATGTAGAATAATGTGGCTGTTGCACATGAGTAACACCATCATATTCCTGTGATGCATGTGTTACGTACAGTCAAGTCCTGACCCTCTAGTTGAATTACACCCATACAAACAACTGTAGGACAGTGGTTGTGACTGACGTAGTTACAAACATATTCGTTATGTATTTAATGCGTTTTCTTTCGAAGAATGAAATTATCATGAATATTGGGCTATCTCCTGCATCTACCGAGAGGAATCAAACCACTGATTTTAGAGATGTACATCTGAAGAAGCACCACTGTTTTATCGAAGAACATCACAAATATTAATAGTAGAATCACACAAGCTTCAAAAATAGACATTTTTTGATACAGGTCCAACCAAGCCCAACTAAAACAATACTCTATCCTCGCCCAGAGTTATGATTACATATATAGGGTAGCATGTGAAATACACCTTTAATATATAAACTTTTGTTCATATGTGAACTACTGGTAAGTTAGTCACCATGTTGGTCCTAATGTTTTTACTATTTTATTGTCAAACAGGATTAGTTGTTCACCAATATGAAGATAGAACTTTTGTAAGTGTTGAGTCATTTTAACAAATTAATTACACATATTTCATCAACACATTATATTATATCAGAAACTGTAAGTATATATAGCAGTCTGTAGATGGTGCTTCTTTCAGGAGAAATGTGAATATTTGGATCAAATCACACATTAAAAACATTACTGGTATATGGTCTGTAAATTAAAAATTTACATGTAGCGTATCGTTACAATATAAGCGTTGTGTAGATAAACAATTAGATCTAGATTCCAGGTCTAACGTTCCGACAAAGCCAGTTGGTTGGGGTACTTAACTTGAAATCTGAAGAAAACGGGTCGAATTTCTGTACAACAAACATGCTCGCATTTTCAGTCTGGGAGGGGGCGTTATAAAATGAGTCAATCCCAGTACTCGTTGAAGAAATAGTAGCCCAAGCGTGGGCGGTGGGTGATGATGACTAGCTGCCTTCCTCGTTTCTTAAACTACTCAAACGACTCGCTCAGATAGTCTTTGTGTAGCTTTGCGAGAAATTTCAAAAACAAACAATATAGGTCTAACACAGAAAATGTGGTAAACGTTATCAAACAACCTGAAAAACAAGCTGATTCTTTTTAAGTAAAGAAAGATATCACCCATCAGCACACATGAAATACTGCTAAGTAAGTACAGGTGATTATATAGAACACATCTGGGTCCAGTTTAACAATTTTTTGACCAATTCTTTACTTTCGACTACATTACCAAACCGAACGAGTCTGACACTGTACACCCAGCCTATTACAAGACATCTAAACTTTTTATACCTTCAATGTGAGGCACTGAACCCTAAGTAACTGAAAACATCTAGATATTCTGTGTCTGGAATGTCCATAACTGTGTCTCTGTGAACAAAACTAATGTATCGGCAACTAAGTCTGTGGTTATTGTTGCAAGGTTGAAATAGGAGTTTGTTATAGACGTTCCAAATTACTAACATTTTACCTTATCTAAATCATCAGTCAAAAATATAAACACAGTTTTCCTGTGTGCAATAAACGTTACAGAAACTACAGAAACAGTGGTAATGGACAGCCTCAACATGAGTTTCTCAAGCACAGTAAGAAACAGGGAAAATGGTTTGGTGAAGAGGATAAAGTATTGGGTTGGTGTGAGTAAGGATTTGAACATTTTGTCAATTCATCCAAAACGGGTGAATTCAAAATAATGAAGATATGACTGGAGGACTCTTTCCATGAGTATGAAAACAGTAGGCTATCTTGCATGTAATAACGAAACCACAGACCAAGTCAAACGATCTGACCACCTGACTGAAATTATAGGAGACAATATAGTGTTTGAAACAATAAAATATAACATCAGTGGATGAATAAAAGGAAGCATCTAGAGAACTCTTCAATGAGAAGAGGAAGAAAGGTGTTTGAGATATAAACCTGAATATGGAGTAATGGTCCAATGAAGTGAAGATAGTTTTCCTGAATGAAACCGTTAGACAGATTAATAACTAAATCCCCTCCATGTCTTTTTAAGCACATCATGTAAAACCTTTTAAGATAATTGGTAAAGAAAACAGAATAGATTTCAAAGTGAATGAAACTGAACAGGTTTAGAACTGATCGTTAGAGAGAAAAGAACTGGAGAGAAATCCTGTGTGTAAGAATGGTTGTAATCCATCTCTTATTTGACATGTGGGATCAGAGGAAGAAACATTGTATGGAACAAGCCACAGCAGAAAATAGGATGGAACAAGAATCATTCCAAAGGGAACAGCATCTCAATGAAGTACTTCTGACATGAAATGAAGACGTAAAGTGCAAAAAGGCAAACAAAGAAGGTTCAGAAAAAGTAGGGGTAATTTTGTACTAGATAGGTGAACTGAACTAAATGGGTCAGCTTTCCCCAAATTCAAAATTTATACCACAGTTTGTGAATCTGGATAGTGCATGTAAAAATAACTATAATTCTTAATGTAGGAATCAGTAAGACAACAAGGACCAGACATATAGTCCTGGAAATGTAGTTGATCTGAAAAGATATCAGTATGTATGCAAATAAAAGTAACTGATGAAAAACAAGTAATACATCAGGATTAGATTTATACAAACGGGATTGTGAAAGAGGGAAAAAGACCTGGAATGGAATATACATGAGAAATTAAGCCCACATAATGAGAGGATGGTCAAATACTGTCTTCAGTGGGAAGTTCAAATAACCTTAGAAATGGATGAACTTAAACAAACAAGCTGACCTCCTGTTAAATTTCATATTGAAATCTAAGGTATGAAAGAGAGTCAAATATATGTGATTAAAGTTGCAGGCTACAGAATGGTGTTCACTAACATGTGAAAAGTGGCTGTCACGTCATCAACACGTAACTTTCACCTCCTTGCCACTGTTGAAATTTCAATCAGTGATGTCAAGAAACCCACTCGTTGAAAATTTTATATGCAAAAACGGCTCGTTTGGGTTGAGAAAATATTTTAAATAGAAGAGCGAACAACGTTTCGATCTTCTTCGGTCATCATCAGGTTCACAAAGAAAGCTGACCACATGTTTGGAAGGGGTTGTGTAACTGAGTGTCGCAATGTAGAGGGCGGTGTTAGATGTTTGAATATATAATTTTATCTATAATATTAATATAGGTATAATGACGTTCCTTTATATTGGTTTATTTTGGGTTTAAGTTGTTGTATAAGTAAGGCTTCTTTAATTTTGCATTTGTTTATGTTTGTTTCTTTGCTTAATATTTGAGTGTTTTCTATGGTTATGTTGTGTTTATTTGAATTGCAGTGTTCAAAAACGTGTGAAGGTGACTTTTTATGTTCTTTGAATCTGGTTTCCATTTTTCTACTTGTTTCTCCAATATAGAAGTCGTGGCAGTTATCACATTGCATTTTATAAATAATGTTGGTGTGATGTTTGTGAGTGTAGTTTTTACATAGTATGGACTTCAGTTTTGTGCCTGGTTTTTGAATAAATTTGGTATTAACTGGAATGTCACATTTTGTTACTAGTTTTTACCAAATGTTGGTTATTTGTCTGCTGGTATCGGGAATATATGGTGTGCAGCAGTTTATGGTTTCGTGATTTTTTGATTCGTGAGATATATTTACTCTTGTTGGTTGATTTTGTTTTCTGTCTAGGTGTGCGCGTATAACGTTTTCTACGATTTGTGGAGGAAACTTATTGATGTTGATGAAGTATTGTTTTATTTTGTCTAATTCATCGTTAATTTTATCTGTTGAGCATAGTTTTATGACTGTGTTTATCTGGTTTCTTAGTGTGTTGAGTTTTTGTTTTGTTTCATGTGCTGAGTCCCAAGGAATGTATGGTCCAGTATGGGTGATTTTTCGGTGGATTTCTGTTTTGAATTATGTGTTGGTTCTTATAATTTTGAGGTTAAGAAATGATATTTGATTGCTTTCTTCCTGTTCACATGTGAAGTTAATGTTGGGATGTCTAGAGTTAATGTGATTGAAAAAATTAAGTATGTGTTCTGTAGATTTGAGTCCCGCAACTGTGTCATCTACATATCTGTACCAGTATAGTGGTGGATGTAATGCTCTATTAATTGCTTGTGTTTCAATTTGTGTCATAAAAATATTGGCTAGAACTGGTGATACTGGATTAACCATACTTAGACTATTTGTTTGTATACAGATTTGGTTGTTAAACATGAAGTTTGTCTTTATCGTGGTGAATTCTATGAGGGTTGCTAACTGGTTACTGGGAATGTCTATAGTTGGGTGAGGGTCTCGGATATAGAGTTCTAAGGCTATCTTGCAGGCTTCAGTGGTTGGAACTTCTGTAAAGAGGGATATAACATCGAAACTGACCATTAAGGCTTTATGATTAAGTTGATTTAGATTAGACTTGAAATTAAGAGTCTTTGATGAATGAGCTGGCTGATGTTACATATTTGGAGAATGCCCATGCTATGTATTTACCAAGATTGTAATTAAACGATTCATATGTTGACATTATTGGTCTAATGGACAATCTAGTTTATGAGGTTTGGGGATGCCATATATTTGCAGTGTGCGTGAGTTAGTTTTACATAGGTAGGAATAAAGTGTTTGTGAAATTGTGTTGGCTTTTTTCATTTGTAATAGTAATTTGTTCAGTTGCGTCTCGTGTGTCTTTGTTGGATTTGTGTGTATTGGTTTGAATTTGTTCGTGTCTGATAGGATGTTAGTCATTTTTTGTATGTATTCATTTGTGTTCATTATGACTATAGCGTTACCTTTATCTGCTTTTAGAATTTTTATGTTGTTGTCTTGTTTTAGGCCTTTAATGGAATTAATGTCTCTTTTTATAAGATTGTTTTTTAGTTTTCTGTTTTGTGAAATTATGTTGATGGTTTTGTGAGAAAATTCTTTGAAAAAATCGTTTAAGATGTTTCTGGAAAATATAAATTTGTAATTTTACCTGGGAAGTTTGGCTGTTGGATGTCAGTAAAATTATCTAAGTTGTCTTCTTTCTGTTGGTTGTTTTTAGTTTTTTCTTTGTTTTTGTTTTCTATAGAAAGTATCACAAGTCTCCTGGCTAGGTCTTCTAAACATGTTTTGATTTCTATGGTTGGAATGTACCTAGGAGCTATTGCGAAGTTGAGTCCTTTGTTAAGCAGATGTATCTCGTCTGTGTTTAATTGTCAGTTGGATCTGTTAATTATGAGGTTAGTCAACGGTTTGTCGTGTTGGTGTCGTTTCTGTTGTTTGCATCTTAGTTTTTCTAGTTTTTTGTTGTGGCAGATCTTTTTTTCTCTGTCGTTCTTAGTATTGATTTGGTTTATGTTTCGTTGCATAAGTCCATAAATCTCTGGTTTAATGCAGCATGCCAGTTCTAGGTTCAAATTTCACTTATATGAAGAGATTCTTTTCTCCCAAAGGATAGAGAAATAGTAATATGGACTTCTACGTTAATAAATGAAAAAATGTAAATAGAAAAACAAAACAAATCTCTGTTATTAAAAACTAGTAAATCTACAAAACAATTTTTTTTTACGAGTGCAAAACTATAGAGAGAACTTGAAAATAGGAAGTTGGTGTTTCTTAGTTTGTTGGAAGATATATGTTGAATTATGACAAAATTTCATGAGCCAATATGCTCAAAATAAAGAACAATTGGATGAATGTATATATATATATATATATAAGCTGCTTCCATTATAGTATTTTGATGACCATATTGAAGAAAAAAAATATCTTGTTAGCCTAAGTGGATTTTTGGAGGAAAGTCCATAAAGAAGAAACAACTATTACAGATTTAGCAGAGTGTTATAAAACATAAGTGTTTCTCTTTGTTAGCTCGTAGAAAAGAGAAATGTAAGAACTAGCTCTTAAACTGTAAGACACGCTGTGTGAATGCTGCTTTATAAAGCTATTATGATGTCTGGTACCAACTCAATTGAAAGAGAAAGCACTATATTAAAATTTTAAATGGTATTATCAAAGCCTGTGGATTCACTATGACATCTTTTTCTGTACTTGTGATTAGGTTTTATTAAGTTGCATTTAAAATTTAATCAAACTACGTACTTTCTTATCGAGGTATAGGAATTAATTTGCTCAGTCTTTGAAAGTAACCAAGCCATATACAATTAAAAACAAAAAGATACTTTTACCCTCGTTTATCACACGATCACTTTCAGTGTATTTAGAAGTCGTTAGTTACCAGGGTCAAAATCAGTGTGATTCAACACTGGAAAAATTTGAGTTAAACTTGTTTTATCAACTAACAATTTCTTTAATTTTTCTCCAGTTTTACAAAATACAGGGAGACTAATTCCTGATGAATTTGATTAAGTGTGATGAAAAATGTGAACAGATACGTACCAGGAATAAAACAAAAATAAAGAATTGAGAAAAAACGGTAACAAAGAATCACATTTCTAAAACATATTCAGAATTTAAACGAAGAAAATGTGCAACATAACAATTCATTTTTTGCTAGACATTCCACAATTGGTTTTCACTTTTACTGACTGTTTTAATAGAGTAACTTATCAATTTCATGGTCTGTTTCAGCAGTGTTGGTTTTCACTTTAACTGAATGTTTGAACAGAGTATGTCTTCATTTTCACTCTCTGTATAAGGGTGTTAATCTTCACTTTCACTGACTAATTCAACAGTAAAGGTCTTTAATTTCACTATCAGTTTCAACACTGCTGGTTTTCACTTTCACGTAATATCTGAAACAATGTAGGTCTTCAATTTCACTGTCCGTTTCACCGGTGTGAATCTTCACATTACTGACTGCTTCCTCAGTGCTTACATTCACTTTAACTGACTGTTTCAACACTGTTGATTTTCACTTTCATTGACTGTTTTGACGCTGTTATTCTTAACTTTCACTTTTTTAAACACTATTGGTCTAGAGTTTCAATGTTTTCACACTGTTTCAACACGAATGGTCTTCAGTTTCACTATCTGTTTAATACTGTTGGTATTCAATTTCCCTGACATTTTAACAGTAATGGACTTAAATTTCACTCTCTGTTTCAAAAGTGTGGGTCTTCATTTTCACTCTACTTTAACACTACTGATCTTCAATTTCATTGACTGTTTTTACACTATTAGTGTTCAGTTTAAATGTGTTTCAAAACTATTGGTCCACACTTTCACTGTTTGTTTTCATAATCTATGTTTCCACTTTAACTTTTAATTTCAACACTATTGGTGTTAACTTCCACTAACTGTTTTAACACTGCTGTTCTTCACGTTCACTCACTGTTTCAACTCTATTGATCTTCACTATCACTGACTATTTCAACACTATTGGTCTTCACTTTCACTGACTGTTTCAACAATGTTAGTCTTCAAGTTTACTGTCTGTTTCAGTAGTGCTGGTTTGCAGTTTTACTATCCGTTTGTACACTGTTGGTCTTCAGTTTCACTGACTGTGTAAATACTGTTTATCTTGACTTTCACTGTATTGGTCTTCAATTTCAATGTCTTTTTTAACACTTGGTGTTCTATTTCACTGTCTGTTTTCATATTGTTGATCATCAGTTTTGATGTCTCTTCCAACACTACTGGTGTGCAGTTTCACTGACTATTTTCACACTGTATGTCTTCCCTTTTTAGGTCTGTTTCAACAATATTGGTCTTCACTTTATCTAACTGTTTCAACACCTTTGGTCTTCAACTTCACAATCTGTTCACTACTGGTCTGCAGTTTCAATGGCTGTTTTAACACTGTTGGTCTAACCTTTTACATTGTGTTTCAACAATACTGGTCTTTAGTGATGTCGAGAAACCCACTTGTTGAGAACTTTTATATGCAAAAACGGCTGTTCTGGGCCCAGAACAGCCGTTTTTGCATATAAAAATACTGGTCTTTAGTTTGATTGTCTGTTTTAACACTGTTTGTCTTCACTTGCAATGCATGTTTAAACAGTATATGTCTTAAATTTTAATAACTTTATCAACACTATTGGTCTTTGGTTTCACTGAAGGTTTTCAGAGGGTTGGTATTCAATCTCACTGTGTTTCAACAGTGTTGGTTTTCACTTTCAATGTTTGTTTCAGTAGTGTTGGTCTTCAATTTCACGGTCTGTTTCAAAACTGTTGTTCTTTACTTTCATTAAATGTTTCAACAGTGGAGATCTTCAATTCAACAATCAGTTTCAGTAGTGCTGATTTTCAATTTCAGTGTCCCTTTGTGAATAGTGTTGGTTGGTCTTTAACTTGACTGTGTGTTTAAACAATGTCACTTTTAACACAACTGATTTTCACTTTCAGTGACTGTTTTAATAGAGTAAGTCATCAATTTCATGGTATGTTTTAACCATGTTGGTCTTCACTTTAACTGAACGTTTCAATGTGTGCATCAACACTGTTGGTCTTTGGTTTCACTGACACAATATTGGTGTTCAATTTCAGTTCATTACTGACTGTAATGACACATCTGATCTTCACTTTCATTGACTTTTTCAACACTGTTGGTTCACTTTAACTTCTGTGTAAACACCATCAGATTTCAGTTTAACTGTATTCACACTGTTGGCCATACCTCTTACTGTTTGTTTCAACACTACTGGTCTTCAATTCAACTGTCTGTTTAAACAGTGTTGATATTCAATTTCACTGCTTTTTCACACTAATGGACTTTAATTTCCATTTCAACACTGTTGGTGTTAACTTCCACTGACTGTTTTCACACTGTTGGTTTTCACGTTCACTGGTTGTTTCAACACTATTGGTCTTCACTTTCACTGACTATGTCAACACTATTGGTCTTTAATTTCACTAACATTATCAACACTGTTGTTCCACAACTTCACTTTCTGTTTTAACATGATTGATCTGCAGATTCACTGGCTGTTTCAACAGTGTTCGTATTCAATTTCATAAGCTGTGTTGACACTCTTGATCTTCAATGACTGTTTGAACACTATTTGTATGTAGTTTCACTGGCTGTTTCAACACTTCTTTTTCAATTTCACTGTCTTTTAATAATACTGCTATTCAGTGTTACTGTCTGTTTTACGGTATGTGTCAACAGTTTTGGTCTTCACTTGTACTGCATGTTTCAACAGTGTACGTCTTCAATTTTACTAATTATATCAACACTATTGGTCTTTCGTTTCACTGATGGTTTGCACAGTTTTGGTGTTTAATCTCACTGGGTGTAAACAGTGTTGTTTTTTTACACTGTTTATCTTCACTTTCACTCTATTTCAATAGTGCAGTCTTAATTTTCAGTCTGCTTGAATAATGTTGATCTTTACTTTCACTATAATTTAACACTACTGGTCTTCAATTTCACAGTCTGTTTCAACAGTGGAGATCTTCAATATCAGAGTCAGTTTCAGCAGTGCTGGTTTTCAGTTTCAATGTCTGTTTCTGAACAGTGTTGGTCTTTAACTTAACTGTGTGTTTCTTCAATTTCACTTACTGTTTTAACAGTACTGGTGTTCAGTTTCACTGTCTGTTTCAACACCGTTGGTCAACAGTTTCACTGTCTGTTTTCACAATCTTGGTTTTCACTTTAATTTCCATTTCAACACTATTGGTGTTAATGTCCACTGACTGTTTTCACACTGTTGGTTTTCACGTTCACTGGTTGTTTCAACACTATTGGTCTTCACTTTCACTGACTATTTGAACACTATTGGTCCTTAATTTCAATGGCTGTTTTGACACTCTTGATCTACACTTTAACATCTGTTTAAAACTATCAATCTTCAATTTCACTGTTTTTACACTGTAGATCACATTTTTCAAATTCGATTTCAACATTACTGGTCTTTAGTTCAACTGTCTGTTTGAGCACTGTAAAAATTCGATTTTGCTAAATTTTTAACACTAAAGGACTTAAATTAACTCTCTCTTTGAACAATCTTGGACTTCACTTCCACTCTCTATTTTGACACTATTGGTCTTCAATTTCATTGACTGTTTCAACACTATTGGTCTACAGTTTCAATGTCTGTTTTCACAATCTTGGTTTTCACTTAAATTCCATTTCAAGAATATTGGTGTTAACATCCACTGACTATTTTCACACTATTGGTTTTTCATGATCACAGGCTGTTTCAACACTCTTAGACTTCAAGTTAACTGTTTCAACACTATTGGTCTTTGCTTTCACTAACTGTTTCAACACCATTGGTATTCAACTTCACAGTCTGTTTTGACACTACTGGACTACAGTTTTAATGGCTGTTTCAACACTGTTGGTCTTCCCTCTTACGGTGTGTTTTAACAATATTGTTTTTTAATTTGACTGTCTGTTCTCACACTTGGTCTTCAAATCCACAAACTGTGTTCAAACTGTTCGTCTTTACTTTCACTGACTGTTCCAACATTGTTGATCTTCAATTTCACTGTCACATTCAACACTACTGGTCTTCATTTTCACTTCCATTTTAACACTATTGGTGTTGACTTCCACTGACTGTTTTCATGCTGTTGGTCTTCACTTTCATTTGCTGTTTCAACACATGGTATTCAACTTCACAGTCTGTTTTAATAATACTGGTGTGTAGTTTCAATGGCTGTTTCAACTTCCCATTTACAGTGTTTCAACAATATTGTTCTTTAGTTTGACTGTCTGTTCTCATGCTCTTGGTCTTCAATTCCACTAACTCTTTTTAAAATGTTCGTCTTTACTTTCACTGACAGATTCAATACAATTGGTCTTCAGTTTTTTGCTTGTTTAACACTATTGGTCATAACTTTCGCTGACTCTTTCAACACTGTTGGTCTTCAAATTTATTGTCTGTTTCAATAATTCTGATCTCCAGTTTTACCGTCAGTTTTTACACTGTTAGTATTCAGTTTCACTGACTATGTAAACACTGTTTGTCTTAAATTTCACTGTCTGCTTTAAAGCTATTGGTCTCAAATTTCAATGTCTGTCTTCACACTGTTGGTTATTACTTTCATTTATGTTGCAACACTATTGGTCTCAAATTCTACTGACTCTTTTCACACTTTTGGTATTCAATTTCACTGTCTGTTTTAATAGCACTGGTCTTCAGTTTTACTGTCTGTTTGTACAATGTTGGTCTTCACTATCACATCTGTTTCACACTTTTGGACTTCATTTAACTTTTCTTTCAACAATATTGGTCTTGAATTGAACTTCACTGTTTTAACACTAATGGTCTTCAATTCCACTGTCTGTTTAAACACTGTTGGTATTTAATTTTGCTGACATTTTAACACTAATGGACTTAAATTTTACCCTCCGTTTCAACAGTGTTGGTCTTCACTTTCATTCTCTATTTTCACACTGCTGGTCTTTAATTTGACTGACTGACTTTTCAACACTGTTGGTCTGCAGTTTCACTGTCTGTTTTCACTTTAATTTCTATTTCAAGACAATTGCTGTTAACTTCCACTGAGTGTTTTCACAGGTTTGGTCTTCACTTTCACTGTTTCAACAAGGTTCGTTTTCAACTTCACTGTTTCAACACTACAGATCTGCAGTTTCAATGGCTCTTTCAACACTGTTGGTTTTTAATTTAACTATCTGTTTCATTACTATTGGTGTTCAGTTTCACTGGCTGTTTGCACACTCTTCATCTTCACTTTTTGTGTCTGTTTCAACAATACTGGTTTTCACTTTCATGGACTCTTCCAACACTGCTGGTGTTCAATTTCACTGGTGTTTCATAATACTGGATGTGAGTTTTACAGTCTGTATGTACTCTCTTAGTCTTACCTTTCACCTCTCTTTCAACATCACTAGTGTTTAGTTTCACTGACCGTGTCAACACTGTTGGTCTTCAATTTCACTGTTGCTCAAACACTTAGTAGATTCATTTTCACTGTCTGTTTTCACTTCCACTTGTGTTTCAGTTTCAATGTCTGTTTTCACGATGTTCGACTTCACTTTCACTAACTGTTCAACACCGTTGGTCTTGAATTTCACTGTGTTTCAGTACTATTAATGTTCAGTTTTACTCACTGTTTTTACACTGTATGACTACACATTTACTGTCTGTTTGAACAATATTGGACTTCATTTTCACTGACTCTTCCAGCACTGTTGGTGTTTAAGTTTTTAACACTACTGGTTTTTAGTTTTACTGTCAGTCGGCACACTCTTGGTCTTCACTTTCACTACTGTTTCAACACAATTAGTGTTCAGTTTCACTGACTGTTTTCACTCTGTCTTTGAATACTATTTGTCTTTAGTTTCACTGTCTGTTGTCACACCATTGGTCTTCTCTTTTACTTTCATTTCAAAACTGCTGATGTTGACTTCCTCTGATAGTTGTAACACTGTTGGTCTTCAATTTACCTGTGTTTTAACACTGTTTTCTTCCATTTCACTGTCTCTTTCAACCCTATTGTTGTTCAGTGTCAAAGTCTGTTTCAACACTGATGGTATTCACATCAATTCTATTTTCACACTATTCCTGTTCACTTCCACTGACTGTTCTCACATTGTTGATCAACACTTTCCCTGAGTGTGTCAGTATTGTTGGTCTTCAAATTTATATTATGTTTCAACTCAATTGGTCATCTGTTTCACACGGTGTTTCAACATAACTGGTATTCAATTTCACTGACAGTTTTATAATTATTAGTCTGCAGTTTCAATGACTGTTTCAACAGTAATCTTCAATTTCACTGTCTCCATTATCACTTTTGGTGTTTACTTTAACTGACTGTTTTCACACTGTTGGTCTTCTCTTTCACTTCTTTTTCAACACTACTGGTCCCCAGTTTCAATCACTGTTTTCACACTGTTGGTCGTCACTTTCACTGGCTGTTTCAATACTTGTTCCTCCATTTCACTGTCAGTTTCAAAACTGTTTTCAAGTGTTTTCAATTTCATTCTCTGTTTGAACAGTGTATTCTTCATTTACAGTATGTTTCAACAGTGTTGATCTTCATTTTCACTGACAATTTGACAGTGTTGGTGTTCAATTTCACTGTGTTTCAACAGTGTTGGTCTTCACTTTCTATAACTGTTTCAACAATGTTGGTTTTCAGTTTCACTGAATGTTTCAACAGTGGAGATCTTGTTGGAGAAACTGTTAGTTTCAGCAGTGTGGTTTTTGAGTTTCAGTGTCTGTTTTTGAAGTTTTCCTTCAATTTGACTGTCTATTTCAACAGCGTGTATCTTCACTTCTACTCTTGTCTTCACTTTCATCGACTGTCTCATTTAAGTATGTTATCAATTTCACAGTCTGTTTCAGCAATGTTGGTCTTCAGTTTCACTGAATTATTCCATACTGTTGTTTTTCACTTTCACTTCTGTTTCAACACTATTGGACTTCACTTTCATTGAGTATTTCAACATTAATGATTTTCACATTTTACTCACTGTTTTGTAACTGTTGTTCTTTAATTTCACTGTTGCAACATGTTACGTGTTGGTGTTACGTTTGTCTGTTTGTGTCAACACTATTGGTCTTCAGTTTTAATCACTCTTTCAACACTAATTGACTGTTTTCACACTGTTGGTCTTCACTTTCACTTCTGTTTCAACACTGTTCTTCAGTTTCAGTGACTGTTTTCACATTGTTGATCTTCACTTTTACTGACTCTTTCAACACTCTTGGTCGTCAGTTTCACTGAAAGTTTCATCACTGTTTAGTATGCTGCTGAGGCTTCTGGTTACTGATAACTGATGTTTGAACAGTTCTAGTGAATATTCTGGAATACTGATAACTCATGTTTGTAGTGTTCTCGTGATACTCCTGGTTACTGATAACTCATGTTTCTTGTTCTCTGGTGAGACTTCTGGTTACTGATACTTCTGATTACTCATATTTCATATTTGGAGTTCTCTGGTGGGACTTGTCATTACTAAAAACTCATGTTTGTGATCATATGCTGATATTTCTTGTTACCCATAACTCATGTTTGTAGTGTTGTGGTGACACTTTTGGTTACTGAAAAGTTATGTTCATTGTGTTCTCGTGAGACTTCTCGTCGTTGATAATTCATATTATAGTGTTACTCTGGTGAGATTTTTGCTTACTGATAACCCATGCTTGTAGTTCTCTGGTGGGACTTCTGGTTACTGAAAACTAATGTTTGTAGTATTCTGGTGAGACTTGTGATCAGTGAAAACTCATGTTTGTAGTGTTTTGGTGAGACTTCTGGTTACTGAAAACTAATGTTTGTAGTATTCTGGTGGGACTTCTGGTTGCTTATAACTCATGTTTGGAGTTCTCTAGTGGGACTTCTGGTAACTGAAACTCATATTTGTTGTGTTCTGGTGAGACAAAAGGTAAGGAGGTATACAGTGAAGGGTCAGAAATAGGATAACTGTGTGCTGAGCAGTTGATCTGAAATCAATTGGTCACTTTTGCAAACATGTCCCAAATATTTCAAAGTTTCTAAATCTGGATAATACAAGTGAGAATAATTATAAGTTAGAATAAAAATATAAATAACATCAGTGTGTTAAAGAGATTTTAGTTTTATATGTTTGATGTTCCATGTTTGTGTAGAAAGTGTTTTGCAAAAAGCCACTCAACAATAACATACCGTTACGTCACATGTTGAAATTTGAATGATAGTGTTATTAATTCATAACCAGTTAGTGTAGAATATCCTGTTTGTTGTTAACATTATTCATACCTGTTCTACTGTTATTTAAATAGTTAATGTGAACTTACTTTCATCCGTAGCTTTTCACAATCAACACGAGAAGTGACCGTCATACACAGGAGGCAGATGTATGGATGGACAGACACTACGGTTCACAATGTAAAACAAGTAGTATGTAATGTCCAATCACATTCAAATATTGTCTGCATCTACTTTCAAAGTCAGTCTTCTTTGTTGCTGTGTAGATCCATTCTGTAATATCTATCATAGAGAATAAAATAAAAAGATTGTTGTCAGTAACCCACTAAGAAAATTATACAAACAACAAGATACGAGTAATTTGTATGCAAAGAAATGAAAATTAGTTGACAAATACAATCATAGGATTTCAGATAAGTAGTTAAAAAACAATAGGTAGATTGTCTACTGGAGAAACTCGTGAGAGTTTACATGTTAACAAACAAGAAAGACGGGATTGGTGTAAATTCTTCACATGCACTGAATGAATGATTCATAATTATAAAGTCTAAAGTATTCATGAATAAAACTGTTAGTATACATTTATAATTATGTTTTACTTCAAGTTTAAAATTTGATACGTGGGTTGTGCAGCCAACATCTGAAAGGTGCTCCTAAATTGGGATAGGATTGAAAAAAAACTGTTAGTTAGAAAGAAAGATTAAAAAAACAAAAAGCACACAGCAATATGGTGATAGATAATTGTTTTTTTATAACTCATAAATTATGTTATAGTTCCAGATTAGTTTTAACATTTTATTATACACATGGGATCTTTACTGACTAACAGCATCCAAATTTATTTTTATTAATGGCTTGTACATATTTCACGAGTGTGTGTGTTTCTGGATTGGCTTGTCCACACTTCATGATGTGTGTGTTTCTGGGTTGGCTTGTTTACACTTCACGAGTGTGTGTTTCTGGGTTGGTAATTGGGTTAACTTATCAATTGGTGCCCCTTCGCAAAACGAAAAATTACCTCGGAGAGGTCACAAGTGAAGACGGTAAAGTCTGTTTTACTCAAAACCTGAATGCTCTGAATCTGAAAAATGGGGCATTAAAGTTAAAAAAGTCTACTTTGAAATTTACCTTCTTTCAGAATGCAGTCTTTGATACATCATTCTAAAGTTTCTCCATTTTAGTGAACAAAACCAAACTTTGATAAATTCATTAGATTATCAGATTTATCTAAAAATACTACTGGTTTCTTTAAATTTGGCTAAATACTACACGAGGGCTATCCGTTATAGCCGTCAGTAATTTGGCAGTGAAAGAAAAGAAGAAAGGTACCTAGTGATCACCAACCACTGTTTTACAAAGGAACTGTTGGATTGATTGTAACAACATACCACCCAGTCACGTGTCATAAAGGAAAGCATGTTTGGTAGAGTAATAGTTGGATCAAGCACTTCGAACAAAACATCGACAGAACAGACAACTTACTGAAACAGTTCAATGTGTACTGTACAAACCTCAGAATCGTTGATACCAGTGTTGATTACACCAGTTGACTAAACAAGTGGAACCAGTGGAATGAAGACAAATTGTTCAGTGTGAACATGTCCAAAATTTGAGGCTGAGTTGACTGACTAACAGCATTCAATCCTAATTTGATCCTAGTGACCAGACTATTATCCTATATAATTATAAATAATCAGTGTAAATTAGTCCTACCTAAAATTGTTATTTTAACTAAAATGAGAACTTGATGAAAATACTGCTTATCCTTCAAAACCACATTATCAATGGTCCTGAACTGATTGTCACCCAACGTGAGGTAACATTCTAAAGATACCTGAGAGATCTTAGAAATAAAAATGTCGTAAACGTTTTAGTAATGATGATACAAAACCAGGTGAACCATCACAGTATATTAAGATGTTGTTAGTAATGATGATACGACACCAGGTGAACCATCACAGTATATTAAGATGTTGTTAGTAATGATGATACGACACCAGGTGAACCATCACAGTATATTAAGTTGTTGTTAGTAATGATGATACGACACCAGGTGAACCATCACAGTATATTAAGTTGTTGTTAGTAATGATGATACGACACCAGGTGAACCATCACAGTATATTAAGTTGTTGTTAGTAATGATGATACGACACCAGGTGAACCATCACAGTATATTAAGTTGTTGTTAGTAATTATGATAGGACACCAGGTGAGCCATCACAGTATATTAAGTTGTTGTTAGTAATAATGATACACCAGGTGAACCATCACAGTATATTAAGTTGTTGTTAGTAATAATGATACCCCAGGTGAACCATCACAGTGTATTAAAGTTGTTGTTAGTAATGATGATATGACACCAGGTGAACCATCACAGTATACGTAATTACATTCCAGATTTAGTTTCTTACAAATTACAAGATTACTGGGAAATTAGAAGTCTCTAGAATCCTTATTTTATAAAGTTATCTGAAGTTAACATTTTTCTTAAAATGAAAATGGTTTTGAATAATACTTACCATCCACCAACACAATAGCTTGAATCTCACATTGGTAAAAGTGTAGGGGGCAGTGTAGGCATGATCCACACACAAAGCATTTGTACAGAACAGGAACGTACAAAGAGAAAAAATGGTACAAGAGTGTGGAAATTACACCCCAACTCCCAAACAGATATACTTTTCATTAGGAGTTTAGTTCCTATATCAAAGGCAGAACAGAATATGAGTAATCATTAGGTAGGCCATCCATTAAGGGGTTGTTGTACCTATATCCTATGTTGCTGACTATGGCTATTAGACCACAATATGATATGTGTATATATATATATATATATATATACTGTAACCACAAAATGTTGCATTTGGCACCATCAGAATAACAACAAGAAAGTAAGCAACACTTTAGTGGACAGATTCTCTTCTCCACTTGAATAAGTCCAAAAGGTAACACCTGAGGCTCAGAATGATGGGATCCCATATGTCATACTCAACAAATGAACAGAACTCATCTGGTATGGAATTACGAACATTTGTTCTCAGTCTCTAACCAAGTGGATAAGGTGTATTCTACTTAACCCTGGAATTATGTGGAACCTGCACTCAACCAAGGACTTAGAATGGAACTGCTTTGGTTTCAGAATTACAGTATAGTGAACCAACTTCCATGAATGATAACTGAAACTGGTACTGATTAAAGAGAAGGGTTTTGCACTCCCAAACTAGATAACTGTATGCAAAACATGAACCAAAATTATGAGTAGGTTTCAAGTAAGGCTGGAGCCACTCTTACTGAAATAAGAAAAAAACATCTAAGAACCCTAGAAGGAGGACCCCTGACTATGCCCTCTTCTCAAAGAATGATTGAACACACTCAAAAACTTTGGTTGAAAAGCCTCTTGTTTGCCACAGATTCTCAAGCTCTACTCATACAGCCTGGGGTGCTAAAAACAGAGCTCTGGAAACTGTGCAATAGGTGAATCAAGTTCCCTACATTTTATTCAAACCAATCACAATCATGAAGAACAGCAAGATTAGCTGTATTCATGAACATTCACGAGTACCAATCCATAATATCATCTGGTAGGTGTCTAAATGATCTTACAGGACACCTCATTTTGACAGTACCTGTTGCATACTGGTGGTAGTATTATAGTTAAAGTAGTTACTGGTATGAAGTTGAAAAGTGAAAACATACCTGCCTCAGAGTGGTATACCATGGAAAATAAAGGGATCTTAGAAATAAAAGAGTATATGATTGGGGAAAATACTCATTTCTGGTAAAAGCCTAGGAGATGTGGTAAACAAATCTACAGGAAGTAGTGGAAAACCATCAGAAGAGGAACTGGCCAGATCATGTAAACAACAAGACAGGAGAGTAACAGAAGTATTCCACTCACCAGCTGACACAATAACTTCAAAGAACCACTAAACTGGGCAGCTTATGACACTGAAGATTGAGAAATAGCTACAGTGTCAACAGATGTCAAGTACGTTTTGGAATTATTATACAGTACTATGAATAAACTGTGTACAAAAAACATTTTAAATAACAGTTTAACAGCTGAACTTTTATATAACAAAAAAACTGACAATGTTACACATACTTCCTCTTGTCGATATCCAAACAATGAATTGTAATGTGCTGGATTCCCAACAAACCTGTTGCATCAAAAGATTAATTTTAACATAAACAGCTGTATTCACATGTAACTTAAAAATAAAAAAATCAATTCTGTATTGATGAACTATTGACACTTGATTGTCCTTTTACATTTTTATATCTCTCAAAATTTCAAAAGTAAAATCATGAGTTTGTAGGAAATTAAGCACAAAGCTACACATTGGGTAATCTGTGCTTTGCCCACCACTAGTATCAAGATACATAATGGGTTATCTGTGCTCTGCCCACCACCAGAATCAAAACCTAGTTTCTAGCAATGTAAGTTTGTAGACATACTGCTGTGTCATTGGAGGAAGAAGTACAAGTTTAGGACATTTTGAAAAAAATAAAGAATTCTATGACATTTCAATAAGTTATTATTAAATTTTACATGACTGTTTAATTAACTGTAAACACAATCAACAGAAAAAAACATTTCAGCTTTGTCAAAATACCATGTAATGTTTGTTTTCTCACATAGATATTACATGCTAACCAATACATTGTTTAGAGGTTAAGGGATCATCTGAAAATTCATTTCCAGCATCTTCTGTTATGCTGCACTAGACTTTAAGTGTCAAACAGTACAGTTCACTAAGTAAATATGTGCCATTTAGGAAAATGTTTCATCAAAACAACTGATTATCATCTAAGGGCTGGGACTAACTTTGACCAAAACTGTAAAGTGGCTGGATAATTATATATTGTAAAATAAGCCTAGTTACACAATATGTCAAAAGTAACCTGTTTTGATCAGCTGATTGAATAACTTGGAAAACAACACAAAATCATTTCACATTCTATTTTGCAATCGCAATTAAAAGAATAACAACAAATAAACATCTATAAGAAACTAATTTCCACACTTCCACAGTCTGAACTACCCACTGCTTCATAACTACAAAACACCGAGTGTTAAGAATAACATTCCAACTTCAGGAAACGTCACACGATCGTATGCTATAATTATACAACATGCACTTTCTGAAAGAAGCTTATCCTCTATTTGAAATTCATGAAAATTCTCTGATTTTTTAAATCCTATAAAACACTTTTTCTTGACTTTCCACAAATTTCATGACACATACAGAACCTGTGCAGTCTTTATTTTTTATTTAAAATCAAAACTTGTGATATATAGACTGGTACATCAATAAATTATATTATTCAGTTTAGACATTAATATTATCTGGAATATTTATAAATAAAGAGCCCTCATAATGCTAAGTTTATTTATAAAATGAACAAACAATAATGTACTTCAATATTTGATTACTTACCTAAAATCTGAATTTGAAAGTGAACACTCTTTTTCATGGTGTTACAAGTTTGTTTTTATTGCTTAAGACATATTTTTCTTGCATATGAATTGTAATAATATCTTTGTATAAAAAACTAAAAATCAACAAAAGTAGAAAAAAATAAACACATAAAGGTAAGTACAAGTTTAGCACATTGCATAATTTAAACATCTGCACATACAGATATTAAAATGTTTCAAAAGTCAAGTTACACGTGATTTTTAAGCACTTCTACCAACAGTGATAAGTTAATCTAAAAACAACTTAAAAGATTAAGTTTTTATAACTATGTGTTATTAGCTGTCTTTTAGTATCATTTATTTTGAGTACTGTGGATCTTGTTATACTTTGTAAACTATTACATTTCATATTTTAACAGAAGTTAACAAATTACTCACCTTCCTGAGGTGTAATATAAAAAAACTGACGAATAATAGTTTACAAACTTCAAAAGGTGCATCTTCAAAGTCAAACTATTTTTATATTCAGTCTGAGTGCGATGTATTTCTATATAGAATATTTCAAAACAGTATTAAGTATTTTACAAAGAGAATATTAACATACAGAAAAAGTTTGACATAAATGAAATAAACACTGTTTGTTTGATAAACTGTACTTAACACTAATGATATCCAATTGATAATACTATCAAACTCATCACTTCATGTCAGAGGTTTTTAGAACTCTTAGGTGAAACATTAAGTTCTATTCTTCAAATCAAATCTTTAGAGTATAAATATCTTGCTATCTGAAATTGTATTATTTCTCATTTACAAAATTCATTATCTTCCTCAGTTATAAATATCAAACTTTCTAAGTCTGGTTCAGGTCCAGCTTTTAGGTTTCTCTGCTGCTGTCACACAGAGCAGAGAGATTTCTGCGATGTAGCTTTACACAATTAAAAATACTATGACCAAATATTTTTGAATTGAGGGAGAGGAAGTCATAATAAAATACAAATCATAGGAATTGAAGACGAATTCTCCATATTCTTCTTAATTTGTTTGTGATCTAAATAAATGTTAAGCCTTATCTCAGCTTCCACCATTTTTGTTGTTGTCAGAAGTAGGATACCAATGACTGTTGATCAAGACACTTGTGGTCTAGATACACTAGTTTCCATGAAATTAGCAAACACGAACTTCTTCTCAAATCATTAGGAAACACATGTTAATCTTTAAATCAAAATGATTAACTTAATTCCATATTGCAACAGAAAAAAGAGCTTTACATTCTAGTTTTACAGTTGAAATATCTTTTTATGGTAGTTTTTATACACATTTTTAGTACTCTGACAATTTTAAAATATATAACATGCAGTAGTGGAGCCAATTTATGTAATATCTCTACATAAACTGGCTGCATTAACAAGAGATGTTTTATTATTAATTTTAACGTGATTTTATCTCATATTTTTATTTCAAAATAGAATTCCATATTTTAAAATTTGTTTTATTAGTAGCCTTCATACACAAGTCTTGAAGTGAAAAAAATTATGTTAAAACACACATATATCCTTAACATAAAATGCATGTATGTTGGTTTATTGGACGAATGCCATATTACAGATGTAATGTTCACCATATTTCTGAATTTACTGTGCATATCTACACAAGATGTTGCAAGCTGTTAGTAAAATGTACAAGTCTGTTGTATGCTAAATATCAAATACACTGGAAAAGTATTTCTAATCAAGAAAAAAATGTAAAATTGAAGATGGCAATCTGAGTTACATATTAACATGTTAATGTTTATGTAAAGACTAAAAATACCATATCCATGGCACTGTTTGCATGTTGTGCTTGTATTGCCTTCAGAGCATCTGAAATACATATTTACAAGTTTTCCTTTTTAGTATCCCTGTACACTGTATATAATATTTACTCTTCTTCACCATGAACTGTTACTAAATCAAATACATAATACCAAATTAAAGTTACAAATAACCATCAAACAATCATAAGTATATTTAAATACTGAACAATTTTTCATGCATTTCTGTATATATTTGTCAGCAAAGTGAACAGTTTTCACTACTTTGATCACAAGACTATATGGTATAACAACTAAATATACTTTACTGTGTTTCACACTGCTCCACAAGTTTATTTAACAAAACACTCAGATTTGAACAATAATAAAACCAAGACTGGTAAAGTGATAAGAAAGTGTGCTGTTAGTAATGTTTAATATACTTTTATATGATTACTTTCTAATGTTATTTTATTACATTCTGTACAAACAGAGAGTTAATTAAAAATTTAGAAAACATGCATAATGTGGCATAAATAAATATTCTAAAGAAATAAGTTCTGTTTTGAAAAGTGTGCATAATTTGTATTCATTCACCAATAAAATGTGTATGTTTTTTTCAAGATGTATAAATTATTCTGATAAACTTTATATGACTGTAACGGTATTTATCTGGCACTAAAATAAATATGGATAAGGACTTTTGCAGTCAGATTCTGGTTAAATTTTGTTATTATAAATGATGAACAAAATAACCTATGTTCATTTGGAATTGCCAAAATTAGAAACAGGTAATACTTACCCAATTCAGTAAGGAAGGTGGATATTCTTCTATAAATCTAGAAAAGGTTAACAGTTTATCAGTTGTTTCAGAAAGAACATCCCTAACTTTAAACTGATAAGACTATGAAATGGCACCTATTGCCAATTCCTGGGTTACTCTAATCAAATAGCAGGATTTGACAATCACTTTTACAACATTCCCATACTCCCAAGATTGAAGAGAATTTTTGCTGCAACAGGATTAGAACCATAAACACCCAGAATCAGAGTTCAGCACCCTGACTACTAGGCCTAACATACAAATAATGAAACAACACTAAAATGTGTCAGATATCAGTGTGATATGAATACGGTAACTTTATCCCTGATTCAGTGTTCATTCTCTTTTGATTTTTTTACTCTGGTTTGTAATTTTTGGTGTTTAAATCAAGTTTTTCTAATCCAAATTTACGTACATAAAAGAACAAATACATACTTAACATACACTAATTCCTGTGCCTGGTATTTGTCCACTCAAAGATGAGGAGTGTGATAATAAAAAAATTGAAAAGTTATTTGGTTTGTTCTGAAGTTTGCACAAAGCTACACAAAAGCTATCTGGACTAGAAGTCCTCAATTTAGCAATGTAAGACTAGTGGGAAGGCAGTTAGTCATCACCACCCACGGCCACACCTGAGGCTACCCTTTTACCAATGAATAGTGGGGATTGACTGTCATATTATAATGCTCCCATGGCTGAAATGACCAAAACTGAAAAGTACTACTGAAGATCTTACAAAACAAGCATATAGTTGTGTTACTTGCATCTGAACTTAAATACTGAGGTTTTGTCATTATTTTAAAAATTTCTCGGGCACGCAAAGTATAAAGCTATATTAATTTCATTCTTGAAAATACAAACATGAAAAAACCCTTACATTATTTACAGCTGAACAGAAAACAAGAAACAACCATAAAAATTACACGTAACATTTCCTTTTAGTCATTAAGAAATCAAATTAAAAAATAAACAACAAAACTAATATGCTTACATACCACTATAAATATACATACGTACAGGTCTGTACAGAAAGAGCAACCTAAAGAATAAAAACATATGTTAGGTCTGTACAGAAAGAGCTACTGTAACCTAAACAATAAAAACATATGTTAGGTCTGTACAGAAAGAGCTACTGTAACATAAAGAATAAAAACATATGTTAGGTCTGTACAGAAAGAGCTACTGTAACATAAAGAATAAAAACATATGTTAGGTCTGTACAGAAAGAGCTACTATAACATAAAGAATAAAAACATATGTTAGGTCTGTACAGAAAGAGCTACTATAATCTAAAGAATAAAAACATATGTTAGGTCTGTACAGAAAGAGCTACTGTAACCTGGAGAATAAAAACATATGTTAGGTCTGAACAGAAAGAGCTACTATAACCTAAAGAATAAAAACATATGTTAGGTCTGTACAGAAAGAGCTACTGTAACCTGGAGAATAAAAACATATGTTAGGTCTGAACAGAAAGAGCTACTGTACCCTAGAGAATAAAAACATATGTTAGGTCTGTACAGAAAGACCTACTGTAACCTAAAGAATAAAAACATATGTTAAATCCATACAGAAAGAGCTACTATAACCTAAAGAATAAAAACATATGTTAGGTCTGTACAGAAAGAGCTACTATAACCTAAAGAATAAAAACATATGTTAGGTCTGTACAGAAAGAGCTTCTGTAACCTAAAGAATAAAAACATATGTTAAATCCATACAGAAAGAGCTACTGTAACCTAAAGAATAAAAACATATGTTAGGTCTGTAGAGAAAGAGCTACTGTAACCTAAAGAATAAAAACATATGTTAGGTCTGTACAGAAAGAGCTACTGTAACCTAAAGAATAAAAACATGTGTTAAATCCATACAGAAAGAGCATCTGTAACCTAAAGAATAAAAACATATGTTAGGTCTGAACAGAAAGAGCTACTGTAACCTAAAGAATAAAAACATATGTTAGGTCTGTACAGAAAGAGCTACTATAACCTAAAGAATAAAAACATACCTTAGGTCTGTACAGAAAGAGCTACTGTAACCTAAAAAATAAAAAGTCAGTTAAATCTATACAGAAAGAGTTACTGTAACCTGAAGAATAAAAACATATGTTATGTCTGTACAAAAAGAGCTACTGTAACCTAAAGAATAAAAACATATGTTAAATCTATACATAAAGAGCTACTGTAACCTAAAGAATAAAAACATGTGTTAGGTCTGTGCAGAAAGAGCTACTGTAACCTAAAAAATAAAAAGTCAGTTAAATCTATACAGAAAGAGTTACTGTAACCTGAAAAATAAAAACACATGTTTGGTCTGTGAAGAAAGAACTACTGTAACCTATAGAATAAAAACCTAATCCTCATAAGTCTATAAAGAATCACTGCATCAAGAGCTAGTGTAACAGAGAATATATACGTAAATTTAATATAGTTGTAAAGAAGGTAAAAAAACACTTTGCTGAAGCAAACTATAACTGGAGTCTGGCAGTTAAAGTCCATATTTCTTCACACAATTGGAGATTGTTTGTCCTTTTACAGATTGGTTCACTAAGTCTTTATCTAGATTTTCTAGGCAGCAAATTGTTTTGTTGGATATAATAAAACAAAAACCACGAAACCTGCAACTGATCCAACAACTCTAAAGTTATGCTTTTTTGTGGCATCTTAACCTATCTTATAATAACTAAAAATGGGGAATTTCACAATTTTTTGTTTGTCAATGTTTGGAACCTGTTCAAAAATATCTTTGTACCAGATATCATGTAAATTGGTCAAAATATGGCTGAGTAAATGATCAACAAATATCTCTAAATTATGCTGTTTTTGGATCTCTTACAGCCCCCGCCCCAAACAAAAGATTTAAAATCGACAAATCTAGCTATTTTTGTTTATCATTGTATTAATTAAGCTCATGAATACTTACATTTGTGCCAGTTGTTTTCTACACTGCTGTAAATATAACCACACAAGAGTCCAAAATATATATATTTGGGTTGTTTGACATCTGACCCCTTAAAAAGCCTAAATAAAAGAAATGAAAATACTGACCGGACATACTGGACCAAAGTGTGACCCTACCAAGTTTCAAGATAATCTGCCAAGATATGTAGGTATGGCAGTCAACTGAAAAGGGTTTGGAAGAAGATGAAACAACAGAAAAACTATATCTCTCTCACGATGATGAGGAACCCACGCGATGTAAAAATGTATTTCAAGATGGCTGGTGTGGGTATTAAAACTCTTTTTGTTAACCTGAAGGCCCAAGAGACCTAAGAAGGTTGAAATATTGTTCTCTAATTTATTTTAATAAAAGGTTTAATACTCATAACCAGCCATCTTGAAATACAGTACACCTCTCTGTGAAGACATAATTATGAGAAATAACTGTCTTGAATGCTATATTGCAGAAAATTGAAAACTGGATTCACTGAAAATAATAAAAAATCCTCCAATGTTTACAAAGTGCATCTTTTAAAAACAATTTTACTTTAAACACAGAACCAAAAATCAATGACCATGAAGTTATAAAAGTTTTCTTAATTTTAGAATGCAGCCTCACTCTAAAACAGTACCACCTGTGGTACTAGGATATCTCTTTTAAGCCTTTTAGTGATCTCTAATCATTTGGGTAAAAAAACCTTTAAAAGTAGACTCATTCTTGAAACGCCACTGAAAACCTTTCTTGTAAATAGATTGAACCACCAAAAGATTGATAATAAACAAATTACATGATTTCATGATTGTTGAGAGAAAATTAAAATTTGCCTACTTAATCATATTATTTTTTATTCATGTTATTGTTACACAAAACCACAACAAATTTGACTAAGAATTTTGAACCACAACATTGACAGATATGCTATATGGAATACTGTGAATGTCCATGACTTATTTAAAAATTAATCATTTTTCAGTGAAAGATGCTTTATGTGGTTGTAAGTCCATAACATACAAAATTGTTCCAAGTGGATTCATGTTATACAAGTTTACACAAAAGCTTGAGAAATAATTACTTCAAAAGACACAACTCTTTATTTAAAAAGATGTTTTAAACACTTGTTTTGTTTGAAAGAGCTGTTTTTCTCCTGGAATAATTTTATATGACCCTAATGGGGGTCATGTCTCACTCTAAACACATATATTTTCATTACTGTGCATTAAAAAAGTCAGCATAGGAGATAATTAAAGACTAGGTATTTAAAATACACAAATAGAGAAAATAAGAAAATGTAAGCAAACAAAACTGTAGATCTATTGCTGACAGCTCAACTCAAGCAACAACTCACCATTTTGATTCCACTAGAAAATTATTTCAAATGGTATTTATTGTGTTATAGGACTCCACTGATATTTCTGCAAGAAACTGACAGTACTTTTAAATTTACTTCCCCATCCTTAATTATGTCACCCTGTGAAATTTTCTAAGCCCCTCATTTTTAACCATCAAAAATCCAGTGTTTTACTAGTATGTATATCAGTTGGAAACTACAGCTTGTGCATTTTCTAGTGTTTTTATTGGAAACATCCACAACAAAATTAGGGGATTCTGATGTTGCATATTGTTATTCCAGCCAATGTTGTTCACTATTACTCAAGTTTATTTCCCTGGCAATATTTCACATTATTTAAATTGTAGAACCAACGTCTTGAAAATAAGGTTTTTATCTCTGGGACTTCAACAATTCTTTATCCTTGGTCTCAACTATGAATGGTGACTTTTGATCTCTAACATAAAATATCCCCGACGCTCAGGTATCCACGTTTTATTTCACAAAGTTTCTAAATGACTTACACAAGTTTGACTCAACCAATCAGAAGAAAGTAAGAATAGTTATCAGGTTACACAGGATATTTTGTAAACAGTGACAAACTAGGTTACAAACTTTGGTTACTAGGTGACGAATTAGTGAAAAAAATTTCCAGAGATTATTTTAAAAAACAAAAACATGAAAAGCGATAAGTCCAAGGTTTGTTTTGCTTGGTACACTTTATATTCACTTCTGTAACATTTTTTCAATAATATTGTGAGATTCCTGATCTCAAAATCAATTTTAAAGCTTTAAATATTCATTTTTATTTTTTATTTATTTATTTATTTATTTATTCGCACAAAGCTACTCGAGGGCTATCTGTGCTAGCCGTCCCTAATTTAGCAGTGTAAGACTAGAGGGAAGGCAGCTAGTCATCACCACCCACCGCCAACTCTTGGGCTACTCTTTTACCAACGAATAGTGGGATTGACCGTCACATTATAACGCCCCCACGGCTGGGAGGGCGAGCATGTTTAGCGCGACGCGGGCGCGAACCCGCGACCCTCGGATTACGAGTGCACGCCTTAACCCGCTCGGCCATGCCAGGCCATTTCACAAAATACACGTACCTTTAAAGTGTATGAAAAGCCTTTGAACTAAGAGGGTAGGACAAAGTTGGGGACAATACCTTTTACGATCTTACTCCATTTCTCATTGCGTTCTCTGCCAACCAATATTGTAATAAAACTAAAAATATATGTTTTTTTTTCACCATTAAATTTATCTAGAAGGAATATTCTGGAAGAGATTATCGTACACTGTTTACTGAAGGTATGCCAAAGTACGCTTTATTAAACTATAACAGAAGGAGGTTTCTACATCCACCTATAGATCATTACTTTTGACCACTATCCTTTGTAGTTGTGAAGACCGATAAGTTAAAAAGAAACACAAAATCCTGCCATTCAGAATTGGAAATGCAATTTATATTCGATTACATGAAATAATTTACATCAATCATAGACGATAAAAAATGTTTCCTTTCCCTGTTCATTGCTCGCCTTACACACAATGTCCTGAATTATGAAGGATATGCTGATTAATCATATTCTTCAGTGTCTATACAACAGTGGCACACTTAACAGAACCATAATGACATTTTTCAGCGATCATGGTCTAAGGTTTGTCAAAATAAGAACTCTTCTGGGCAAGATTAAAGAAAGAAAACTGTTTGTCTTTTTTACTATCCCTAGAAAAACATTCACTAATTACTAAAAACTAATGAAAGAAGATTTACTACATTATTTGACCTCTGTGCGACCCTGGTTCATGTTTTGAAGTATTTAGCAAACAATGACGGAACTTTATGAGAAACTGTTTCTTCCGAAAAAGGCATCAGCTTATTTGAAGAAATCCCAATCAACCGCACGTGTACTGATGTTTTCATTTAATCTCATTGGTGCGAACCAAAGAAACATTTCTCTGCGAGAACCAATTACTGCTTCAGCTGCCAATACTTTCATATCAGTGGTTGAAACACTATTTAGATAAATTCGTTAAACTGTAACTTAAAAAGAGTGTATATGCTTGTTTTTCCACAAATAATTACATGTTGCAATCAGAGACGTATTTAGGATTTCGGCGCCCCTAGGCACAAGGTTAGGTTGATACTTTTGCCGCCCCCCTCCATGCCACAACTTGCACCAAGTATCACCATCACAACAACAGACAAACACAGTTGTTATCATTCAAAATCAACACAACGTTTATTTTCCAACACAATAAAAAATGAAACATCAAAATCAATCATCACTAAATATTATTCTGCGGCTGAATATGCAGGCTTTCTCCTGGCCTTCTGTTCCGAAAACATGTTTATTGCATCGTCATAGTTTATTCTACAAACAATATTACTTTCAATGGCGAGGAGTGACAGAGCATTTAGTTTATCTTATGCCATTCTTGATCTCAAGTAATTTTTCACACGTTTGAAAGCCGAGAAAGATCTCTCTAATGTACAATTAGTTGCTGGAATGCACAGAAACATGCGCAAAGCAATATCCAGGTTTGGATATACAGTTTGAAGTCCTTTAGCTCGCAGATTTCTGTATACTGCTAACGCAGAAGAGTCATCATTTTGCACTTTTATACTCACAAAATGTGCGCGGAAATGTAGACATTCATCTACAAAGCTCACTTCCAAATCATTGGGGTAGAGTTTCAACAGTGTTCCAGCTTGACTGATGACATCAGTGGGTTCAAGATTTGTTATCTTGAACAAATATCCAAACCTTGCGTGGATTTCTACATAAGCGGTTTGTCTTCGCTGTAGTTCTGAGCAAAGTCTGTCAATGATCACATTGAAAACATTTACTCTAAATGCCTCTCTGCCTTCTTCCACTGCCTGGGTGTCACCATCTGAAAATTTTTGCTTCCTTTTTCGCTTAATTTCGTACGTCTTTATGCTGGACTTCAACATCTCCTTGTCTTCAAAATGATCGAACAGTTCTCTTGAATCTTTCACAAACTGCAGCAAAGAAGCATAAAGCTCGACTACAAGTCCGATGTCCATATCAGCACTTTGCAACTTTTTACTGGCAGCATTGAATCTTTCCAGTATTGTTCCCCAAACTGTGGACAAAATAGCTGTTTCTAGCGTTCCTAATTTGGAAAGAAGTCCAGCGGCTGGTTTTTCCATAGCATTTCCCTCCATGGTGGTGAGGGCATCAAACACTTGTTGCCAGTTTCTTTTGAGGCTTTGACAAGCATCTTCACGAGCGGACCACCGAGTGTCACTGAGTTTCTTCAAAGAGAGACTTTCTTTATTTGCGGACAGGTGTTTTTGTAGACTTTTCCAACGATGGGTTGAAGCATTGAAGAAAACATAGAGACTTTGTAAGAGTTCGAAGAATGAACATGCTTCTCTGCAACATTCAGCAGCACACGTTCCTACAAGATTTAATGAATGTGCTGAACATGGGATACACAGCTAAAGGATTTTTTTCCATGATACGAGCCTGGAGACCACTGTACTGACCAAACATGTTGCTGGCGTTGTCGTAAGACTGTCCACGACATTCAGAAATGTCAAGCTCATATGACTGAAGCAGGCTAAGTACAACTTCTGCTAGCTGCTCAGCTTTGTGGCCCGGATTGGGTATAAAAGTCAGGAAACGTTCCATAGGTGAACCATCACTGTTCACGTACCTGATGATGAATGCCAACTGGTCAACATGGGATATATCTGGCGTCGAGTCCACGCTGATTGAGAAATATTTTGCAGTTTTGACGTCCTTTAAAATGTTCTTTAGAACAAGGTCTGCCATAAGCTGGATGAATTCGTCGCAAGTACTGAAAGACAGGTAAGACGTGGATCCCTCGCCAGCATCGCCATACATGCAAGGCTTGCAAGCACTATAAGAGAATCTACTTACGTCTTGTACGTAGTGTGAGATTAAGTAAAATTTTCATCACAACAGATTGAACAGAGCATGAAATTGAAAATATTACTCACAAGTGTAAACTGTGATCTGGATCTGGCAGGCCATTTGTAGCTTGTATCTGTATCAATCTTATGTGTAAATTGTGCCGTTTTCATACGCCATTTGTTCTTATGCATATCTAGCCGGTTTTATTGGTGAACGCCTTACTCTCCATAGCTGCCAAAGCCGCTGACCACAGTGTACGTTTAATGTACAATTAACGACAAGTTCGGGCCGCTCGGATCCAGACGCGCCCTACATCACCCCCCTCCGCTCCCTTTAGTCTGAATCTCAATTTTACAACAGGACTCACTAGACCTGTGTTTGTGGCCCTCATTAATCCATGAAATTTCAGATTATCACAGCCCTATAACAAAGTGCCAGTGCTTTATGGTAAAAGAACAATACATTCTCTTATCATAGATATTAAAAATATTGTATTTTCTTGTATAATTAGAACACAAAAGGAGATATTGCAAAGCCTGAAGCCTCTACTCGAATTGTATTGCTAGTTTTTATTTAGGTGTTTTTATTTAACAGACGTGCTGACAGACATTATATCACAACGTGTGTGCTTTTTTGATGAGCTTTAACAAGAATATAATATACTTGTGATTGTTTAAGTATTTTTCGAGAAACTTGCAATTACTTGTGTTGTATCTTGCACACATTGTCCCAGCTATGCCCGGGCGGTCAGTCGGCTCGGTAGTCACTGTGGATAATCCAACCTCAAGCAAAGGAATAAAAACTTGTTACACAGAGGAAATACCATGTTTATCAGAGGACGAGTCTGAAAATGCTTGTGCAACTATTGCACATCATGAACCCCACCAGATAGTTGTGAAACAAGTTTGTGCAGTAATGAAAAATGTGACTCTCCACAGATACAGTGTGGAAAGCCACATCATCCAGATGCACAACTAATACCATGACAAAAAGCAAAATCTCAAAATATCAACTTCCAGGGCAAGTGGTCTGATGAGATCCCATGGCTGCACTTCGACAATCAGACTCAAAATGTCATATGCTTTCAATGTGCCAAGGCAGAAAATAGAGGCTTTTTACAGGGTAATTGGAGAGGCCAGTATGCCTTCATATCCACCAGTTTTTGCTACTGGAAAAAGGCAAAACAGAAATTCAACGAACTCCAATCCTCCTCTCACCACAGATTCACTATATCTCTAGAAGGTTCACTTAATGTAACTCCAGTGACTGTCCAGCTACATGATGGAAAAAAGAAGCAGCACGAAGAATGCAAAAGAAGTCTAGCCAAAATATTTAGAAGTTTACGTTCCTTACTGCGTCAAGGTTTAGCATTACGTGGACATACTGAAACGAAGGAGAACTTCCTGCAGTTGATGAAACTCCTGGAAGAGGAAGATCCTGAGTTGGCGGCCCACTTGTCAAAGAAAACCACATTCACATCACCCCAGGCTCAGAATGAAATAATGGAGATGTTCACCAATCAAATACTGAGGAACATAGCACACGAAGTGCTGCAAAGTAAAATATTTGCATTAATGGTTGATGACATTCAAGATGTTACAGATGCCGCACAGGAAGCAATATGTGTACGATACGAAGATGAGAACCTTGATGTCCATGAGGCATTTCTTGGTTTGTACAGTGTTTCCAATGCAACTGGTGAAACAATATCGTCGACTATAGTTGATGTACTGACTAGAGTAAATTTACCACTGTCAGGATTAAGAACACAAACTTATGATGGAACCGCTAACATGAGTGGTACGTACAGTGGATCCCAGGCAAAAATAAAAGAGAAGCAACCGTCAGCTTTGCTTTTTAACTGCGGAGCACACAAGGCTAATTTAATAATGCAACATGCAGTTGAAGCTTGTGAATGTGTTCGAGATTCTATCCAGTGTGTACATGAACTTGGTGTCTTGCTTCAGAGGTTAGGAAAACACAAGACAATCTTTGAAAATATTGTGTCATTAGACAGCCACAATGATCCAGTTAAATACATCCGCCAACTGTGTCCAACACGCTGGTTGTGCCGCCTATCTGCAATTACATGTGTTAATGATCACTACTGTGACATTGTTGATTCTTTGAATTAGCAAATGAAAATCAGATGTAGTAGTGAAAGCACGAGGTCTGCTGGACAGATTTGACAAAGCAAAGACAGTTTTAGGATTGTTGATGGCTCAGCATCCATCAGCTGCATTAGAGGAACTAAACCGTGCATTCCAAATAAAATCAGCGACAGTATCTGGCATGATTGAAGCATCTGCAATGACAGTTGAGCAATTGTGGGTATTGCGAACAGAGGAGAATTACAATAAGATATTTGATGAAGCTGAGAAAAAGGTAACTTCCCTAGATCTGGTGCCTATTGAACTACCACACATTCGCAGACCCCCCAGAAGGATCACAGGTGATGCCTCAGCACACCATTCTGCAACAGCTAAAGATTACTACAGAAGTAAATATTTTGCATTTGTGGACACAGTCATAGAACATCTGATCACTAGATTCAATGCATACAACAATGACTTGAGGCAATATTTGGCACTTGAGAATATGATTACATCTGGCAAGATTGACAACTTGGTTATAAACTTCTATCCATAAATCTCTGTACAACGGCTCGAGTTTCAGTTGCCCATGTTCAAAAGAACAACAAAATCAGTATCTCTGAAAGGTGTGAAGGATGCTTACTGTAAAATGCATGAAACAACCCAGCAGATGTTTAGTGAAGTGTTTCTTCTCATGAAAATTGTGCTTGAATGTCCAGTATCCAGCTGCGAATGTGAATGCAACTTTTCCGCATTTAGACGTGGTTAATGTCAACCATGTCTCAGTGCTGCCTCAACCATGTGGCAGTTTGTTACACTCACAAAGATGAGGTCGACAAGATAAATAAACAAAAGCTTATGAAAGAATTCATAAACAGATCATCACAAAGGAGGTCTACGTTTGGGAACATGTAGACTGGAGGACTAAATGAATCTTACTTCAATGAAGAGTATGAATAATTATGTGCTACATTGTATTGATGTGTAATTTTCAAGAGTTCGCAAAGACATTTTAATTATTTTTATCAAACAACATGAACAGTTTTTCAGTAGATATAAACTTATCAAGGGTAATTACTAATTTTATTAATATTTGAAAACGTAATTCATACAGTGAAAGTTATTAGTAACCTTGTCAAGTATAATTGCCATCTTTTACACTGTGAAGTGTGCAGGAATAAATTCATGTGGCTGTTAATTTGTGACACATTTGTCTTTATTCTATTAACATTTTGAAAACTGTTCACAACACCTCACTTATACAAACCTACATGGAAACCTTGAAGTATCGTGACAACAAGATTACTCTGTGGCTGTTTGTTCACGTAATCAGAGATTACCAATTTGTAAAATGAACAGTCCACATAAGTGGTTACAAAAATCATCCCCACTCCCATCGGGTGTAAAAAATCTTCGCCCCTGTTCTACAGTGATTATCTTCATTGCTCGATTTAACAAACTATCTCTAAGCCTAACTCTATACGGAGTTGTTTTATAAAAGACAATTATTAAATAGGCGAAGTAAAGTATAAATGGCCAGTTAGCTAAAAAAAAATTGACACAACGTAAAGAGGGGCCCAATCGGCTTTAACTAAACGTTAACTCCGCCCCTGTTGGTGAGACACAAATACACCATATCGTGGCCCGACCCCTTTCCACGACTGCAACATTTACCCCGAGGAAAATTTTAAACATAAAATATACCATGTTAAAACTTTGATAAAACTGCGGCTTAGCGGCCTAAAAATAAAAAAGACGTATCAACGTAGTTTGGTGCAGTTTTGGCCAACTAAATCTTAGTTCCGTCGGCTTTCTAACCTGTAATCTTAATTAACAAATCACATGTAGCAAAAATCAAGGTAAAATTATGACTGTGCCTGAAAGTCCACTGTGGGATATAAGCCACTAATCTGCAATTTCACCCAAATTTATGCTATGTTTTCATGACCATTCAAGCTAGTCAACCTAATCATATATTTCACTTTTTTATATTTATAATACAAATATAATTTATGATTGGCACGTAAATAAAATAACTATTGAAACAATATACGAGTAGAAACCAAGTCATGTAAAAGTTGTATACACAACTACATAAAAAGTTACATACGTCAGCAAGATGCTGAGTTGGTCGGTGAATCTGGCAATTTATCTGTGAAACAACATATACATACACATAATGGAAACTGGGTGATTCTTTCACAGATGAACTTCACGAGATACAAGCATTTACTACCAGAAAGACAATGACTGAATTAGTTGCGACGGTAAGTGTTGTTATTGTTGATTACCTACAATCGCTTCTGGATTGTTAAGACGTGTCATATGCTCCATTTTTTGACCAGGACATACAAAGCCTCGCCCACAGATGTTGCACTTGTAAGGGAATTGCTTGGTGTGTTTGTAAATAACGTGCGACTTAAGTGTACTGGCCTGTGTAAAAGACTTGAAACATTGCGAGCATGCGTAAGGTCGCTCCTTTGTATGTACACGAGTGTGGCAAAGGAGAGTATGACGGAGCGAGAAACGTTTCCCGCAGTCTAAACATTGGTAAGGCCGATGTTTGGTATGACTTTTCAAGTGAGATTCCAGATTTTTCATGGCCCCAAAAATCGTACCACACACGGGACATGATAACCTTCTCTCCTCCAGAAGTTTGTTGCTTTTATTTATCTTCCCGCGCTCTGATGACGTGTCTAATTTGTTGTCACTCCTATCCACGTAAAAAACGGAGACAGCCAATGGTACAGCACATCGCTCGTAGCCGTCATCATGCACACGACCAGTGACCTCGGAAGAAAGTTGGTCCGGTTTCTTTATAGCAGAACAATCAACTAGAATTTTGTGACCAGCACTATAATCCACAGCATTCATTTGATATGTGTCATATACGCAAAACATCTTATATGCAAAAACGGCTCGTTTTGGGTTCAGAAAATATTTTAAATAGAAGAGCGAACAACGTTTCGACCTTCTTCGGTCATCAACAGGTTCACAAAGAATGAGGTAACTGACCGGAAGCTGACCACATGTTTGGAAGGGATTGTATAACTGAGTGTCGCAATGTAGAGGGCGCGGTTAGATGTTTGAATATATAATAATCTATAATATTAATATAGGTATAATGGCGTTCCTTTATATTGGTTTATTTTGGGTTTAAGTTGTTGTATAAGTAAGGCTTCTTTAATTTTTCGTTTGTTTATGTTTGTTTCTTTATTTAGTATTTTAGTGTTTTCTATGGTTATGTTGTGTCCATTTGACTTGCAGTGTTCGAAAACGTGTGAAGGTGACTTTTTATGTTCTTTGAATCTGGTTTCCATTTTTCTACTTGTTTCTCCAATATAGAAGTCGTGGCAGTTATCACATTGTATTTTATAAATAATGTTGGTGTGGTGTTTGTCAGTGTAGTTCTTACATAATATAGACCTTAGTTTTGTGCCTGGTTTTTGAATAAATTTAGTGTTAACTGGAATGTTATATTTTGTTACTAGTTTTTGCCAAATGTTGGTTATTTGTTTGCTGACGTCAGGAATATATGGTATACAGCAGTATATGGTTTCGTGATTTTTTGATTCGTGAGATATATTCACTTTTGTTGTTTGCTTTTGCTTTCTGTCTAGGTGTGTGCGTATAATGTTTTCTACGGTTTGTGGAGGAAACTTATTGATGTTGATGAAGTATTGTTTTATTTTGTCTAATTCATCGTTAATTTTATCTGGTGAGGACAGTTTTATGGTTGTGTTTGTCTGGTTTCTTAGTATGTTGAGTTTTTGTTTTGTTTCATGTAAACTAAACTAAACTAACGTGGCAGGGGTTCAGTTTAGAGAGAGAGAAATCAGAAGAGTTCTCTCTCCAACTGGGGTGTTCAGGAACTTTGTAGTTCCTCTTCGTCCCCTTTCGTGGATTGTTATTAAGATTAAGTGGTGTTTTTTTGTTTTTTTATTTTAATAAATTAATTATCGTTATTATTCTTGACTTTTTGGGTGGGGAAAGTCTCACCAAATGTTCTTTTGGGTGGAGGCAAAGGCAGCAGTGGAAAGAAAGGCCGGGACCTGTTCCGAAAGGAAAAAGTTCGGCAGATGTGAACATGAATGTAATTCATTCAAATTCAGATCAAATCAAACGGCCCGATTCTGGGTCTGGCAAAAAGGTTGCCTAGGCTGGGATCTAGAAATCCAATGCCTGAAGATTTTGAGGTGGGGGGGAAACGGGAGTGCCCCGAGAAAACCCACTTTCACACGACAGGCGCCGAAAGTTTTGCCTGTCGTGTGCCCTGTACCTGAAAAAAAAGGAATTCGTGTTAATAACATGTATTTTGTTTATTTAGATTCTTTCTTGAGTGGATTGTGATTCTTGAAATATGTTGTAAGGTGATATGAATTTCGTTGGTGCACTTGATAATTTGTATAGTGATGCCGTTAGTTTGTTTCTGTTTTCTGCTTTTAGATAATATTTCAGAGAAAGTTCTGTTATTCTGTCTTTTATAGTTGGTAAATTACTAATTTGGTGTAGATAATTTGTTGGCGTAAAAGATGGTAAACTGAATGCCGATTTTAATATTTTGTTTTGTTGCACTTGGATTTTTTGGAGTGTGTTGTTTGACATATTGTATGTTACTTGACATCCTTACTCTATTAGTGGACGGATGTAAGCCTTGTATATTTGTATGATGGTGTTCGGTGCTCTTTTCGATTGTTTTTCTGATTGATGAGTGTATATTGTTTATGTGTTTTTTCCATGTTAGTTTTGTGTCGAAAGTGATGCCAAGGAATGTGATGTTTTTGCTCATGTTAATGGTTGTGTTTCCAAGTGATAGTTTTATTTTTTCTAGATTTTTTCTTTGCTTCTTTAGTTTTCTATAGAAGGTGATTGCTTGTGTTTTTGTCGGATTTAACACGACCCTCCACTTGTTGCTCCATGTTGATACTTTGTTTAGTGATTCTTGTACGCGAGACATGGCCATTACTGGGTTTCTGGAGGTGCTCCAGATTGCGATGTCATCTGCGTATTGTGAATTGTGTGTGTATGTTAGATTTGGAAAAGGTATGTCACTGACGAAGATTATGTATAGAAGTGGAGAGAGGACTGATCCTTGGGGCACTCCTGCCGTTATATTAAATAATTTGGATATGGTTTTATTGACTTTTACTTGTGCTGTTCTGTTGGTTAAAAAATTTGAAATCCATTTGACTATCGTAGGATTTATTTGTAGGTGATTTAGTTTGTATGTGATGGCATTGTACCAAACGCTGTCGAATGCTTTTTTAACATCTAGGAATACCCCGATGGTTACTTGATTGTTGCTGTAAGCTTTGTAGATTGATTCGGTGAGTCGTGTGAGGTGATCTGTTGTTTGTCTATTTTTTCTGGAGGCATTTTGAGATTCTGTTGTTTGATTCGCAAGAATGTAGGAGACGGTTGGAGATAATTCTCTCCATCAGTTTGCCAAGGCAGCTTAACAGACTGATTGGGCGGAAATTATCTGGATTTGTTCTGTTAGTTTGTTTCTTGGGGATCGTTGTTATGATGGCTTTTTTCCACGTGTCAGGGTAATACCCTGTCGCTAGTGAAATGTTCATGATGTTTGTGAGGTGTTGTAGTAGGAGAGTGGAACTTTTTTTGAGAATGATATTTGGTATTTGGTCATGTCCAGGGTAAACCTAAACCTAATATAACATAACATTTTTATACCTAACCTAACCCAACCCTAATCTTTTTTATAACTCACCTAACCTAACCTCAACCTCTCCTAACGTAACCTTAATTTAACATAACATTACCTGACCTGAACCTAATCCAACTCTAACCTCATCTACACCTTAACCCAAACCAAACCTACCCTAACCCAACCTAATCTTGACCTGACCTAACCTAACATGACTCGACCCAACTCAGCCTAACCTATCCTAAACCAAATCTCACCTGACCTTAACCTATACCTAATGCTAAACCTGACCTAACTTAACCTAACCTAAACTGCTCATAATCCCAACCTAGTCTCACCTAACCTAACCTACACTGAACCTAACCAAATCTATCCTAATCTAAACCTAACTTAACCTAACCAAAACCAACCCAACCTAATATAACGTTAACCTTAATCAAACTGAACCTAAGTATATTTAACCTTAACTTCACCCAACATTTACCTAACACAATCTGACCTAACCTAACTACACTTGTATAATTGATGCAGTAAGATTTAACAGTAAATCTGGTAGCTAAACTTATATGATTATGCAGTAAGATCTGATAGTGAAATTGGTTGCTGCACTTATATAATTGATATTGTAAAATCTGACAGTCAAACTGGGTGACGCATTTCTTATATCATTGATGATCCTTTTACAGCAAATATTTGTTCATTTGTTAGGCTGAATTTTTTTTTATGAAAAGAAGCAAAAAACTAGCCTTGTACAAAGACCATCTACCAAATTGGGATAGGAGAACACTTCCATCCTGCTTAAAACAATTCCAGAACATTGATATAAGATGTTGGAGAAAGCCTGCTGTCACCAGGCTTGACTGCCCGAACATTGTTAGAACACAGGAAGAAACAACTGAAGACAACAGTTCAATAGGTTTTGTTTGTTTAAAATTAAGCACAAAACTATACAAGTTGCTATCTTTGTTCTGCACACTCACCACAGGTATTGAAATCCAGTTTATAGCAATGCGTGTCTGCAGAAATTACCATTGGGTGGTTTCAATATGGAGATGATGATCCATACCCAAAGAAAGACAGATCAGATAAACTAGATTTAATATATTCGTGCATCCTTTTCATTCACAAAGACTGAAGAGGAAGTATGAATCCATCAAAACTAGTTTCTCTAATATCAGACTTCTGACAGTTTGTTCTGTTAATTGTGGTGTTTTCACAACCTGATGTATAAAATATTGTGGTCTTTTATTACTGATACTGGAGGATATTTTGGAGAACAAGAATAAGAAACAAATATTTTTATTGGCAGGAGAAACAGAATTCATAGATGTGATAATGTCACAGAGAAGCAAGTGGATAAGGAGACAAGAATAACAGTAGACAGCAATGTTCAGAAATACATGTAGAAACAACAGTCGCACATGTAGGATGTACAGAAGTAGTAAGAGAAACATCCCCCAACAAAGCAGCATGATGAAAACTCACTAAAAACAACAAAGGTGAAGAACTCAATAACAGATAGAGAGATTTAAGTTGGACGATATCATAGCAAAAAGTATCAAACATATTGGTGTTAACATTCTTTATAATCACTATAATAGAAACCTATACCCTAGAGCTTGAAATTTTTCAGTGATTTTTTTCCAATGCCCCCTAAAAACTTTTAAATGAACACATTATTTCTTCAAATCCTTTCTGACTTGTGGGCATTTTTGAATTCAAATTTAAAAAGTATGCAAACCTAAATAAGGTGATTTTTAAGTAATTCAGTATTAGCATTTTTTTCTCAAGGCATATTTATTTAAAAACCTATACTCAGTAAGATACTGACAATATTTAAGAAAAATGTAAAAGTTCTTGAAATTTTTTTTGATACGTAATTGTTTTTTGTTGTTTCTTATACATCTTGACAAAGTTCATCTTCCTTGTGATGATAATATTTATCCAAAAATCCTTTGGGATTCTTTGTAAAACTATTAGTTTGCAATATCCATAAGCCAAAGTGACCAGAGAAAAGCTTACAAATTGTTGTTCTTTTAAGAACACCATAGTGTATAAGAAAGCAGACCATAATTAATACCAAACTAAACATTGTCTTGAAAAGAAAACCCTTCAATACCCAAGAAATAAACACAGCTTTAGCCATATTGATTTGTTAAGAGTTCAAACTTTATTAAACACAAAACAATTACAATAGGTCATCACATACAGAGGTTGGAAACATTTACATGATATGAAAAAAATGTCTTCAAAACATCTGCACACCCATGGAAAAAGTATTGTTCAAAATCTACCAGAAGTTATATTATTATTTAATGTTAAACGTGTTAAATAAAAATTAGATAACTTTCATAGCCCAGAAGGAGCCAAGATGAAAATTTCTTCCATAATTAATGAGGGCAGATTTCAATATTACATTCCTCAAAAGAAAAAAAAAAAGTAAAACATGAATATACCACACAAAAAGGACAAACATGCTAAACCTCTTACATTAAAATTAATGCACATCTATAATATATGAATAGAGGTGTGAATAATTTACATACACATATATATGTAAATACATGATTCATGTTTGGTATTTAAAAATAAGCCAATAAGACATGGCACAATCTAGTCCACGCACAAGTTTAGTTTTTATATACACATATGTATTTATAATTTGAAAAGTTTCAGCACAGAATAAAAGTTGAAATATTATAAACTGCTACTGGAAGCATAGTTTCAATTACGTGAGTTTCTCCACTAGAAGTCTCACCATACCTCAAGGATACAAAATTCTATCAACACACTAAAATAAACGTTTCAGCTGTTTTTGTTCTAAAGAATGCTGCTACAGTGAACAAGTTGTACACCATCACTAGGCCCATTTACAACATTACATCAATACAACAGTTGTATATAAAGCATAAACCAAGAGTCCCTCAAAGGAGGTGAACTGGAACAAGGTTCATAATACTGTAAGTATGGAAACAAGTATATATAGATACTTACAAAGACAAGAAAAACTTGCATGCAGTTTAGTTTTAACCATACAAACTGGACAGTTTTGTCTCAAATCAACACATGAAGAACTTTATTATCATACCAAAAAAAAAAGATCATCCTCATAACTGGGTTTATTGTCCATTTTTGATGGTCAATTAATTCTCTTCAGTGTACACCTAAACAAAGTATTGTAAATATTAAACATGTACATTACCTAGTAAAACATCAGTACACCTAAACAAGGTATTGTAAATATTGAACATGTACATTACCTAGTAAAACATCAGTACACCTAAACAAGGTATTGTAAATATTAAACATGTACATTACCTAGTAAAACATCAGTACACCTAAACAAGGTATTGTAAATATTAAACATGTACATTAACCAGTAAAACATCAGTACACCTAAACAAAGTATTGTAAATATTAAACATGTACATTACCTAGTAAAACATCACAGACTTCTAGGATGCTCAACACATATATACAAATATTTCATCTAGAATTAAATTCAGTCACTTTCTCAAAAACTGTTTCAATTATACAAATAACTTTTTGTTTTTTATACCACATGTTCAAATATACATAGTTCAAGATTTAATTAAGATGTTTAGTTCCATTATTATGTACACATAAATGCTTATTTATTTAGAGTTCAAACTTTCCATTATAATTCCAATTCAAAATAGAACATTTTTTAATGACAACACCTCATTTCTATAAAGCCAATATTTCAAACAGAGGACTTGTGCTCATCAGATAATGCCACAAAACCTTACAAGGCTAGCATAGTTAACTATAATTGCTTTATCATTAACAGTCAGTAAACTTCTTGAAGAGACATCTTATCATAAGTCTTTCTACATTTCTTCATAATGCTATATTAGCTCTTTTTAACTGTCAGTATTTTACCAGAATTCTAAAGTATGCTACAAAAAGGATTACCCAACTTTAAGACAAGTCAATAGTTTTCGAGATTCTGGCTATTTTCCAGGTTTTTACAATCATCACTGCAAAATTAGAAAACAACCCACATACTACAACTTTATACACTGATTATACATAGAACCTTTCATAATGTTATAATTCATAATATCAGTTTACATTGCACTGTTTATTTTATGACTATTACCAAATTCTGAACATTAAAAGTTACAGTTTAAAACTAGAGTAGCTGATACACTCTGGTATAATTAATTTTTTCATTTTGTTTCAAAACTCTCATTGTACATGTATGGATACAGCTCAAGCTTGAGTAAAAGTAACTCGGATACATAAAAATACACTTAAAATTTTGTTGAAACTGTTACCTAAACTTTTATATGCAAAAACGGCTCGTTTGGGTTGAGAAAATATTTCAAATAGAAGAGCGAACAACGTTTCGACCTTCTTCGGTCATCGTCAGGTTCACAAAGAAAGAGGTAACTGACCGGAAGCTGACCACATGTTTGAAAGGGGTTGTGTAACTGAATGTCATAATGTAGATGGCCGGGTTAGATGATTGAATATATAATTTTATCTATAATATTAATATAGGTATAATGGCGTTCCTTTATATTGGTTTATTTTGGGTTTAAGTTGTTGTATAAGTAAGGCTTCTTTAATTTTGCATTTGTTTATGTTTGTTTCTTTATTTAGTATTTTAGTGTTTTCTATGGTTATGTTGTGTTCATTTGACTTGCAGTGTTCGAAAACGTGTGAAGATGACTTTTTATGTTCTTTGAATCTGGTTTCCATTTTTCTACTTGTTTCTCCAATATAGAAGTCGTGGCAGTTATCGCATTGTATTTTATAAATAATGTTGGTGTGGTGTTTGTCAGTGTAGTTCTTACATAGTATAGACCTCAGTTTTGTGCCTGGTTTTTGAATAAATTTAGTATTAACTGGAATGTTATATTTTGTTACTAGTTTTTGCCAAATGTTGGTTATTAGTTTGCTGATGTCAGGAATATATGGTATACAGCAGTATATGGTTTCGAGATTTTTGTTGGTTGATTTTGCTTTCTGTCTAGGTGTGTGCGTATAATGTTTTCTACGGTTTGTGGAGGAAACTTATTGATGTTGATGAACTATTGTTTTATTTTGTCTAATTCATCGTTAATTTTATCTGGTGAGCACAGTTTTATGGCTGTGTTTATCTGGTTTCTTAGTATGTTGAGTTTTTGTTTTGTTTCATGTGCTGAGTCCCAAGGAATGTATAGTCCAGTATGGGTGATTTTTCGGTGGATTTCTGTTTTGAATTGTGTGTCGGTTCTTATAATTTTGAGGTTAAGAAATGATATTTGATTGCTTTCTTCCTGTTCACATGTGAACTTAATGTTGGGATGTCTAGAGTTAATGTGATTGAAAAAATTAAGTATGTGTTCTGTAGATTTGAATCCCACAACTGTGTCATCTACATATCTGTACCAGTATAGTGGTGGATGTAATGCTGTATTAATTGCTTGTGTTTCAATTTGTGTCATAAAAATATTAGCTAGAACTGGTGATACTGGGTTGCCCATGCTTAGGCCATTTGTTTGTATATAGTTTTGGTTGTTGAACATGAAGTTTGTCTTTATTGTGGTGAGTTCTATGAGGGTTGCTAACTGGTTACTGGGAATGTCTATAATTGGGTTAGGGTCTCGGATATAGAGTTCTAAGGCTATCTTGCAGGCTTCTGTTGTTGGAACTTCTGTAAAGAGCGATATAACATTGAAACTGGCCATTAAGGCTTTATGATTAAGTTGATTTAGATTAGACTTGAAATTAAAAGTCTTTGATGAATGAGCTTGATTGATGTTACATATTTGGAGAATGCCCATGCTATGTATTTACCAAGATTGTAATTAAACGATTCATATGTTGACATTATTGGTCATAATGGACAATCTAGTTTATGAGGTTTGGGGATGCCATATATTTGCAGTGTGCGTGAGTTAGTTTTACATAGGTAGGAATAAAGTGTTTGTGAAATTGTGTTGGCTTTTTTCATTTGTAATAGTAATTTGTTCAGTTGCGTCTCGTGTGTCTTTGTTGGATTTGTGTGTATTGGTTTGAATTTGTTCGTGTCTGATAGGATGTTAGTCATTTTTTGTATGTATTCATTTGTGTTCATTATGACTATAGCGTTACCTTTATCTGCTTTTAGAATTTTTATGTTGTTGTCTTGTTTTAGGCCTTTAATGGAATTAATGTCTCTTTTTATAAGATTGTTTTTTAGTTTTCTGTTTTGTGAAATTATGTTGATGGTTTTGTGAGAAAATTCTTTGAAAAAATCGTTTAAGATGTTTCTGGAAAATATAAATTTGTAATTTTACCTGGGAAGTTTGGCTGTTGGATGTCAGTAAAATTATCTAAGTTGTCTTCTTTCTGTTGGTTGTTTTTAGTTTTTTCTTTGTTTTTGTTTTCTATAGAAAGTATCACAAGTCTCCTGGCTAGGTCTTCTAAACATGTTTTGATTTCTATGGTTGGAATGTACCTAGGTGCTATTGTGAAGTTGAGTTCTTTGTTAAGTAGATGTATCTCGTCTGTGTTTAATTGTTGGTCGGATCTGTTAATTATGAGGTTAGTGAACGGTTTATTGTTTTGGTGTCTTTTCTGTTGTTTGCATCTTAGTTTTTCTAGTTTTTTGTTGTGGCAGATCTTTTTGTCTCTATCGTTCTTAATATTAATTTGGTTTAAGTTTCGTTGTATATGTCCGTAAATCTCTGGTTTTATGCAGCATGCTAGTTGATGGTCTAGGTTCATTTTTTGTTTTTGTAAGTCATGCAGTTCTTTGTATTTTGTGTTCAACATGGCTTTAAGTAGTTTTTTCTGTAAATTTTGGATAATGTTTGTGTATTTATTAAAATTTTTTGAAAGTTTTACCTTTACAAAATGAGGGGTTAGTTGTTCCTTTCTACACTGTTGAATAAAATTGATGTCATTTCTTCTATTAATGATTCGTTGGTTTAAATTTCTTAGTTTCTTAACGATCATGTGAGCGTGTACTGTTAATAGTGGTGTATGCTTGTTCAGACATAATGGTAACAGGTAAGTACAAATACACTGAGAAAAACACAAAAACTTACACTTCTCGAACAATTGCCGTGATGAAATAACAATCAGTGATTGTTAGTTTCTCGACATCACTGATTGTTACCTACCTAAACTCATAATTATTAACTGAATACCAAAAATTATATAATTTCTTTATAAAAATAAAAAAAATTTTACTTTTAGATTTGTTAGGCAGATTGTTATGTAGGATTAACCTTTGTAATTATATGTTGAAATGAAAAATTCCTTTTACAATAATCAAATCCACAAATATAGAAAGCAACAGTCTTACTTCCCCCAAGGAGATAAAGAATTTCACTGCAAAAAACTTAAAAGATAACCTTTAAAAAAAAACCTTGGAAGAAATCAACTGTACTCTTTCAGCTGTATTTAATATTGCTAGAAAACACAAAATTAAATCTCAAAACAGAAGAGACTGTTCAAACCAGAGTGTAGTTTAAGTTATGACATGCATTAAGTCCTTATGTTTCATATCATTCCAGACAAACTGTCAAAGCTCATTGAAATTCTTTTGGAAAGCTTACAAAATTTTACTTTAAAAATATTTTGAAGAACTAATATACATTTATCACATAACAATAATTGTTTATTAACTACTACTGAAGTTAAAATCTTATTGATAAATATCAATATAAAAGATTTTCATAAAATTATGTTAATTTGCTACTCATTTGAAACTAGCAAATGTTGAACACAAATTAAATGCAAGGACACTCATTCATCTTTAAAGCTAGATATACACACCATAATAAAAAAAAAATTCCATAACACTACAAGTAGTAATTACATAAAAGTTGGATTTGTTTCTCAGAAATCCCAGACCATTAAAACTGTTTCTGAACACCAATTTTGTAGCAATGTTTTATACAGGACCCCCAGTTTCACAAAGGAATAACAAAATGTAAATAGCTTTGGCAATTCTTGAGAAAACAATAATTGTCCAAGATCATGTTCCAGCTTTAAATTAAGGCAATTAACTATCATTCTTACAAAGTTTCTTTTTACAGATTGTCAGTATATCCCACAATGCTATGGTTTCAGAATAACTTAGAAACATGCAATTTTCCTGTACATCAAACACCATTAAAGAATCTTGCAACAATTAATATTTCAATAAATCTGTGGTCAGTCCAAGCTTAAATAAACTTAAAAACCCATTTTAAAAATTAAACTTGTGGACTATTGTCATCCATTTAATAGGTATATTCATATAAAAACAATGATCTCTATTGTAACAATTATTAATAAGAAAAAAAATACACACATGTATATACACACACAAAAAATTTGTAGTCATTGATATCTATTAAACTCAACAAATATACAAAACACTAGTATTAGAAATCCAAAGAACTTAATCAAGAAAACAAAATATATGTCTAATCAAATTATACATCCATTTGATATTTAAACCAAAGCATTTGTACTGTTTCCAAAAGATAACACTTTTTAGTAAAATTTTTTAATTTATTTCTCTAAACTAATAATTTATGTTTACTTCACAGGCTTCATTTGACTGTTGTTAGTTTTATATTGGCAATTACTAGTCTCAAGAAAACTAATGTCTTCATCATTAAGTCCTAACTAATAGTGTAATTAAAGTAAAAAATACAATGAATTTTTAATTAAAAAGTATCAGAAACTACTACTATATGTTATCAATAATATCTAAATAAATGTTTCTTAGTTAGTACAAAACTACAACTCAAACAGAAACTACTACTACATGTTATCAATAATATCTTAATAAATGTTTCTTAGTTAGTACAAAACTACAACTCAAACAGAAACTACTACTTCATGTTATCAATAATATCTAAATAAATTTTTCATAGTTAGTACAAAACTACAACTCAAACAGAAACTACTACTACATGTTATCAATAATATCTAAATAAATGTTTCTTAGTTAGTACAAAACTACAACACAAACAGAAACTACTACTACATGTTATCAATAATATCTAAATAAATGTTTCTTAGTTAGTACAAAACTACAACACAAACAGAAACTACTACTACATGTTATCAATAATATCTAAATAAATGTTTCTTAGTTAGTACAAAACTACAACACAAACAGAAACTACTACTACATGTTATCAATAATATTTTAAATGTTTCTTAGTTAGTACAAAACTACAACTCAAACAGAAACTACTACTTCATGTTATCAATAATATCTAAATAAATGTTTCTTAGTTAGTACAAAACTACAACTCAAACAGAAACTACTACTACATGTTATCAATAATATCTTAATAAATGTTTCTTAGTTAGTACAAAACTACAACACAAACAGAAACTACTACTACATGTTATCAATAATATCTAAATAAATGTTTCTTAGTTAGTACAAAACTACAACACAAACAGAAACTACTACTACATGTTATCAATATCTAAATAAATGTTTCTTAGTTAGTACAAAACTACAACTCAAACAGAAACTACTACTACATGTTATCAATAATATCTAAATAAATGTTTCTTAGTTAGTACAAAACTACAACACAAACAGAAACTACTACTTCATGTTATCAATAATATCTAAATAAATGTTTCTTAGTTAGTACAAAACTACAACTCAAACAGAAACTACTACTACATGTTATCAATAATATCTTAATAAATGTATCTTAGTTAGTACAAAACTACAACACAAACAGAAACTACTACTACATGTTATCAATAATATCTAAATAAATGTTTCTTAGTTAGTACAAAACTACAACTCAAACTACACATATACTAAAACTTCTTAGTCTTTACAAGGAATAGTTTTCAACCATTAATATAAAACACAAGTACAAAAGTACATTAACTTGGAATTAATAATTATGTTTTTGATAGTTAATCATAAATATTTACAAATAATAACCACCAAATGATCCTTTATTTTAAAATGTCGCATGTATATAATATTTCTCCACACTAGTAAGTACACCTTTTTTATGGCATAAAGTGAAAAAAAATTCAGGTTTCATGATTCAAAATTTTTCAAACAATTCCCCACTTTCCTATGACTACCATAAATCTTGGAATTTAGTTATAGCAAAAACATGAAAAACAGTAGTTAACATCAATTCACTGTAATACTGTCATACCACTGAAGGAACACAAACAATTCTCAATACGACACAACTTTTAATAACATTAATTGGAGAATCACAGCAAGAATAAATGTTAGTATACAGAATTAACACACAATGACAGGTCCTTTATTTTTCAATACAATGATTGTCTTAAATGCTTGAAACCCAGATATTGATGGGTACCTGAAGCTCCCATACCTTAACTCTTATATTTTAGCAGTCTCAGTAACCATAACCTTAAAAAATTATAAGAATAACAAATTATATGTAAATATAAGAAAAGCAGTAGCAGACACACAGTGCCTGCTTTACATATAGATTCAACAGAATGCAAACTGAAACCCATCCTTCTGTGGCTGGAATATAGGGTGTGCTGCACAGCTGACAGAGAGAAGAACTTATCTACTCTCTGCCAGCTTTCCTAAATCTGGATATTTTGCATCAGATCCTGCACTTCTTTCCCAATCTCAAGAATTATTGTGAATTGGATTATCATGAGGCCGATTCATCTCTTCAACTGACCCTGATGTTCCTTGTTCTGGTGGTGACATTAGTGAAGGGGCAATTCTTCCTTGGTGGCATTCTTTCATTTATCTTATCTAGGCCTTTAGCTTCCTCCAAAAAAGAAATTTTAGGTTGTGGTGAGATCCTTCCTGAAGCAAGGACTGAAGAAAATCATTAAGTTAGATATCTACCTCTAATTTTATAAAACTCTTTACTAAATTAACAAATTATGATTTATATTAAACCATGCCTTCTTTGTGATAAAAACTACACACCTGCAGTGACTCACACACAAATATAAATGAAGGTGTGTGAGTGTATGCACAAGTATGCAAGTTACATGAGTGCTTAAAGCATTGCATTATGACAGGGAAACAATTTACTCTAATTTCATGTACATTACAAACCATGGTGTTTGTCTTTCCATATGTTTGTTTGTCTCCCATTTGAAAGCTGTTCACAAAGACAAAGCTCAACATTCATTTTGAAAGTGACAGAAGAACAGGTATGAATAATGTTGATGTCAAATTTTATTTAATGAACAGAATATTCTGTAATAAAGTGTTATGAATTAATCTAAGTATTCAAGAAAAATGTAGATCCACCATACGTTATTGTTGATGGCTCTTAGCACGAATGACATATTGAATCCACCAGACGTTATTGTTGATGGCTCTCAGCATGAATGACATGTTGAATCCACCATACGTTATTGTTGATGGCTCTCAGCATGAATGACATGTTGAATCCACCATACGTTATTGTTGATGGCTCTCAGCATGAATGACATGTTGAATCCACCATACGTTATTGTTGATGGCTCTCAGCATGAATGACATGTTGAATCCACCATACGTTATTGTTGATGGCTCTCAGCATGAATGACATGTTGAATCCACCATACGTTATTGTTGATGGCTCTCAGCATGAATGACATGTTGATTCCATCCATATGTTATTGTTGAGGGTATGAATGACATATTGAACAATTACTTTTCTTACTGGCTGGTGTAATAGCTCAGATCTTTGCTTCAATTAAGAAACCAAGAGTGCAAAACTATTAACTTTTTAAGTCCATGAAATAAATTTAAATTGATAAAATAACTTGAACTTTTCCAGTCACTGGGGATGGGTACTTTTGTTTCTGTTACATATATTTGTATCATGCTAATAGAGATACCAATTTTATCAAAACTATAAAAAAAGATGAAACTACACTATACTATTATATTCAAAAAGATTTATTTTAATTTTTTCATTGCTTTTCTACAAATTGTCACATATCTTACTCCCTCTTCTATATACAGTTTTATGTCTAGTAATCTCCCTCACATAAGAAATAGTTAATCTTATTTTATGATCTGTGGCTACCATCCTTCCTATTTGCTTTACAAATATTCACAACTAATTTAACACCTATCACTAAACTAGCTAACACATTTAAAATTATAATGTAATGTGTAATCAAACAAACAGTACCCATAAGTAGATTAGTTGGTGTGTTGTGTGTGTCTGTCTGTGAGATTGAGTTTCAAATAAAAAGTACAATTATACCAATAACTATCACAAAAGTTCTACAATGAAGTGTTGGTGCCTGTTCCATGGTTTTAGAATTGATGGTGTTATAGCAAATGAGTATGTGCTGATGATGTGTTAGAGCAACATTTAACAAACAATTAATCTAAATCAGTGTTTCACAACCTTTTTTCTAAGCATACCTAAAACAAGCAGTGAGCACTCATGTTCCCTTTTAATAAATGTTTATACAAGTACTGAAAGTGGCACCAAAAGAGAGATATCTAAAGAATGGATTAGAAGTGTGGGTGTGATCATTGCTTGCCACTAACATCCACATATGATGATTACTGATGAAATGTGTTGAAAGAAAAAAAACACACTATTTCTTATGATTTAATTTTAACCACTATTACTTCCAAACACCCCAAAACTTACCTGTTTTCTCAAAGTTTACTGCTACTAGAGGACAGTGTCAGCAAGGTTATAAAACACTAATCTAAAGTGAAATGTATACACTGAAGAGTTTAATATATTTACCTTAGAAATTTAAATAGGAAAAAATCCACCACATGGTTGAAATAAGTCACTACATTTTCAAGATACTCAATGCATTATACAGGGTGGTCGCTAGAAAAGCGGAAAATTTGTCAAACAGCTATTTATTTTTACAAAGAATAACTTTTACAAAGTTTTTTTAAAGGCATATGTTATATTACACTCATAGATGCTCAAAATGCATTTTATGATATTAAAATCATGCATTTTATTCATGATGTAAAGAAATCAAAATAGAAATGAGTAAGCATGCATTTTATTCATGATCTCATCTGACCCTCAAATTTTCCACTTTTCTAGCAACCACCCTGTACAAAAATGTTATATCTTCTAATTGAATTTTCTTTATCAGTAAACATTCTTTATAACAATTTACATCAACAAAACAGATTTTATGACAAATACCTTCAAAATTAGGTATTTTCAAGAGTTTCAAGGAAAAAGAATTCACTTTCTGAGCTTACGCTAGTTCATCAAGACTGATGTAATGGCTTGTTTCAGTCAGATTTACCCAACAAAATTAACTGTTACATAAAAAAAAACACACCAAAAGACAAGAAAATATTGATAACACATTAGTTACAATTATTTTACTGAATAAAATTCTATAAATTCTAATTCCACAAGTTACCTCAATATAGTATATTCTACAAGTTACCTCAATACAGAAAACACACAAGCCATTTTTCTGATTGCTCTGATTTTATTTCCAATGACTTCTTTTCTTGCCCCTGCTGTGCCACCTACATAAAATTGAAAATATTTTAAAATAGTTCAACATAAGCTATGATTTTCCTGCATACTAACAGCACAAAGCAATTATTAAACCTTCATATGAATCAAAATAAGTTTGTCATTCAGCTAGATTGTTAGAAGAAAATGAACAACTGCTTCCCAAAAGTATTTTGTAATCCAACCAAAGGGATCAAGATCTAAAAAAGTTTCATCTCCAAATACACAAACACTATAAATAAATTAAGATTTTTCTACTATTCAAAATAATCATAATGCCAAAGAAACTTGCTTTCCAATATATTTGTGTTAAGCAACATGAAGTTTACATAAATTTAAAATGTCATACTTTAGTACTAAGCCAAAAAGAAGTTGAATACTAAAAACAGTAACTTTAATTCATATAATTAATAAATGAAAGTGAAATTTCTAACAAACACTTTTGTAGGTAAAAAAAGTTGAGAAGTGAAAAGATCTGCAGCTGGCAGAGCCAAAACAGCTTTCCAACATTACAAACCATTCTTGCTTTGTTTAACCATTAAGGCTTTCTAAGCATGAGTATGAACCTCATAATTACTATATTCTGTAGTTGTTGCTAGACAATTACAAAGTTGACTGCATTAGACGTGTTAGCCAAGGGTTCCAGGTTCCTGGCTGAGTCCCAGAGATTCTTTATGGTTATTAGTTTTTTACATAAAATAATATTTCTCAAAAAGTTTACTTTCATTAAATTATGATATGAATTAAATAATAATAATAAAAAGTAAATATATTTGAGTTGAGTTTAGTGGTGGGAAAAACAATTCATCAACTTCCCGACCAAAACAACACAATGTAGTATGAGATTCACACCTATGGATAAAAGGCCTTAATGGAGGAATGTGTTGTGGCTGGCTAGTACTCTTTGCTACCTTAGTTAATAATGCATCAGTCCTGTCAGCCAAAGGGTTAATGTTCACTCTTGGAGTTTTTCACTTATTAGCTTTTTCATCTTCACTAATTTATAATTACTTTCTAAGATATTTTGACAAGAAATAACACTCAAGTTTCAGCTCATGTACATTTACACAATAAACTTTTTGTGAAATAAGCGATTACAGAAATTTATCCTCCCATTCCAGAAAACTACCAGCTTTGTCAGTTTACCTTAACCACAACGCCACACCTGCCAGTCAACCTTGCTATACATTAATTAAGATAATAAACACAAGATTATTTCAAACAAATACACATTTTAAAATTTGTCTCTGTGATATTTTATCACCTCTATTAAAATATCTGCATGGTTCAACATTTAATTATTCACACTATTAACCACAATTACTGGTATGTGTTAGGTAGTTAAAAGCTTGAGTTTTTGTAAAATGATTATTTTCATAGAATCCCTTAAAATTGAATAACTTGATTCATTGCTGTTATTATTTGAAAGCTATTATGACTGACCTATGATATGCCATATAGTATATACTTTGTACAAGTGTGCTTTCTTAGTATGTACTTTGTCAAGCTTGACACAAGATACAAAGAAACAATACCTCTTATAGAATGAAAACAAGTTACAAATAGACTTTATGATCCTTCAAGCGAGCACCAAACTTCCATAAGACAATGGTACTTGTCCACCTCAACATTGTTCCCAAACACTTATAACGTTATTATTATAGAATTTTATATGAAGAACATTTATTTTTTATATTAGTAAAGAAGAAGTCATTTCATATTTGTAAATGAACAATATAAAATGTTTACACTATCTGCATCACCAAAAACATACATATTATTGAATAAGTTACCCCAATCTTAAAGTGATCTCAAATTACAAAGTTTTTGCTTAGAAATCTTCAAAACAAGCCAAGAACACATATTGCTATATTATTAATTACAAAGAACCTTTAGAATCAGAATGAAAATTAAGTACAACTGTATGTTAACTTCCACTCATTGATGTTCGGTAAATTTCTGTTTAATACATGATTTTTAAAAATATCATTATTCATGAAACAACATCTCAAACAGTTTTTCACACCATTCTATGTATTTATGTGGTAAATACAACTAACACTAAACAATAATAAAAATGCAACTTACATGTCAAAAGATGAAGACCAAAAAGAGAATGTTTGGAAAGGAAGTTTGAATATATTTATTAGTCACCATATTGACTTCAACTAGCAATGTTTGAATATATTTAATAGTCACCATATTGACCTCAACTAGCAATGTTTGAATATATTTAATAATCACCATATTGACCTCAACTACCAATGTTTGAATATATTTATTAGTCACCATATTGACCTCAACTACCAATGTTTGAATATATTTATTAGTCACCATATTGACCTCAACTACCAATATTTGAATATATTTATTAATCACTATATTGACCTCAACTAGCAATGTTTGAATATATTTAATAGTCACCATATTGACCTCAACTACCAATGTTTGAATATATTTAATAGTCACCATATTGACCTCAACTACCAATGTTTGAATATATTTATTAGTCACCATATTGACCTCAACTACCAATATTTGAATATATTTATTAATCACTATATTGACCTCAACTACCAATGTTTGAATATATTTAAGTCATCATATTGACCTCAACTAGCAATGTTTGAATATATTTAATAGTCACCATATTGATCTCAACTACCAATGTTTGAATATATTTATTAGTCACCATAATGACCTCAACTACCAATGTTTGAATATATTTAATAGTCACCATATTGACCAACTACCAATGTTTGAATATATTTAAGTCACCATATTGACCTCAACTAGCAATGTTTGAATATATTTAATAGTCACCATATTGACCTCAACTAGCAATGTTTGAATATATTTATTAGTCACCATAATGACCTCAACTAGCAATGTTTTAATATATTTAATAGTCAACATATTGACCTCAACTACGAATGTTTGAATATATTTATTAGTATCCATAATGACCTCAAATACCAATGTTTGAATATATTTAATAGTCGCCATATTGACCTCAACTACCAATGTTTGAATATATTTAATAGTCACCATATTGACCTCAAATGCCAATGTTTGAATATATTTAATAGTCGCCATATTGACCTCAACTACCAATGTTTGAATATATTTAATAGTCACCATATTGACCTCAACTAGCAATGTTTGAATATATTTAATAGTCACCATATTGACCTCAACTACCAATGTACTTTAAGCTGAAAGCTATTTTAAAAAAAAGATCTATTTTATAGTAGCACCAAAACCAACCGAACGTTTACCATGTTAAATTTTTGTTTAATATAACAGTTCAACCAATACCAACTTCAGTTTACAATTTCCACTAGAAATAACATAAAATTCCATAATGATAGAAGGATTAGTAAATCAAGCAATATAAGTCATATCTGCTGACTCATCAGCAAGTTTTAAACATGAATTGTAATTTTAGAATGAATACAAATTTCATTCATTTAAGAAACACAGACATAGTAAAAAGTAAGAATCTTAACTTTATCAAAAGAACTGAATACTTATATTTTTTAAATGCACAAGCAAAACTAACAGATCTATTACAAATAGACTTTACTGTGTTGCATACATTGCACATAAAAACCAATATTATCTTTGTGTGTTACTCAAGGAAAAACAAACATGAGATTAATTAACATACTTTGAATAGGAAAATTCTGTAAATCAAAATAATTGCTTTTTAAGACACTTAGCTTAATATAAAAACAGTTCCATTTATAGACAATTCATTTACTACATTTGAAATATTTCTCAGTGAATGGCAAAAGCCATACTTAATTCATGCTACAAGTAAAGTAGAAAATCTGAAAATAATTATAAACTATAAAACTAGAAACATGTACTAGAGTTTGATAAACATGGGTTTCACCAAAAAACAAAGACTTTTCAAAAATACTTTCTTTCCACCTTGAAGCTGAAACCAAAACTTTAGTACTGACCTAGGAAGAAAACAAGGCATAATTTATATCGCTGTTACTTTCAATGTAACAGTGATAAAAACCAAGTTCCAGTGATGTGGATAGATTAGAAATTATGTTTTAAACACTGCATAGAACAGTTATTATCTTCAAATTTGCACAAAAAGTTCTTGGCCAAAGGACAACTTAACCCTTTCTCGGATGGATGCAGTATAGTCATTTCTGAGGTTACATTGTTACAAATGCCTAGTTAATAATAATAATAAAAAACATTAACCATATCTGAAACACAAAACACTTAAAACAGAAAGCAGGATAATTATCCAATGTTTTCCAGCCCAAATTAGATATCACTAAAGACTATATTTATGAATATAACACAATAAAAACTACCATGTGAACAGTTACACATTGTGCAATTATGCTTACAAACACTGACCTAAAAGCCAGGCTTAATGCTCTACAGACCACACAAGAATCATCAGCTTTCCTTTTCTTATTCTTTTCACAAAATAAGTGACTGTACCATAAAGGGAAGTATGCCTTCATTACAAAAGTTGTAATGTAAGTTTACATAAGACGGTTGGCCAGAAGCAATTAATTTTCCACTCAAAATCACACTATAAGGATCAAAACATTTTTTCATAGAACAGTTACTTATTTATCAGGAATTTATTAGACGTTTTTATTTACCTTCAAAAATAAAACTCTGAACAAAAAGAGTTTTTCATTGTGGATTCAAAGTGGTTGAAAAAATATAGATTTCTTAGGGAATTTTCACATACAAAAAAGACCATTTTTAAGATAAAGGTGTTATAGGAATACTAAAGGGCCCTCAACTTTATACACAGCATTGTTGTTTGTGCTATATGTATCTTATTTCCAACAAACATGTTTTTAATGGTGACAAGTAGAGGCTAATTACACTATATGCTAACCAACCCTGTCAAAAGTTTTTAATGTTATATATACCATTGAAACTACTGTAAATAGTTAGCATTTAATAAATCTTATCACAAAAGAAATGTCCATTTATAAAAGATTGAATCCCTGCTAATCTCTCAACTCATAACAAGGAGTGTTGTGTCAACCTTAACACACTATCTTTCACCTCATACCAAGGAGTGTTGTGTCTACCTTAACAGTCTTTATCTTTCACCTCATGCCAAGGAGTGTTGTGCCTACCTTAACACTTTTTATCTTTCAACCCATGCCAAGGAGTGTTATGTTTACCTTAACACTCTTTATCTTTCACCTCATGCCAAAAAGTGTTGTGTCTACCTTAATACTCTTTTCAAATAATGAGTGGAAGTTTTTCCAAATAAAGCAAATATGACAGCAATTACTTTAACAAAACAGAGAGAAATGTAATAAATAATTAAATTGCTTTATTTTCTTTTTTACAAACAAGAAATGACACAACCTTCAAATTTCATTATTTTCAAACCTATTGAACTAAAATCAAAGTGAAAACATCTTTTAAAGCTTAAAGCAGAAATGTATTGATGTCAATACATTTTTATCTACATGAACAAAAAATTAAAATATAACAGCTGAAGAACATAAGATCAACATTACTTTAAACAGTTAGGATATTCATTTTCACAACTTTATGTGCAAAATATATCACTCTTAGAATTATTTTGAGACAGGAGAATAAACAGATTTCTTTGAAAATTAAAGATGTTATGTACTTTTATAAATAACACAATATTAACCGGCCATCAGGTCTTCAACCTGATGAAAGTCATAAATTGGGTGGTCTGGTTAACATCCATTGCTGATACCAACAACCTTGTATGTTGGTCTGCTCCTCTGGCCTGGTCTGTGTAAAGGAGAAGTCCTGAAGTATGGGTTATAATCTCTGGTCTGCTGGCCAGATCCAAAGTCTCTGAGCTGTTGTGAAATGAGTGTTAGATGGGGTCTTGACAACTGGCCAGGTTTGAAGTCTATGTGATAAACCTGGTCTACCTGTGAGGAAGCACAATGCTTCATCTCCAAAGTTAAATTTCAAGTGGACACAGAGATCACACTGGGCAGTTTTTCAGTAACATATGGTTGTAGTCTTACCTCTATCCAAAAATCTGAGTGAATATTAGTGTAGGTTGTAGTTTTTTGGCTACAGCATCAACCATATTGCATCATTGTTTCAATGTGGGTTTTAGCTTCTCTGATGGATGACATTTAGTCAATATTTCAGATTCAAATCTTTGGCCAGTTAGTCTGCTGTCTCATTCCTCAATGAAACAGAATCCAATATAAGATAGTTCTGGAGACTATCTTGCAGATCTCTTATGGCTGCATCAGTGTTCTTGGATCTCAAGGTTTGTTAGGTGGACAAAGTCTGTCAGAATAATTTTTTTTTAAATTCTTCTTGGATGCTCCGAGGTCGTAAACTGTGGCAGTAGTAGCTGCTCTTTAGCTTTACAGCTGGTGCAAGAAGTGATATCACTGTCTGCATACCTAACATCCTTAATGTAACATCCTAAACTGAGTTTATGAACAAAAACATCACTAACCGTGATAATAAGCATCATTTTTATAATGAAGGTTGGAACATTACATTTAATTCATTACTGCATTGATTTTTAGTTTTGATCAAAGCTTGCTTTAATTAAAAGATATTAATACAACAGTTCTATTTGGCACTTTGTGTTCATACACCAAACCACCTTTATATTTTATCTCTGTGTGCTTTTCACAATATTTCATTCCAAATATATGAATGGCACAATAACAAAACAAGAAACTTTATAATTACTGTAATTACACAGACCTTCAAATGTATCATCGCCTTCAGACATCAGTTCATCATCAGAACAGATCTTCAAATGATTGACGAGCATTTCAGTTACTATAACAATAAAAAACACAGAGATCCTTTAGATGTACACAAAGACATTAACTACTTGAATGAGTTTTAACATAAGTTAACTATTAAAGTGTGTTATTTTGGCTAATAAAAAGCATACACTTACACTAATTTACTTTTAGTTACTTTGATGAAAAACTTCTGGATTTGGTAAATTATATTTTAGAGATTTATGAACAACTGATTTTCCCTATTCTAACCAAAACAACATTGCTTTAAATTACATAATTTCCTTTCATACTTTTCACAAACTGTTTTTAATTATTTTATTTAAACTGCTAAACATATTTAATTTTGTTAACACTTTAACGGGCTTCTTACCTTTCTCTCCAACAAATGGTAATGACCAAGTGAATACATCCATGAAGTTTGGCAGCCAGTAGGGATGTGCAGAACAGTTAAACTGCCTAATGTTCATCACATTGTTCTCATATTTTAGGACAGCAGCTGAAATAAAAACTCAAGAAACACAAATTCAACATTTTCTTCACGTATTCATCCACTCAACATGTTCTACAATATTGTAATTTAAAGTGACTAAACACAATCACATCAAATACATTTAGTCATTAATAAAGTCACTCTCACAGAGAAATTATAGGTTTATACAGTAATTCAGCTTTCCTTTATTATTGTATACATCTAAGTTGTTAGGTGCAGAGTAAATAGTGATAAGAGATGGAAAACCAGTTGTTTGTCTTTTTCTATACATACAATACCTAAAATAATAATACAAGTATTCTTTCAACAGCAACATTCCTGTTACAGTAACAGTGATAACTAACATAAAAAGTTTAAAGACCACTTAAGAGAGAAATTATCATCGGAAATTGAACTTATAATAGATTTAATATCTGTGAAATCTGACATATTGTGCTAAAGTTTTGGAATATCACAACAACAACAAAAAAGGTCATATTTTTCCTAAATGAAAATGTATTTCCAATATGTACTGCCTTATGTTCACAATAATAGCTTTTCTCATTTTTGCGCTCTCTTTATAAATGTTTTTATGAATGCATGCTACAAGCCTTTATTCCTTAATCCAAAGTTCCAATGTCTCTTATTTAAATCTCAATGTGAAATTCAAGCTAATCTTGTGACAGAAGGTACAGTACTGTATCAGATGTTATAATTTTCCTTGTTGAAAATGTACTTCCGATAGGTAATTCCCTCCGGTCACAAGATTAGCTTGAATTTTACATTTAATTGAAGGAGGGACCATTGTGAGGAAAGCACAGGCACATCCTTTGAAAGCATTTGAAGGATATCCCTTAACTGACAGGAACAGATCATAAAGTATGAGGAAGAAAACTGCACCACATCTAAAAGAAAGTAAGCATTATTATAGATTTAACTCACATTATAGCCATGCCAAATTCTTGAAAGTAGCCACAGATGACAAGCAATACCCCAAAGAAACAAAAACTGCAGAGTGATGTAGGTAGTTGAAGATGAACATGCCTGAACACAGAATCTCCTCCAAAGGCTGACAAATATGAAAGGTATGAAGAAGATGAGGTGATGCAAAAGAGATGAAGAGAAAAGCCAGGTGAACAAAAGAGCAAACTTGACTAATCAGGATAAGCGTGAAAAGATCACAGGAAGAGGAAAATTACAAAGGGATGAACAGATAGGAATGAGAGCACTGGAAGGAAGTCGTCCAAGAAAAGTCTATCTGGATCGAGACAAGGGTAGATAGAGGAAAAGGAGGAAAAATCTTCTTTAGCCACAGAGGTCTTGGGAAGGACGAAACAATCCAGATAAAGGATAAGATAGATGAAATGATATAAGGTTCAGATGATATCAAGGGCAAATATATCCAATTTACACTATCCATAAGATATGAGGAGGAGGAAATATGTCTTCAAGAAGACGTGAAATGGAACACGTAGAGAGCAGTTTGAACAGAGGTAAAGTAAGGACCATGTTGATGTTTCAGTCTGAAAATGATGGATACCTTGGTAGTTAACAAATCTGGAAGGAATGAATCAATGAAAGAAAGATGGAAGAAAAGACCCTGTGGAAAAAGGTAAAAATTGAAGGCATGGGACAATGCCACCCAAAACCCAGAAGTGAAGAAGACCAACAAACCTCTCTCAAAAAGTCACATGAAAAACTCAAAGATATAGCAATAGGTAAAAAAATCTGGAATCCCCATGTCAAGGCCCAGGAGAAAAAAAAATGTTCTACTTGCACTGATACACTGCCAAAGAAGATGAGCAAATGGAATGGGTTAGATGTGTAAAAAAACAGAACTCTTCACCAATGACCAGATAAAAGCCAGACATGATAATGGAGGATGAACAGTACAAGTTGTAGCATTAGTGGGTGGGGCTGGTGAAGCAGATTGGAATGTGAGGGGAGGTATCACGTGCATTTGACACAAACTGAAAATATGGATGTGGACACTCTGCTACAGGAATGTGTAAGTTAGAAAACATCCATCTTGGTTATCCAAAGGCCAGGTGAGAGAGCCCACTAAAAAGAAAAGCTTTTCTCTATGGTGAAGCGAAGAGAGTGAACTTCCGACTGAGACAGGACAAATCCATGACAAGATACCAGGTTCCACCTTTTTATGGAATACAAGTAGGCAGGAATCAAATCTCCTCTAAACATATGGTGTTGGTTCAATAGTATGTTGTGCAAAGAGGTCTTGAACTGCCTCTGACAGACAGTGGCATGACAACGGGTCCTGAGGAGAAGAGAAGGAAAGAATTGGGATAATATATCCCTCTGTGAATCCCTACATTGGCAAGGAAAGATTTCCAATGATGAAAGAAATTCAAGAAATGAGCCCTCACTGTACTTGAGATGATCATATAGTTGGCAGCTTTATGAAGGTTAGTGTTAAAGTAGGTTTCTATCAAAAAGTTTTAAGATATGTTAACTTTCTCTACACAGGCTCAATCTAATTGAAAAACTACATGACCATTTTGTATTCATATGAAGCTATTGTGGTTTAGATACTACTAACTTTTAAAACAACATGAATATTTCCACAGTAAACATTACAAGTTTTTATATGCAAAAAAAATTCAGTTTTTAGGAAAGTATTTTTTAAAGATTTGTTCATGAAAATATAATAGACTTCTTTGACTTATTTAAATACAAAGTGATTTTCTTGTTAAGTTGAAAATAATTTTCTTTGTCTCAAATTTTATTTGCTTATTCTCTAAAATCTCCTAAATACATTTCAAAGTTTTTTCAGTAAAATATTGTACTTTCCCTTTTATTTTCTAAGATTATAAATGCAAGATTGGTCAATTTCATCAACCCCATAATTCTTCCATAAAAATAACAAAATTACCCATATTTCTTTCCAAAATTACTTAAAATTTTAACATGAAACTAGATTTGTTGATTTGAAGATTTAAATTCACAAGACTATATTTATTTATATTTTCATTGCACTTTGAACTATGTCTAGCTACTACTATTCATGTCATTGCAAGTCATAACTCAGAAAGGCACATGGCTCGACTCATGTTATACTATCGAATTACATTACTCACAAGCTAATTTTAACTGATCTAACCTTAACTAACCAAAAGTTTTCTATCTTTACATTTTAGTTATTTTTGTAATAATACAAAAAGAATATAAATGAATAATAAATAAAGTAATTACAGGGAAATTTTCTGTCAACTGTTGATGGCACTTAACTTTTTTATACTGATGGTAGCAATGCACTAGATACTTTTTATTTAATTAAATACTGTATCAAATAACATGAAATAACAACATGTGAAAAGAAGAAAATGTTTCATAACTAACACACTTTTTCTGGCTTTCTAATTATGTGGCAAAAGTCAATATAAATTCATTCAAGCTATTCTAATGTTCTATAATAGGTTCTCATTAGAATGAAGCTTATACTGAAATAAAAACTGATTATTAACCAACCCTGAAAAAGTGGATGTGACAAGAGGGATCTGATTTTCCATTTGATGGCTCTATAACCAAAGAAGTTTATGGTGTTTGAATGATATTATAGTGAGGAATTTACATTAATGTTCACAGTTATTGAAAGGTTGTGGATAAAATTAGAGAATGAGGGATACATCGGGAACAACATGTCAAATTTTTCATCGTAGGAGAAATTCAAGATTTTTTTATTCTTTCTTCCCTAATTAATATACGGGTTATTAGCTATAATTTTGTGCTATACTAATTGGTATAACGTAAAATGTAGGTTAATTAAACTTTGAATATAACTGTCTAAAAACCTCATAATATGTGCTGAAAAGGATGCCTATGGCAAAAGGGTTAAATTAGTTTTTTTCATTCATTATCTTTAAGATATTTAAAGCTAAAGAACGTTTTCTCTTCAAAAGCTTTAGGACATTTCATGTTAAAGCTGTATTCTATACTAAGTTATATTTCATACTTTTAGTAAAACTTAAGGCATTTCATGAAATGGAAAGTTAATTTGACACAGTCTATACCTAAACAAATAAAACAATTTTGGGTTTGATGATCCTATGTCCTTGAAATTTTCATAATGTTATGTAAATGTCGTGTAAATGTTTTGTAAACGACAACATGTCGTCTTGTGTTTGGATTTTCATTTCTATTATTTATATTTCCATATTTATATTATTGTTTCAAAGTTTAAACAATAAAATACGTTGTTATTCATTTAAAATAACATTTAGAATTTTCTAGAATTAAGTAGACCAATCATATGTATGTAAATGAAATGTTGGCGGCCTCGTGTCTTGACGTTGAGTCTCGTGCAAGAACGGACATGCATGAATTGCTCTGGAGTTCTATGGAAGTTACGCGATTGTTTGAGAAGTAGGCCTACTGGTATAAAAGACGGTGACGCGAGAAGAAGGAGAGTCAGACATTAGTTTTATTCAAAAGAAGAGAGTCAGTCATTCGTTTGAGAAAGTTTAAGTGTTTGCTGTGATTTGTGACTGGAGTTAGATCTACAGAAGCTGTGATTTTATTTCGTCAATCTCTAAGATTCGTTCGAATTACTAGTTGTACTGAAGGTCAACACGTGTGGAACTATTTATGGGAGACCGGAAAATTGGAAGGTGATAGATAACTTTGAGACGTTCATCAGAGGCATCGTGAAGGGAACTTCGTCGAATTTATTGAGCTGTGAATTGTTTCTGGACCTCTCCATTCAAACTTCGGTATTTCATCGTGGGACCAAATTCACACCCTAGACTGGAATTTTGGACTTTCATTCTAGATCATATTATTAGATACAGGCCAGTACCATTTTGTGTTGTAATTAATTTTGAAGGTTTGAACTTAATATCTGGCATTGTTATTATATAATTTATGTTATATCTGTCACATATATAATTTCTGGAATAGATAAATAGAGTTTCAAGCAAATAATTACATTCCTGCTGAATAAATTTAGATTGAGAAACTGTTTTTTTTTCTATTTTTCAAAAAAAAAATTACAATGTAAAAAACACAACAACATGTAATTGTATTTTAATAATTTATAAAATAAATAACCATTTTCCTGTTGAATAACTTTAAGGTTTTACATATTTTTACAAAAATTTAATATCTAAGAAAAATCAAATACACCACCATTTCACAAATGTTTAAAACCTTTATTAACAACATCACAAACGTTTCAAAATAAAAAATACTCACCCTGTGTCCTGAGCTTCATGTGCCCTAATAATTGACAGAAGATTATTTTGCTAAAGAAATTCACAGCATGCTGCATAGCTAATGGGAGAAAAAAACAGTAGAGTATACAACATTTAATAAACAAGTGCCCCAACAAGTAAAAACCCAATGGTGGTTTGTGCTTACTTCTTGTTTACATATTTATCTACTGTTAAAAATACCTTGAGATGCAACAATGCCATACAGTGCAACAAATCAACTTCTGAAACAAATAATCTGTCTACTCTGGTCAAAAGGTCAAATACTAAAGCAAGTAATCTGTGCATCCAGAGTAACAAATCAAATAGTGAAGCAACTTTTAATTTCCTGATGACAGCTTATATAAACTACATTGGATTTAGAAACACCTTCTTTTACATTATTTATGCACCAAACTACTAATTCCTTCATGGTTTTTTTGTTGTTGTTACAGAGTCCTTAATAACACAGGGATCATACAATAAATATCAACATTTTTTTTATTTCCTACGTGTTTCACACAGCAGATGATAATTATAATAATTTTGTTTGGTGAATTATTTAACAGACACAAAAACAAAATCGTTTAATATGAATAAGTGAGCCACATAGTAAATTATTAAGCATGTTGTTATTGGTTGATTAGTACATTTATTTGTGAATTACATGCACTATTAGTTTTGGAATTTTGGTTCAAATGTTGTTTGTGAAGTTAGGTCTACCAGTGATCACAGTCCATGGCAAATCCTACAAAGAAATGAACTGATCTGTTACTTACATGACATTTACAACATGTTAATATTTTCCTACATTGTACTTTTGAAAGATTCTTATCTCTTCTCACACTTCCCATCTTTCTTCCCCCTTCCTATGTTTGTTTGTTTTTGTGTGCCTAATCTTGATGTGAAAATTGGATTCTACTGCACAGAAAGAACCAGCTGTATCAAAAGGACGTGTTGAATCCCTCTTGATGAAGGATTTTCACATCTTCATGCATGCTATCAAGCAGCAGTCTTGTGTGAAAATATGTGAAGGCGGGTAAGAGTATCAAGGCTAGCAAGGAGTAAATATTTGTGCAACCAAAGGGCAGTATAAGTAAAAAAAAATGTAAGAAGAGGTAAGGTATCTGAAAAGAATCAATGATAGAACATGTTATAACAATAAGATCTATCTTTGATATAACATACATGCATTTTTAGCAGAATATAGTATCCAATTTTAAGTATTGTTGCTGTAGTTCTGTTTTATGTCAAGAATATATGGCATTAATTAAATTAATATATTCGAAATATAGCAATACATATTAAACCAAATAAAATAAAACATTTAACAGTACCCAGCCATATTGGCCAGTATTGATACAGCATGAAGTGAGGATGGGTTATGAAGAAACAATGTAATGATACTCCCTCATTAAATTAACTTTAAATCGGCTTTAAAAGGAAGAAAAAAACATATCTGACAGAAAGACTTGACTATCTGAACCAAACATCCCATAAAAAGTTAAAATTAAAGTAAATTTAGTAAAATTCATAAAAGGAAATTAAGGTAAAACAAAACAAAGTATTTACATTTAGTCTAAAACGTTAAAAAAACTACAGTTATAGAAGTCATAAAGAACTTTCTGCAGAATAACTGTAATTATCATAACCTGCTTGAAAGACTGACAGGTAAGTTAAGAAACCACCTAAAGTTGGCCTTTCCAGTTCTGAGTCATTTGATGTTATGGCCATTTTCAAAAATAAAGTTATAAAAATTTTAAAAGACATGCAACAAAATTTTAATAACTCACCAGGATGACTAACAGGTAATTCAAATAACAATGATAGTCACCTGAAGTTGGCTTTCCAGTCCTGGTGTCGAGTTATTTAACGTTACGGCTAGTTTCTAATTTCAAATCGAACTAATTGGACTTGGATCCTTAAAATGGAACCACATTAAAAAAGGTTTAATGTAGAAATTAAAACTCTTTAATGGCATTAAAAATATTAATGGTCATTAAAAAACAAAAAACTTTACCAAGGTGGACAGTGTCACCATCACCAATAACACTGTCTAACGTCATGGGCAAACACGTTTAAAATGGTGCTGTTGTTGAGAGTTGTAACAATAGCAAAATAGTAAAATGTAGCTTATTGTGATCTGAGTGTTACACAAACTACACACTGGTGCATCAGTTCCAGATAAATGATTAGTTAAAAACTGTAGCCAATGCATAGTCTAGTTAGAACAACTTTCTCTTTCCAATCCTTACGGAAGCAAGACAGCCAAAGTCCAATACTGGGTTTTATTTGGAAAAGCTTGTTTCCACATTGCTCACTTCAAGTCGACTACCAGCTGGCACAGAGCAGAGCCTTGAATACAGGACCATAGTCCATGTATGGAACAGGCACATTGGTGACAGTGCCAGAGCAAGTAGATTTAGCTGTGGTGTTGGGGAGCATGTTCCTGCTAACACCAACGTGGCTTGGAATTCAGAAAAACTGGATAGAAGTAGATGTTAAAGAGAAATGGGCCAGTTGGTTTTGAATATTGGCATGAACAGGGTGTGAACCAATGTGGAGTGATTCCAGGGCCAGTAGAGAACTAAGCGAGTCAGAATAAATAGTGAAGTTGGAGTACTGCTTAGCTTTAATATGATCCAGGACAAGAGAAATGGCATACAGTTCAGCAGTGAACATAGAAGCTGCAGGGGAGATTTGCGTGCAACCACCGGACCACAGCAAACCATGGCAGAGCCCACAGAGTCAGCTGATTTTGAGCCATCTGTATAAATGGCAATAGAAACACTAGATATTCGGCAAAAGCTTTTACCTAGAGTATAGTCAATGCTCCAGGTATCAGCTACTTCCTGGTCATCAGAGAGTAAGATCGAGAGGGAACAGAATTATATTGCCCACTGACCTTTCAAATCTTGTCCCATTTGACTTTGCAACTGGTGGTAGAATATATGCTGGTTGTGAACTTAATTCAAGATTCCTTCTGGCTTTGATGTCTTACACACCGAGCATGTGTATGGAATGCTGGAAAACGGTGTGGTGTGAGAGTGTGGGATATCTACGAAAAGTATCCCAGGGCCATTTTTGAGCCATGGACAAGAATATCGTGGAAAACGTGTCGAGGTTTTAAGAATACATTGAGCAGCTGCTTGTATAATACAGTGGCTGCTGCCACACAGTCATCTATTGATGGCTTACACATAAGGACAGTTCTGCGAGAGCAGTGAAAGAGGGCCAGTTTGTCTGATCCAGCTTCCACTGGGGCACGTGGGTTGGGTGGTACTGACCACAGTCAGTCTCTCTCAAAATTATATGAAAATGATCACTGCCTTGTAAATTATTATCAACCCTCCATGAAAAATGGGAGAAAAATAAAGGGGAGCAAATTGAGAGATCAGTAGCAGTAAAGAACTGACTAGGTGGATGAAAATAAGAAGAAGAACCAGTATTGAAAAGAGAGAGGTTGTGATCAGAAAGCATATGCTCTATAGAGGGACCCCTCCTATCAATATCCTGAGAGGGAATGATGTCCATTAAAGTCCCCCAGGATTAAAAAGGGAGACAGCAACGGTTCAATGAGAGCACCAAGGTCTGATTGATCATATTTCTCTCCAAAGAGAGAACAAACAGTGATGGTAGTACCCAAATAAACACGGTTTGAAATGTATGACCATACCCTACAATTAAAATAATCTGCCTTAATGGTGGCAGGTGGTCATAGTGATGTAAATGTCAGAATGATAATATTGGTTGGCATCGTAATTCCATCTTTGCAACTGGAGATACGTCTCACTGCAGAAACTCCTTGAGTGGAGAAACCAATGAGAATCTCTGACTCGGGATATTCTTCAAATCCCTCTCAACAATAACTCTTCACGATGAATTCAAATTAGCATGAGGTGTAACCTCAATAGATATATCCCCAATTGCCTTTGAACTCAAGAGCAGTTCATTGTGTTGAAATGTGTATGCTTCCACCAATATGACACCAGATCTTTACTGACTTTGGAGAGCCAGCAAGTCCCTCCAGTCCCTTCTCAATAAAAAAGGGGGACATTTGCCCTAAAGGTTTGTTTGTGAGAGAAAAGCATTGGTAGAAGTCATAATACTGGCCCATAAAACATCCTCCAGTGGATAAATGGAATGGGCAGAAAAAGCAAATGTGCTGAAATTGGTGAGATGTAACTTAGAAGATACCTCATGTGTAAAAACCAAAAGTATGTAAAATGTACATTTTAGAACCAACTTCTATGAGAATAGAAAAAATTGAGGGAAAGTGTTTTAAATTTTGTGGAAGCACGTTCCCTTTCAGTCTCAAAAATATTGCAATGTTTTGCATATTTTGAATTCTTAGCCCCTATATTTTCAATGCCTTGTGAAAAACTCTGAGAACCACTGTAAACTCGTAAAAAGTATGAAAGCAAAAAAATTTTCTATTTAACTGCCATATTTACATTCCATTTTCATGGCAGTGTGATCCACAATTGTTTTTATCCACTTTTGTTAATTATTTTACCCAGTTTGTCTGTAATTCCTCCTTATTATCAAAATGCATGTTTTCTTATTGCTACTACCTTTGAATGGACTGTACCAATAACCTTTCATTGATGAGTCAGTCACAAATGTTAAACTCTATGTGTTAAACAAAGAAAGTACTTTTACTATTTGATGTAGTTAAACAAAAATGTTTATTACCCTTGTAATTCTTGAATATTTTAATTTGGACATGAAGCATGGTCCTCACAAATCATAAACCAGGAAGTTTCATGGCAACAGATACACAAGAAACAAGCAACTGAAAAAAGACAAGACTAATAACCTTAGTAGCAGCACAAGAGAATCACTTGGTAGCAAAATGCTGTTGATACTCATAGTGTAAGTACCAGTTTTGAAGCTAACATCTAAACACGATTCCATGATGCAAGGTGCTTCTAAGAGAAAATCTAGACATTTGTATACTTTTGAAGATACCGTAACAAAGAAAATATTAACAGTGGTAAAATGTTTGTTGATATGGACAATCTATCAGAAGTAGAAAGGGAGTTTTGTCGGTATTTGTGAGAGATTGGTTGGTTGGTTGATTCAGTTTTATAGCACAAAGCAGTTAGGCTATCTATGTTAAACATCCAGTAAAAAGTTAAAAGAAAATTTAGTAAAATTCATAAAAGAAAATTAAGGTAAAACAAAACAATGTTTAAAAAACATAAATAGCATAAAACCAAAGTTTAAATCAAGTCTACAACATTAAGAGAAAACTACAGTAATTCAAGTTGTAAAGGACTTTCTGTAGCACAATTGTAATTATCATAACTCACTAGGAGGACAAAGAGGAAAGTACAAAAACCACCATAAGTCACCTGAAGTTGGCCTTTCTAGTCCTGGTTCTGAATTATTTGACATTATGGCTATCCTCAAAAATGAAAGTAACAAAAATATTTTAAAAGAAAAGTAGCAAAATTATGGACAGGATAACTAATGGGTAGTTCAAACAGCAGCGCTACTCACCTAATGTTGGCCTTTCCAGTCCTGGTTTCAAGTTATTAATTTTACAGTCAGTTTCTAATTTCAGATCAAATTACATATACTGTGATTTTCAAAAGGGAGCTACATTAAAAATGTTTAATGTATATATTAAAAATTTTGAATGGCATTAAAAAGACAAATGAACTTTATTATCCATGAATGTCAATCAACTAGACATTAAATCATATTTATAATTAAAAGTTTTATACAATCTGATACAGTGATGCCAACTATTTCAAATGACTGAGTGTAATGATTGTAGACAGAACCCTTCCACAGTTTCAGTCCTTTTAGATTTGTCAGAAACAAGACAATCTGGTGAATGAGGCCTCTCTTTTTCCAACATGTGAACAATCGCATTGGTGTTTCTTTGCCACTTAGAAAATGATAAATACCCATTGACACGAGCTTTGATTGGCTGACAAGCATTGATGACATCACTATGGATTCCCCCACGTACCCAGTAGAAGCACCTCACTTAAACTATTGGTAGATTTCGGAGAAACAAATATTTCTTTATTATTTCAAGCACAAACATGATTATTGCAAGCATCCATTTGGACTTTGTCTTTTACTTATTATCAAAATTTATTTGGATTTTACCAGAAATTTTCTTTTCACCCCTTTCAAGTCCTGGGGAACAATTCATCACTTTATTGTATTGGCCAAAATAATATATAATAATTTGGGAGTTCCAACAAGTTGTAATATTTTTCTGTTTGAGCATATAGTTGTAATGTATACACCAAAATCGTAATGATTGCGTTCAAATCATAATGGTTGGCATCTCTGCTGTTGTTCATGATTTAATTTGTCAGGTATGCAGTTTTGTGCTCAGAAGCAAACAAAGTAATATTTTTATTACTTGGATAAATAAAATTACGAAAAATAGAGAAAATTGTTATTTCTATTTGCAATTAGTTTGTTATTATTGTGACAACTGATTAAGTCATAGTCTTGATTAAACTGCACAAAACTAATCAATGTAAATACTGCCTGAAGGTAACCAATTAAATTTTCCAGTTCTAAACAGTTCTCTCAGTTGTTTAGCATGCAAGTGGTACCACAATACATACTACAATAACGTGAAGAGGGAAACTTCAAGTCATTTCTGTGTAGACCACAAATTATTTGTATACACTGGAAAGTTATATTAAATAAACAAACAATACTGTCATCATAAACTGAGACAAGTACCTCAATAATGCAATTTATTCATACGTATGATGTAGCGTAGGTTTATCCATAGCAACTGAAAGTTTAAGAAATCCTCTTAATTCTTAAACATAAAATAAAACAGTGAAAGACCATACTTACGATGCATGTACTGAGATGGTATGATTCACCATAAAACCCATTCTTAAATTTTTGAAATCGTAGAACATATTTTATTGAGCTAATTTTCTTTGCTCTTATAAGAAAAATAGCAAAGGTGTCACAAATTAGCCTTAATATTTGAAGAACAAGTGTCTAACCCTCCATAAAATAACTGTACTGTTGATCTTATCAGTGAAAAACATTTTCCAAATAAATGTTCATTCATTAAACCTTTTAAAAATTTTCTCAAAAGCATCATTTTATCATCATAGCTATCACTCTAGTGGGTCTCAAGTCTTTCCAAATACTTGAATTTGTTTAATTTTTCATTTTTTGGGGGAATTTATAAAACATTTTACACCAATAACTTTTGTTACGCAACATGAAGTTGCAACCTGTTTCTGTCAGTATTTTTGTCACAATTGTTAATATGTATTAGTGAAAACAAATACATTTTACTAAGTGAAATAGTGAAATGTGTAAAATCAGAAGGAAGGACTCCATTAAAAATGGCAAACCTATACCTCTGACTAATTATACTTGTTTGTTATAACCCCAAAACATGTAGAAAGTTGTAAACTTGAGCACCCACACCTCTCTCTCCTAATTTCTAATTTTATATCTATGAGTATCGCTTCTTTGATTTTGTATTTGTTTTCCTTCTTAGCATCTGGGGGTTTCCTATGATAATGTGTTTACGACATTTGTCGTATTTGAAAACGTGCGAAGATAGTTTTTTGTGTTCTTTGAATATAGTTTCTATTTTTCTGCTTGTTTCCCCAATGTAGAAGTCATGGCAGTTGTTGCATTGTATTTTATAAATCATGTGTGTAGTTTTTATGTGTAAAAACATGTTCCACATTGTTTTTACATGTAGGAAGTTGTGGGCTTGAGCACCCATGTCTCACTGTCCTAACTTCTATTTCTATATCTATTGCTTCTCTATTTCTTATACGAGACTGGTGAATGGAGGTTAAGATTGATAGACAGTGTATCCCCACTGCAGTGTGAGTCCTATTTCTTCAGTGACCTCAAAACCCTAGGGTACATATTATGATCCCACACTGTAGCTTGTACCCTGGGATATTTTCAGTGAATGCAGCATTTTTTTTTTTATTTAATTTGTTTTTAAGTTATAACAAATTAATACACGTTATCTTTATGAGGCCCCCCAGTGGCTCAGCGGTATGTCTGCAGACTTACACGCTAAAATCCGGGTTTCGATACCCGTGGTGGGCAGAACACAGATAGCCCATTGTGTAGCTTTGTGCTTAATTCAACAAAACAAAACAAATATCTCTATGATTACTGATATTCCATTTCTGCCTTTACAAATGCATCATTAATGTAAGAAAAAGGTATAACTTGCATAACTGTCAAGGTTTCTCCATTTAGGCCTATACAGTTCCCCTGGAAGTATACAAACTAGCTTTTGATACATATAAATATCCCAAAATAAAAAACTGATAAACTTAAAATAAATTATAATGGGTATTCTAATCAAATGATGTATACTTTATACCACACTCTTCTTCCTACTTAATTAAATTTTTATTCACTTCTGGAACTCTTCCAACTAATACAATAAAGTTTCATGCAAAATGATACAAAAATATCAAAATGATGAGCATCAACAGAGAATGCGTTTAAAAATTGCATAAACCTCACAAACTATGTTATAAATAAGTAAGAAAATAAACACTTTATGAACATTGTAAAAACTTCTAAGTATCAAACATTATAATACTGTCAGTAAAATTACTTAGTACAAAATATTAAGCTATTTGTTGGAGCTCAAGCATGATGCAAGAACATCATAATTCATGGTTTAATTACAAGTACTCAACTAACAAAATTAAAATCATAAAACATTGGTTTGTTTTGTTTGTTTTGGAATTTCGCACAAAGCTACTCGAGGGCTATCTGTGCTAGCCGTCCCTAATTTAGCAGTGTAAGACTAGAGGGAAGGCAGCTAGTCATCACCACCCACCGCCAACTCTTGGGCTACTCTTTTACCAACGAATAGTGGGATTGACCGTCACATTATACACCCCCACGGCTGGGAGGGCGAGCATGTTTAGCGTGACGCGTGCGCGAACCCGCGACCCTCGTAAAACATTGGAAAAATGGCCCTGTGAATATTGTATACAATATATGTTATTCATTTACTCAAATTATTGTTAATATAGTATCATTCAAACTGATATTCTGAACCAAACTAATTTAAATTTTCTTAAGTCTTACTCTAACTTCGTGACCTGGCATGGCCAGGTGGTTGAAGCGTTTGACTCGAAATCTGAGGGTCGCAGCTTCGAATCTCTGTTGCACCAAACATGCTTGCCCTTTCAACCGTGGGGAGTTATAAGGTGACGATCAATCTCACTATTTGTTGGTAACAGAGAAGCCCAAGAGTTGGCGGAGGGTGGTGATGACGAGTTGCCTTCTCTCTTGTCTCACGCTGCTAAAGTAGGGGCGACGAGCGCATAGACCTCGAGTAGCCCAGCATGAAATTCAAAACAAACAAACTCTAAGTTATTACTTCGTGTTTTAGTACAGGCAGGAGGCAGAGGTTGTAGAGAACCTGACCCTCCAGGGTATGAACTTATATTACCCAAACACCGACGACATTCTTCTTTTACTTCGTTTTTATCACATCGTTACAACTTCCTTCGCACTTTATTGCAAATACCTCAAAATATGTACTTAAAATCATGATTAAATCTAAGTCTGGATACAAGAGTCCTTCCTACATATACATAACAAGCTGGTGTGTAACTTCTGTTTCCAGACAGCTAAATTTGGCTCGAAATCGAATAAGGCATCCAATTTCATTCAGTGTGAATCACATTAAAGTGTCATAATCTATTTTTTCTTCAAAGTTTAGGTATCAAATATGTCCGCTTGATAAAGATGGTCTTGGAAGCGCAGATTAATAATATATTATTGTGGTGATACATAAAAAAATTAATTAACAGGAATCAAATTATTAACGCTAACTACAAACTTCAATGACGACACTCACAATTTTTTTCTTAACTCAAGCACGCCGCCATAATTCACAACTTTCACCTTTGAATTGGTTTCGCCAATCACACACAGTCAAGTAGCGTTTGTGACGACTCTACACATATTACATTTTAAAAAAGTATAAACAAAATTAATAAATGTGTTTTTAATAAACCTGTTTGAAAAATTTAACTGATTTGAAAAACAATTAATAAAAGATTAAATAGATTTTTTACCATTTTCAAACTGTGATAAGTGCACATAAAATTGCACATTTTTTCTGACAAAGTAACTTTCAAAGTTTGGTTTGTTTCAGAAGTTTTCATGCAAAGCTGATCAAATAAGTTCCTACGCATAGCCGCCAATATATGTGAAATGATTTGTTATTTTTGATTCTTTGTTTTGTTTCTGAATTTCGTGCAAAGCTACACTATAGGTATTTGCGCTAGCCGTCCCTAATTTAACAGTGTAATACCAGTAGGAAGACAGCTAGTCATCACCACCAATCCCCAAATCTTGGGCTACTCTTTTACCATAGTGGGATTGATTGGAACATTAAAACGCCCCACGGCTGATAGAACGAGCATGTTTGGTGTGACGAGGATTCGAACCCGAGACTCTCGAATTACGAGTCGAACGCTTTAGCCAGGCCGTTTGAAATGATAGGCTACAGTTTGTTTATTTAATTTCTTAATTTCGTGCAAATCTACGTGAGGACTATTTGTGCTTGCCTTCCCTTAAGGTCTTGTTTTGTGTTGATTGGTCAAGAAATGAGGAAACATGGAAGGAAATTGTATTCAATGATTGTTACGTATTTTTATGTGGACTGAACGCAACAGAAAGACACAGATAACAGCTTATATAATTTATTACAATAAACTATTATATATGTGACAAATATAAAATAAATTATATAATAACAATGACAGATATTCAGTTTCAACCTTCAAAGTTAATTACAATACAAAATGGTACTGGCCTGGGTCCAATAACATAATCCAGAATGAAAGTCCAAAAGTCCAGATCAGAAATCCAAAATTCCAGTCCAGGAGGTGAATTTGGTCCCATGAAGAAATTCCAAAGTTTGAATGGAGAAGTCCAGAAACAATTCACAGTCCAATAAATTTGACGAAGTTCTTTTTACGATGTTTTTGATGAATGTCTCAAATTTGTCGTTTTCCAATTTGCTCAGTCTCCCCAAACAGTCCTATACGTGTTGGCTTTCAGCATAACCAGTAATTCGAATGAATCGTAAAGATTGACGAAATAAAATCACAGCTTTTGTAGATCTAACTCCAGTCACAAATTCAAGTTGAATAAACACACAATAAACGTTTAAACTTTCTCAAACAAAGACACTATTTCTTGAATCAAATAAAAACGAATGACTGACACTTCTCTCGCATCGTCGTCTGTTTATATACTAATAGGCCTACTCTTCTCGAACAATCGCGTAACTTCCCAGCATTCCAGAGTATTCTAGATTCGTCTCATACAGACACCAGGCCAATACAAATGATCGATCTCTCTAATTCTAGAAATTTCTACACGAATAACAACGTATATAACAACGCTTTATACATAACAATGATAGTTATTATTTCACTCGATAATAATATTTGTAAATGTTTAAGTATTATTGGCTGTCGTTTATTGATAAAACAATGCATGACGTAACAATAATTAAAAAGTAATGCTTAGATACGAAAGACGAATACATTTACGAAATATAGTTACTACAAGACAAGTCAGTGAACGTTAGCAAATAAAATAAAATAAATCTGGGAAATAAAAATCTCAAGTGAAGTAAGTTGCTATAGCATGATATTTTGCCATGTTTCCTGAAGGAATAAAAACAACACGTTTGAATGTCAATGGAATGAGACACAGGATTCCAGTTGAAAAGCTCTCCAAGTGTGAAGTAGACAGTTCCCTTACCACTCCAGCACGTCAACGACCTTGACATCAGCCTAAAGATAAGAAATATCAGTTTCAAGGAGGTGGAATAATATTCCCTTTCTTTATTCATTATATAAAAACAAAACATTTCATTGTTCCTGGAGATGCTGGGAATATTAACACATTCCTGCAAGGAATTAAATACTATGAAACTGAACTAGCAGAAGTTCTTGTTTCACAAAACCTCACTCTTCTTCAATTTCAAAAAGAGTGTGAGGATGATTTCATCAGCTGCATTGATGAAACTTTAGTCTTTCAAACGGAATTTACTGATCGTGGATATTTAATGACGATTCATGGCTCAAAGAAAAGTTTGATGGAAATTTTACCAAAAGTGAAACCAAAGGCTGACAAACAATTTATAAATCTTGGATGGAAGGTGTTCATGTATTTTAAAAAGTATTACAAGTTTGTAAAGGCATTATATAATTGCATTCTGTTTCAGTCTGTGTCAAAACTAGGATACACCATCACATGTTCTTTTGAGTGGTGCAATAGATCAACTGAAAATCTCACTACCCAATGGTTACTTTACAGACAACGCATCATTTGGGAAAAACAACCAAAGCCAAAAACGACTAAAATTAGAAATTCAGTTTACGGTATGTTTAAGAGATTGAAATTTTGGAAAACATAAGGTTTTTTTAAATTTAAATTAAACTTAATAGTTACCATTTTCAAATTTACGTGTACTATTATTATTAGAATTAATAATTTTTGCTGATGTCTTTTGAGAACAGTACAATCTTCATGATTGCTTCCTTGAAGTTCATAGCTCTATGTTAAAAAATTGATATTGATGTTAAAATTACTAATTGAATAAACGTTTAAAGAAGAAATAAAATAATGAATTTTTTTGTAATTTAAATAAAAAAACAGTTTCGTAATTATGCTATTCCTCATTCTTTATAGATGTAAAGTCTTTTTTGTGTTTTTAGCTCAAATAAAAATTATTTTGAAAAGACACACGCGTGTGTGTTTTTCTTATAGCAAAGCCACGTCGGGCTACTTCCTGTGTCCATCGAGGGGAATCGAGTACCTTATTTTAGTGTTGTAAATCTATAGACTTACTGCTGTCCCAGCTGGAGATTACTGTTAAATTTCCGAATAAAAGATTCTTCGAAAGTTTTTTCCTGAAAGTGTTATGTATAAACAAATATTCAAAGAGCAATAAACAAGCTGAAGAACCTACATTACGATATCTTACACAAGCGATTTATATTAATTCATTCTAATTTTTTCTAAAAAAATGTATACTTCGTACATATTAGAAGATCGAAGTTTTGAGATACGATATGTCGCTGAACACGATTTGTATCTACAGCTATGGGGTAATTTTAGAGTGGAATCAATCCTTTTATTTGATTGGTGAGCAGATAGGTGAAGACTGATTTCATTCCTTTTGGTCAGCAGCTCCAAATTAGATGTGAATATATCTGAACCTTAATAGTTTCTGACATTAGGATCATCAAGGAAGATATACGTATGAAGGATCTTCAAAGAAAATCGTGACACAAACATAAGGCTTACTTACTTCATTGAAAGTTGGAATAACACGATATGGGGTGAACTAGCGTGTATTTTAGGATGGTTTATATTTCGTTTTAATGATTACATTACACAAATCACGGGTAAAGGGAAACAGTATTTGAACATTTGAAAACTTACAACTTTTCTTATCCTCTCATCACTGACTGACCATTCAGAAAAGACTTTGAGAAAAATTTATCGGAATCTAGAGTATTTGTCAAAATAAGTAAAGTTAACAACGCTAAAATCAGGAGTTCGATTCATTTCGGTGGGCTCAGCAAAAAGCTCCATGTGGCTTTGCTATAAGAAAATACACACAAGTAAAGATAAATTACCTCTGCTGAGCAAACAGTCTGCTTTAGTGGAAAGTTTATTGTGAGATCTCAATTGATGTCCTTTAAACGTCAAGTTACCAAACTTCTTATGTATATTATTCACAACAGATGAGACCTATACATTTCAACTTATTTAATATTTCATATTTTTATCTGTTACACCAGATATGTAGGATAAAATGACTCATTATCTAGTGTTAAATGCTTAGAAATTTGAAGCAACAATTAGTGGGTGTAATTTCAACACTTACAGATATATATATATATATATATTTATATATTACTTCTTGTGTCTTGTGTGCTTTGGACCGTATAACCAGTGAAGTGATGATTCAGAAAAAAGTTGTTCGATATATTACTTTAAAACGCCAATATGGACTTCACCGAAACATCTATGGATTATAATAAGAAAACATTAGTATTCAGAATCACTTAAAATATTAATAAAATAAAAATTCATATTCTTTTCACGAATTACGTCGAGATAATAGTAGCAAGTAGAAATTTACGGAAATGGTTTACCTTCCTTGAGGCGAATACTTTGAACGACGTTTGGTTCAATTTCTATATATTTTCATCAGGTTGAGATATATTGTTATTTGCCGTTGACATCCTTGATTAGTAGTCTAATGTGGCTTTTAAGGATGCAACCGCAGCATTAAATTATCGTTCTTTATCAGAATATTTAGAAAAACAGAAAAAGAAAAACGAAAACGTTCACAGCAGATTTTTGTGGGGGTGTGGACTGATCGACAGGTGTGGGTAAAATGTTCTGGGCAAACTTGGCATGGCCCAAAAATGGTCGAAGGGTCGTTCAGCTCATCAGTCGGGTAATTTCAGGGGTTTAGGCAACAACAGCGTTGTTCGGGAACCGAGTTTATGTTCGACAACCGAGACATTTTTTTTCTCAAACAATATGTTCGAAAACCGAATAGTTCAGGAATGGGAGTCATTCAAGAACCGAGATACCACTGTATTTGACTTCATTTTATTTGTCATTATTCCATATTTTGAGTAAGTTATGGATTCCACGAGAACAAAATTCCTTGAATTTTGATTCAAAAAACAATCTTAAGTCAGTTTTTTCCTAGTTTTTACAAACTTTTCTTCATCTTAGTAATGCCATGAGGATCTTAAATTATGATAATCAGATGGAGCAATATCTAGTGAATAGGATCGATGAGGCACAACTTCCCATTTTAAGGCCTGAAGTTTTTCTTGGGTCATTTATAAAGTGTGTAGGATTCAAAACACAGTCTTAAGTCGTGAGAAAACATTAGTCTTCTATATTGATTAATGCAGTTCTTTTCCTTATCAGTGCTTGGTGTTAACACTCCAACTGATGACAATATTTTTCAGCTGTGACTTGGATAAAAAAATTGTGATAAATTGCACTTCCCAGATCCTACCAAACACAAGGCAAAACTTTTTTTTTGATATAAGCCATTCTTCGGTGTTGGTACAGGCGTGTAACAGAGATTCAATTGTCTCTTACTTTGAGCATGCTCATAAAAATAAAACTTCTCGTTGCCACTAACAATTCTTTCCAGAATTGGTTCATGAGCATTCATTTGGTGTCGTATCATCATTACTAACAACAACTTAATATACTGTGATGGTTTACCTGGTGTCGTATCATCATTACTAATAACAACTTAATATGCTGTGATGGTTTACCTTGTGTCGTATCATTATTGCTGAGAACAACTTAATATACTGTGATAGTTCACCTGGTATTGTATCATCATTACTAATAACAACTTATTACACTGTGGTGGTTCACCTGGTGCCATATCATCATTACTAACAACAACTTAATATGCAATGATGGTTCACCTGGTGTCGTATCATCATTACTAACAACAACTTAATATATTGTGATGGTTCACCTGGTGTCGTATCATCATTACTAACAACAACTTAATATACTGTTATGGTTCATCTGGTGTCGTATCACCATTACAAACAACAACTTAATACACTGTGATAGTTCACTTGATGTCGTATCATCATTACTAACAACAATCAGTGATGTCGAGAAACCCACTTGTTGAGAATTTTTTATACGAAAACGGCTCGTTTGGGTTCAGAAAATATTTTAAATAGAAGAGTGAACAGCGTTTCGACCTTCTTCGGTCATCGTCAGGTTCACAAATAAAGAGGTAACTGACCGGAAGCTGACCACATGTTTGGAAGGGGTTGTGTAACTTAGTGTCGCGATGTAGAGGTCGGGGTTAGATGTTTGAATCTATAATTTTATCTATAATATTAATATAGGTATCATGGCGTTCCTTTATATTGGTTTATTTTGGGTTTAAGTTGTTGTATAAGTAAGGCTTCTTTAATTTTGCATTTGTTTTTGTTTGTTTCTTTATTTAGTATTTTAGTGTTTTCTATGGTTATGTTGTGTCCATTTGACATGCATTGTTCGAAAACGTGTGAAGGTGACTTTTTATGTTCTTTGAATCTGGTTTCCATTTTTCTACTTGTTTCTCCAACATAGAAGTCGTGGCAGTTATCACATTGTATTTTATAAATAATGTTGGTGTGGTGTTTGTCAGTGTAGACAAACAAGTAGAAAAATGGAAACCGGATTGCTTGCTTCACTTCCAAATTAAAATGCTTTCCAACGTCAAGCAATTCAGATTTTTTTAATTCACTGATCAATTCGAAAGAGGGATTCTTATTAAATTTGTTGGATACATCATTGGTTCCCAATGATTTTGACCCTATCCAGTCCACTGTGGATTCCAAGTCCAATATTCTTGATGTACCTGAAGATCTAGTTGAGGACAAATTTAAGCCTTTCATCACTGAAGGTTTTGTTTTTTGTTGGCGATTCACATCTACAACTAGTTAAGATCCTGCGGGATATGGAGCTTTTCAGAGTTTGATTTTGGAAAGTGTACTTCCGTTTTCTGAAATGTCATCCGTTGGGGCCAATGTGCTCATTTCTGGTGTAGAAGGTGGCGTCGTTTCTGTCCCTCTTCATAGATTGTATTTGCATTTGGACTTAGTTTCGGGCCCAGTGACTGTGGGTATTAAATCTTCATTGCCTGTTGAAGGTGTGTCTGTGCTTTTGGAGAATGATTTGGCTGGTAGTAAGGTGGTACCAGAGGTTCGTGTTATTGAAGCACCTGTTGCTAGTCCCAGTACAGAGCAACTCGTTGAAGAGTTTCCTGATGTTTTCTCCGCCTGTGCTGTTACTCGTTCTCAAACACGTTCTCAGGAGTCCAAAGAGGATTTCTCTTTATCTAATACGTTCATGTCTCACATCGATGAGATTTCTGACTCAACTTTGAGTTCTACTGATGACTCCAAATCGTTTTTCAACTCTCTTCATCGAAACAAACTTGTTGAAAAACAGGACAATGATCCTGAAACTCGTTCTCTTCTACAACTGGCCGTTGATGAAAATGAAATAGGAACTGTCCCTATTTGTTACTACCAGAAGTCAGGTGTGTTAATGAGAAAATACAGACCTCCTGACGTTGCTGCTGATGAAGAGTGGAATGTTATTCACCAAATCGTCATTCCAAAATGCTATCGGAATGATACTCTTAGTCTTGCTCATGATCATGTGTTGTCAGGACACTTAGGTGTAAGAAAGACCCTTGATCGTATCCGACGACATTTCTATTGGCCAAAGATGTGCCAAGATGTTGTTGACTATTGTAAGACATGCCATTCTTGCCAAATGACTGGAAAACCAAATCAGGGGATTCCCAAAGCACCACTGCAGCCTATTCCTGCCTTTGAAGAACCGTTCTCAAGGGTCATTATCGACTGGGTTGGCCCAATGCCAAAAAGCAAAGCAGGAAATGAATACCTCTTGACAATCATGTGTGCTTCTTCACGCTTCCCTGAGGCTATCCCTTTGAGAAAAATCACTGCTCCCAACATTGTCAAGGCTCTTGTCAAATTCTTTACCATGTTCGGGATTCCAAAAGCTGTGCAATCAGATCAAGGCTCAAATTTTATGTCCAGGCTATTTCAACAAGCCATGCATGAACTAAACATCCATCAAGTTTCATCCAGTGCATACCATCCTGAGTCACAAGGTGTCCTTGAACGTTTACCAAACTCTGAAAGCCATGCTTAGAAATTACTCCCACGAGCACTCAAAGGACTGGGATGAGGGTGTTCCCTTGTTGTTGTTTGCAGTTCGTGAGGTTGTTCAAGAGTCTACTGGATTTAGCCCTTTTGAGTTGGTTTATGGTCACTCAGTTCGCGGTCCATTGAAGTTTGTTAAGGAGAAATGGTTGGAGGATAATGACTCACAAATTAACTTGTTGAACTGTGTCTCTGATTTCAAAACCAGATTGCACAATGCTTTTAATGTTGCCAGGGAAAACCTGAAGTCTTCTCAGGAAGAGATGAAAACCTGGTATGACAAAAGGGCCAGAAAGCGATCTTTTAATGTTGGTGACCAAGTACTAGTCTTGTTACCCCTATCAGGCTCTTCACTTCAAGCTAAATATTTTGGACCTTATTCAATTGAAAAGAAAATCAATGATCTAAACTATGTAATCACTATCCCTGATCGGAGGAAAAGCAAACAGCTTTGTCATATCAATATGTTGAAACCCTATCATGTGCGAAAGAAAACAAATGTGTCGAATGCTGTCCCTGTGAATGTGACAAGTGGTGTGAATGAAGATCATAATCCTCCTCCTTCTCCTCCTGAAATGATAGAAAATAGCATTCCAGACACTCACGTTAAACTAAAAAACTCACAAGTATTAGCAAACTTAGATGAGAAACTCAATCATTTAACCCAACAACAAAGTCAAGAGTTGAAAGGTTTGATTTTAGAGTTTGCTCATTTGTTTCCTGATGTGCCTGGTAGAACCAATGTCATAGAACATGATGTCATTATTGAGAACACTCGACCAATAAAACAACATCCATATCGGGCCAATCCTGTGAAATTGTCACAAATCAGGTCAGAGGTACAATACATGCTTGAAAAGGATTTCATTGAGTTGTCAAAAAGTAATTGGAGTTCACCTTGTATCTTGATATCAAAGCCTGATGGTTCAGTTAGGTTTTGTACAGATTTCAGAAAGGTTAAAGATGTGACCAAGACCGATTCATATCCTATTCCTAGGATGGATGATTGTATTGACGGTGTAGGTAACTCAAAGTACCTTACCAAATTTGACCTACTCAAAGGTTATTGGCAAGTACCTTTAACTTCTCAAGCAAGAGAAATTTCAGCTTTTATAACACCCGATGGTTTGTACCAATACAAAGTTATGCCATTTGGCATGAAAAACTCTGGTGCAACATTTCAAAGGTTGATGAATCACGTCATTGCAGAATTAGAAAATATGTATGCTTATATTGATGATGTACTTGTAGTAAGCAGTGACTAGTCTGAGCATTTAAGTCACATTCGTGCATTCTTTGAGAGGTGTTCCGAGGCTCAGTTGACAATCAACCTGTTAAAAAGTGACTTCTGTAAAGCAACAATTGCGTACTTAGGCCATGAAATTGGTCAGGGTAAAGTGAAGCCTATCCAAGCTTAGGTACAGGAAATAGCTGAGCATCCAGAGCCGACGAACAAAAGACGTGTTATGAGATTCTTGGGCATGGCAGGATATTATAGGAAATTTGGTCCAAATTTTTCTGATGTGGCTGCACCTTTAACGGCTTTACTAAAAAAGGATGTAAAATTTTCCTGGAATCAAAATTGCCAGACTGCCTTTGAAAGGATCAAGGTCATGCTCATGAATGCACCAATCCTCAAAGCTCCCGATTTTGACAAACCATTTAAGCTTGCTGTAGATGCGAGTGACATTGGTGTTGGTGCTGTGTTGTTGCAAGGGCAAAATGGTGTTGACCACCCTGTGTGTTACTTTTCAAAAAAACTTGATAAGCACCAAAGAAACTATTCAACAATTGAGAAAGAAGCACTTGCATTGTTGTTAGCTTTACAACATTTTGATGTTTATTTGTATTCTTCACCATGGATTGTTAATGTTTACACCGACCACAACCCACTCGTGTTCGTGAATAAAATGAAAAACAAAAATCAAAGGTTACATTTTGTATTGTAATTAACTTTGAAGGTTGAAAGCAGTACTATTTTGTATTGTAATTAATTTTGAATGTTGAAACTGAATATCTGTCATTGTTATTATATAATTTATGTTATAACTGTTACATATATAATAGTTTATTGTAATAAATTATACAAACTGTTATCTGTGTCTTTCTGTTGCGTTAAGTAAACATAAAACATAAAAAACGTAACAATCATTACTAACAACAACTTAATATACTGTGATGGTTTACCTGGTGTCGTATCATAATTACTAACAACAACTTAATACACTGTGATGGTTTACCTGGTGTCGTATCATCATTACTAACAACAACTTAATATACTGTGGTGGTTTGCTTGGTGTCGTATCATCATTACTAACAACAACTTAATATACTGTTATGGTTCATCTGGTGTCGTATCACCATTGCAAACAACAACTTAATACACTGTGATGGTTTACCTGGTGTCGTATCATCATTACTAACAACTAAACATACTGTGATGGTTCACCTGGTGTTGTATCATCATTACTAAACACAACTTAATATTATGTGATGGTTCACCTGGTGTCGTGTCATCATTACTGAAATTTTTACTCCATTTCTAAGTTCTCTCAGCTGTGTTTGGAACATTTTCTCACGTTGGGTGACATACAGTTAAGAAGTATTGATAAATTGGTAGAGTTTACAACAATAAGCAATATTTTGATCGAGTATTCATTTTAGTTAAAATAACAATTTTAGGTAGGACTAATTTACACTGATTATTTTTGTTTATATTGGTTAACAATGTGGTTACAAGGATGAAAATGGGATTAAATTTTGGACATATTCACGTCGAACAATTTGTCTTCGTTCCATTGGTTCCACTTGTATAGTACATCAATGTAATCAACACTGGTATCAACGATCGTAAGGTTAGTACAGTACACATTGAACTGTTTCAGTAAGTTGTCTGTTCTGTCGATGTTTTGTTCGAAGTGCTTGATCCAACCTTTACTCCACCAAACATGCTTTCCTTTCTGACACGTGACTGGGCGGTATATTGTTACAATCAATGGAACAGTTTCTTTGTAAAACAGTGGTTGGTGATCACTAGGTACCTTTCTTCTTTTTTTTCACTGCTCAATTTCTGACGGCTATAATGGATAGCCCTCGTGTGGCATTTAGCCAAATTTAAACAAACCAAGAGTCGCTTTAGATAAATCCGATAAGCTAACGAATTTTTCAAAGTTCGGTTTCGTTCACTAAAATGGAGAAATATAGCATAACTGTATTAAAGATGAAGAAATACTTTGATATAACAGGAGACAGATAATAGTTTTCAGTATTTTACAGATTTCATCTTCAGTATTCAAAGCAAAATAAAAAATGAATAATTTTTAACTAACTGAATAAAATATATTTTTGAAATAACGATAATTCAAACAAAACTAAAATACATATAAGGTAAATTACTGACAGTAAAACATGCTGTACATATTTTAAAATATTTATTTTAATGAAGACTACATGATATTTGATGTTTGTTGAAGCTGTTTGATGTGTATAGTTTCTTTAAGTACTAATTCCAGATCAGTGTTATCCATACAAAGAATAATTATATTTTAAAGTCCGTGTTCTGTTTCTTCATTACTTTGCTTTATAAACGAAAACCATAAGTTACTCAACTTTTCTGACTATTTTCATGAACAATCCAATATTTTATTAACTCGTACTACGAGATGGCGTTCGGTTTTTGAATATTACAGACTTTACCTTCTTCACGCGTGAAATATGGACAAGCTATGATTTTGTTTTGAATTTCGCACAAAGCTACTGGAGGGCTATTGTGCAAGCCGACCCTAATTTAGCAGCGTATGACTAGAGGGAAGGCAGCTAGTCATCACCATTCACCGCCAATTCTTGGGCTACTCTTTTACCAACGAATAGTGGGATTGACCAAAACATTATAATGCCTCCACGGCTGAGAAAACGAACATGTCCTGCGCGACAGGCATTCGAACCAGTGACCCTCAGATTACGAGTTGAACGCCTTAACACACTTGGCAAGGCCGGGCCGACAACCCATTAATAAAGATAAATTCGGATGTTAGTTAGGAAATATCCCATGTGTATGATATGGTGTTAATATGATCGGGAACTATAACATAATTTATGAGTTATAAAAAGCAATTATCTATAACCGTATTGTTCTGTGCTTTTTTGTTTCTTTAATCTATCTTTCTAACTGACAGTTTTTTTTTAATCCTACCCCGATTTGGGAGCACCTTTCAGATGTTGGGTGCACAACCCACGTATCAAATTTTAAACTTTGAGTAAAACATAATTATAAATGTATACTAACAGTTTTATTCAGAAATATTTTAGATTCTTTAGTTTTGTAACATTCGTTTAGTGCATGTCGCAAAGAAGAATTTACACCAATCCAGTCTTTCATGTTTGTTAACATGTAAACTCTGACGAGTTTCTCCAGTAAACAGTCAACCTATTGTTTTTAACTCCTCATCCCAAACCCTATGATTGTATTTGTTAACTAATTTTCATTTCTTCACATACTAATTACTCATGTCTCGTTTTTTGTACAATTTTATTTGTGGTTTACTAACGACAAACTTTTTATTTTACTCTTGCATGATATTACAGAATATATCTGCACAACAATCAATGAAGGCCAGCTTTGAAAGTAGCTGCACACAATATTTTAATGTGATTGGACAGAGAAAATTATGTACTACTTGTTTTATATTTATATGTGTCATGAACAGTGGTGTCTGTCCATCGGTTTTTCTCCTGTTTATGGTGGTCTTTACCCCCGCTGAGTTTGAAAAAGCGGATGAAGTCAAAGTTCAATATTAACTATTTAAATAATGGAATAACAGATATAAATAATGTCGACAACAAACAGGATATTCTACACTAACTTCTTATGAATTAATAACACTGTCATTCACATATCAACATGTGACATAACGGTATGTTATTGTTGAGTGGTTCTTTGCATAACACTTTCTATACAAACATAGAAAATCAAAATCTCGTTAACACACTTTACTTATATTTTTATTGTAACTTATAATTATTCTCACTTGTATTATCTAGATTTAGATACTTTGTAATATTTGTGGCATGTTTGGAAAGCTGACCAATTGATTTCAGATCAACTGCTCAGCACACAGTTATCCTATTTCTGATCCTTCACTGTATACCTCCTTACCTTTTGTCTCACTAGAACACTACAAGTATGAGTTTTCAGTAACCAGCAGAAGTCCCACTAGAGAACTACAAACAGGGGTTATCAGTCAGCAGAAATTTCACCAGAATAACACTATAACATGAGTTATCAGCAATGAGTTGTCTCACCAGAACATTTTAACATAATTTTTCAGTAACCAAAAGTGCCATCACATCACCACAAACATGAGTTATAAGTATCAAGAATTACCAGAATAAGATTACAAACATGAGTTTTTAGTAACAAGAAGTCACACCAGAGGAGTTCAAAGATGAGATATTAGTAATCGGAAGTGTCACCAGAACACTACAAACATGAGTTACCAGTAATCAGAGGTCCCACCAGAGAACAAGAAACATGAGTTATCAGTAACCGGAATTTTCACAAGAACTCATAAAACATAAGTTATCAGAAATAAGAAGTCTCCTCAGAACACTACAAAAACGAGTTCTCAACAACGAAAAGTCTCAGTAGCATACTAAAACAGTCATAAAACTTCAGTGAAATTGAAGACCAAGAGTGTTGAAAGTGTCAGTAAAAATGAAGACCAACAATGTCAAAACAGTCACTGAAACTGAAGAACAACAATGTTGAAACAGAAGTGAAAGTGAAGACTAACTGCTAAAACATTCAATTAAGGTGAATGCCAATTATGTTGAAAGAGAGATTGCAACTGAAAACCAACATTGTTGACACAGACAGACAAACATAATACCAATTGTGTTACAAAACAGTGAAATTGAAGAACAACAGTAAGGAAACGGTCAGTAAAAAGTGAAGATCAACATTGTTGAAATACTCAGTGAAAATGAAATCCAATAGTGTTGAAAGTGAAGACTGACAGTATGAAAACATTCATGTTGAAATAGATAGTCAATTTAAAGACAAACACTGTTCAAAAACAGACATTGAAACTGAAAAACAACACTGCTGAAACTAACAGTGAAATTAAAGATCTCCACTGTTGAAACAATCAGTGAAAGTGAAGATCAATATGAAAACGGTCAGTTAAAGTAAACACCAAAAGTAAGGATAGAGACGGTGAAATTGAAGACCAACCCTGTTGAAACAGTTATTGAAGCTGCAGACGAATAGTTTTTCAAAACTGTCACTAAAATTAAATATCAGTAGTGTTGAAACACACTGTGAAACTGATGACCAATTGAGTTGAAACAGAAAGTGAATTTGAAGACCAACAGTGATGAAACAGAAAGTGAAAGTAAAGACCAATAGTTTTGAAACAGACAGTGTACTTGAAGATCAACAGTACTGAAACACTCAGAGAAAGTGTACATCAACAGTGTGAAAACAGTCAGTGGAAGCGAACCCGAGTGTTAAAAGAGACAATGAAATTGGAGGCCAATAGTGTTGAAGCAGACAGTGTGTAGACAATCAGTGAAACTGAAGACAAACATTGTTAAAGAGTCAATAAAACTGAAAGATCAACAGAGTTGAAGCAGAAGTGATAGCGAAGACCAACAGTGTACAACAGACAGTAAAACTGAAAATCAGTACCACTAAAACAGACAGTGAAATTTAATACCAACAGTTTTGAAACAGCCAGTAAAAATGCAGACAAATAGTGTTAAAACAGTGAAGCTGAAGATTAACAGTGTTGAAACAATCAGTAAAAGTGAAGACCAATAGTGTTGAAACACATAATAAACTTGATGACAAACAGTGTTGAAATAACCAATGAAAGTAAAGACCAACAGTGTGAAAACAGTCAGTGGAAATCAACACCAATAGTGTTGAAATGGATGTGAAAGTAAAGACTAGTAGTGTTGAATCTCACAGTAAAACTCAAAACCAAGTGTTGGAAGATACAGTGAAAGTGAAGACCAAAAGTGTGATAAGAGTCAGTGAAACACCAAGTGTTAAGAGAAACAGCCAGTGAAATTGAGACCAACAGTGTTGAAACAGCAGTAAAGGTGAAGACCAACAGTGTTGAAACAGACAGTAAAGGTGAAGACCGACAGTGTTGAAACAGACAGTGAAGGTGAAGACCAACAGTGTTGAAACAGACAGTGGAGGTGAAGACCAATAGTTTTGAAACAGACAATGGAGGTGAAGACCAATAGTTTTGAAACAGCCAGTGAAACTGCAGACCAATAGTTTTAAAATAGTGAAGTTTGAGAGCAACATTGTTGAAACAGTGAAGATGAAGACCAACAATGTTGAAACAGAAGTGAAAGTGAAGACCGACAGTGTACAAACGAACAGTAAAACTATTGAAACAGACAGTAAACTTGATGACTAACAGTGTTAAAACATCCATAGAAACTGCAGATCAGTAGTGTTAAAACAGACAATGATGTTGAAGACCAACAGTCTGACAACAGACACAGAAATTGAGCATCAAGTCTTGAAACAGTCAGTGAAAGTAAAGACCAATAATGTGAAAACACAATAAAATTAAAGATCAATAGTGTTGAAGCAGACATTGGAATTGAAGACCAACAGTGTTGAGACAGTCAGTGAAACTGAAGACGAACAGTGTTAAAGAGTCAGTGAAATTGAAGAAGAACAGTGTGAAAACAGACAGTAAAACTGAAGACGAGTACCATTAAAACACACAGTGAAATAGAATACCAACAGTGTTGAATCAGCCAGTGAAACTGCAGACAATTAGTGTTGAAACAGTGAAGTTGAAGGCTAACAGTGTTGAAACAATCAGTAAAAGTGAAGACCAATAGTGTTGAAACAGATAATAAACTTGATGACCAACAGTGTTGAAATAGCCAATGAAAGTGAAGACCAACGGTATTGAAAAAGCCAATAAAAGTGAAGACCAACAGTGTAAAAACAATCAGTGGGAGTCAACTCCAACAGTTTTGAAATGGAAGTGAAAGTGAAGACCAACAGTGTGAAAACAGAAAGTGAAATTGAACACAAAGTATTAAAAGAGACATTGAAATTGAAGACAAAGAGTATTGTAGCAGACGTTGAAGTTGAAGACCAACAGTGTTGAGACAGTCAGTGAAACTGAGAACGAATAGTGTTAAAGAGTCAGAGAAGCTGAAGACCAACAGTGCAGAAACAGACAGTAAAACTGAAGATCTGTACTATTAAAACAGATAGTGAAATAAAATACCAACAGTGTTGAATCAGCCAGTGAAACTGCAGACAAATAGTGTTAAAACAATAAAGGTGAAGACCGACAACGTAGAAACAGACAGTGAAGGTGAAGAGCAATAGTGTTGAAACAGAGAATGAAAATTAAGTCCATTAGTGTTAAAAGTCAACGAAATTGAGTAGCAACAATGTTCAAATAGACAGTTGAACTGAAGACCAGAAGTGTTTAAACAAACAGTGAAAGGTATGACCAAAACTGTGAAAACAGTGAAACTGAAGACTGATAGTATTTAAACAAAACTGAAAGTGAAGACTTTTTCTTTTGAAACTTTCATTGAAAGTAAAAACTAGTTGTGTTAAAAGAAACACTATTGAAACACACAGTCAAGTTAAATACAAATACTGTTGAAACACAGTGAGATTGAACCCCAACACTGTGCAAACCGTCAGTGAAACCGAAGACCAACAGTGCTGATAAAAGTTGGTAAAATTGATATGTAGACTATTGAAACAGCCATTGAAAGTGAACACCAACAGTTTTGAAACAGACCGTTAAATTGAATACCGACACTACTGAAACAACCATTGAAATTGAAGAACAACACTGTTGATCAAGACGGTGAAATTTAAGACAACACGTGGATGTTGGTTACAATTGTACACCATAACATGTATCCACATTTACCTACTTTGATTCTGAGGGATTTAATTTAGTTAGTTATCTGTTTGCGATTCTTTTTCCACTCAGATATGCTATTGGTTGAGAGATGATGCATGAAAGACATATTGGAAACTTTGATTTCAATTGGGGTGGTGTAGAATTATTGTGGCTCAAAGGGTTTGTTTGTTTTGAATTTTGCACAAAGCTACTCGAGGACTATCTGTGCTAGCCGTCCCTAATTTAGCAGTGTAAGACTGAAGGGAAGGCAACTAATCATCACCACCCACCGCCAACTCTTGGGCTACTCTTTTACCAACAAAAAGTGGGATTGACTGTAACATTATAACGCCCCCACGGATGAAAGGGCGAGCATGTTTGGCGCGATGGGGATGCGAACCCGCCACCCTCAGATTACGAGTCGCACGCTGAACACGCGTGGCTATGCCGGGCCACGGCTCAAAGACGGAAGTTAATCCTTGTTTGCGAGATAGAAAGTACTTTTTCGAAATACGTTTGCTCTTGAGGATAATTATAACATTTATAAAATATAAAACAACATATCGTATTTTGATATACGAACAACTAATCTTCTAGCACCACTTTTGTTAATTCTCATTAACCGAAATTCATTATTTAAACCAACTCTTCCTTAAACTGTCAATTACCGCTTGTGTTTTACTGGAACACTCCTCAAGAAGTTACAAAGCAAAATACTGAGTGCAAATTGAGTCAAAGAAAAATGAACATGAAAGCCACCTGGTAGTACAGTAGCATGTCTGCAGAATTATGCCGCAAGAATTCGGGTTTTAGTACTCGAAGTGGGTCGAGCCCAGATAGCTTTGTGATTAAACACAAACAAATGTTCAAGAAATTTAATATCAGTAATACAATGTCTTTTATAAACCACCGATATTAAATAATATTAAGTACTATAGAAGAACAGTAAATATGCAAAACAAATATAAAGAAAGCGTTTGTCAACAAAGATAAATTATAATATTTGTTTTTGAGTTTCGTGCAACTTTACACATAGGTCATCTGCGCTAGCCGTCCCTAATTTAGCAGTGCAAGACCAGAGGGAAAGCAACTAATCATCACCATCCACCGTCTACTCTTGGCCTACTCCTTTATCAACGAATAGTGGGATTGTCCGTCACATTGTAACGCACCTGCAGTTGAAAGGGAAGGAATGTTTGGTGTGACGGGGATTGGAACCCGCGACTTTCATTATATTACAAGATGAGTACCATAACCATTTGACCATGCTGGGCCTAATTATATGTTTCGACAGCTATATTGATCGTTCAAATTACACCATAAATTATGAGAATGATTTTAAATCTCCTAGTTAGGCAAAAAATAATCAGTTTTTTTCATTTTTTTTAACATAAATAATAATTCCTGTATTGTTCTGTGCTGTTGGTTTGTTGTTGCATCATTTTCAGATATAAAATGCAGTTTGGTGTAAGTTGTATTAATTTATTTATTTTGTGCGATTTTTTTTTTCATAAATAGAATTAAAAGCAGACGATCGTTGAAAGTTGTTTGTAAGCTACTGATCTAAATGTTAATGGCCTAGATAAAAGGGCTATTACCAAGTGAGTGAGCGGGAAGAGAGCAAAGAGTTAGGTAACTGAAAGATAGTTTCGTTTAGAGGAAGGTTAGAAAAAGTAAAGTTAAACGTCGCAGGAATTAAAAGCCCAATGGTTAATATGTTAAAGGGAGATTAACAATTTTATTCCATTTTGAGAGAATAATTTGTATCGTCAAAGTGTTTTCTATGATCACTGAACCTGCCTTTCGTAAAAAGAGAAGACGTGTATCAAAAGTTAGGATACTGTTATGATAAAAGGAACCATAAAGGTAAAACAAATAAGAGTTATACATTGTTATTGTTTAAATTAAAAGTAATGAAAGATAGTTGAGCTTTTCACCTTGATTCTAAAGTAGTTTCTTGACAACAAAGAGAGAACTCTATAGTGCAGGATTTAAAAGACAACTGTGATATACAGTTTAAATTATTTTTGTACATATGACTATACACCATTTTAAAATAAGCGAAGTACGTTCTGTTCATTTATTACTAAATTTACTACCACTAACAGATTAGTTACTTTGTCCAGCACACCTGTATATTTCACTGCATTACTGTAAACTTCCAGAGAAAAAAAATGCTTGACAAGCATAAATTAACTTAATCACTATAAAGATATAAATTTTAAACAGGTAACTCTGACATTTAATTTATGCGATAACCACCAATAAATAAATCATGTAATCGTGTTTAAATCAAAGTTTTCTTCAATTGGCTAAAGGATTATCAGTAAAATTCCTATATTAGGCGATTTGAAATAAAATCTCACCTTTAATTCCTCAAGTATTAATTAAAACACTTAATTCAAGACACATCAATGTCGTGAATACCACATAGGTGATCTTAATGTTTCTCGAGTATCAATTGAGCATTGATGGTTGCAGCTCTCAGGATAACTGACAAAATGAAGCGATTCAAAACCTCGGATTTGTAATGTGTTGGTAACAAGTTGAATAAGTTATTATTTTAGTATACATACCAACAATAGACATTCACATCTTTACAAACATCCGTAGGACCAACAACTGCAATTAGATTGGTGTAAGTATGCCGTAAATGAGTAATTGCGAATTATGCAAATTAACACCAAAGGTATGCCTCAATAATTATTTATTGCAAAACGAATTTAAGGATATTACTTCAGAATTGCGGATTAAATTCAATAAAGAGAGACAATATAATCTGTGTTGCTTTAATTCCACGTTTTTCGCAATCAAATACTTTTTACATGAACTAACCAAGCCAATGGTTTAAAATGAAACTCATCACTTACACAAACTTGTTAAAGTTGGAAATATTATGATAAATAACACCACCACCAATTCCTATAGCAACCATCAACCACAGATTGATCTTAATGAAAAACTTGTCTGATCTTATCAAAAGCAAAAATATTTACTTAAAACAGATTACATAATAAAGTTATTAACACATCGTTTGTATTTTACATCGATTATCGCTTATTCTCTTTAGTTTCTAAGGCTTTACCCAAGTAACGTGACCTGCCTATAATATCAGGTAGATAACAGACCAAAGAAATTTAGCATGTAAGTACTGAATAAGAATGTTAAACATTTCAGGACAAATATTGAAAAAGAAACATGCTTTTCGTGTTGTAATGGTACAAGTTTTTCTTGTTATTTTATGTATCTGTTTAATAATTTTGATTTAATATAATCATTTAAACTGTTTCTAAAGAAAAATGTGCTTTTGTCTGTTTCACCAAATGTTTTGATGAGTATAAAATATATTTAATGTTCCGAATTTATTCTTGTTAATTATTTAGCAGAGGCATTTAAAATAATAAATGTGAAATAAGATCTCTCATTTCATTTACCACTTGTTGAAAAATTATTCCAGTTTCAGGGAATTTCACTCCTCAGTTTTCCCTTGTCGAGGCTGAATGAGTGGTGAAATTCTCTGAAACTGGTATAACTCAAGTGACAAATGGTAAATCAAATATTTCTAGAGACACCGTAATTAAATGACATTTATAATTGTTTTGAGTCTGAATGTTTTTAAAAATATTTAAAACAAAGATTTACAGCTAACAGGAGATTATATTCAAGAAACAGTTGATTTAGAGCCAATTTTTATGATTGATTGGTCACTAATTATAGTTTCTCATTATCTCATTGAAAACGTCGCCTGACAGATATAAAAGACTGGTTAGTGTAGGTAGTGTTCATTTATTTATTTTAAGGGTTAATATTTGAAAAATAAGAAAAAGTTGGACATAAGAAAACCAGATTTTCCTTACAATTTCCTTTTTAATTTCAACAGGGAACAACATTAAAAAAATCACCATTTCTGTGTATTCTTTAATTGTTTTAATTATTATTATTTCTGTCAGATTCAGAGTTAGAGTCAAGTATTTGTGAAAGTGCCGAAGGTATCAGATAAAAGTTCAGTTGAAATACAGATCGAGGAATCCACAGAGATATCATTACATTGTTCAATAGTTAAAAATAGTTTAGTCCGGCATGGCAAAGCGTGTTAAGGCGTGGGACCCGTAATCTTAAGGTGGCGAGTTCGCATCCCCATCCCGCCAAACATGATCACCCTTTCAGCCA